>CM040123.1:63687414-64287414 GCA_022559845.1 Amorphophallus konjac | reverse complement strand
ATTGGTGCAGGGCTTGTTTATAGAACAGGAAGTATGCACAACCTCCCCCTCTGGTGATTTCAGCACAATACCGGCCCCAGCCCGTATCCTGGTCTTTCCATCGGAATCTGTCTCCGTTCTGGATGCTCCATCAAAGAATAGTTGCCACATAACTGGCTGAGCTTGACAGGCCTCGAGTGTCTCATCATCGGGTAATTCAGTCCCCAACATATCATTCTCCGGCACAGGATGCTCCGCGAAGAAATCAGCCACGGCCTGTCCTTTTATTGCCCTCTGGGGTATATATGTAATATCGAATTCCATCAGAATTACTGCCCATTTGCCCAACCGTCCTTTCAGTACTGGCTGAGTCAATATGTATTTGAGTGGATCTGCTGCAGATATCAATCTGATTTCATGTGACAGCATATAGTGCCGGAGCTTTTTGACAGCAAAGACTAGTGCCAAGCATGTCTTTTCTATATAGCTGTAGCTTTCTTCGGTTCTAATCAGCCTCCGACTTAGGTAGTACAGGGCCTGCTCTTTGCCTTCTTCATTTATCTGTGCCAGCATTGCCCCCAGGGAACAGTGTGTGGCTGAGATATACAATATCAAGGGTCTGCCCTTAACCGGTGCCCCCAGTACTGGAGGGGTTTTAAGATATTCTTTCAGCTTTTCAAAGGCCTCCTGACATCCATCGTCCCAGAGGAACGGTACATCTTTCATCATGAGCTTGTGAAAGGGATGGCATCTTCCCGACAGATTTGATATAAATCGTCGGACATAAGCCAGGCGCCCTTGCAGAGATCTCAGCTCGTGCAGATTCCTTGGTGGAGGGAGCTCCTGGATAGCTTTAATCTTGGATGGATCAATTTCAATACCCCTATGCCGGACGATAAATCCGAGGAATTTTCCACTGGACACGCCAAAGGCGCATTTCATAGGATTCATCTTGAGTTCATATTTGCGCAACCTCTGGAATACTATCCTTAGGTCTTGCAAATGGTCTTCTCTTTTGCTGGTTTTTACCACCAGATCATCAATGTAGCACTCTACTTTCTTGAAGAGCAAATCACCAAAGATCTTTGTCATGGCTCTTTGATAGGTAGCGCCGGCATTCTTGAGGCCGAACGGCATCCTTTTGTAGTGGAATATCCCCTTCGGGGTGCGGAATGCAGTGTGCACTCTGTCTTCTTCAGCAATCCAGATCTGGTTGTATCCGGATGACCCATCCATAAATGATAGGGCCTCATGGCCAATAGTTGCATCGATCATCACCTCAGTGATTGGCACCGGGAAATCATCTTTCGGGCAAGCCTTATTAAGGTCCCGGAAATCAACACATATTCTGATCTGCCCATTCTTCTTCTTTACGGGCACTATATTGGCCAGCCATGTAGTATACTGGTTTTCTTCGACAAAGCCTACATCAATCAGCTTGTCAACCTCTTTGTTAATCTGATTTATCAGTTCAGGACGCATTCTCCTGGAAGGCTGCTTTACAGGATTAACCTCTGGGTTTATTGCCAATCGGTGCTGTGCCACATCAGAGCTCAGTCCCGGCATTTCATCATATGTCCATGCAAAACAGTCTCGGAATTCTTTCAAGAACTGTATATATTGTTCCCTGACATCTGGCTCCAGCAGTGCGCTGAGGAATGTCGGCCTTGGCTCATCTGCGGATCCCAAATTTATTTCTATCAGCTCATCGACGGTGGCTTGGCCTCCGTCTTCGACTTCGGGCGGGGCTTCTTGCAAATCAATAAAGCCTCCCGGGATATAATCTTCTTCAGTTTCATGCTCTTCTGTTTCATCATACTGGTCATCAGCGGATGCTGGCGCATCATATAGGGCCAATATTACCGGATTCTGTTCAGTCTGCCCCGAGGACGAGACTGGTTCAGCAGGAAATTCAGAAGTGGACTCTTCCGCCCTTAGAGGCTCTTCTGATGTGGGCTCCCTTGAAAGGTCATCATTCTGTAGAGCCCGGAATTCTTCTAGAATGCGCCCGAACTCCAGACACTCCTCCAGCTCTCTGGCTATTTGATCCTCATCCGGGGTTCCCGTATCAAATTTTGCTTCAGCCTGGAACAGATCCTCTTTGGAAGATAGGTCCTCCCAGTACCAAGCTTTCTTTGTCTCATCAGATGTCTCTGTTTCTGGCAGGTTGTCTGGGGCTTCATTGTCTGTTATGGATTGATAGATAATTTCTTCATCTTCCAAAGGGTACTGGTCATATCCAACCCCATGGGAATTTTCATGCTGGTAGAAAGTAGAGATGACATCCACTTCGGCTTCATAGTATTCTTGAAGGGTATAGCCCAGTCCCGGGTGTTGTGTGACCTTCCTCAGTTCTTTACTATCTCGAGGCGGATCCCACATCTCCTTGAATGCCTTCTTCTGAGCAGCAGGCTGCATTGATGGCATTTGCATCTTGGAGAACATTTGTGAAACCCGTTGGGTAGTATAATCCAAGCCTGTAATCGGTACCATCCGGTTTGCAGCTTCTTCAGGGGCCATACAGTCTTGATCATCCTCTTCGACTGGCTCCCCGGTGTAGAATACAATAGGAGGCTCGCAGAAGCGAGGGATTTCCATAGTCTTCAGTGGTAGCACCGTTTGGTACTCTAGGCTGGCGATGGGCTTGACTAAACCCTGCGGAACCTCCACCTGAGTGTACTTTTGTTTCATTTCTTCATCGGCATCATCTGGGTGGATGCTAGGAGGGGTAATCCGGGCAAAGTCACCGGCATAGGAGATGTGAGATACTTCATGCCTTTTGATGTAGCCCTCGGGTGGCGGTGGAGACCAATTTCTTGCCTTGGCCGCCGCCTTCTTATGACTGACCACAGCCTCTTTCCCTTCGCACTTTTGCGACACCTCGGTGTAGTAGGATGCATCGAGCATATGGCACTCGAACACTTCAAAGGGATGCAGATCCGCAAACACCCTTTCTTCTTTTCCTTCATGGCAGTATTTGATGCACTGATGTAGCGTGGATGGCACTATTTGATATTCGTGCAGCCACGGTCTCCCCAGCAGGGCTTTATACGTGGTATTGGAGTCGATCACATAGAATCGTACCACTGTAGTGAGGTCTCCCAATGTGAGGTTGAAATCAGCTACCCCAAGAGGTGTCTCACACTTTTGGTTGAATCCTGCAATCTTCATGTCTCTGACCTTGGTAAGCTGCAGATCAAAGTAATATTTCTGATAGATGCGGTATGGGAGAATGTTCACAGCAGCCCCGGGATCTATCAGTATCCTGCTTATCGGCTGACAGTTCAGGGAACCCCTCATATACAGCGGTCTATTATGGCCGGAATTTGGGATTAGCATATCATCCTCTGTGAATGTGACTGATGGACCAGAATTCACTTCTGTCAAGAGTGCTTCATACTGTGCCGGCGACTGCAAGGCATCAATAATGGCTTGGCGAGCCTCTTCACTCAGAGAGAGGATTTCCCAGATGGAGAACCTGGTAGGGAGCTTCTTCAGCATTTTCATGATCCGGCTGCCCACCCGGACATTAGACAGTCTCATCTCCTCCACCCAACGGGGTCTTGGAGGTTCATGTGGTGCCTGTGGCCTTTGCTGCCCAGTGCCGGTTTCATCCTCTTGATCGGCTTCCCGGGAGGCTTCTTCTGTAGTAACGACCCCTGTTTCTGCTAGAGGGTTACTTCCTTTATTTTCTTCATGCTGCTTCTGCTTCCTAACTGCAGCCTGCTGGCGTTTATTGCTTTTAGCTGGAGCAGTGCGAGCCAGTTGCTCATTTTCCAAACTGGACAAGAATTCCAGGAATGAAGGAGCCTCTTCTTTTTCTTGGTACAAGCTGGCAGGGGGAGGAACCTGGACACCTCGTACCTCCGGTTCTGGGATTTGGTATGGCTGTTCTCCTCTGAACATAATATTGTGATTAGCTGGTGGCGGGCGCCCCCATCTTTTCCCAGAACGTGTTGCATGGGCTGAGGTAGAGGCTTCAGCATGGTTGGCTTCTAGCGGGGCATTTGATGCTTCATCCTCATCATTCTCCCCGGGCAAGGAAAAGAGTACCGACAGAGTGTTGCATTGTACTGTCGTGACTTTCTTTCCCCTTTTGGACTTGGGCCGTCTCTTCTTCTTCTGGGAATTTGGCTTTGCTGGCTCCTGCCCCCAGAAGGGCTCATTTTCAGCTTTTTCTTGTTCTGCCTCTGGTTGCTCTTTAATTTTCAATTCTTCGAGCTGCTCCCAGAGTATACAGTCTTTTATCAGCAGGTGTTTGGGCTTTTTCTGCTCATATTCATCGAGCTCATTGATATACCGCTGTAGACGCCTGGCTGCAGGACTTACTTCTTTATGTGCAGGTAGGGGAGTTTGTTTCCTCCGGTTGTGAGTAGGGATCCGGATGACTGGTCCGGTCTCAGCTGTATGCCATACTGGCCTTACTGGAGGCGGCTCAGGCCTTGGGGTGACACCCCGGATAGTTGCCCCACTGGTGCTGGCTGCGAGAGTCTTTTTTCTGTTCTTTATGGGCTTCGTCTGCCATCCTTCCTGATCTTTCAGTGGGGTGAGGAGGCAAGCTTCATAAGTATGCCTGGTACATTCTTCAACGGCTTCCTCAGGCAGCTGCTGATAGACTGAAATCATATTGGCGGCCATCTTCCAGGGCGGAGGCTCATGCGGATGAGGTGGCTTCACCTGGTAATCACCCAACTGTAGCTCACCCTTTTTGACCATTCCTTCCATGATATCCTTGAAGACATAACAATCTTCAATTGCGTGCCCCAGCGCACGGTGAAATGGACAGAACAGCGGATCATCTTTCTTTGTTGCATCCGTAGGTCTCTTCGGTTCAGGCAATGTTACCTTGTTGAACTTGTATGCCCAGTTAAATAGTGCTGATGTCTTATCTTTGGGAAAAGAGTAAGCCTTTCTCATTTTGTCTCTCAGAGAGACCTTATCTTTTCTTTCTGTTGCACCCTCAGGCGGGGGAGCTTCATCTGCCTCCTTTTTCCCTTTCTGTTGCTCGAAGGTTCTAAAATCGACGGCGTTAGCCTCAGTATGTGATGGCCGTCGATCATTGGTTTTACCCTTCGGCATAGTGGGAGCATTGGCGGTCGGACGCTTGGACAAGAACGTCTCGACTTCCGCCACTATATTGTTCAGCCGGTCAAATGTTCTGACATCTGCACCGATCATCTTTTCTAGCACCTCTCTCTTGAGGCTCTGTTTACATATCTGCACTGCATCTTCCTGATGAGGAGGTCTTCGGCATCTCATGGCTAAGTTTCTCCACCTTTTGATGTAGTCCAGTGCTGTTTCATCTTGCCTTTGCTTGGTTGCATATAGCTCCGCTATTGTAATTTCTCTTTCCGTGACATGAAATCTGTCGCGGAACTTTCTTTGCATATCAGGCCAATCAACCACTGATCCAGCGAGCAGGCTTGAATACCATTCAAAGGCTATCCCAGTGAGGGACGAGCCAAAGAACTTAAGCAGATAGGCTTCATCAGCTGCCAGGTCGCCCATAATTGTGGTATAGTAAGCAATGTGCTCCCTGGGAGAGCCCTGGCCGTTGAATTTCTCAAATTTCGGCGGCTTACTGACGCCTGGGGGTAGTCTTTTAGCAGCATACTGGGGAGGATACGGTACTTTGTACACATCATAGGTACTTACACCATCACCGGTCTTCTCAGACAGCTTCATCTCCACAATTCTTTCAATCATCAGCTTGTGGGCTAGGGCTGGATCTATCTCTTCTGGGAAGAAGTGAGCTTGTTGCTGGCTGTAGGGAGTCGTCATCACAGTCGCGCGCAAGGTGGGTGCGGCGGGCTGCGTCTGAGATGCAGAGGGCTGAGCTGCTGCTTGCTGCAGAACAGGCTGGCTTGGAGCTTTGCCCTTATCAGCTGGAAGAGGATTAGTTGGGACAGCCATTTCTGCTGAGCTGGAAGTTTGCCCCACAGGTTCGGCTTGCTTGGAGATCGGTGTGGCTTCATGCCTCTCATTTAGCTGTCTTCTGAGAGCACTGATCTCCTGTTGATATCTTCTAAACATCATCTGGATCATGGGATCCAGAGTCGATGGGATCTGTATATCTTCTGAAGTCCCTTCAGCATCATCAACGAAGGGATTGTCTTCTTCTTCTGCTGTCACCACATTGACTGTCATGGTGGTGATCTTGCGGGTTTCATCATCATTCTTCATCTTATCTTTTGCAGCCTGACCTCTTCTTGTGACGGGGCCTGGTCTGGTAGCCAGCCTGAGCAGTTCATCTGGCTGAGTTGGTAGCATATCCTGCCCCCTGGCGATTCCAGCCATGTTACAGGCGAAGATTTGCATTCTTCCCTTCTGCCTGCAAACTTTTCTTTTTGCCTGGTCAGGGTATTTGAGTCGGTCGAAGACCGATACTCTTTCTTCAGCTTCTTCCCTACACAGGTCTTCTTTATCATATCCGGCCTTGCGGCCTTCTTCATAATCATTTGAATCGGAGGAGGAGACTCCGAGCATCACTTCTTGAAGGGCTTCTCCTTCTTCTTCATCCACGGTGCCCAGAGCACGGGATAATCTTTGCTGACCGAGGGCAGAGTTCCCCAGGTAGTGGAAGTAGTCTTGGACCACTTGTTTCATCTCCTCTGGATTGTGCCTTCGCGGCTCTGGTCGGAGTATCAATCTTTCCTGGCTTTTCTGCTGATGAGCCAGTCTTGTCATCTGAGCATTCAAATGCTCGGCTTTGGAATATCTGAATATGTCAGCCTGTCTGGCACAGGCTCTTGGTCTTCTTGGAATGGCAACCGTGACTGGTTCGCTCATTCCCATATCGCCATCTTGGCAGCAGTTGGCAGTGTCAGCATAGTCCCTCTTTTCCCATCTTTTGCCTTTGGCCCTGGGATGGGTGACAGTAAGGTCTTCCTTCTTCTCATATCTTCTGCCCCTCATCACGGGGCGAGTAGTAATCAGATTCCTTCCTTCATCATTTTTTCCATCTCTCCTCCCCCGAGCTTGGGGTAAGCAGCAACAGCATCTCTTCTGTAGTTTCTTTCTTCTCTTCTGCTTCCTGCCCTGAAGCGGGCAACAGCATCCTCGGTAGCTTTCTCCTCATATCGAGCTGGGGCCCAGCTCTGAATCTTCTTTGGTTGCCAGACCTGTTTATATCTTGCTGGCTTGGGCGCCAGCGGCTTCCTCTCATCAGCTTCCCAGTTGGCCCTCCTAGTGGCCAGAACGCGGAACCTGTTGTCGGTCTGGACAGTCGGGACAATCCTGTCCGGCCGGACTTCTCTGGGGCGACCGTTGAGGTTCACCCTAACATCACCCATCATCATTGTCTTCCCAGAATTGGAAAGACGACGCTCAGCAGCAGCATACCGGCTTCTCCGGTTATTTCTCTTTCCCCTCTGGGCAGCAGCGGGGACCGTGTCCCTCCTTTGAACTTGGTGAACATAGCAGGCGACGGCCGTCGAGGTCGTCTTCTCCGGTAAGCCAGCCTTCTCACCAGCAGTCTTCATCGGGGCACTTGCAGCAGTGCCTTGCTCGTTGTTGTTGACCTGCAGAAGGTCGGTGAAGACGAGGCCCAGACAGTTGGGCAGCCCGACAGTAGGGGGCATTGATCCGAATGAAAGAGGTATCGCCAGGTAGCCCTCTCGCACATGCATATCGATCGGTTGCTGGTCGAAACATACAGACATGATCCCGGCCGTCATTGTAGCTTCCTGAGGATAGAGAAAGCGCACAGGATCAGAAATTTGAGGGGGGCCCGCTGGGCCTCCTATTTTGGCGTAGAGATGAAGGGAGACTAAGTCCCACCGGGCGTGCCAGACTTGTGGACGCGGATTTTATTTTATTTCATTATATTATTTATTTATATTTTATTTGGATTTTTGATTTATTAGGCGTGCCAGTCACCGGGGTGACAATTTCATTATGCGCTCGATCTGACTTGGTCAGTCGATTGTGAAGTCTGAGTCGGGACCGGAAGTCCGTCATACCATAAAGGCCATGACGTTAATTACGCCCTTCCTAAGAAGGACAACCCTTGATTAAACGCCAAAATAGGAGGCCTCATAAGGCAAACAGATATTCATGTACATAACTTTGAACTTCATACCAGGCCCGGAAGGCAGGTAAGAGAATAACATCGACCACAGAAACAAACTATATCGCTGAATCGGCGGTTCAAAAATAATCAGACTCAGGGGAAAGGTGAAACAGAGGATATCAATCGCGGACAGGATGAGCCACGATCATGACGGAGGTTTAAAGCATCGATTAACATTTCGGCAGCACCTCCCCATAGTCTGGATCATGCCCAGAGGGAAATAGGCTATCACCCACGGAGTGCCGGGATGAAAGCCGAAAGGAAGAGAGAGGTCGGACCTCTCCACGTTACACATGTATGCCCTAGGGCAATGTTTGACTCTTCCCTCACAGGAGCTGGTGGCACTCATGCATTGGCATAGCTCACCGGAGCTAAGAGGGAGGCGCGTCGTTGTGACTTCGACACGAATCGATGGAACATAAGGGAGTCTACCTCCCTTTAACTTTATCCTCGGGACATATCTGGTGATCCACGAATATCTCTGTGTGGGTTAGCTCTGGGCATTTGGGCTCACAGGGTGGCAACTTAGGCTCTCGGCATGACCACAGATGGAAGGCTAAGGCTCCCAGCGTGAGTGGCAAGAAGGTGGAGGTTCCCGGCGTGGCCGAAGGGAAAAGTCCAAGAAGCTCCCGGCGCTGACTTCCCGGCGCGACGGAGACTCTCCAAGGGGGTTCTCGGCGTAGGCTGAAGGGAGGAAGAGGAGTTCTCGGCGTGAGGGTTCCCGGCGCGCTGAAAGCTGCGCCGGGAGCTGATGGCGCCGAGAGTTCGGTGCCGAGAAGGTATTGGTGTTTGGGCGCCGTGAGGAGTTTAGGATTTTACGGTACCCTGTTTTTGGGGTTTTAAGAGTTTTCTGGGAATTTATATCAAAGTAGATTGGCTCTGGGGACTCAGAGATGGGGTTCAACTGGTTTTAGTTGTATATGTTTCAAAGGAGGCCGAGAGCTGAGAGGGATTGGAGGAGAAGAGTCCAACGCAGAGAACTTTTTCACCATTACTATGCGAAGTCCCGAGGACAGCTTCAGTGTTATCTTTCATCGGCCTGGGAGGATTTCAGCAGCACCTCCCCCGTACCTAGCGTCTGCCAGGGAGTGATAGACGATCACCCACGGAATGCCGGGATGAAAGCCAGAAAAAGGGGGGTATGGGACCCCTAGCCCGTGTATGCGATTACAGCACCAACTTAATATCCCTTTGAGGCCATTGAAACTTATGCAGTGGCAGAGTTTCCTTGGCTCGTAAGGTTATGTAGGGGGGTTATCCCCAATAATCTTTATCCCTTAGGTATATATGGTGATCTGGGGCGTCCTTCGACCGAATTCAAGGTCACACTGAACGGACTGTAGGGGCTATCGGTGTGGTTTCTCCATTGGTGGCAGGAAAGTTTATCAGGGGTTCGAGGGGTATATCTGTGTGGTTTACAGTTCGAAGGGGTGGAAGGCACAAGGGGTGGTCCCCGGCGTGGGGGACTTCTCGGCGCGCCCGTCACCGCGCCGAGAACCTGGCGCCGGGAAGCCCGGGCCGGGAAGGCTATATTGAAGGGCTTTATTGACTTGCTGAAGGGGCTAAAGAAAGGGACCTCTCGGCGGCGTAGCTCTCGGCGGGGAAATGACCACGCCGGAAGGGGCTAAAGGGTTTATGGCTTGATTGCGATACTCTGCTCAGGAGACTTCTGGGATTTCTGGCTCGGATTGAGGCAAGATCTGGAGTGCAGGAGGGGATTACATGGAGGTTAGTATCAGTCGAAGGGCAGACCATCCATTATCGAATCCTCGTGGGACGTATGGCGTTTTCTCTACTCACCTGCTGCTCAGACGGTCAAGAGATTGATGTCTCTGACCCTGAACGAGATGGGAGCTCGGCAGAAATCTATGATATTCGAGAAAACCATGATCCGAGGGGAGGGAAGGAGGGGGGACAGAGCCCAATAACCCACTGAACGAGGGTTGAGGCTCCGTCTTCGTCCTTCACCAGAGAACGGGCTAGGGAGGGGGTCGAAACACGAGTCGGAAAGCTGGAGCATCTAGGCAAACCAATATTCCGAAGAACAACCGATGCAAGAAGGGGAGACAGACAGCAGATATCTCAATCAATCGAATGCCCAAACGGGCCATGTTGATACTTCATTTCATTGCATCATCCCAAACTTACACAGATCATGGAAGGGAAATGAAAGACAGAGAGGTGGAAATCGAGACCGGAATCCTCCGGCTACATTGATAAATCGAGAAAGACTCGCCAGATTACATTAGGAAAAAAAAAGAGGAAAGCATGGGGGAGGGCGGAGCATTGACTCCTCTCCCTCCCCGGTTACCCACCTGAGTCTTCCTTTCTTCTTCTTCTCCCAGCTTCTTCTTTTTTCCCTCTCGGTCTCTCTTCTGTCTTTTTCTATCTCTCCCTATCTCTATCTTCTGTCTCTCTTTGTTCTGGTCGTCCTTTTTTTCTTCGAAGGGAAGGGGGCTTTATAACCGTCCCTCTTTGCCTTCTCGGCAGGCATCTCACGGCGCGCCTCAGCTGAGGGCTTCCCGGCGCGCAGGACTCCAGCCTTTCGGTGCAGCCATTGGGCTTCGACAAGGGGCTCCCGGCGCCACTATTACAGGCCCACTTAGGTCTCTTAGACCAGGCCCTTTATCGGCCCCTCAAGTACATCAGCACCCAAAAGGGTCCTCCGTTGGTGATATAGTTTGTATTGAGATCATTAGTAGGGTTTTCATCAGTCCGCAGACAGGGGTTTCATCAGTATTGCCATCTGAATGATGACAAAACCGGGCATCATTTTATCGATATCATCACCTGAATGGTGACGAGATCGGACATCAGCTTTAGTCTGGGAAGACTTCAGCCGGGTGTATAATCTGTGGAGATGATTCTTCTTGTGTTCTGACTTTGCAAAAGCATTTACAATCTTCATCTACCGGTACCGGCTTCATCTTTATCTCACATCACATCTGTCAATAAGCCGACATCTGACTTACCCTGACATGTCACCTGTGGATTCTTGGATGAGGCAGTAACACAGCTCTTATTAAAGTGTGCTAGGAGGTCTCATTAGTCAAGCGACTACTGCTTTATCAGTGCTGCCGTCTGAGTGACATCGGCACCGGACATCAGCTTGGCCGACAAAGGCTTCAGCCGGGTAAATGGTCGACGAGCTTCATCATTGGTCCTTCACTGTGGGTATGATCTGCTTCCACCCTTGTTCATTTTCAAGGTGTCAACATGGACTCAACGGGGACCATTCATTTCTGGAATTTAGCAGCACATTCTGCCCCATTGGTGAACCGCCAGCGTGAGTGCAAGCTCGAGGCAGTGGAGACTTTTACACATTTCATTTTGGGTAACACAGTGACCCAGCCAATCTTGGAGCCTGAGCTCATTGATTGGGCTCTATCAATTTGTCCCAGTGTTTTAGTGTTCAGAAAGGGGGGCGTGGTTCATCTAGAACCCTATTACCCGTTTAGATTTGGTTGAAACTTCGGCTATGATCAGCACATTCCACCTTCAGCTGCACAGTTTCCCTTGGACAGCAGGTCAAAGCACAGCTCGGTCGTTGCAAGCGAGGGTCTCTCCTGGTGGGATTACTTCCACCGTCGGGATGCCAATGTTTTCAGAATGTCGATGCCGAACTGTGTACCCCGGGTCACTCCAAAATACGTGAAATGGTGGAATGCTCGAATCGATTTTTACCGCAATGCCAGAACGACATGCTGGGACGTGGCCGAGCGCACCTTTTTAAGCCAGCAGCCTGGGCCAATTTTTGATATTGATGAAGCCCATTTAAAGAGGCTATTCTCCCAACATCCGAGGGAGGTAGATGCGTATATGGCACGCAGGAAAGCTGCGAAAGAGGAAGCGACTGAGCAGCTGTTGCCTATGCTTGCTAACATAGATGAAGATACTTTCACGTAGAATTTAGAACATCTGTGCCAGATTGGTGATTCCCTCTTGGAGCTTCAGCAATATCCCTTTCCCATCGAGGAGCCGCTCTCCAAAGCAGTTTCATGGAAATGTGAGGTCGACCGCTTTTGCCCGTACCAGGCGTTTGTTAATAGAGAAGACAGAACCCCGAGAGCCGACAAACCTTTAGAGTCCAGGCTTTTGCCCGTACGGACTGTTCGTCTTGATGAATGTCCATGGACTGACCCTTGAGAGTCCTGTAGCAAGTGTCCTGGACAAACCTTTATTTGTATCTTTTCATTATGTCTATGGCTGGGGTCTTGACCACCTTGGCTTGTATTATTGCATTGCTTCCCATGGTCATGCGGACTTGGCCGACCTAGCAGAGAAGTGTAAGAAAATTGGCGACGTCTGTTGGCTTGTTCGGGAGGCTGCATCCCGTAGCAAGGAGGTGGCTTATCAGTATTGGCCCCTCTCATCTTTTTACAACGGCCCGGCAGGTAAAGTCTTCTTCAGTTGGCATGTAGCCTAGCTTGTTGCTCCATTCTTTTTATAATGACATGCGTCTCATTTGACAGATCGCCCAGACATAAAGCAGCAGGGACTTTATAGGAAGATCATTTCCCAAGCCTAGAAGTCAGAATATTTTGACACTCCTGCACCAGCGCCAACCACCACTCTATTTCCCCCTGGCAGAAAGAGAGCGGCTTCTTCGCTGAAGGTTGCCTTGGGACGGGCAAGGAAAGCTCGGAGAAATTTGTCGAAGCAATCGCCGGCTGATGTCACTGAGGCTCCTTTGCCTGACGTGCCATCATTTGAACAGTTCGCCGCTCAGCAGGAGGCCACTCAGCAAGCAGCTGAAGGTGACATCATTCTTCTTTGCAGTCTGTAGGAAAGTTCTTTCTGTGGCCTCTTCATTTTTTTGACGTCTTCTTTATTGGATATTAGCTCAAGAAGCAGCTGCTGCTATTAAGAGCACTAAGAAGGTCGCCGCAGGGGCGGAGGATATGGGGCCTTCTACCGTGGCCACGGTGGAGACAACTGGGACAGATGAAGCCAGAGGGGAGAGTCTCTCCACTATTGAGGAGGATGTCAGACTCCCTTCTCCCACGCCTGCCAGTGAGGCAGAGGGTGAGCCAAGGGACTACCATCTTTCTGACTCTTATTTCTTAGTGATCTTCTTGCCCTGCCTTATGCATGTCTTCATGCTGTAGCGGCAAGAGTAGTTAGTACTGCGGTTGAGACGCCTGTTGTGGACACCCCTTTGCAGCAAGAAGGACACAAAACTGTGTTAAAGAAGGGTGCCATCCCATTGCGGCGTGTAATCACCCGCTCAGTAGCTTGTAAAGCAACAGAGGAGGCGAGCCAACCTAAGCCTAGCATAAATATTTCTTCTAGTAGCTCTACCACCCCTTCTGACGAAGAAGTTGACTGTGGTTCTTCAGAAGGTGACGAGCAAGCACCTGTGCCGCCAGCGAAGGGGCAGTGGCACCCTCTGCGCTGTTGAGTGGTCCTTTAATATTTAGTCCTCTAAGGTTGCTGGCACCATCATCTGGGGGAATGTTGCCAGAAGAATTTGTCGGAATAGACATGGAGGTGGAAATAACCCTTCCTTTTGTTGCTTCGTCTGTAGAGTTAGAGTCTTCTATACAGGCACTCGAAGAGATGGATGTCGTGGCCATAGTAAGTTCTGCCCACCCTTCTGCTGAGCAACATACTTTTTCATTCTTTTCTGCCATCTTGGTGCTTACTGAAACCTGGTTCCAGGAGTCTGACACAATTGATCGCCCTTTGGTATCATCTTCTGACGCCAACATTGTTCCATCGGAGGCTTTAGATATGCTGCCGCCTGTCACCGTGTCTTCTTCAGAGGCAGTTACTATACTTCGTCCTGTGCTAGTAAGAGTACATGCAGTTGCCGAAGTATCATCAATAGAGTTGAGCCCACTGGGAGAAAGTTCTGCGCTGGTGCTCGCGACAAAACTGAGGGCTGAAGCCGATCCATCGAGAGGTTCTACCTTCGTCCCAGCGGCCATAATGACTATTGCGCCTGACCCTGCGACTCCATCTGTGCCAGTAGTAGGGTCGGAGCCTTTGTCTCCTCCAGCACCTTTAGAAGAGAGCTCTCCTAAGAGCCCAATGGAGCATGAGCAGGTTGCTGTGGTGCCCGCTACTTCGGCTTTGGTGGCCGTCCCATCTTCTTCTTCTGAGCCAGACACTGGCTTATGGGCTTCCATAGACAAGGAAGTGACTTTTGATGTGGCGCTGGTAGCTTCCCTCGGCTTCAGTTCGTCAGAGGACTTTGTCTGGCAGCATTTAGAGATATTGCACCGAGTTGTAGAATCTCAGCCGACATTGTCTTACCTCCAGCTGAAGGAAGTAGCTGAACGACTAACGGTTGGGCTACAGGCACTAGGCTGTCCCTTGGATATCTGCACTCGGCGGGTGTTGTTCTTGCTGAAATTTGTGAATCGCCGAGACTTTCTTGGGCGGATAATGAATGACCGGCTGGCGGCCCGCAAGTTACAGAAAGCTAACTGTCAGACGGAGCTGGAGTCTCTGAATTCCTACCTTCATAGGAATAAAGCTTAGGTTGAAGCTTCAGCTGCTCGTGCACAATTCTTACGTAGCCGGTGAGAAGAACTTCATGCTGAATTAAATGTTGTCGAAGCTGAGATACCACTGCTGGAAGCGATAGAGATCCAGGGTATCAGGGAGACCACCTTGCTAGAGTGTCGAGTTGCATCCTTACAGACTGAGATGACTCACGTTCAGGAGGAGGAAATGCAACTCCATGAACTGGGGGCAGCTCCACATGTCGGGCTCATTGACTTTGAGGATATCTTCAGGCGCTCTTAGTTTATCTGCCTTCTGTAATCCATCCCCCTCGAAGGGCCCCTATTGTATTTATTTCTTCCCTTTTTTGCAATGAAATACAAGTTTCTCTTACTACTTTAAGGTGTTCCCATTCACACTTGTGTTCTATCATATCTTGTGACAATTTTGGGCGACCTATATGGAACATACCCATATCTATACCGCAGGAGAGCGTCCACCCATTCAAGGAAAGGATGGGGGCCTCGCTCCACTGCTTGTCGGGGTTCCAGAGGTTGCCAAGCTGATACAAATGTAAGCCTCATTGGTCGGAAGTGCCGAAAGTTTGACTGCTGGCCGACGAGAGGTCCATTCTGGATAGGTTTCAATGTCACCCTAGGCGATGATGCCTTGCGACCGACAGAAGGTTTTATCGTCAGCATTGGGTTCATGCCAACGCAAGGGGATTGATAAGTTTCCTCAGAATGGATGAAAGGTCTATTCTGGACAGGTTTTATTACCGGTCTAGGCGATGATGCCTTGTGACCGATAGAGGTTTTATCGTCGGCATTGGGTCCATGCCAATGCAAGGGTCAGAAGTTTTATTACCAGTGGGACAACTGATGGAAGTGTCACAAAGAGGTATAGCATATGTTTTCATGTTATAGTAACCACATTACTGACCCAAGCGCCCTTTCGAGTTTTCACCGGAGCCAGCCCCCTCTTGCTTTTGCCCACGCGCCCTTTCGGGTTTTCACATGGTGGGGTACCCAATTTTGCCTGTGGTGCCCTTTCGGGTTTTCACCACAGTTGGGTTAGAGCCATTTTTGCCCTTGTCCTGGTATAGGATCAAGATTGGCGAGACACCTTTATTTTAAGCCTCATTTTTATTCATCATTTTTTGAACTCAATTCTCGGGGTAAAGCCGGGCTTGAGGAGATGCTGGCCGACCTTGCCGATGATGACAAGGGCCATGAGGAAGTTGACTGATCTTGCCGATGATGACAAGGGTCGCAAAGAGGCTGACCGATCTTACCGATGGTGACAAGGGTCAGAAGTAGGTTGACCGATCTTGTCGATTGTGACAAGGGTCAGAAGGAAGTCGACCGATCTTGCCGATGGTGACAAGGGTCAGAAGGAAGTCGATCGATCTTGTCGATGATGACAAGGGTCTCAAGGAGGCTGACCGATCTTGTCGATGGTGACAAGGGTCAGAAGTATGTTGACCGATCTTGCCGGTGATGATAAGGGTCGCAAGGAGGTTGACCGATCTTGCCGATGGTGACAAGGGTCAGAAGTAGGTCGACCGATCTTGTCGATGATGACAAGGGTCAAAAGTAGGCTGACCGATCTTGCCGATGATGAAAAGGGTCGCAAGGTAGGCTGACCGGTCTTGCCGATGGTGACAAGGGTCAGAAGTAGGTCGACCGATCTTGCCGATGATGACAAGGGTCGCAAGGAGGCTGACCGATCTTGCCAATGGTGACAAAGGTCAGAAGTAGGTTGACTGATCTTGCCGATGATGACAAGGGTCGCAAGGTAGGCTGACCGGTCTTGCCGATGGTGACAAGGGTCAGAAGTAGGTCGACCGATCTTGCTGATGATGACAAGGGTCGCAAGGTAGGCTGACCGGTCTTGTCGATGGTGACAAGGGTCAGAAGTAGGTCGACCGATCTTGCCGATGATGACAAGGGTCGCAAGGTAGGCTCACTAGTCTTGCCGATGGTAACAAGGGTCAGAAGTAGGTCGACCGATCTTGCCGATGATGACAAGGGCCGCAAGGAGGCTGACCGATTTTGCCGATGGTGACAAGGGTCAGAAGTAGGTCGACCGATCTTGCCGATGATGACAAAGGTTGCAAGGTAGGCTGACCGATCTTGCCGATGGTGACAAGGGTCAGAAGTAGGTTGACCGATCTTGCCGATGGTGACAAGGGTTGCAAGGTAGGATGACCGGTCTTGCCAATGGTGACAAGGGTCAGAAGTAGGTCGACCGATCTTACCGATGATGACTAGGGTCGCAAGGTAGGCTACAGAAAGATCTCCGATGGGGATCGGGGTGATCACCCTTTTCAGAGTTTCACTAGAATGAGGGTGAGGCGGAACTTAAATTACCACGTTACTGACTTAAGCGCCCTTTCGGGTTTTCGCCAAAGTCAGCCCCCTCTTGCTTTTGCCCATGTGCCCTTTCGGATTTTCACGTGGCGGGGTACCCGATTTTGCCTGCGATGCCCTTTCGGGTTTTCGCCACAGCCGGGTTATAGCCATTTTTGCCCTTGTCCTAATGTAGGAACAAGGCCGATAGGGCACCTCTATTCTAAGTCCCATTTTTTGATTATTTTATTCTCATTTGTTTGAACTCATATAAGAGGAGGATGTTAAGAGAGTCGACTAAGGCACGAGGCCTTGCACCGAGAAAAGGCTTATTCGTTAGCAAGAAGGTAATGCTAGCGTAAAGGATAGATTTTGAGCCGATTCAGGCGTAGGGCCCGTAATGGCAATACTGTATAAGGGTCGGCTAGGACACGAAGTCTTGCGCCGGGAAAGGGGTTTATTCGTCAGCAAGAAGGTAATGCTAACACAAAGGATAGGTCTGTGCCGATTCGGGGTAAGGCCCGTAATGGCAGTGTTGTAGTAGAGTCGGCTAGGACACGAAGTCTCGCACCGAAAAAGGTTTATTCGTTAGCAAGAAGGCAATGCTAACGCAAAGGAGAGATTTGTGCCGATTTGGGCGTAAGGCCCACAATGGCAATGCTGTATAAGGGTCAGCTAGGACACGAAGTCTTGGGCCGGAAAATGGAGTTTATTCGTTAGCAAGAAAGCAATGCTAACGCAAAGGATAGATTTATGCCGATTCGGGCGTAAGGCCCGCTATGGCAATGTTGTTTTATATGTCCTTATATGTATATACATATTTTTAGAGCTCGGCCAGGACGGAGTGCCACTAGGCCAAGGTGGATAGAGCTCAGCTAGGGCGGAGTGCCACTAGACTAAGGAAGGTAGAACTTAGCCAGGGTGGGGTGCCACTAGACTAAAGTAGGTAAAACTTAGCTAGGGCGGAGTGCCACTAGACTAAGGCAGGTGGAACTTAGCTAGGGCAGAGTGCCACTAGACTAAGGCAGGTGGGACTTAGCTAGAGCGGAGTGCCACTAGACTAAGGCAGGTAGAGCTCGGTCGGGGCGGAATGCCACTAGACCAAGGCAGGTAGAACTTAGCTAGGGCGTAGTGCCACTAAACTAAGGCATGGAGAACTTAGCTAGGGCAGAGTGCCACTAGACTAAGGTAGGTAAAACTTAGCTAGGGCAGAGTGCCACTAGACTAAGGCAGGTAAAACTTGGCTAGGGCAGGGTGCCACTAGACTAAGGCAAATAGAGCTTGGTTAGGGCGGAATGCCACTAGACCAAGGTGGGTAGAGCTCATTCTGAGAATGTAGGTTGAGCTACGTGATATAGCTTTAAGTGTTTTCCATTAAGTGGAGAAACTGGATGACTCCTTTGTGATCTACAAGGATATACACGCCCCCTTCATATACTCGGTGGACGACATATGGTCCAACCATATTTTCTACCAACTTCCCTTTGGGGTTGGAGGTCATCACTTCTCTTATTTTAACCATCACCAGGTCACCTTTCTTGAATTCCCGTCCTTTGACCAGCTTATCAAAAGCACGGGCCATGCGGGCCTGATAGAGTTGGATATTCTGTTGCGCACGGAGACGCTTTCCTTCAAGCTCGGCGAGCTCCTCCCGTCTTCTTTCTATGTTGGTCTGCTCGCTGCTTACCAATCCATGCTGGATGGCGATTCGTAACGAGGGGACCTCTAACTCAATTGGCACCACAGCCTCCGACCCGTACACGAGGGAGTAGGGTGAGCAGCCAGTTGGGGTTTTATAGACTATACGGTAAGCCCAGAGTGCTTCGTACGTCCTTTCTTCCTAGTCCTTTTTATTAAACTTGACAGTCTTCACTAGTAGAGTGCATAGCATCTTGTTGAAGGCTTCTACAAATCCGTTGGCTTGAGGGTAGTAGGGAGATGATGCCCTCCAATCAACCTTGTATTTGTCAGCTAGTCGGTATACCTTCTGATTCTTGAAGTGACTGCCGTTGTCAGAGATGATTCGGATGGGTACTCCAAACTGGAATATTATATTTTGTCAGAAGAATCTGGTGACCAGTTCTCCCGTCACTTCTCTTAGTGCCACTACCTCTGCCCATCTGGATAAGTAGTCTGTAGCTACTAATATATATTTGCATCCTGATGAAGATGCTAGTAGTGGCCCCACCACGTCCGTACCCCATTGAGCGAACGACCAACTTGGGATAATAGGATGCAGTGGCACAGGTGGCCTTCTTGACACAGTGGCATGTTCTTGACACCTCTGACAGGCTTTGGCGAACTTGCAGCAATCGTCAAACATAGAGGGCCAATAGTAGCCTAGTTTCTTTATTTTAATTTTCATTTTCGGGCCGGCTTGGTGTGCCCCGGCTGACCCGACATGGACTTCTTGCATTACCTGCCTGGCTTCCCCTGGGGATAAGCAGCGAAGTAAGATCTTCTTTTGGGCATCTGCCATTATCTGGAACACCGTTCCATTCCTCATCTCGTAAGAATCTTTGACTCTTAGGAGCTTCATTCTCTGTTCCTTCTCTTTCGGGAGTTGCTGGTGTTGAAACCAATGTAGAAGGTGCTCCCGCCAATCGGACTGCTAGATGGCTTCTATAGTTGCCACTTCATTTGCTTGTTCATCGGCTAGAGCTTCTGCCACACTGGGGACCTGCCGCCGTTTAATCACTGTTATATTCAGGCTTGTATCAGGCGGGACCGCCAAAGAACTAGCCAGCTTTGTGAGGTTTTAGCTTGAGCATTCTGTCCTCGGTTGATGTGCTTGATGCTAATGAAATAGAATCTTGTCATTAGGCGGAGAGCCAGATGGTAATAAGGAATGAGTTCTTGCTTTCGCACATCGAACTCCCCTTCCAACTGCTTTATAACCAGCATGGAGTCCCCGAATGCTTCTAGCATCTGAATCCTCAGGGACAGAGCAATCTGTAGCCCGATTATGAGGGCTTCATATTCTGCTTCATTGTTTGTGCAAGGCTTGTTTATTGAATAGGATGTATGTATGACTTCTGCTTCTGGAGATTTCAAGACTATGCCTATCCCTACCCGGACTCTGGCTGATCCAGTTGCTGAGGTGTCAATTCTGGAGGCGCCGTCAAAATACATCTGTCATAGAGAGGGCTGCACCTGTCCGACATGTAGGGTTTCATCTTCAAGAAGCTATGGTTCCATGGGGCAGTCTTCAGGTACTGGATGCTCAGCAAAGAAGTCTGCAATAGCTTGGCCTTTGACGGCCTTTTGCGGTACATAAGAGATATCATACTCCATAAGAATCACCGCCCATTTGCCAAGGCGGCCTTTGAGGGCCGGTTGGGACATGATATATTTAAGCTGATCCTCCTTGGAAATCAGCTTAACTTCATGTGACAGCATATAGTGTCGGAGCTTTTTGACCGCGAAGACCAGTGCCAGGCAGATCTTCTCGATATAAGTGTACCTCTCCTCAGTTCTGACCATTCTTCGACTGAGGTAATAGAGGGCTTGTTCCTTCCCTTCTTCATTATTTTGGGCCAGCATTGCCCCCAGGGAGTTGTATGTGGCTGCTATGTAGAGGATCAGCGGCCATCCCTTCACCAACGTGCCCAGGATTGGAGGAGTCTTCAGATAATCTTTGAGCTTGTCAAAGGCCGTCTAGTAGTCTTTGTCCCAGTAAAAGGGTACATCTTTCATCATTAGCTTGTGGAAGGGCTGGCATCGCCCTGACAAGTTGGATATGAACCACCGGATATAAGCCAGGCGGCCTTGAAGAGGTCTCAGCTCGGAGAGGTTCCTTGGAGAGGGTAACTCCTGAATTGCCTTGAACTTTGCGGGGTCTATTTCAATTCCCCGATATCTGACAATGAAACCCAAGAACTTTTCGCTCGAAACTCCGAACGCACACTTCATAGGGTTCATCTTCAATTCATACAGGCTCAGCCTCTGGAAAATAACTCGGAGGTCTTGCAGATGGTCTTCTTTCTTTTTGGTCTTGACTACCAGGTCGTCTATGTAGCACTCGACCTTATGGTAGAGCAGCACATCAAATATTCTAGTCATCGCTCGCTGATAAGTTGCGCCGGCGTTCTTTAATCCGAACGGCATTCTCTTGTAATGATAAATGCCTTTGGGAGTTCGGAAGGCAGTGTGGACCCGGTCATGTTCCGTGATCCATATCTGGTTGTAGCCGGACGACCCATCCATGAATGATAGGTCCTCATGACCGGTTGTTGCATCTATTATGACCTCCATTATTGGTACTAGGAAGTCATCTTTGGGGCAGGCTTTATTCAAATCTCGGAAGTCAACACATATTCGGATCTGTCCATTCTTCTTTTTCACGGGCACAATATTGGCTAGCCACGTGGTATATTGATTTTCCTCGACAAAACCCACATCAATGAGCTTGTTGACTTCCTTGCATATTTGAGTGATGAGCTCTGGCCTCATGCGCCGCGACGGCTGCTTCACCGGTTCGGCTTCAGGGTTTATGGTTAGCTCATGCTGTGAGACTGCGGGGCTTAATCCTGGCATTTCTTTGTAGGTCCAGGCAAAGCAATCCCGATATTCCTGTAGCACCTGGATATACAGCCCCTATTCTTCAGTAGATAACTGGGCGCTAAGAACGTCGGCCTGGGGTCGTCCTCGTCTCCCAAGTTGACTTCTAGCAGTTCATCGACTGTTGCTTGGCCTCCGTCTTCTATCCCCGGGGGTGCAGGCTGAAGGTCGACAAAGTCTGGTATATCATCTTAGAGGTCGAGGACCTCGATCTCTTCATTTTACCTTGTCTGAGGTGCGTCAGGAATCTCTGGTTCGGCTAGTAGTGGCTGCATGAATTGCTCTACCAAGAAATCTACCTCAATAGCAGCTTAGAGGGGTGAGTCGATTGCCTCATCCTTTGTTGAGGGGGGTGCAATCGCTAGGGACTGGTGATTGTTTGTTATTGAGTCAGGGGTAGCACTGTAGCTTCATGGTACAGGGCGAGAAGGTCTCAGTCCCTTGGATCACCATATCTTCAGTGGAGGTAGCTTTTTCTTTTCTAGCAACATTTATCTCTTGATCAGGCTTGGGAGAAGCTTCCTTAACTGGTTCAAGAAGTGCTGGCATCGTCATCAGAGGAGGGCTGTAGGAGGGAGGCATCCCTGCTTTTTCAATATCTTAAGCTTCACTACTGCTAGCTATGTCGAATTTGGCTTGAAGAGCTGCTTCTTCAGGGTAGACCTGTTCCCAGCACCGGCAGGGGAATATGGCCTCTGATTCTAGACTTCTTGGTTAAGTTGGCTCAGTGTATTCAGCTTCTGCTGGGTGTTCATCAAAAGTTGCCCCCCGTGAGTTATCCTCAGTTGGGTAGAAAGTGGAAATGGTATCCACTTCATAGCGTCCGCTGTAATAGTATTCCTCGAGGGTGAAGCCCAACCCTGGGTGTTGAGATATGCGCCTCATTTCTTTATCCAGGTTCGGGAGATACCACAACTTCTGGAATGCTTCTTTCTTCTTGCGAGGCTCGCCAGAGGGGATGTGCTGCTTCTGGAACATCTTGGCCATTTGACTCGTTATAAATGTCAACCCCTGTATGGGCATTGATGGATCTTCTATATCTTCAGGCAGATGACAATTAGTATCCTCTGGTGTAGGGTGCTCCTCAGCTGTGTAGAACAAGCTGCTGGGGCCATCTATCGGTGCCACTTCCCAAGCATTGAAAGGCTCGACAGTGGCATTATCGAGACCAAGAATTGGCTTGGTAAGGCCCTCCGGGATCCCGATGTGGTCGTGCTGCTAGTCGACCCAGACTTTATTAGCTTCGGTGTAGATGGCGGGAGGTGCTACCCGGCCCACTTCCCCGGTGACAGTGATGTGCGAGACCATCTTGGGATTAACATATCCACGCGGCGGCGGAGGGAACCATTTGGCTCCGGAGGTGCTTTTTGTTGTGTCGGAAGAGGTCTTGGCTTCAGGGGCCTTCTGCGACCGTTCTGCATATAGAGGGGCGTCCGCCAAGTGGCACTCGAACACTTCGAACGGGTGGAGATCAGCAAATACCCTCTCCTCCTTTCCTTCCAGGTTATATTTGATGCACTGGTGGAGCGTGGAGGGCACCACCATATTCTCGTGTAGCCAAGGACGGTCGAGCAGCGCCTTGTACGGGTTGCGAGAACCGATGACATGAAACTACACCTTCGTAACAAAGTCCGATAGAGTGAGTGTGAATTCTGCTACTCCTAGCGACACTTCACACTTTTGGTTAAAGCCGACAATACGCATATCCCCAACTTTTTGGAGACGCATGTTCAAGTAGTGCCTCTCATATATCCTGTAGGGCATGATGTTGACAGCCGCCCTGGGATCCACCAGGATTTTGTTCAACTCTCGGCCATTTAGATGTCCCCTTATATACAGAGGTCTGCTGTGGCTGGTAGTGGGGAGCAGCATGTCCTCCTGAGTGAAGGTCATGCTGGCCTCCGGTAGTGCCTCAGCTAGGCAGGCTTCATATCGAGCAGGCGTCTACAAAGCAGTAATAATCATTTGTCGGGTCTCTTCACTCAGAGAGAGGATTTCCCAGACAGTAAATCTTGCCGGGAGCTTTTTTAATAGCTTGACCACCCGACTTCCTGCTCGGACATTGGATAGCTTCATTTCTTCTGCCCACCTGGGTTTGGAAGAGTCTTGGACTGTGGCCCCTGATGGGCCTGCTTCATTGGACTCGGGGACTGCACCCTTCTGCTTGGGGTCATCTCCCTGCTGTCCCTCATTGGCCGCTACCGGGCCGGCTTCTTCTTCATCTGGCAATTCGGAAGATTGCTGGAGTTGCGGGTGAATGTCCCCAGTTGCTGGTTCGACCTCCCGGCATAGTTGCTTCCCCTTTGACCTCTTCACAAATTCTAGGAAGGAAGGAGTGGGAGTGCTGCCCCCACTCTAGTTGTATAGGCCTGATAGAGGAGGGATCTGCACTCCCCTAACCTCCGGATGGGGTATTTTATAGGGTTGTTCCCCCTGAAGATAATGTTGTAGTTGGCGGGCGGTTGATGCCCCCATCGTCGGGCTGACCGAGTTGTATGTGCAGCGGTTGCAGCTTCGGCCTGACTTTCCTTAGCGGTGGGTGTGAAGCATATCTCTTCTTCATCCTCCTCACCAGGAAAATTGAACAGAGCAGAGAGGGTATTGCAAGAAAGGATTATACCCTTTGTGGCCTTGCTGGCCCTTCTTTTATTTCTTCATCTTCTTTTCTTTTCTTCGGCTGGCGCTTTCCCCCAGAACAGGCTGCCATCCTTGTCTGATGCTTTGTCAGCTTCCTCTTCCTACTTCAGTGAAAGCTGTTCTAGCTCCTGCCACGGGACATGATCCCGTACTAGTAAAGGTTCTAGCTCGGGCTGTACATACTCATCTAGCCCATTTATGTAGTCATGTAGCTGTCGGGATTCTGGGCTAATTTCCTTAACTGCCGGCAACGGAGTTTGCCTCCTCCTGTTGTGGGTAGGTATTCTAATGATTGCAGGTGGGTTGGTCCACGCTGGTGTTGCCACTGGCAAAGGGGGTCACGGTGTGATGCCACGAATATGTACCCCCACTGTTAGGCAAGACGTGCCCTTCTTCTTAGTTCTTGCACGGACTTGCTTCCATCCCTCTTGTTCTTTCATTGGGGCCAGAAAGTAGGCTTCATAGGTGTGCTGAGTACTGGCTTCTGCAGTCTCCTCAGGCAGTGCTTGATATAAAGAGACCATGTTGACGGCGGCTCTTCTTAGAGGCGCCTCATGTGGTTGTGGAGGGTCAACCTTATACTCCCCCAACTCTATTTCTTCTTTCCTTACCATGCCTTCGATAATGTCTTTGAAAACATAACAGTCTTCAATCGGATGTCCCAACATTTGGTGGTAAGGGCAAAATCTTGGGCTGTCTCTTCTCTTCAGGTCCTCCGGCCTCTTTGGCTCAGGCAGGGTGATCTTGTCATACTGGGTAACCCAGTCAAACAAGATCCCGATCTTCTCCTTCGGGAAAGAGTAGGCCTTCTTCATCTTGTCCCGGAGTGATGGGCCTTCTTTGCCATCGTCGGTCTTAGCAGGCTGAGGAGCAAATGTCTTCTTGCCTTTGTCTTTTTGTTATTCAAACGCCTTGATATCAAGGGCGTTCGCTTCTTTAGGTGCCTGGCGCCGCTCTGCTACCTTGCCCTTTTATGCAGTGGCAATATTTGATGTTGGGGCAGGTTTTGCCAGGAAGGCTTCTACGTCGGCCACAATATTATTTAGGCGGTCGAACGACTGAATTTCCATGCCAATCATCTTTTCCAACACCTCTCTTCTGAGGTTCTGCTTGCAGATCTGTACATCGTCCTCTTGGTGTGGGGGCCGCTTGCATCTCATTCCGAGGTTCCTCCACCTCTTGCTGTAGTCAAGGGCCGTATGATCTGCCCTCTATCTTGTTGAATAGAGTTCAGCGATTGTGACCTCCCTCTCTGTGACATGAAATCTTTCTCTGAACTTCCTTTGCATGTCCGACCAGTCGCTGATCGACCCGGTCGGGAGGCTGGAGTACCATTCAAATGCGAGCCCCGTGAGTGAGGACCCGAAAAATTTTAGCAAATATGACTCGTCGGTGGCCAGGTCATCCATGACGGTCATGTAGTAGGTGACATGTTCTTTTGGGGATCCCTTCCTGTTGAACTTGTCAAATTTTGGCGGCTTACTAATCCCAGGAGGGAGCCGCTTGGAAGCATGATGCGGCGGGTATAGAACCATGTATGCATCGAATGCGACATAGTCGCCTTCACTTCTTTCAGCGAGCTTCAGCTCGATCATTCTTTCCACCATCATCTTGCTCATGACGGTCGGATCAACAGGCTCTGAGTAGAAATTTGCCGGTTGCAAATAGGGGGTGACTAGGGTGGTCGCCTGTGGAGGAGGGCACATCAGCGGAGGTGTCTAGTGCACTTGTGATAGCACCGGCGGCATCAGCAGCTGTGGTGGGTGTTGCTGAGTTGTCGCCAAACTCGGTTCTGCCTGCTGAGGCGGGGTGTAGAGTGGTGGGAAGTCACTTCGGTTGGCGGATCCCCGTGATGACTCAGCCTGCACATCAGGCTGCTTGGCGGCTGAAGACTGCTCTGTCTTCTCCATCAATTGCTTCTTCAGTAGTTCTATCTCCTGGCGGTACCTTTGGAGTATCATTAGTACGGCCGGATCCATAGCTATAGTGATGGGGTTGGCCTCTGTCGTCTCGCTAGGTGCACCCTCAGGTAGGATGTCAAGCAAGACATCTTCTTCTTCTTCTGCCGTCACCACGTTTGCGGTGAGAATAATGGCCTTATCATGTTGTTGGAGCTGAGCCAGGGTTTGCTTTCCCCCGGTCGCCGCCTGTAGCAACCCTGGTAAATTAAAGGACTAGAAAGTCCAAATAAAATTTAAATATATAAATATATAATAATTAAACGAGGCCTGGACCTTGTACATAACCCTCTTACATTCTGAAAAGTCTTACGAAATGGACTCATAGACCTTACCATTATATTATAATACATTTAAGAATAACATGTTATTTTAAGTAGCCATTTGATGCACAAAATAATTTTAATTGAATTAAGAATCATTAAATCTTGAAGAAAATGTCAATTTATATTTTATTACTAATTTAGAAAATTTAATATTCCACATTTACTATATTATAACTTTATTAGAAGGGAGAAGGATATATATATAAGATTTAAATACATTAAAGATATATAAAGGATAAAAAAATGGACATATATACAATTTCAGCATTTTCAAGGGCAATGAGAAATGACCAAAACTTAAATGACGCCTCTTTGTATAGGCGTATATAACGTGAAAAATGACTTAATATAAGTCGTTATTTCTAAATTAGTAAAAATCAAATAAAGTATATAGTTAAGGATATTATAAAAGAATAGGGGTATATATACGATATCAATCTTTTGGAGGCTAACTAAAAATGCTAAAACTCAATTGACGCCAACGTCAATGGGCGTTAATTCCATAGAAAATGACTTTGAACAAGTCGTCATTTCAAACAAAATGAATAGTGCCAATTTTTCGACTAAAGAATTTTGGAAAAATAATTATATGGAAAAATAGAGAAAAATGGAAAATTAATACTCCTAAAATTTCCCATCTAGGTCACATCTAGGAAAAAAGATAAAAATCCCGGAAGCATCCACTACTTAAGTTATACGTGTTTCGAACTGTTAATAAAGGAAATTCTAATACTATTAGGATAGGTACTAGAGAGTTAAGTCCCAATTGAACTCCAACCCTATAGGGTCTCCAAAACCCTATAAATACCAACCCCTTCGAGCCAATCTATTAGCTTTTTCTTCATCAAACATACTGTTGTGTTTCCTCTCCCAACAACCTGCTGTTGTTGCAAAGTTCTTCAAAGTGTCGTAGGAGCCTTCTGCTTCTTTGGGCCAAAGGGGGCTGCGCTACTATCTTCTTCATACGGAAACGTGGGAGAACTATCTTCTTCTTCCTCTTCCTTCTACGAGTAGTCTGCGACAGGAAGGGTGCAAGAAGTCTTCTTCTTCTTGCTGAAGGAAGGCCGTCATCTTCCTTGGGTGTTCTTTTGTGCGTGAAACCATCAGCGGCTACGATACATACTTATCATTGAGTACTGCTACTGCTGATTTGCCTCCGATTGAAAAAGGGACTATCATCTTCTTCTGATATCTAGTGAATCGGTTTTGGTTCCTATTCTTCATCCTCTTCACGTTTCTAGCATCTACAACCAACCCAGGTAGGTCTTCTCAAGGGTTATGCCAAATTGAGTTAGTAATAAATCCTCGCATGCATTTAGTTTGGTAACGATCAATAGGGAGCTTTCTATTTTACTGATTTCTACATTTACAGTAAGAGACGCCCTTGTTTAAGGCGTTATTTGGATTTAATGCCCTTGGAATAGTCATCAAATTGAATTAGTCAACTAATAAATTACATAGGATCAAAATTTAATAACTTTGAACCTTGATGTAATAATTAATGCATGATCATATTGATAAATTCTTCCTATTTTTCTCGTTCTGTTCATATATCTAGAATCCTATTTGAATATGACTCAAAATTCCATGTGCCTCTGTTCATATGAAACAACGACCATGTCCATGTCGTCAATTGAATGGACGCCCTCACCCACAGGCGTCAACTTAGTGAGATATCCCATGGATTTTCATATTGTGAAATCTACTTGATTATTGAAATGACGACATATACCATGCCGTCAGTTTTCTATAAGACGCCTGTAACTAAGGCGTTATTCACTGAATTAAAGACTTAACCTAAGTCATCATTTATATAATATCTAAAATTTTTGAATGTTTTAAAAATTATTATGGATATAACGACGGCGTGAATAGTCGTCATATTTGGAACTGACGACCTAGCCGAAGGCGTCAATTCCTGAAATAAAGACTTAGTCAGAGGCGTCAATTTATTGATTTACTGATTTCACGGATTCCTATAACCCACTGTGAGTGAGTTAATTGCTAAGGCACTATATTCCATTCCGTGAATATAGTCCCACGTTTCCCGTGGTTTTTATCGATTACCCACTATCTCTCGATGATAGATAAACCCTTCGCGGGACATTCCGTTCCTTTGGACTGGTGACTTTATCATAGAGGCCTCCGTAAGACTCCGCTAGCTTTGGATTCCCTCAAAGCAGCCGAGCTGATTGTACCCTTAAAACCCATGACACTTCTTAATTGCCATGTCACTCTAAAGAAACATGGTATACCGGCCCTCACGACATGTTGTTTGTATGTCATGAGAATATTCTTGAAATAATGGGGATGGGTAATCCATACCATTTATATCCTTTAAGAATAGTGTGCCGTACTTGTGTACACTAATTCTATCTACCTTATCATGTACAAGAACGAGCGACCATGTTCATGTGGGCGCTTATTCCTATCGTCATGGCACCCGAGTTAGGGAGCCGATTCCACCTAGTTTTATCGTTAATCGTGATTATACCGTTACTATCGCCGTTATCCAACATGTTTAAATCCTTGAAATGCTATTCCTCAAAGATCTACCTTAAAGTTATACAAGTTTCTTCCTTGAAACTCCATATTGGCTATAACTTTAGTGGATGTCGAAAAATACATGATCAATGCCTGCGCATATAGGGCCCGATCTGGTCCTGGGAGGAGCACCCAAAAGTACTTATGCCCATGGGAGTTGTAATGATCACGGTATGGCATTGTACTGAAGTGCATGACTAACTTGATTAGACATTCCACAATCTCATACTCGACTTGACATGACATGACTTGCGTGACCCGAAAAGGGTATTTATATACTTGCTTAAAACGTGATAGCCAATTCCCGACATGACATGATGAATATACTTGCTTGAATATCTTGACATTGATTGATATAAGTTCTTGAAAAACATGCTAGTTCACTCAATTATCTCTTGTTATACTCTCTTGTCGTTTTACGCAAACATGCATAGCTTTATTGCATTCATGTAACATGTAATTTACTTAAAGCAAGCTAGCTCTTGAGATATAATTCCTACTGAGCATTCGCTCATCCAGTGTTTTCCCCTATTTTTTAGGTAAGTCCGATGATGAGACTCAATCGGATGGGGAAGGTCAAGAGTGAAGATATTAGAGCTCTCCGTCTATCCAAGCGTTTACTAATCTTATCTTTCTAATTTTTTGAGTCAATCATTGTACTTTTTCCTTTTATTGAGTCTTGGCATTTTCATTTGTAATAGAAGTACTTTGAGGTTGTGATTGAATAAAGGACTGGGTTATCTTTACTTTTGCGCACTCTGTCTTTGTGTTGAATACACTAACGCTCTGATTGACATGATCGATATAAACTTGTCACGCACTCCGGGTTCCTTCCGCGCTCGGGGCGTGACAATTTTTGTGGTATCAGAGCCTAGGATATTCAATTCCTAGGAAACCCAAGTCCAAGGATAGGTTTAAACCTTTAACCGGTGAGATTGGTTAGAACCAAGGGTTAAGTTAACTTAGAATCAAAACCTTTGAACATCATCACATATTAATATAGTTATTGTAATTGTAGGACAATGGCTGCCGAACGTGCCCAGTGGCGCAACATGCAACGCACTCTGCAAGGCATGACCCAGGCACTTCAACAAGTGGCACAAGGAGGTGCACATCGTGGAGCAGGAAATCTCCACCAAAGCTTCAAGAACATGAACCCTCCTAAGTTCATGGGACCCACTGATCCGGATGACGCCGAGCACTGGATCCGGGAGATCGAACGTATCTTTCGGGTTATGCAATGCATGGACCAAGAGAAGGTCTTGTTAGCAACGTTTCAATTGGAAAGGGACGCCCGCTGGTGGTGGGAGTTGGTAGAGGCCACATTAGATCAAGGACAAGTTACTTGGGAGGAGTTTGTTGAACATTTCAACAATAAATATTTTTCGGACCGAGTCCAGGAGAAGAAGGCCGCCAAGTTCGCCGCACTTAAGCAACGATCATTATCGGTGGCCGAGTATTAGGCACAATTCTCGAGGTTATCTCAGTATGCTAAGCATTTAGTCAATACCAAGAAAATGAAAGCTAGAAGGTTTCTAAATGGGCTCAGGCCCCAGTTTATCACACAACTGGCCCCGATGGACATACAAGTCTATTCGGAGATGGTACGACGAGCCCAGCTACTGGAGGATGCCACGAAACTATCTGATAGGATCCATGGGAGAGACAAGAAGGAGAATGTTACTAGCTCCGGCACTTTCAAACCCAATTTCAACAAGAAAAGGCCAAGTAATGGAGGAGAGTCTTCTCTGGAGAAGAAAGTCAAAAAGATTAACAAGCCATTCTCCATCACCATCACACCTTCTAAAGTGGTGTGTAAACACTGTGACAAGGTCGGACATAAGGCCGAAGAATGTTGGAGGAAACTTGGAGCATGTCTCCGTTGTGGGAGCCGTGATCATCGGATTCCCGACTGTCCCCTACTCAATGATCAAGCCGGTGATGGGAAGCGCCCGGTGACAAAGAATGCACGTCTCCAAGCTATTAAGGAGACAGAACAAGATGAAGGTGGACTAGTGGAAGGTACATTGAAAGTTTGTTTCAAGTTTGCATATGTCTTATTTGATACTGGTGCCTCACATTCTTTTATTTCTAAGAATTTTGCTAATCCATCACCCATGGAACCGGAATGGATGAAATTAGTTCTTTCAACTCCTCTCGGAAGCGAAGTTGACCTTACTCACCATTATCAAAACTGTGAAGTCTTGGTAAAGGGAAGAAATCTTCCTATCGACCTCATATGTTTAGACCTAAAGGAATATGATGTCATATTGGGAGCAGATTGGTTATCTAAGTATCGGGCAACTGTGGATTGCCGTAACTGCAAAGTTACTTTCAAAGACTTTCCGAAACTGGTCTATACTAGCCCTAAGAGTCGGAGCAAGTCACCTCTTATTTCGGCTCTCCGAGCTAGCAAGCTAATAAGGAAAGGATGTGTATCTTTCCTTGCGTTTGTCACCATTAAGGAGACTAAGGAGGCTAAGCTAGAAGACATCCCAATTGTGCAAGAATTTCCGGACGTGTTTCTGAAAGATTTACCTAGATTACCCCCACAAAGAGAAGTGGCCTTCACCATCGACTTGATCCCTGGTGCTGGCCCAGTTTCTAGGGCACCTTATAGGATGTCCCCTGTCGAACTTAAGGAACTAAAGGAGCAATTGATGGAACTTCTGAAGAAAGGATTTATCAGACCAAGCACTTCCCCGTGGGGAGCACCTGTGCAATTTGTAAAGAAGAAAGATGGATCCATGAGGTTATGCATCGACTATCGACAGTTGAATCATCTCACTATCAAGAACAAGTATCCACTACCGAGAATCGATGAGTTATTTGATCAAATATCTGGATCCAAGTATTTTTCGAAGATTGATCTCAGGTCAGGATATCACCAACTAAGGATCAAGGATGAGGACATTTATAAGACCGCATTCAGAAGTAGGTATGGGCACTATGAATTTGTTGTTATGCCTTTTGGACTAACAAATGCCCCTACTGCCTTTATGCAGTTGATGAATAGTATATTCAGGCCTCATCTAGATCAATTCATAGTGGTTTTCATTGATGATATACTAATCTATTCAAAGACCAAGGAAGAGCACGAGGAGCATTTAAGGATTACATTACAGATATTGAGGATGAATCAGTTATATGCAAAGCTCAGTAAATGTGAATTCTGGTTAGAAGAAGTATCTTTCTTGGGGCATGTTATATCAAAAGACGGTTTATCCGTAGATCCGTTGAAGGTTGAAGCTGTAAAGGAGTGAGAAAGACCGACCAATGCTAGCGCGATCCGTAGTTTCTTGGGTCTTGCGGGCTACTACCGGCGATTCATCAAGGATTTCTCCAAGATCACCGTACCACTCACTAGGCTAACTCGCAAGGAGATCCGTTACGAATGGAGTGAGGAATGTGAAAGAAGCTTCCAAGCTCTCAAGGATCACCTAACTACAGCCCCGGTCTTAGCTCTACCAGTCGAAGGAGAGAAGTTCGAGGTATACACTGATGCATCTGGCATTGGCCTCGGATGTGTTTTAATGCAACAAGGGAAAGTTATAGCCTACTCTTCTCTCCAATTGAAGAAGCACGAGGAGAACTACCCAGTCCATGACTTAGAATTGGCTGCGGTAGTGTTTGCACTGAAGATATGGAGACATTATCTATACAGAGTGCAGTTTATTGTATACTCTAACCATAAAAGTCTTAAGTATCTCTTCTCTCAGAAGGAATTGAATATGAGGCAAAGACGTTGGCTAGAATATCTCAAGGACTTCGACTTCACTATACAATATTATCCTGGAAAGGGTAATCCTGTAGCCGATGCCCTCAGTCGAAAGCCGAGAGCACTATTAGCCAATTGTATGATTCAGGAGTGGAAGTTGCTAGAACAATTCTCTAAACTTGATATAAGCCTGGACAAGGAGAACAAGTGTGTTACACTATCCCATATAAGCATACTGCCAGATCTACTCTCAAAAATACAAGGACTATAAGATAAGGATCCATTATTAGTGGAAATCAAGGACAAAATTGAAGAACAATCGGAGTTCAAATTAGCATCAGATGGAAGATTGATGTTCAGGAATAGAACATGTATACCGGATTGTCCAAAGCTAAGGAAGAAAATCTTAGATGAAGCTCACAGATCAAGGTACACGATTCATCCAGGGTCTACCAAAATGAACCAAGATTTGAAAAGGACCTTCTGGTGGTCCAATATGAAAAGAGAAGTAGCAGACTTTGTGTCTCGCTGTCTCACGTGTCAACAAGTCAAGGCAGAACACCAAAAGCCTGCCGGTAAGCTACATCCTCTAGAAATTCCCAAATGGAAGTGGGAGGATATCGGTATGGACTTCATTATGGGTCTGTCTAAATCAAAAGGAGGACATGATGGAATATGGGTTATCATCGACCGATTGACCAAATCGGCACACTTCTTGCCAATCAAGAGTCGATGGTCAGTTGATGTTCTTGCTGCAATATATATTAAGGAGATTGTCAGGTTACATGGAGTACCTGTCTCAATCGTGTCTGACAGAGACCCCTGTTTTACTTCTCACTTTTGGAAGGGTCTACAACATTCGTTAGGGACGAGACTTAACTTTAGTACAGCTTTTCATCCTCAAACGGATGGTCAGACCGAGAGAACCAATCAGGTGGTTGAAGATATGCTCAGAGCTTGCATCATTAATTTTGGTGGAGGCTGGCATGATCACTTGCCTTTGGTTGAATTTGCATACAATAATAGCTACCAGGCAAGTATACAAATGGCACCTTTCGAAGCTTTATACGGAAGGAGTTTCCGATCACCTTTGTGCTGGGACGAAGTTGGCGAGAAACAACTATTAGGTCCAGACATGGTAAGGGATACCACTGAAAAGATTCAGTTGATTAGAGAAAGACTTCAAGTTGCTCAGTCTAGACAGAAGGCTTATGCTGACACAAGAAGAAGAGATCTCGAATTCGAAGTCCGAGATCACGTATTTCTCAAGATATCACCTGGACGTGGAATAAGGAGATTTGGTGTTAAGGGCAAGCTTACACCAAGGTTTATCGGACCTTTTGAGATACTAGAAAGAGTTGGCGAGGTTACTTACCACGTCGCTTTACCTCCTCAATTGTCCGAAGTTCATAATGTATTCCATGTATCCATGTTGAAGAAGTATGTGCACGATCCGGCACATATCATCGATCATGGAGACCTGGTGATTCAAAGGGATCTCACCTATGAACAAAAGCCCATGAAGATCCTCGATCGCGAAGTACGAACATTAAGGAGCAAAGTTATTCCCATGGTCAAAGTACAATGGAGTAAATGCTCAGAACACAAAGCCACATGGGAGACCGAGGAGTCTATGAGGAAACGATTCTCAAAATTATTCTAAAACGTATGTACTCTACACTCTCCACGTCTATACGCGATTGAATTTGGAGACCAAATTCTTTTAAGTGGGGGAGGGTGTAGCAACCCTGGTAAATTAAAGGACTAGAAAGTCCAAATAAAATTTAAATATATAAATATATAATAATTAAACGAGACCTGGACCTTGTACATAACCCTCTTACATTCTGAAAAGTCTTACGAAATGGACTCATAGACCTTACCATTATATTATAATACATTTAAGAATAACATGTTATTTTAAGTAGCCATTTGATGCACAAAATAATTTTAATTGAATTAAGAATCATTAAATCTTGAAGAAAATGTCAATTTATATTTTATTACTAATTTAGAAAATTTAATATTCCACATTTACTATATTATAACTTTATTAGAAGGGAGAAGGATATATATATAAGATTTAAATACATTAAAGATATATAAAGGATAAAAAATGGACATATATAAAATTTCAGCCTTTTCAAGGGCAATGAGAAATGACCAAAATTTAAATGACGCCTCTTTGTATAGGCGTATATTGTCACGCCCCGAACAAGGCGGAAATATCGGGACGTACAGTCAGAGGCAAGCAGGAAAGAGAGAGAACTAATCTAAATATACACAAGTGCTATGAAAAGGAAATACTAAATGATCATTTAACAACCAAACTGATACAATAATCTCAAAGGCAACTTAATACAACGTGGAATAACAATCACTAAGACTCAACAACATAACTGAAACTAAATGCTCTCCAATCACAACTAACAATAAACACACTACTAACACACTAGAACTGAAACACTTAAGACATCACTCCTGCCCTTCCCCGTCGGTAAGCGCGTCACCTGAAGAGCCTAGAAAGGGGGGGAAACACAACTATGAGCTAACGCTCAGTAGGAAATAACAGACATGTATAAGTGATTAACAGTTTAATTACATTTTCAAAATGTCATGCTACAAACGATAATGTAATAAAAAGGTAATGATGATATAATGAAACAACGGTAATAACAAGATCTTGCAAGGTCAAGAAATATATAATTGATAATGATTAACAAGAATAACAAATACAAGAATTTACAACAAGAGATATAACAAGAGATATAACAAGAGATAGTAGTAAGGAATTGGCCAACAAGCAAGTATTTTAAACATTTAACCAAGTATGATCAAGTAACAAGTAACGAGATACTTTTGTCATAGACGCCAACACTCAAGCAAGTACTTCGGTAAAATGCCCCACCTTGTCATGAACATCCCATGGGCTCACTAACTTTCAGGCACTCTCCCCAGGACCAGACCGGGCCCTTATGATGCGATGGCATTGATTTACTGGGCCCAACGTCCCATCCGTCCAGACATTCAGTCAATTTTAATGGCCAATTAATCAGAGGAATTTCTGCCATAAGTTCAGATTTAAAGGACTAACCTTGTCCTTGGATTCAAGAGTACAAAACACGGTCAAACTCATCTTCAAGAGATGTGTGGTCGTAACGGAGCCGCTCGATGGGTATATACGGTTCATACAGGACCGTACGTACAGGAACTGGACTAAAACTCAGCCCGTGAAGTCAAGAAAAGAACGGCTGACAGTGGGCCGCCCTAAGGTAAGAACGGTGCAATATGGGCCGTTGTGGACGCACTAAAATTCAGAGGGGGGATCCGTTCATTTGTTGATCGGGGTTAATTCTTCTATTTAGTGCGAGGGCGTGCCAGTCACAAAGTGACGATTTATTCGGGCTTCATGGAAGCCCATGGTGCGCTCGATCTGACTAATCAGACGATTGTGTAGTTCGTGTCGGGACCGAAACCCGCCGTGCCGTAAAGGCCACGACGTTATTTACATCCCCCATACGGGGGAACACCCTTGATTGATTGCTGGGAATAAGGGCCCTACGGCCTACAGAGAATATTAATAATGCAGGAGGATAGTGAAAGACGAACTATGCTAGAAACCCGTATCGGGACGTGAACGCTAAGACTATGTCGGCCACTCATGGGCCCTTCATGTTCGGATGAAGGTTCGTGTTTGTAGTATAAAAGACGGTAGCAAAACGTGCGCCCTCACACGCGGATCGACCTGCGCGGTCAGGTCGCGGGGTTCGACCTGCCCGGTCAGGTCGTGGGGGTCAAGGGGGCAACGCCCCTTGCGGGGGTTTTCGGGGGCAGCGCCCCTGGAACAAAATTTTTAATTGAAGTGCGGGTAATAGAGTTCCTTTCATTTTTGTTATTGATCTTTGCATTCTTCTTTTTATTTGAGCATTTCTCTCCTTTTATTTTTTTTATTATTCCCCCCCCCCTTTTTCATATAAAGGAGGCACGCCGAGCTTGAAGTGGGCAAGAGGGGAGGCACGCCGGATAAGAGCTTCGAAGGAGGGTGCCGGATAAGGGAGCACAAGGGGGGAGCACGCCTGCTAAGGTGGCAAGTTGGGGCGCGCCGAAATATGGATGCCAAGGGGGAGCGTGCCGGTTAATGGCAAGAAGGAAAAGGTTCCACGGGCGCGCCGGAATAGGGCAATGAACAGTATAGCGCGCCGGTTAGTGGCAAAGGAAATGAAATGGGTTTTGAGTGTGGGGTTAAACCGGCGCGGGGGGGTAGCGCGCCGGATTAACCCACGCCGGATTAGGGGGGGCGCCGGATTAAGCATCTTCGAGGTTTTATTTTTGCTCTGTTTGATTCTTTTGCTCTGTTTCTCGTTTCTTCAACTTGCAGATTGATATTTTGGTTGGTTTATTCACTTAGTTGATGGATTAAGTTGATAGAGAAGGTGGTTAAAGCTTTCTGATCGTTTATTAAGACGAACGAGCATGCGGATTGAATATCTTATTAAGAGGGATTATGCAGGAACTTGTTCAGTTTGCTTCAGAGACGGCTTCAGACATATGTTGTTCTTACTCCCAGAGGCCTTGGCTTGTTCAGCTGTTCTTATGCTCAGAGAACTCATCCTGTTCGTCTGTTCTTGAGTGTTCTCATCCTGGCGAGATTTGGGCAGCACCTCCCCTGGACTGGGGGTTGCCAGAGAATAATAAGGAACACCAAACGGATAACTCCGGGGTGCACCTCGAATCTAGACCTCATGGCGGTCCAATAACCTAGATGTGAGTGCTGGAGAGCCCGAGGACTAGCCTTCAAGAGCTCTCACAACTCACGGGTGATGACTTCGTGGAACGGGACAGATGTAGGCCGCAGGTGGCCATGACTGTTCACCCTTCGAACGGGTTCCCTCAGAGTTCATGCCACAGAAGGGCAAGCTCCCGAGGACCCCAGGTGATTCAGAGAACCAGAGAAATAAAACGGAAGAAAAAAGGGGGGAAAGGATCAGAGCCATAGAATACTGCGCATGCTCACAAAGTCATTCTTTTATTCATCCTCAAGGGAAAGGGAAGGAAGAATACAACGGAGAAGATAAAAGAAAAGCTAAACGTTGAGGTGGGGGAAGTAGATACATCGGCGGGGTAGAAGAAGGAACAGAGCACAAGCTCTCCCCCTCTTCTCTCCCCTCTCTTGCTCTCACCCTCTCCCTCTCTTTCTTCACCTTGCAGGCGTGAACGGATGGTTGTAGCTTCTTCTCTTCGGAGGCTGGAGAGCTCTCGAGAAGACCTCTCTCCTCTCCTTCTTCAACCTTCCTCTTCTCTTTTCTTCTGTTCCCTTCTATTGACCTCCTCTTCTTCTCTCGTTTCCCTGTTCCTCTTCTTTCTTGCAATGTAGCCCCCATTTTATATATTGGCCAGCTTGGGGAGGTTCCTGCCACCTCCACCTCGTCCGCGACGAAGCTCAGAGTTGACTGGCTGTGCTGGACACCGTTGATTCGTCTCGTACACTGCTGCTCGTCGGAGGATGGGACGCTCAGAGATTTGTCGGAGCTTGCCTTGCTGCTGTTGCTTTTGTGCTATCGAACGGAGGCTGAGACAGAACCGGGGGCATTGAATGTTCTCTGTGCATCTCATTTATGCAGAACAGAGTATCGGTCGGCAGACGGGACAGGATGAGGTTAAAATCATTTTCATTCGACGCGCCGTTTTAAGAAGAGCATATGGTGATGGCTTGTCCAAAAGTAGCGCGCCGCAGAAATGCTTCAGAGAACAGAATGAGGGGTTAAAACGACGCGGGGGAATAGTGACCACGCCGGTTTAAACCCAAGTGTAATTGGCATGCCGTATTAAGTTTTTGGCCTTCAAAATGGCCATGCCGTAATAGCATATAAAGGGTGGCGCCGTTTTAAGGTATTGAAGGGGAAAAGGGGCGCGCCGGTTTAGATGAAGGCCATGCCGGTTTAACCCAAAATGCAAGGAATAGAGGAAAGGGGCGCGCCGGTCTTAGTGGCACCGTTTTAAGTGCATATCGCGCCGGTTTAAGCGCCGAACGGATTCTTTTCAAGGTTGAGGCCGTTTGTATGAATGTTGGCATTCCCGGCATGTTCTGGTTGCAATGTATGACCTCCATAATATTCTGTTCGCAGCCTCCGGGACTCGGTCCCAGACTTTGCGTGACTCTCGGTGTGTACCGAGACTGTGCCGGAGTTCCCGACTTTTCTCTGATTCAGCTCTCGGCATGGCCGGTCGGAGTGTTGTAGCTGTATCTTCTGCTTAGGGGGCTTCCTGAGCGGGTAGCGGACCACCAAGCGAGTTCTCGTCCTGATCGGGCGAGGCATGAGGTTTATTCGGCATTTCTATCTTCGACTCGCGCTCTAATGTGTAGACGCGAATGTCGCCATGATCATCATCGTCATTTTTTTGGCGTCCACAGCCGCTCATGTCTAAAAGATAGTGAGGCCCAAGAACAAGATATACGGTCCATACTGGGCCGTATAAAGATATGCGGTCACGATCGGGCCGCCGAAGAGGTTATGCGGTCAAATACTAACCGCGCATGCCTCGGGTCGTCTGATTTGATCCAAGACTTAACCCAGCAGTTTAAACTCATAAAACAAGGTATGCTGGTGTTGAACATATTCTAATCATGATTATAATGATGTTCCAAGATGACAGTAAGACCGCCGGATAGAGTTTCCGGGGTAGAACCGAGACTAGTACGCTAATCGGTCAATCGGCTCGTGCAAAGTCGGAAAGTTAAACATGCTATTCCACTGTACTACAGCAGCTAATCAGCAAGCTAAACAGTCATATTAATCCTAATGCCAAGTCAATTTAATAGGGATTTGGTTATATATTAACCCAAGATGCCAAGAAAAGTAATTTAAGATGATAACGAGTTCGCGTAAGTCGCGTAAGCACGAATAACAAGCAATAATCGTAAATTTAGTTGCATATTTAAATAGTTATTAAATGAGTTTATATTTCACTAATTATCATTAATGACATGCAAATGAATGCCTTAGAACAAGTATTAAGTCCCTCTCTGAAAGGATAAACGGTTCTATATGGACCGCACATATAACTGGGCATTTAGGGGCCGAACAGGGGTCACCCTGTGACACAGGGAGATGGGTGGTTCTCCCTGGGCCGCCCAAGGGTTTGGGCGGTTCCTCCTGGGCCGCCCAAGGGGTTGGGCGGCTCTGTACCAACGTCCCATCCCCTGGGATGTGCGGCCAGTGCAGGGCCGTTCAATGATATGTGGTCTGTCAGGGACCTTTCATCCAGATATGTGGTTCCTGTGGAACCGTTCATCCTGGGATGAGTGGTTCTTGAAAAACCGTTTATATAAGGGCATGCTAGGGTCAAAATTGGTCAAAAGATGGGCTGGAGTTGGACGGTCTATCGTAAGACCGCCCATCTCTGGGTCGTCTCCGGTCATCCCTGCCGCGTCCGGTGAACGCCGGGAACAAGGTGATTGCTAGGGTTGCACTAAAACGTTAATAACTACTAGGATTGAGCTCCAAATAAGGGGATTTTGATATCAATGGAAAGCTAATACAAAACTCTACCTGTCTACAAGGTCAATTGCATGATCAATTGCTGGAATCGAGATCTATTAAGTCAATAACACATGAAACCCTAATTCTGACATGCTGTGACTAAAACGTTAAATTCTCTCTACATACAGAATGGAATTTGGGGCTTCTTGGCTCAAATGAAAGCTATTTCGATGGTGAATCCAACCATATAAGATATGGTTCATGAGGATTAAGATTAATACTTCAAAATCATAAATCACTTCGGATGAACACATCGAACTAGGTCTAAAACATGCTGTTACTATAAACAGAAATTCTATAAGTATGCTTCATGAAACTTAGGGCTTTCTACGTGAAATGAAAGCTAATATCATGCTTATTACATCATATAAATTAATTAGAGTTTGGTCTGTTACACCTACCTCAAATCAGAGAGAGAAAACTCAAACCCTAGGATGAAGAACACTTGGACAGCACCTCACAAAAAGCTCGATTTCTCCACGGATACCTAATGAAAATTGGGGCTTTGCCACCAATGGATAGAGCTCGATGAGAGGAATAATTTGCTATACTCATGATCAAAATTTGGTTGAGAATTCCTACCTCAATCGATGGATCAAAGAAGGATGAAGGGAAGCCAACGGCCTGCTGACCCACCTCCACAATTCGAGCTAGATCTCCCCAGATCTGAAACTTCAGTGAACCCCACAGCAGCCAAATGAAAGAAGACTCGTAGGGCTTCATTTTGATAGCTCATAGAGCTTCTGGAGCCTTCGGAGTTGGGAGTATTCGCTGCTGCAAGCTACGTGTTTAGAAACGGCGCCGAAATCTTTGACTTGACCAAAGTATGTCGGCAGCACGTGTTGGGGCTAGGTTTACCTCAAATTGATTGAGGGTAAATGTTCGTTACATTGTGGCCTTCCATTTGCCACTGATCTCAGATCATTTGGTTTAGTATTGAGGTCGAATTTCATGTTTTAATCCAAGGGTTAGGTATGGGTCAAAAGTGTGCACTTTTTGGTTTAAACTCTAAATAGATCTTACCACGGATTTACAATGGCCTAATGCCAGAAGGAAAAGTTGTTATCTACCTCGACCTTAATCTGTTTACCATTTTTTTGGATTTTTATAAGGTGGTCGAAATTATCACTATTCTAATTGTAAGGAATTAAATATTAATAAATCCAAAATTCACTTATTAAATCAATAGAAATTCAATTCTTAATTAACAAGAGCTAAATAAATATATTAAATCCAATAAAATAATTCGGGGTCTTACACCCTCCCCTACTTAAAGGAATTTGGTCCTCCAAATTCACTGCACTAAGATTGAGAGTAGGGAAAGAGATCGCTCACCTAGAATAAGTCGGGATACCGCTTCTGCATAGTCTCTTCAGACTCCCACGTGGCTTCTTCGGTCCCACGCCGACTCCACTGAATCTTGACCATCGGTATTGAATGATTCCGGAGTTGCTGTTGCTTCCGGTCCAGAACCTTTATCGGTCTTTCCTTATAGGTCGGATCCTCCTTCAGCTCGAAAAACAAATGCTGTATAACATGAGTGGGGTCATACACATACTTCCGTAACATAGAAATATGGAAGACGTTGTGCACGCCAGCCAATTGAGGCGGTAAGGCCAGCCTGTATGCCACCTCTCCCACTCTATCTAGAATCTCGAGTGGACCAACGTACCTCGGACTCAGCTTGCCATGAATGCCAAATCTTCGGATCCCTCTCGTCGGAGAGACCTTTATGAACACATGCTCGCCAACCTGAAATTCCAATGCTCTTCTCCTGTTGTCGGCATAACTCTTCTATCTTGACTGGGCTACTTGTAATCGGTCTCGGATAACACGGATGTTCTGTGAAGATTCCGAGACAAGATCCGGTCCAAGCCACTGTTTCTCACCTACCTCATCCCAACACAACGGGGATCGACAGCTTCTCCCATACAAGGCTTCAAATGGAGCCATCTGAATACTAGACTGATAGCTGTTATTGTAGGCGAATTCAATTAGTGCCAAATGCTCATTCCAAGTACCACCAAAGTCAATCATACATGCCCGCAGCATATCTTCCACTATCTGATTGGTTCTCTCCGTCTGTCCATCTGTCTGTGGATGAAAAGCAGTACTGAAATTCAGACGAGTACCAAGAGACTCTTGCAGTCCCTTCCATAAATGAGAAGTGAATCTAGGGTCTCGATCAGATACTATATTCACTGGAATACCATGTAATCTCACCACTTCCTTCAAATACAAAGCAGCCAATACATCGACTGTCCACTAAGACTTAATGGATAAGAAATGAGCTGATTTTGTCAATCGGTCAACAATCACCCAAATTGCATCAAATCCACCACGAGTTCTAGGCAAACCCATAATGAAATCCATGCCAATACTCTCCCACTTCCATTGGGGTATGTCGAGTGATTTCAATTTCCCTGCCGGTTTGAAGTGCTCAGCTTTAACTTGTTGGCAAACCAAGCATTTACTTACGAAGTCAGCGATTTCCCTCTTCATATTCATCCACCAAAAGGATCGCTTCAAATCTCTGTACATCTTAGTGCCTCCGAGATGAATGGTGTATCTGGATCTATGAGCTTCCTCAAGAATCTTGTTCTTTACTGTAGCTTCATCAGGTACACAAGTTCTGCCTTTAAATAATAATCTACCATCATCAGCCAACCCGAAATCAGGTCTGCTGCTCAAGCTTCCCTTGATCTGTACCAGCTCGGGATCATTATCTTGCAAGGACTTGATCTCCATCAATAATTCAGGTTTAAGTTGAATCTGAGCAATCAAAACCTGATCATTGTCAATATTAAGATCCAGACTAGATAATTGTTCCAGTAACTTCCACTCTTGCAACATGAGACTTGCCAATCTAGCTACTGGCCTCCGGCTCAATGCGTCTGCCACAACATTGCCTTTGCCAGGATGATACTCAATAGAAAAGTCGAAGTCCGTCAAATACTCCAACCATCTGCGCTGCCGCATATTGAGTTCCTTCTGAGAGAATAAATACTTCAAGCTCTTGTGGTCTAAAAATACCGTGAAAGATTCTCCATACAGGTAATGCCTCCAAATTTTCAAAGCAAAAACGACTGCTGCAAGTTCCAAATCATGAATAGGATAATTCTCCTCGTGCTTCCTCAACTACCTAGAAGAATAGGCAATCACCTTCCCATGCTGCATGAGTACACAGCCTAAGCCAATTCCTGAAGCATCAGTATAAACGACAAATCCTCCTTCACCAGAAGGTAAAGCCAATATAGGTGCAGTAGTCAAACAATCCTTTAGAGTCTGAAAGCTTTGCTGGCAATCGCCTGACCAATCAAACTTGTTCTCCTTGCGGGTTAGCCTTGTCATAGGTACCACAATCTTAGAGAAATCCTGGATAAACCTTCGATAATAACCTGCCAGGCCAAGAAAACTTCTAACTTCCGTCACACTGGTAGGCTGCTCCCAATTCTTCACTGCCTCAACCTTCGAAGGATCCACAGAAATACCTTCCTGGGTGATAATATCTCCGAGAAAGGACACTTCTTGCAGCCAGAATTCACACTTACTAAACTTGGCATAAAGTTGATGATCTCTCAATAATTGTAATGCCATCATCAGATGTTCAGCATGCTCCACTTCACTCATGGAATAGATCAAGATGTCATCAATAAATACCACGACCCATTGATCAAGATAGGGCCGAAATACATTGTTCATCAACTGCATGAAGGCTGCCGGAGCATTCGTTAGACCAAAAGGTTCGACCTGCCCGGTCAGGTCGTGGGGGTCAAGGGGGCAACGCCCCTTGCGGGGGTTTTCGGGGGCAGCGCCCCTGGAACAAAATTTTTAATTGAAGTGCGGGTAATAGAGTTCCTTTCATTTTTGTTATTGATCTTTGCATTCTTCTTTTTATTTGAGCATTTCTCTCCTTTTATTTTTTTTATTATTCCCCCCCCCCTTTTTCATATAAAGGAGGCACGCCGAGCTTGAAGTGGGCAAGAGGGGAGGCACGCCGGATAAGAGCTTCGAAGGAGGGTGCCGGATAAGGGAGCACAAGGGGGGAGCACGCCTACTAAGGTGGCAAGTTGGGGCGCGCCGAAATATGGATGCCAAGGGGGAGCGTGCCGGTTAATGGCAAGAAGGAAAAGGTTCCACGGGCGCGCCGGAATAGGGCAATGAACAGTATAGCGCGCCGGTTAGTGGCAAAGGAAATGAAATGGGTTTTGAGTGTGGGGTTAAACCGGCGCGGGGGGGTAGCGCGCCGGATTAACCCACGCCGGATTAGGGGGGGCGCCGGATTAAGCATCTTCGAGGTTTTATTTTTGCTCTGTTTGATTCTTTTGCTCTGTTTCTCGTTTCTTCAACTTGCAGATTGATATTTTGGTTGGTTTATTCACTTAGTTGATGGATTAAGTTGATAGAGAAGGTGGTTAAAGCTTTCTGATCGTTTATTAAGACGAACGAGCATGCGGATTGAATATCTTATTAAGAGGGATTATGCAGGAACTTGTTCAGTTTGCTTCAGAGACGGCTTCAGACATATGTTGTTCTTACTCCCAGAGGCCTTGGCTTGTTCAGCTGTTCTTATGCTCAGAGAACTCATCCTGTTCGTCTGTTCTTGAGTGTTCTCATCCTGGCGAGATTTGGGCAGCACCTCCCCTGGACTGGGGGTTGCCAGAGAATAATAAGGAACACCAAACGGATAACTCCGGGGTGCACCTCGAATCTAGACCTCATGGCGGTCCAATAACCTAGATGTGAGTGCTGGAGAGCCCGAGGACTAGCCTTCAAGAGCTCTCACAACTCACGGGTGATGACTTCGTGGAACGGGACAGATGTAGGCCGCAGGTGGCCATGACTGTTCACCCTTCGAACGGGTTCCCTCAGAGTTCATGCCACAGAAGGGCAAGCTCCCGAGGACCCCAGGTGATTCAGAGAACCAGAGAAATAAAACGGAAGAAAAAAGGGGGGAAAGGATCAGAGCCATAGAATACTGCGCATGCTCACAAAGTCATTCTTTTATTCATCCTCAAGGGAAAGGGAAGGAAGAATACAACGGAGAAGATAAAAGAAAAGCTAAACGTTGAGGTGGGGGAAGTAGATACATCGGCGGGGTAGAAGAAGGAACAGAGCACAAGCTCTCCCCCTCTTCTCTCCCCTCTCTTGCTCTCACCCTCTCCCTCTCTTTCTTCACCTTGCAGGCGTGAACGGATGGTTGTAGCTTCTTCTCTTCGGAGGCTGGAGAGCTCTCGAGAAGACCTCTCTCCTCTCCTTCTTCAACCTTCCTCTTCTCTTTTCTTCTGTTCCCTTCTATTGACCTCCTCTTCTTCTCTCGTTTCCCTGTTCCTCTTCTTTCTTGCAATGTAGCCCCCATTTTATATATTGGCCAGCTTGGGGAGGTTCCTGCCACCTCCACCTCGTCCGCGACGAAGCTCAGAGTTGACTGGCTGTGCTGGACACCGTTGATTCGTCTCGTACACTGCTGCTCGTCGGAGGATGGGACGCTCAGAGATTTGTCGGAGCTTGCCTTGCTGCTGTTGCTTTTGTGCTATCGAACGGAGGCTGAGACAGAACCGGGGGCATTGAATGTTCTCTGTGCATCTCATTTATGCAGAACAGAGTATCGGTCGGCAGACGGGACAGGATGAGGTTAAAATCATTTTCATTCGACGCGCCGTTTTAAGAAGAGCATATGGTGATGGCTTGTCCAAAAGTAGCGCGCCGCAGAAATGCTTCAGAGAACAGAATGAGGGGTTAAAACGACGCGGGGGAATAGTGACCACGCCGGTTTAAACCCAAGTGTAATTGGCATGCCGTATTAAGTTTTTGGCCTTCAAAATGGCCATGCCGTAATAGCATATAAAGGGTGGCGCCGTTTTAAGGTATTGAAGGGGAAAAGGGGCGCGCCGGTTTAGATGAAGGCCATGCCGGTTTAACCCAAAATGCAAGGAATAGAGGAAAGGGGCGCGCCGGTCTTAGTGGCACCGTTTTAAGTGCATATCGCGCCGGTTTAAGCGCCGAACAGATTCTTTTCAAGGTTGAGGCCGTTTGTATGAATGTTGGCATTCCCGGCATGTTCTGGTTGCAATGTATGACCTCCGTAATATTCTGTTCGCAGCCTCCGGGACTCGGTCCCAGACTTTGCGTGACTCTCGGTGTGTACCGAGACTGTGCCGGAGTTCCCGACTTTTCTCTGATTCAGCTCTCGGCATGGCCGGTCGGAGTGTTGTAGCTGTATCTTCTGCTTAGGGGGCTTCCTGAGCGGGTAGCGGACCACCAAGCGAGTTCTCGTCCTGATCGGGCGAGGCATGAGGTTTATTCGGCATTTCTATCTTCGACTCGCGCTCTAATGTGTAGACGCGAATGTCGCCATGATCATCATCGTCATTTTTTTGGCGTCCACAGCCGCTCATGTCTAAAAGATAGTGAGGCCCAAGAACAAGATATACGGTCCATACTGGGCCGTATAAAGATATGCGGTCACGATCGGGCCGCCGAAGAGGTTATGCGGTCAAATACTAACCGCGCATGCCTCGGGTCGTCTGATTTGATCCAAGACTTAACCCAGCAGTTTAAACTCATAAAACAAGGTATGCTGGTGTTGAACATATTCTAATCATGATTATAATGATGTTCCAAGATGACAGTAAGACCGCCGGATAGAGTTTCCGGGGTAGAACCGAGACTAGTACGCTAATCGGTCAATCGGCTCGTGCAAAGTCGGAAAGTTAAACATGCTATTCCACTGTACTACAGCAGCTAATCAGCAAGCTAAACAGTCATATTAATCCTAATGCCAAGTCAATTTAATAGGGATTTGGTTATATATTAACCCAAGATGCCAAGAAAAGTAATTTAAGATGATAACGAGTTCGCGTAAGTCGCGTAAGCACGAATAACAAGCAATAATCGTAAATTTAGTTGCATATTTAAATAGTTATTAAATGAGTTTATATTTCACTAATTATCATTAATGACATGCAAATGAATGCCTTAGAACAAGTATTAAGTCCCTCTCTGAAAGGATAAACGGTTCTATATGGACCGCACATATAACTGGGCATTTAGGGGCCGAACAGGGGTCACCCTGTGACACAGGGAGATGGGTGGTTCTCCCTGGGCCGCCCAAGGGTTTGGGCGGTTCCTCCTGGGCCGCCCAAGGGGTTGGGCGGCTCTGTACCAACGTCCCATCCCCTGGGATGTGCGGCCAGTGCAGGGCCGTTCAATGATATGTGGTCTGTCAGGGACCTTTCATCCAGATATGTGGTTCCTGTGGAACCGTTCATCCTGGGATGAGTGGTTCTTGAAAAACCGTTTATATAAGGGCATGCTAGGGTCAAAATTGGTCAAAAGATGGGCTGGAGTTGGACGGTCTATCGTAAGACCGCCCATCTCTGGGTCGTCTCCGGTCATCCCTGCCGCGTCCGGTGAACGCCGGGAACAAGGTGATTGCTAGGGTTGCACTAAAACGTTAATAACTACTAGGATTGAGCTCCAAATAAGGGGATTTTGATATCAATGGAAAGCTAATACAAAACTCTACCTGTCTACAAGGTCAATTGCATGATCAATTGCTGGAATCGAGATCTATTAAGTCAATAACACATGAAACCCTAATTCTGACATGCTGTGACTAAAACGTTAAATTCTCTCTACATACAGAATGGAATTTGGGGCTTCTTGGCTCAAATGAAAGCTACTTCGATGGTGAATCCAACCATATAAGATATGGTTCATGAGGATTAAGATTAATACTTCAAAATCATAAATCACTTCGGATGAACACATCGAACTAGGTCTAAAACATGTTGTTACTATAAACAGAAATTCTATAAGTATGCTTCATGAAACTTAGGGCTTTCTACGTGAAATGAAAGCTAATATCATGCTTATTACATCATATAAATTAATTAGAGTTTGGTCTGTTACACCTACCTCAAATCAGAGAGAGAAAACTCAAACCCTAGGATGAAGAACACTTGGACAGCACCTCACAAAAAGCTCGATTTCTCCACGGATACCTAATGAAAATTGGGGCTTTGCCACCAATGGATAGAGCTCGATGAGAGGAATAATTTGCTATACTCATGATCAAAATTTGGTTGAGAATTCCTACCTCAATCGATGGATCAAAGAAGGATGAAGGGAAGCCAACGGCCTGCTGACCCACCTCCACAATTCGAGCTAGATCTCCCCAGATCTGAAACTTCAGTGAACCCCACAGCAGCCAAATGAAAGAAGACTCGTAGGGCTTCATTTTGATAGCTCATAGAGCTTCTGGAGCCTTCGGAGTTGGGAGTATTCGCTGCTGCAAGCTACGTGTTTAGAAACGGCGCCGAAATCTTTGACTTGACCAAAGTATGTCGGCAGCACGTGTTGGGGCTAGGTTTACCTCAAATTGATTGAGGGTAAATGTTCGTTACATTGTGGCCTTCCATTTGCCACTGATCTCAGATCATTTGGTTTAGTATTGAGGTCGAATTTCATGTTTTAATCCAAGGGTTAGGTATGGGTCAAAAGTGTGCACTTTTTGGTTTAAACTCTAAATAGATCTTACCACGGATTTACAATGGCCTAATGCCAGAAGGAAAAGTTGTTATCTACCTCGACCTTAATCTGTTTACCATTTTTTTGGATTTTTATAAGGTGGTCGAAATTATCACTATTCTAATTCTAAGGAATTAAATATTAATAAATCCAAAATTCACTTATTAAATCAATAGAAATTCAATTCTTAATTAACAAGAGCTAAATAAATATATTAAATCCAATAAAATAATTCGGGGTCTTACACCCTCCCCTACTTAAAGGAATTTGGTCCTCCAAATTCACTGCACTAAGATTGAGAGTAGGGAAAGAGATCGCTCACCTAGAATAAGTCGGGATACCGCTTCTGCATAGTCTCTTCAGACTCCCACGTGGCTTCTTCGGTCCCACGCCGACTCCACTGAATCTTGACCATCGGTATTGAATGATTCCGGAGTTGCTGTTGCTTCCGGTCCAGAACCTTTATCGGTCTTTCCTTATAGGTCGGATCCTCCTTCAGCTCGAAAAACAAATGCTGTATAACATGAGTGGGGTCATACACATACTTCCGTAACATAGAAATATGGAAGACGTTGTGCACGCCAGCCAATTGAGGCGGTAAGGCCAGCCTGTATGCCACCTCTCCCACTCTATCTAGAATCTCGAGTGGACCAACGTACCTCGGACTCAGCTTGCCATGAATGCCAAATCTTCGGATCCCTCTCGTCGGAGAGACCTTTATGAACACATGCTCGCCAACCTGAAATTCCAATGCTCTTCTCCTGTTGTCGGCATAACTCTTCTATCTTGACTGGGCTACTTGTAATCGGTCTCGGATAACACGGATGTTCTGTGAAGATTCCGAGACAAGATCCGGTCCAAGCCACTGTTTCTCACCTACCTCATCCCAACACAACGGGGATCGACAGCTTCTCCCATACAAGGCTTCAAATGGAGCCATCTGAATACTAGACTGATAGCTGTTATTGTAGGCGAATTCAATTAGTGCCAAATGCTCATTCCAAGTACCACCAAAGTCAATCATACATGCCCGCAGCATATCTTCCACTATCTGATTGGTTCTCTCCGTCTGTCCATCTGTCTGTGGATGAAAAGCAGTACTGAAATTCAGACGAGTACCAAGAGACTCTTGCAGTCCCTTCCATAAATGAGAAGTGAATCTAGGGTCTCGATCAGATACTATATTCACTGGAATACCATGTAATCTCACCACTTCCTTCAAATACAAAGCAGCCAATACATCGACTGTCCACTAAGACTTAATGGATAAGAAATGAGCTGATTTTGTCAATCGGTCAACAATCACCCAAATTGCATCAAATCCACCACGAGTTCTAGGCAAACCCATAATGAAATCCATGCCAATACTCTCCCACTTCCATTGGGGTATGTCGAGTGATTTCAATTTCCCTGCCGGTTTGAAGTGCTCAGCTTTAACTTGTTGGCAAACCAAGCATTTACTTACGAAGTCAGCGATTTCCCTCTTCATATTCATCCACCAAAAGGATCGCTTCAAATCTCTGTACATCTTAGTGCCTCCGAGATGAATGGTGTATCTGGATCTATGAGCTTCCTCAAGAATCTTGTTCTTTACTGTAGCTTCATCAGGTACACAAGTTCTGCCTTTAAATAATAATCTACCATCATCAGCCAACCCGAAATCAGGTCTGCTGCTCAAGCTTCCCTTGATCTGTACCAGCTCGGGATCATTATCTTGCAAGGACTTGATCTCCATCAATAATTCAGGTTTAAGTTGAATCTGAGCAATCAAAACCTGATCATTGTCAATATTAAGATCCAGACTAGATAATTGTTCCAGTAACTTCCACTCTTGCAACATGAGACTTGCCAATCTAGCTACTGGCCTCCGGCTCAATGCGTCTGCCACAACATTGCCTTTGCCAGGATGATACTCAATAGAAAAGTCGAAGTCCGTCAAATACTCCAACCATCTGCGCTGCCGCATATTGAGTTCCTTCTGAGAGAATAAATACTTCAAGCTCTTGTGGTCTAAAAATACCGTGAAAGATTCTCCATACAGGTAATGCCTCCAAATTTTCAAAGCAAAAACGACTGCTGCAAGTTCCAAATCATGAATAGGATAATTCTCCTCGTGCTTCCTCAACTACCTAGAAGAATAGGCAATCACCTTCCCATGCTGCATGAGTACACAGCCTAAGCCAATTCCTGAAGCATCAGTATAAACGACAAATCCTCCTTCACCAGAAGGTAAAGCCAATATAGGTGCAGTAGTCAAACAATCCTTTAGAGTCTGAAAGCTTTGCTGGCAATCGCCTGACCAATCAAACTTGTTCTCCTTGTGGGTTAGCCTTGTCATAGGTACCACAATCTTAGAGAAATCCTGGATAAACCTTCGATAATAACCTGCCAGGCCAAGAAAACTTCTAACTTCCGTCACACTGGTAGGCTGCTCCCAATTCTTCACTGCCTCAACCTTCGAAGGATCCACAGAAATACCTTCCTGGGTGATAATATCTCCGAGAAAGGACACTTCTTGCAGCCAGAATTCACACTTACTAAACTTGGCATAAAGTTGATGATCTCTCAATAATTGTAATGCCATCATCAGATGTTCAGCATGCTCCACTTCACTCATGGAATAGATCAAGATGTCATCAATAAATACCACGACCCATTGATCAAGATAGGGCCGAAATACATTGTTCATCAACTGCATGAAGGCTGCCGGAGCATTCGTTAGACCAAAAGGTTCGACCTGCCCGGTCAGGTCGTGGGGGTCAAGGGGGCAACGCCCCTTGCGGGGGTTTTCGGGGGCAGCGCCCCTGGAACAAAATTTTTAATTGAAGTGCGGGTAATAGAGTTCCTTTCATTTTTGTTATTGATCTTTGCATTCTTCTTTTTATTTGAGCATTTCTCTCCTTTTATTTTTTTTATTATTCCCCCCCCCCTTTTTCATATAAAGGAGGCACGCCGAGCTTGAAGTGGGCAAGAGGGGAGGCACGCCGGATAAGAGCTTCGAAGGAGGGTGCCGGATAAGGGAGCACAAGGGGGGAGCACGCCTACTAAGGTGGCAAGTTGGGGCGCGCCGAAATATGGATGCCAAGGGGGAGCGTGCCGGTTAATGGCAAGAAGGAAAAGGTTCCACGGGCGCGCCGGAATAGGGCAATGAACAGTATAGCGCGCCGGTTAGTGGCAAAGGAAATGAAATGGGTTTTGAGTGTGGGGTTAAACCGGCGCGGGGGGGTAGCGCGCCGGATTAACCCACGCCGGATTAGGGGGGGCGCCGGATTAAGCATCTTCGAGATTTTATTTTTGCTCTGTTTGATTCTTTTGCTCTGTTTCTCGTTTCTTCAACTTGCAGATTGATATTTTGGTTGGTTTATTCACTTAGTTGATGGATTAAGTTGATAGAGAAGGTGGTTAAAGCTTTCTGATCGTTTATTAAGACGAACGAGCATGCGGATTGAATATCTTATTAAGAGGGATTATGCAGGAACTTGTTCAGTTTGCTTCAGAGACGGCTTCAGACATATGCTGTTCTTACTCCCAGAGGCCTTGGCTTGTTCAGCTGTTCTTATGCTCAGAGAACTCATCCTGTTCGTCTGTTCTTGAGTGTTCTCATCCTGGCGAGATTTGGGCAGCACCTCCCCTGGACTGGGGGTTGCCAGAGAATAATAAGGAACACCAAACGGATAACTCCGGGGTGCACCTCGAATCTAGACCTCATGGCGGTCCAATAACCTAGATGTGAGTGCTGGAGAGCCCGAGGACTAGCCTTCAAGAGCTCTCACAACTCACGGGTGATGACTTCGTGGAACGGGACAGATGTAGGCCGCAGGTGGCCATGACTGTTCACCCTTCGAACGGGTTCCTTCAGAGTTCATGCCACAGAAGGGCAAGCTCCCGAGGACCCCAGGTGATTCAGAGAACCAGAGAAATAAAACGGAAGAAAAAAGGGGGGAAAGGATCAGAGCCATAGAATACTGCGCATGCTCACAAAGTCATTCTTTTATTCATCCTCAAGGGAAAGGGAAGGAAGAATACAACGGAGAAGATAAAAGAAAAGCTAAACGTTGAGGTGGGGGAAGTAGATACATCGGCGGGGTAGAAGAAGGAACAGAGCACAAGCTCTCCCCCTCTTCTCTCCCCTCTCTTGCTCTCACCCTCTCCCTCTCTTTCTTCACCTTGCAGGCGTGAACGGATGGTTGTAGCTTCTTCTCTTCGGAGGCTGGAGAGCTCTCGAGAAGACCTCTCTCCTCTCCTTCTTCAACCTTCCTCTTCTCTTTTCTTCTGTTCCCTTCTATTGACCTCCTCTTCTTCTCTCGTTTCCCTGTTCCTCTTCTTTCTTGCAATGTAGCCCCCATTTTATATATTGGCCAGCTTGGGGAGGTTCCTGCCACCTCCACCTCGTCCGCGACGAAGCTCAGAGTTGACTGGCTGTGCTGGACACCGTTGATTCGTCTCGTACACTGCTGCTCGTCGGAGGATGGGACGCTCAGAGATTTGTCGGAGCTTGCCTTGCTGCTGTTGCTTTTGTGCTGTCGAACGGAGGCTGAGACAGAACCGGGGGCATTGAATGTTCTCTGTGCATCTCATTTATGCAGAACAGAGTATCGGTCGGCAGACGGGACAGGATGAGGTTAAAATCATTTTCATTCGACGCGCCGTTTTAAGAAGAGCATATGGTGATGGCTTGTCCAAAAGTAGCGCGCCGCAGAAATGCTTCAGAGAACAGAATGAGGGGTTAAAACGACGCGGGGGAATAGTGACCACGCCGGTTTAAACCCAAGTGTAATTGGCATGCCGTATTAAGTTTTTGGCCTTCAAAATGGCCATGCCGTAATAGCATATAAAGGGTGGCGCCGTTTTAAGGTATTGAAGGGGAAAAGGGGCGCGCCGGTTTAGATGAAGGCCATGCCGGTTTAACCCAAAATGCAAGGAATAGAGGAAAGGGGCGCGCCGGTCTTAGTGGCACCGTTTTAAGTGCATATCGCGCCGGTTTAAGCGCCGAACGGATTCTTTTCAAGGTTGAGGCCGTTTGTATGAATGTTGGCATTCCCGGCATGTTCTGGTTGCAATGTATGACCTCCGTAATATTCTGTTCGCAGCCTCCGGGACTCGGTCCCAGACTTTGCGTGACTCTCGGTGTGTACCGAGACTGTGCCGGAGTTCCCGACTTTTCTCTGATTCAGCTCTCGGCATGGCCGGTCGGAGTGTTGTAGCTGTATCTTCTGCTTAGGGGGCTTCCTGAGCGGGTAGCGGACCACCAAGCGAGTTCTCGTCCTGATCAGGCGAGGCATGAGGTTTATTCGGCATTTCTATCTTCGACTCGCGCTCTAATGTGTAGACGCGAATGTCGCCATGATCATCATCGTCATTTTTTTGGCGTCCACAGCCGCTCATGTCTAAAAGACAGTGAGGCCCAAGAACAAGATATACGGTCCATACTGGGCCGTATAAAGATATGCGGTCACGATCGGGCCGCCGAAGAGGTTATGCGGTCAAATACTAACCGCGCATGCCTCGGGTCGTCTGATTTGATCCAAGACTTAACCCAGCAGTTTAAACTCATAAAACAAGGTATGCTGGTGTTGAACATATTCTAATCATGATTATAATGATGTTCCAAGATGACAGTAAGACCGCCGGATAGAGTTTACGGGGTAGAACCGAGACTAGTACGCTAATCGGTCAATCGGCTCGTGCAAAGTCGGAAAGTTAAACATGCTGTTCCACTGTACTACAGCAGCTAATCAGCAAGCTAAACAGTCATATTAATCCTAATGCCAAGTCAATTTAATAGGGATTTGGTTATATATTAACCCAAGATGCCAAGAAAAGTAATTTAAGATGATAACGAGTTCGCGTAAGTCGCGTAAGCACGAATAACAAGCAATAATCGTAAATTTAGTTGCATATTTAAATAGTTATTAAATGAGTTTATATTTCACTAATTATCATTAATGACATGCAAATGAATGCCTTAGAACAAGTATTAAGTCCCTCTCTGAAAGGATAAACGGTTCTATATGGACCGCACATATAACTGGGCATTTAGGGGCCGAACAGGGGTCACCCTGTGACACAGGGAGATGGGTGGTTCTCCCTGGGCCGCCCAAGGGTTTGGGCGGTTCCTCCTGGGCCGCCCAAGGGGTTGGGCGGCTCTGTACCAACGTCCCATCCCCTGGGATGTGCGGCCAGTGCAGGGCCGTTCAATGATATGTGGTCTGTCAGGGACCTTTCATCCAGATATGTGGTTCCTGTGGAACCGTTCATCCTGGGATGAGTGGTTCTTGAAAAACCGTTTATATAAGGGCATGCTAGGGTCAAAATTGGTCAAAAGATGGGCTGGAGTTGGACGGTCTATCGTAAGACCGCCCATCTCTGGGTCGTCTCCGGTCATCCCTGCCGCGTCCGGTGAACGCCGGGAACAAGGTGATTGCTAGGGTTGCACTAAAACGTTAATAACTACTAGGATTGAGCTCCAAATAAGGGGATTTTGATATCAATGGAAAGCTAATACAAAACTCTACCTGTCTACAAGGTCAATTGCATGATCAATTGCTGGAATCGAGATCTATTAAGTCAATAACACATGAAACCCTAATTCTGACATGCTGTGACTAAAACGTTAAATTCTCTCTACATACAGAATGGAATTTGGGGCTTCTTGGCTCAAATGAAAGCTACTTCGATGGTGAATCCAACCATATAAGATATGGTTCATGAGGATTAAGATTAATACTTCAAAATCATAAATCACTTCGGATGAACACATCGAACTAGGTCTAAAACATGCTGTTACTATAAACAGAAATTCTATAAGTATGCTTCATGAAACTTAGGGCTTTCTACGTGAAATGAAAGCTAATATCATGCTTATTACATCATATAAATTAATTAGAGTTTGGTCTGTTACACCTACCTCAAATCAGAGAGAGAAAACTCAAACCCTAGGATGAAGAACACTTGGACAGCACCTCACAAAAAGCTCGATTTCTCCACGGATACCTAATGAAAATTGGGGTTTTGCCACCAATGGATAGAGCTCGATGAGAGGAATAATTTGCTATACTCATGATCAAAATTTGGTTGAGAATTCCTACCTCAATCGATGGATCAAAGAAGGATGAAGGGAAGCCAACGGCCTGCTGACCCACCTCCACAATTCGAGCTAGATCTCCCCAGATCTGAAACTTCAGTGAACCCCACAGCAGCCAAATGAAAGAAGACTCGTAGGGCTTCATTTTGATAGCTCATAGAGCTTCTGGAGCCTTCGGAGTTGGGAGTATTCGCTGCTGCAAGCTACGTGTTTAGAAACGGCGCCGAAATCTTTGACTTGACCAAAGTATGTCGGCAGCACGTGTTGGGGCTAGGTTTACCTCAAATTGATTGAGGGTAAATGTTCCTTACATTGTGGCCTTCCATTTGCCACTGATCTCAGATCATTTGGTTTAGTATTGAGGTCGAATTTCATGTTTTAATCCAAGGGTTAGGTATGGGTCAAAAGTGTGCACTTTTTGGTTTAAACTCTAAATAGATCTTACCACGGATTTACAATGGCCTAATGCCAGAAGGAAAAGTTGTTATCTACCTCGACCTTAATCTGTTTACCATTTTTTTGGATTTTTATAAAGTGGTCGAAATTATCACTATTCTAATTCTAAGGAATTAAATATTAATAAATCCAAAATTCACTTATTAAATCAATAGAAATTCAATTCTTAATTAACAAGAGCTAAATAAATATATTAAATCCAATAAAATAATTCGGGGTCTTACACCCTCCCCTACTTAAAGGAATTTGGTCCTCCAAATTCACTGCACTAAGATTGAGAGTAGGGAAAGAGATCGCTCACCTAGAATAAGTCGGGATACCGCTTCTGCATAGTCTCTTCAGACTCCCACGTGGCTTCTTCGGTCCCACGCCGACTCCACTGAATCTTGACCATCGGTATTGAATGATTCCGGAGTTGCTGTTGCTTCCGGTCCAGAACCTTTATCGGTCTTTCCTTATAGGTCGGATCCTCCTTCAGCTCGAAAAACAAATGCTGTATAACATGAGTGGGGTCATACACATACTTCCGTAACATAGAAATATGGAAGACGTTGTGCACGCCAGCCAATTGAGGCGGTAAGGCCAGCCTGTATGCCACCTCTCCCACTCTATCTAGAATCTCGAGTGGACCAACGTACCTCGGACTCAGCTTTCCATGAATGCCAAATCTTCGGATCCCTCTCGTCGGAGAGACCTTTATGAACACATGCTCGCCAACCTGAAATTCCAATGCTCTTCTCCTGTTGTCGGCATAACTCTTCTATCTTGACTGGGCTACTTGTAATCGGTCTCGGATAACACGGATGTTCTGTGAAGATTCCGAGACAAGATCCGGTCCAAGCCACTGTTTCTCACCTACCTCATCCCAACACAACGGGGATCGACAGCTTCTCCCATACAAGGCTTCAAATGGAGCCATCTGAATACTAGACTGATAGCTGTTATTGTAGGCGAATTCAATTAGTGCCAAATGCTCATTCCAAGTACCACCAAAGTCAATCATACATGCCCGCAGCATATCTTCCACTATCTGATTGGTTCTCTCCGTCTGTCCATCTGTCTGTGGATGAAAAGCAGTACTGAAATTCAGACGAGTACCAAGAGACTCTTGCAGTCCCTTCCATAAATGAGAAGTGAATCTAGGGTCTCGATCAGATACTATATTCACTGGAATACCATGTAATCTCACCACTTCCTTCAAATACAAAGCAGCCAATACATCGACTGTCCACTAAGACTTAATGGATAAGAAATGAGCTGATTTTGTCAATCGGTCAACAATCACCCAAATTGCATCAAATCCACCACGAGTTCTAGGCAAACCCATAATGAAATCCATGCCAATACTCTCCCACTTCCATTGGGGTATGTCGAGTGATTTCAATTTCCCTGCCGGTTTGAAGTGCTCAGCTTTAACTTGTTGGCAAACCAAGCATTTACTTACGAAGTCAGCGATTTCCCTCTTCATATTCATCCACCAAAAGGATCGCTTCAAATCTCTGTACATCTTAGTGCCTCCGAGATGAATGGTGTATCTGGATCTATGAGCTTCCTCAAGAATCTTGTTCTTTACTGTAGCTTCATCAGGTACACAAGTTCTGCCTTTAAATAATAATCTACCATCATCAGCCAACCCGAAATCAGGTCTGCTGCTCAAGCTTCCCTTGATCTGTACCAGCTCGGGATCATTATCTTGCAAGGACTTGATCTCCATCAATAATTCAGGTTTAAGTTGAATCTGAGCAATCAAAACCTGATCATTGTCAATATTAAGATCCAGACTAGATAATTGTTCCAGTAACTTCCACTCTTGCAACATGAGACTTGCCAATCTAGCTACTGGCCTCCGGCTCAATGCGTCTGCCACAACATTGCCTTTGCCAAGATGATACTCAATAGAAAAGTCGAAGTCCGTCAAATACTCCAACCATCTGCGCTGCCGCATATTGAGTTCCTTCTGAGAGAATAAATACTTCAAGCTCTTGTGGTCTAAAAATACCGTGAAAGATTCTCCATACAGGTAATGCCTCCAAATTTTCAAAGCAAAAATGACTGCTGCAAGTTCCAAATCATGAATAGGATAATTCTCCTCGTGCTTCCTCAACTACCTAGAAGAATAGGCAATCACCTTCCCATGCTGCATGAGTACACAGCCTAAGCCAATTCCTGAAGCATCAGTATAAACGACAAATCCTCCTTCACCAGAAGGTAAAGCCAATATAGGTGCAGTAGTCAAACAATCCTTTAGAGTCTGAAAGCTTTGCTGGCAATCGCCTGACCAATCAAACTTGTTCTCCTTGCGGGTTAGCCTTGTCATAGGTACCACAATCTTAGAGAAATCCTGGATAAACCTTCGATAATAACCTGTCAGGCCAAGAAAACTTCTAACTTCCGTCACACTGGTAGGCTGCTCCCAATTCTTCACTGCCTCAACCTTCGAAGGATCCACAGAAATACCTTCCTGGGTGATAATATCTCCGAGAAAGGACACTTCTTGCAGCCAGAATTCACACTTACTAAACTTGGCATAAAGTTGATGATCTCTCAATAATTGTAATGCCATCATCAGATGTTCAGCATGCTCCACTTCACTCATGGAATAGATCAAGATGTCATCAATAAATACCACGACCCATTGATCAAGATAGGGCCGAAATACATTGTTCATCAACTGCATGAAGGCTGCCGGAGCATTCGTTAGACCAAAAGGTTCGACCTGCCCGGTCAGGTCGTGGGGGTCAAGGGGGCAACGCCCCTTGCGGGGGTTTTCGGGGGCAGCGCCCCTGGAACAAAATTTTTAATTGAAGTGCGGGTAATAGAGTTCCTTTCATTTTTGTTATTGATCTTTGCATTCTTCTTTTTATTTGAGCATTTCTCTCCTTTTATTTTTTTTATTATTCCCCCCCCTTTTTCATATAAAGGAGGCACGCCGAGCTTGAAGTGGGCAAGAGGGGAGGCACGCCGGATAAGAGCTTCGAAGGAGGGTGCCGGATAAGGGAGCACAAGGGGGGAGCACGCCTGCTAAGGTGGCAAGTTGGGGCGCGCCGAAATATGGATGCCAAGGGGGAGCGTGCCGGTTAATGGCAAGAAGGAAAAGGTTCCACGGGCGCACCGGAATAGGGCAATGAACAGTATAGCGCGCCGGTTAGTGGCAAAGGAAATGAAATGGGTTTTGAGTGTGGGGTTAAACCGGTGTGGGGGGGTAGCGCGCCGGATTAACCCACGCCGGATTAGGGGGGGCGCCGGATTAAGCATCTTCGAGGTTTTATTTTTGCTCTGTTTGATTCTTTTGCTCTGTTTCTCGTTTCTTCAACTTGCAGATTGATATTTTGGTTGGTTTATTCACTTAGTTGATGGATTAAGTTGATAGAGAAGGTGGTTAAAGCTTTCTGATCGTTTATTAAGACGAACGAGCATGCGGATTGAATATCTTATTAAGAGGGATTATGCAGGAACTTGTTCAGTTTGCTTCAGAGACGGCTTCAGACATATGCTGTTCTTACTCCCAGAGGCCTTGGCTTGTTCAGCTGTTCTTATGCTCAGAGAACTCATCCTGTTCGTCTGTTCTTGAGTGTTCTCATCCTGGCGAGATTTGGGCAGCACCTCCCCTGGACTGGGGGTTGCCAGAGAATAATAAGGAACACCAAACGGATAACTCCGGGGTGCACCTCGAATCTAGACCTCATGGCGGTCCAATAACCTAGATGTGAGTGCTGGAGAGCCCGAGGACTAGCCTTCAAGAGCTCTCACAACTCACGGGTGATGACTTCGTGGAACGGGACAGATGTAGGCCGCAGGTGGCCATGACTGTTCACCCTTCGAACGGGTTCCCTCAGAGTTCATGCCACAGAAGGGCAAGCTCCCGAGGACCCCAGGTGATTCAGAGAACCAGAGAAATAAAACGGAAGAAAAAAGGGGGGAAAGGATCAGAGCCATAGAATACTGCGCATGCTCACAAAGTCATTCTTTTATTCATCCTCAAGGGAAAGGGAAGGAAGAATACAACGGAGAAGATAAAAGAAAAGCTAAACGTTGAGGTGGGGGAAGTAGATACATCGGCGGGGTAGAAGAAGGAACAGAGCACAAGCTCTCCCCCTCTTCTCTCCCCTCTCTTGCTCTCACCCTCTCCCTCTCTTTCTTCACCTTGCAGGCGTGAACGGATGGTTGTAGCTTCTTCTCTTCGGAGGCTGGAGAGCTCTCGAGAAGACCTCTCTCCTCTCCTTCTTCAACCTTCCTCTTCTCTTTTCTTCTGTTCCCTTCTATTGACCTCCTCTTCTTCTCTCGTTTCCCTGTTCCTCTTCTTTCTTGCAATGTAGCCCCCATTTTATATATTGGCCAGCTTGGGGAGGTTCCTGCCACCTCCACCTCGTCCGCGACGAAGCTCAGAGTTGACTGGCTGTGCTGGACACCGTTGATTCGTCTCGTACACTGCTGCTCGTCGGAGGATGGGACGCTCAGAGATTTGTCGGAGCTTGCCTTGCTGCTGTTGCTTTTGTGCTGTCGAACGGAGGCTGAGACAGAACCGGGGGCATTGAATGTTCTCTGTGCATCTCATTTATGCAGAACAGAGTATCGGTCGGCAGACGGGACAGGATGAGGTTAAAATCATTTTCATTCGACGCGCCGTTTTAAGAAGAGCATATGGTGATGGCTTGTCCAAAAGTAGCGCGCCGCAGAAATGCTTCAGAGAACAGAATGAGGGGTTAAAACGACGCGGGGGAATAGTGACCACGCCGGTTTAAACCCAAGTGTAATTGGCATGCCGTATTAAGTTTTTGGCCTTCAAAATGGCCATGCCGTAATAGCATATAAAGGGTGGCGCCGTTTTAAGGTATTGAAGGGGAAAAGGGGCGCGCCGGTTTAGATGAAGGCCATGCCGGTTTAACCCAAAATGCAAGGAATAGAGGAAAGGGGCGCGCCGGTCTTAGTGGCACCGTTTTAAGTGCATATCGCGCCGGTTTAAGCGCCGAACGGATTCTTTTCAAGGTTGAGGCCGTTTGTATGAATGTTGGCATTCCCGGCATGTTCTGGTTGCAATGTATGACCTCCGTAATATTCTGTTCGCAGCCTCCGGGACTCGGTCCCAGACTTTGCGTGACTCTCGGTGTGTACCGAGACTGTGCCGGAGTTCCCGACTTTTCTCTGATTCAGCTCTCGGCATGGCCGGTCGGAGTGTTGTAGCTGTATCTTCTGCTTAGGGGGCTTCCTGAGCGGGTAGCGGACCACCAAGCGAGTTCTCGTCCTGATCGGGCGAGGCATGAGGTTTATTCGGCATTTCTATCTTCGACTCGCGCTCTAATGTGTAGACGCGAATGTCGCCATGATCATCATCGTCATTTTTTTGGCGTCCACAGCCGCTCATGTCTAAAAGACAGTGAGGCCCAAGAACAAGATATACGGTCCATACTGGGCCGTATAAAGATATGCGGTCACGATCGGGCCGCCGAAGAGGTTATGCGGTCAAATACTAACCGCGCATGCCTCGGGTCGTCTGATTTGATCCAAGACTTAACCCAGCAGTTTAAACTCATAAAACAAGGTATGCTGGTGTTGAACATATTCTAATCATGATTATAATGATGTTCCAAGATGACAGTAAGACCGCCGGATAGAGTTTCCGGGGTAGAACCGAGACTAGTACGCTAATCGGTCAATCGGCTCGTGCAAAGTCGGAAAGTTAAACATGCTGTTCCACTGTACTACAGCAGCTAATCAGCAAGCTAAACAGTCATATTAATCCTAATGCCAAGTCAATTTAATAGGGATTTGGTTATATATTAACCCAAGATGCCAAGAAAAGTAATTTAAGATGATAACGAGTTCGCGTAAGTCGCGTAAGCACGAATAACAAGCAATAATCGTAAATTTAGTTGCATATTTAAATAGTTATTAAATGAGTTTATATTTCACTAATTATCATTAATGACATGCAAATGAATGCCTTAGAACAAGTATTAAGTCCCTCTCTGAAAGGATAAACGGTTCTATATGGACCGCACATATAACTGGGCATTTAGGGGCCGAACAGGGGTCACCCTGTGACACAGGGAGATGGGTGGTTCTCCCTGGGCCGCCCAAGGGTTTGGGCGGTTCCTCCTGGGCCGCCCAAGGGGTTGGGCGGCTCTGTACCAACGTCCCATCCCCTGGGATGTACGGCCAGTGCAGGGCCGTTCAATGATATGTGGTCTGTCAGGGACCTTTCATCCAGATATGTGGTTCCTGTGGAACCGTTCATCCTGGGATGAGTGGTTCTTGAAAAACCGTTTATATAAGGGCATGCTAGGGTCAAAATTGGTCAAAAGATGGGCTGGAGTTGGACGGTCTATCGTAAGACCGCCCATCTCTGGGTCGTCTCCGGTCATCCCTGCCGCGTCCGGTGAACGCCGGGAACAAGGTGATTGCTAGGGTTGCACTAAAACGTTAATAACTACTAGGATTGAGCTCCAAATAAGGGGATTTTGATATCAATGGAAAGCTAATACAAAACTCTACCTGTCTACAAGGTCAATTGCATGATCAATTGCTGGAATCGAGATCTATTAAGTCAATAACACATGAAACCCTAATTCTGACATGCTGTGACTAAAATGTTAAATTCTCTCTACATACAGAATGGAATTTGGGGCTTCTTGGCTCAAATGAAAGCTACTTCGATGGTGAATCCAACCATATAAGATATGGTTCATGAGGATTAAGATTAATACTTCAAAATCATAAATCACTTCGGATGAACACATCGAACTAGGTCTAAAACATGTTGTTACTATAAACAGAAATTCTATAAGTATGCTTCATGAAACTTAGGGCTTTCTACGTGAAATGAAAGCTAATATCATGCTTATTACATCATATAAATTAATTAGAGTTTGGTCTGTTACACCTACCTCAAATCAGAGAGAGAAAACTCAAACCCTAGGATGAAGAACACTTGGACAGCACCTCACAAAAAGCTCGATTTCTCCACGGATACCTAATGAAAATTGGGGCTTTGCCACCAATGGATAGAGCTCGATGAGAGGAATAATTTGCTATACTCATGATCAAAATTTGGTTGAGAATTCCTACCTCAATCGATGGATCAAAGAAGGATGAAGGGAAGCCAACGGCCTGCTGACCCACCTCCACAATTCGAGCTAGATCTCCCCAGATCTGAAACTTCAGTGAACCCCACAGCAGCCAAATGAAAGAAGACTCGTAGGGCTTCATTTTGATAGCTCATAGAGCTTCTGGAGCCTTCGGAGTTGGGAGTATTCGCTGCTGCAAGCTACGTGTTTAGAAACGGCGCCGAAATCTTTGACTTGACCAAAGTATGTCGGCAGCACGTGTTGGGGCTAGGTTTACCTCAAATTGATTGAGGGTAAATGTTCGTTACATTGTGGCCTTCCATTTGCCACTGATCTCAGATCATTTGGTTTAGTATTGAGGTCGAATTTCATGTTTTAATCCAAGGGTTAGGTATGGGTCAAAAGTGTGCACTTTTTGGTTTAAACTCTAAATAGATCTTACCACGGATTTACAATGGCCTAATGCCAGAAGGAAAAGTTGTTATCTACCTCGACCTTAATCTGTTTACCATTTTTTTGGATTTTTATAAGGTGGTCGAAATTATCACTATTCTAATTCTAAGGAATTAAATATTAATAAATCCAAAATTCACTTATTAAATCAATAGAAATTCAATTCTTAATTAACAAGAGCTAAATAAATATATTAAATCCAATAAAATAATTCGGGGTCTTACACCCTCCCCTACTTAAAGGAATTTGGTCCTCCAAATTCACTGCACTAAGATTGAGAGTAGGGAAAGAGATCGCTCACCTAGAATAAGTCGGGATACCGCTTCTGCATAGTCTCTTCAGACTCCCACGTGGCTTCTTCGGTCCCACGCCGACTCCACTGAATCTTGACCATCGGTATTGAATGATTCCGGAGTTGCTGTTGCTTCCGGTCCAGAACCTTTATCGGTCTTTCCTTATAGGTCGGATCCTCCTTCAGCTCGAAAAACAAATGCTGTATAACATGAGTGGGGTCATACACATACTTCCGTAACATAGAAATATGGAAGACGTTGTGCACGCCAGCCAATTGAGGCGGTAAGGCCAGCCTGTATGCCACCTCTCCCACTCTATCTAGAATCTCGAGTGGACCAACGTACCTCGGACTCAGCTTGCCATGAATGCCAAATCTTCGGATCCCTCTCGTCGGAGAGACCTTTATGAACACATGCTCGCCAACCTGAAATTCCAATGCTCTTCTCCTGTTGTCGGCATAACTCTTCTTTCTTGACTGGGCTACTTGTAATCGGTCTCGGATAACACGGATGTTCTGTGAAGATTCCGAGACAAGATCCGGTCCAAGCCACTGTTTCTCACCTACCTCATCCCAACACAACGGGGATCGACAGCTTCTCCCATACAAGGCTTCAAATGGAGCCATCTGAATACTAGACTGATAGCTGTTATTGTAGGCGAATTCAATTAGTGCCAAATGCTCATTCCAAGTACCACCAAAGTCAATCATACATGCCCGCAGCATATCTTCCACTATCTGATTGGTTCTCTCCGTCTGTCCATCTGTCTGTGGATGAAAAGCAGTACTGAAATTCAGACGAGTACCAAGAGACTCTTGCAGTCCCTTCCATAAATGAGAAGTGAATCTAGGGTCTCGATCAGATACTATATTCACTGGAATACCATGTAATCTCACCACTTCCTTCAAATACAAAGCAGCCAATACATCGACTGTCCACTAAGACTTAATGGATAAGAAATGAGCTGATTTTGTCAATCGGTCAACAATCACCCAAATTGCATCAAATCCACCACGAGTTCTAGGCAAACCCATAATGAAATCCATGCCAATACTCTCCCACTTCCATTGGGGTATGTCGAGTGATTTCAATTTCCCTGCCGGTTTGAAGTGCTCAGCTTTAACTTGTTGGCAAACCAAGCATTTACTTACGAAGTCAGCGATTTCCCTCTTCATATTCATCCACCAAAAGGATCGCTTCAAATCTCTGTACATCTTAGTGCCTCCGAGATGAATGGTGTATCTGGATCTATGAGCTTCCTCAAGAATCTTGTTCTTTACTGTAGCTTCATCAGGTACACAAGTTCTGCCTTTAAATAATAATCTACCATCATCAGCCAACCCGAAATCAGGTCTGCTGCTCAAGCTTCCCTTGATCTGTACCAGCTCGGGATCATTATCTTGCAAGGACTTGATCTCCATCAATAATTCAGGTTTAAGTTGAATCTGAGCAATCAAAACCTGATCATTGTCAATATTAAGATCCAGACTAGATAATTGTTCCAGTAACTTCCACTCTTGCAACATGAGACTTGCCAATCTAGCTACTGGCCTCCGGCTCAATGCGTCTGCCACAACATTGCCTTTGCCAGGATGATACTCAATAGAAAAGTCGAAGTCCGTCAAATACTCCAACCATCTGCGCTGCCGCATATTGAGTTCCTTCTGAGAGAATAAATACTTCAAGCTCTTGTGGTCTAAAAATACCGTGAAAGATTCTCCATACAGGTAATGCCTCCAAATTTTCAAAGCAAAAACGACTGCTGCAAGTTCCAAATCATGAATAGGATAATTCTCCTCGTGCTTCCTCAACTACCTAGAAGAATAGGCAATCACCTTCCCATGCTGCATGAGTACACAGCCTAAGCCAATTCCTGAAGCATCAGTATAAACGACAAATCCTCCTTCACCAGAAGGTAAAGCCAATATAGGTGCAGTAGTCAAACAATCCTTTAGAGTCTGAAAGCTTTGCTGGCAATCGCCTGACCAATCAAACTTGTTCTCCTTGCGGGTTAGCCTTGTCATAGGTACCACAATCTTAGAGAAATCCTGGATAAACCTTCGATAATAACCTGCCAGGCCAAGAAAACTTCTAACTTCCGTCACACTGGTAGGCTGCTCCCAATTCTTCACTGCCTCAACCTTCGAAGGATCCACAGAAATACCTTCCTGGGTGATAATATCTCCGAGAAAGGACACTTCTTGCAGCCAGAATTCACACTTACTAAACTTGGCATAAAGTTGATGATCTCTCAATAATTGTAATGCCATCATCAGATGTTCAGCATGCTCCACTTCACTCATGGAATAGATCAAGATGTCATCAATAAATACCACGACCCATTGATCAAGATAGGGCCGAAATACATTGTTCATCAACTGCATGAAGGCTGCCGGAGCATTCGTTAGACCAAAAGGCATAACGACAAATTCAAAATGACCATACCTGCTGCAAAAAGCCGATTTATAGATATCCTCCTCCTTAATCCGCAACTGGTGATATCCAGATCGAAGATCGATCTTAGAGAAATATTGAGCTCCCGCTATCTGGTCAAATAACTCATCAATCCTCGGCAGTGGATATTTGTTCTTGACAGTCAACTGTCTTAACTGCCGATAATCGATGCATAATCTCATCGAACCATCTTTCTCCCGAACAAACAATACAGGGGCTCCCCACGGAGACGTACTAGGACGAATAAAGCCCTTCTCGAGTAACTCCATCAACTGTTGCTTCAACTCCCTCAGTTCTGCAGGAGACATACGGTAAGGAGCCTTGGAAATAGGAGATGTGCCCGGAAAGAGGTCAATAGAGAAGATAACTTCCCGCTCAGGAGGAAGTCATGGTAATTCCTCTGGAAAGACATCAGAAAAATCTCGGACAATAGAAATGTCCTTGATCTCAATCTGCTGCTCAGGGGTTGCATAGATAAAGGCTAGAAAAGCCTCACATCCTCGCCTCATCAGCTTATCAGCTCGAAGAGCCGAAATAAGCGATACAGAGTTATGGTGCTTAACACCCACAAAAGAAAGCCTCGTGTGCCTAGTAAAAGACACCGAGCCAGAACTACAATGAACATTGGCCTCATATCTGGCCAACCCATCTGCTCCTAGAATTACGTCATAACCCTTCATGTCCATGCAAATCAAATCAGCTGGAAAGTTTTGCTCACCAATCAAAACCTTACTAGAAGGATAGAAATGCTGGATTGCCGATCTAGTACCAATAGGGGTTGAAATCTCTAACGGAGTATCCATCATAACCGGTTCCATAGCTAATGACTTAGCAAAACTCCGAGAAATAAAGGAATGTGTTGCACCAGTATCAAAAAGAACAAATGCTGGCTTGTCGAGTATAATAAGAGTACCTTCGACGAGTCCACCATCTTCGGCTATTTCCGCTTCTTCTGCATACAGAGCTTGGAGCTTCCCTTGCGGTTTCTTGAAGATTTGCGGTTTTGCCGGTGTTGCTTGCTCCGCTATCAAAGGACAGTTGGGGATACGGTGCTCTTTGCTTCCACATCGCAAACAGGCGCCCAGCTTGCGCCAGCATTCCTCCACCTTGTGACCTGGACGATCACAATACTTGCATACGCCCTTAAACGGAACAATAGGGCCAGGCTTCTTGTCTTCATGCTTCGGCATCTTGCCTTTCCACAATCCGGACCCGCTCCACGAACTAGGTCCACTAACAGGCCTCTTCTTGGTATACCCGGGTTTGACACTCCCGGAACCCGTAGGTTGTTCCTTCTTCGCACCGCTTCCACGGATTCTCTCCGTCATTTCGAGGGTATCCTCTAGAACTTGAGCCTTTCTCACCATCTCGGAATAAGTGGAAATCTCCATTGGTGCCAGTTGGTTGATATAATGCAGCTTTAATCCGTTGAGAAAACGCTTCGCCTTCATTTTCTCGATGGAAATAAGGTGTGTAGCATATCGAGAAAGCCGTGCAAATTGAGCCTCATACTCTGCCACGGACAAACCTCGTTGCTTCAAGGCCGCGAACTCTGCCGCCTTCTTCTCTTGCACTCGGTCAGAAAAATACTTGCCGTTGAAAAATTCCTCGAACTCTTCCCACGTAACCTGATGATCACCGAGAGTCGCCTTGATAGAATCCCACCAAGTACGTGCATCACGCTCCAATTGAAATGTCGAGAGAAGGACACGCTCCTGGTTGGTGCATTGCATAACTTCAAATATTCTCCCCATCTCATCTAGCCAGTGCTCGGCTTGGTCGGGGTCGGTCGAACCCGCGAATCTAGGTGGATTCATCCCGCGGAAGTTCTGGTATAGATCACCGGTGCCATGTGGTGCCGCTCCTGCCTGAGCCACTTGCTGAAGGGCCTGGGTAAGGCCTTGAACCGTGCGCTGTAGGTTCCTCCATTCGGCGCGATCAGCTGCCATCTACACGAGAAATAGATTACTTAGGTTAATTCAAGATAATTAATTACACGATTAAGAAACGAACTTAACCCAAGTTTCTACCCATTCTCACCAGGTCAGGTCCTAGACTTTAACAAGATTAGGGGTCTAATGCACCTAGACACAACCAAAACTCGGTACCTGGCGGAGATAACCGGTCTGAAGACCACTCGCGCAAGTATGCGACCTTCCGATAGGCGTAGCCTAACGTTCGGACAACATCTTTTGATATACCGGGTTATTGGGATGCCATGCAAGAACTTAGAAAACCTAGAACTTAAGAACTTAAGAAAACCTAGGAATGTGAAACCTAGGCTCTGATACCAACTAAACTGTCACGCCCCGAACAAGGAGGAAATATCGGGACGTACAGTCAGAGGCAAGCAGGAAAGAGAGAGAACTAATCTAAATATACACAAGTGCTATGGAAAGGAAATACTAAATGATCATTTAACAACCAAACTGATACAATAATCTCAAAGGCAACTTAATACAACGTGGAATAACAATCACTAAGACTCAACAACATAACTGAAACTAAATGCTCTCCAATCACAACTAACAATAAACGCACTACTAACACACTAGAACTGAAACACTTAAGACATCACTCCTGCCCTTCCCCATCGGTAAGCGCGTCACCTGAAGAGCCTGGAAAGGGGGGGAAACACAACTATGAGCTAACGCTCAGTAGGAAATAACATACATGTATAAGTGATTAACAGTTTAATTACATTTTCAAAATGTCATGCTACAAACGATAATGCAATAAAAAGGTAATGATGATATAATGAAACAATGGTAATAACAAGATCTTGCAAGGTCAAGAAATATATAATTGATAATGATTAACAAGAATAACAAATACAAGAATTTACAACAAGAGATATAACAAGAGATATAACAAGAGATAGTAGTAAGGAATTGGCCAACAAGCAAGTATTTTAAACATTTAACCAAGTATGATCAAGTAACAAGTAACGAGATACTTTTGTCATAGACGCCAACACTCAAGCAAGTACTTCGGTAAAATGCCCCACCTTGTCATTAACATCCCATGGGCTCACTAACTTTCGGGCACTCTCCCCAGGACCAGACCGGGCCCTTATGATGCGATGGCATTGATTTACTGGGCCCAACGTCCCATCCGTCCAGACATTCAGTCAATTTTAATGGCCAATTAATCAGAGGAATTTCTGCCATAAGTTCAGATTTAAAGGACTAACCTTGTCCTTGGATTCAAGAGTACAAAACACGGTCAAACTCATCTTCAAGAGATGTGCGGTCGTAACGGAGCTGCTCGATGGGTATATACGGTTCATACAGGACCGTACGTACAGGAACTGGACTGAAACTCAGCCCGTGAAGTCAAGAAAAGAACGGCTCACAGTGGGCCGCCCTAAGCTAAGAATGGTGCAATATGGGCCGCTCATGTCTAAAAGACAGTGAGGCCCAAGAACAAGATATACGGTCCATACTGGGCCGTATAAAAATATGCGGTCACGATCGGGCCGCCGAAGAGGTTATGCGGTCAAATACTAACCGCGCATGCCTCGGGTCGTCCGATTTGATCCAAGACTTAACCCAGCGGTTTAAACTCATAAAACAAGGTATGCTGGTGTTAAACATATTCTAATCATGATTATAATGATGTTCCAAGATGACGGTAAGACCGCCGGATAGAGTTTCCGAGGTAGAACCGAGACTAGTACGCTAATCGGTCAATCGGCTCGTGCAAAGTCGAAAAGTTAAACATGCTGTTCCACTGTACTACAGCAGCTAATCAGCAAGCTAAATAGTCATATTAATCCTAATGCCAAGCCAATTTAATAGGGATTTGGTTATATATTAACCCAAGATGCCAAGAAAAGTAATTTAAGATGATAACGAGTTCGCGTAAGTCGCGTAAGCACGAATAACAAGCAATAATCGTAAATTTAGTTGCATATTTAAATAGTTATTAAATGATTTTCTATTTCACTAATTATCATTAATGACATGCAAATGAATGCCTTAGAACAAGTATTAAGTCCCTCTCTGAAAGGATAAACGGTTCTATATGGACCGCACATATAACTGGGCATTTAGGGGCCGAACAGGGGTCACCCTGTGACACAAGGAGATGGGCGGTTCTCCCTGGGCCGCCCAAGGGTTTGAGCGGTTCCTCCTGGGCCGCCCAAGGGATTGGGCGGCTCTGTACCAACCGCCCATCCCCTGGGATGTGCGGCCAGTGCAGGGCCGTTCAATGATATGTGGTCTGTCAGGGACCTTTCATCCAGATATGTGGTTCCTGTGGAACCGTTCATCCTGGGATGAGTGGTTCTTGAAAAACCGTTTATATAAGGGCATGCTAGGGTCAAAATTGGTCAAAAGATGGGCTGGAGTTGGACGGTCTATCGTAAGACCGCCCATCTCTGGGTCGTCTCCGGTCATCCCTGCCGCGTCCGGTGAACGCCGGGAACAAGGTGATTGCTAGGGTTGCACTAAAATGTTAATAACTACTAGGATTGAGCTCCAAATAAGGGGATTTTGGTATCAATGGAAAGCTAATACAAAACTCTACCTGTCTACAAGGTCAATTGCATGATCAATTGCTGGAATCGAGATCTATTAAGTCAAGAACACATGAAACCCTAATTCTGACATGCTGTGACTAAAACGTTAAATTCTCTCTACACACAGAATGGAATTTGGGGCTTCTTGGCTCAAATGAAAGCTACTTTGATGGTGAATCCAACCATATAAGATATGGTTCATGAGGATTAAGATTAATACTTCGAAATCATAAATCACTTCGGATGAACACATCGAACTAGGTCTAAAACATGCTGTTACTATAAACAGAAATTCTATAAGTATGCTTCATGAAACTTAGGGCTTTCTACGTGAAATGAAAGCTAATACCATGCTTATTACATCATATAAATTAATTTAGAGTTTGGTCTGTTACACCTACCTCAAATCAGAGAGAGAAAACTCAAACCCTAGGATGAAGAACACTTGGACAGCACCTCACAAAAAGCTCGATTTCTCCACGGATACCTAATGAAATTGGGGCTTTTGCCACCAATGGATAGAGCTCGATGAGAGGAACAATTTGCTATACTCATGATCAAAATTTGGTTGAGAATTCCTACCTCAATCGATGGATCAAAGAAGGATGAAGGGAAGCCAACGGCCTGCTGACCCACCTCCACAATTCGAGCTAGATCTCCCCAGATCTGAAACTTCAGTGAACCCCACAGTAGCCAAATGAAAGAATACTCGTAGGGCTTCATTTTGATATCTCATAGAGCTTCTGGAGCCTTCGGAGTTGGGAGTATTCGCTGCTGCAAGCTACGTGTTTAGAAACGGCGCCGAAATCTTTGACTTGACCAAACTATGTCGGCAGCACGTGTTGGGGCTAGGTTTACCTCAAATTGATTGAGGGTAAATGTTCCTTACATTGTGGCCTTCCATTTGCCACTGATCTCAGATCATTTGGTTGAGTATTGAGGTCGAATTTCATGTTTTAATCCAAGGGTTAGGTATGGGTCAAAAGTGTGCACTTTTGGGTTTAAACTCTAAATAGATCTTACCACGGATTTACAATGGCCTAATGCCAGAAGGAAAAGTTGTTATCTACCTCGACCTTAATCTGTTTACCATTTTTCTGGATTTTTATAAGGTGGTCGAAATTATCACTATTCTAATTCTAAGGAATTAAATATTAATAAATCTAAAATTCAATTATTAAATCAATAGAAATTCAATTCTTAATTAACAAGAGCTAAATAAATATATTAAATCCAATAAAATAATTCGGGGTCTTACATATATAATGTGAAAAATGACTTAATATAAGTCATTATTTCTAAATTAGTAAAAGTCAAATAAAGTATATAGTTAAGGATATTATAAAAGAATAGGGGTATATAGACGATATCGATCTTTTGGAGGCTAACTAAAAATGCTAAAACTCAATTGACGCCAACGTCAATGGGCATCAATTCCATAGAAAATGACTTTGAACAAGTCGTCATTTCAAACAAAATGAATAGTGCCGATTTTTCGACTAAAGAATTTTGGAAAAATAATTATATGGAAAAATAGAGAAAAATGGAAAATTAATACTCCTAAAATTTCCCATCTAGGTCACATCCAGGAAAAAAGGTAAAAATCCCGGAAGCATCCACTACTTAAGTTATACGTGTTTCGAACTGTTAATAAAGGAAATTCTAATACTATTAGGATATGTACTAGAGAGTTAAGTCCCAATTGAACTCCAACCCTATAGGGTCTCCAAAACCCTATAAATACCAACCCCTTCGAGCCAATCTATTAGCTTTTTCTTCATCAAACATACTGTTGTGTTTCCTCTCCCAACAACCTGCTGTTGTTGCAAAGTTCTTCAAAGTGTCGTAAGAGCCTTCTGCTTCTTTGGGCCAAAGGGGGCTGCGCTACTATCTTCTTCATACGGAAACGTGGGAGAACTATCTTCTTCTTCCTCTTCCTTCTACAAGTAGTCTGCAACAGGAAGGGTGCAAGAAGTCTTCTTCTTCTTGCTGAAGGAAGGCCGTCATCTTCCTTGGGTGTTCTTTTGTGCGTGAAACCATCAGCGGCTACGATACATACTTATCATTGAGTACTGCTACTGCTGATTTGCCTTCGATTGAAAAAGGGGCTATCATCTTCTTCTTGATATCTAGTGAATCAGTTTTGGTTCCTATTCTTCATCCTCTTCACGTTTCTAGCATCTACAACCAACCCAGGTAGGTCTTCTCAAGGGTTATGCCAAATTGAGTTAGTAATAAATCCTCGCATGCATTTAGTTTGGTAATGATCAATAGGGAGATTTCTGTTTTACTGATTTCTACATTTACAGTAAGAGACGCCCTTGTTTAAGGCGTTATTTGGATTTAATGCCCTTGGAATAGTCATCAAATTGAATTAGTCAACTAATAAATTACATAGGATCAAAATTTAATAACTTTGAACCTTCATGTAATAATTAATGCATGATCATATTGATAAATTCTTCCTATTTTTCTCGTTCTGTTCATATCTCTAGAATCTTGTTTGAATATGACTCAAAATTCCATGTGCCTCTGTTCATATGAAACAACGACCATGTCCATGTCGTCAATTGAATGGACGCCCTCACCCACAGGCGTCAACTTAGTGAGATATCGCATGGATTTTCATATTGTGAAATCTACTTGATTATAGAAATGACGACATATGTAGCGACCCGGATTCCGGATACCCGGTGCACCCGGTATAAATACCGAATACACGTGATACCACATGGGACCCGCGAGGCCTCCCAAGCGCGGGAAAGCGCCGAAGGGAAAAAGGAGTGTGTGGAATACATTGAAGCCAGCAGATATAACAGTAAGCAATTAAATTTCATTACAATGGATTGCTAAAGTAGCAGAAATAAAATTACCTTTTCATTAATATTCAAGTTTTCAATTATACACCAGAGTCTAGCCCAAGGAAAGACAACAAGTCTAGCACAGTACAGTCGAACAGAAAGAAACGTACACAGAAGTCGGAGGAACCCGACGCAGGTACGGCTGGCAGCTACAACAGCAAACGCGCACTCCACCAAGGACAGCAGAGGCAGACGGCGAAACCCACCTGAAAAGCAGCAGGGGTGAGTCTCAACAGAAACTCAGTAGGGGTCACGCGGATCCCCACTGGAAAACCGCACAAAGCGAAGGCAACGGAAGCAGCAACAAACGTAGCAAGGACAGCAACGTAGCAAAGCAGGAAAGCTACACTACAAAGCTGTAAAGGAACAGACGGGAAGTAGGAGTAGGGAACACGCAGGAGAGGGTGAGAACTCGCACCAAACAAGCGGCTACCGAACTAACCTCGGTATCCCAAACTACTCCAAACAAAGGCAACAGATGGATGACCCTAAACTCACACAGAAGGGTACACCAGTCTGTCAACCAGCCCCAAACAAAGGCGAAGGCGAACGCCGACACCGGGAAACAGACAAAACACGACAGGGAACGTCGTGCACAAAGCCCCGCGCACGATCGGAACATCGCGCGGACGACAAACCACTGACCCCGAGTGCAGCCACGAACGGGCAACTCGCAAAGGTCACAGCGTACAGGAAAACGCCGAAAGCTACGCGTCACGTGACGGAAGCACCCCCTTAAAAGCCAGCTGCGTCCACTGACGTCTGACGCCGCACCTCAAGTGTCTCACCTACAGTACTGCTGTAACAACAGCAGAGATGTAGACACCAGCTGAACCAAACAGTAACAGCAAAACAAGTAACTAGTCAGGGTCACGCCCGTCGACGTAAGTCCTAACCCCTGACCACGTGTGCACACACTGGCTATAGCCTAAGCCAGGTCCTCTAGCTAGTATTCTCCCTCGGCAGGACGCTACCGTTGGCTAGGAGCCCGCGGAACTAACTAAAAACCGCTCACTGGGAAAAACCCTCCGCCATCCGCTAGCGGGTCGGCACCTCTCGGCCTCAGGTCACACAAGTGGAGGCTTCACACGACACAGAAGCTCAAAACACAAGCGCCGAAGTACTAACGGGCAACCACGCCCCTCAACACGCACTTCGAGGCACCAAGTGACAGTATCACCACTGCCGACAACTCAGGACAAGCACTAGACCTCCTACGTAACGATCCTGAGCCAAACGACTCAAAGGTAAGATCGTCACAACGGCGAACAAGCCGCCAATCGGTCTAATCCTAAGCCAAAGAAACCACGCTCCGTAGAAAACGACACACGGAGACCTGAGGGAGACATCAAGAACCCTCAGCACACCTGGACACGCAAACCGAGGTAGAACAATACCTCGAAGCATCCAGAAGCAGTGTCTTAGGCAGGACAGAACCGCTAAGACACGCGCAAACAAGGTCACATGTCAACCACTGGGTCAGACCAGGTTGACCGAAACCCAAACAAGCACATGCAAAGGTAGGATAAGGAACCCTACCACAAGCAAGAAGACTCCTGGCTACCTTACAACGTAGTCTTAACCCTCATAGGACGTCAAGAGACATCCACGGGACAACGGGCAGACCACAAGGCCAAGCCAAGACACACAGAATCATCGGGCGGAAAACCAAGGCACAAGGAAAGTAACGCACCAGCTCTAGACCGCTACAAGCAAGCGACGGTCTAGGTTAGGGCCGTTATTTCCCAAACGACGGACGGACACCAGGCCGTCACTCACACCACCCTGATAACCTACAAACCACGCAAAAGCCAAGTAACGCACGGGACTAGGGGCGTTACAAGCAAACGACGCACAGGGCACCCACCGTCACATTCAACGGTGCAGCAAACCCAAACCAAAGCGAAGTAACGCGCTAAGCCAGGCGCGTCACTCACGAAACAGCGCGGCAGGGGAGGGCCGTCAGAACCAAACGACGCACGGGGGACCCATCCGTTACTCACAGACGGCATGGCCACCCTCAACCCAACACCACAGCAAACAACGGTCGGAGGCATGCGCGTTACTCACAAACGACGCACGGGGTCCCCACCGTCACACCCAACGGTGCAGTCAACCCAACCTCGACCAAAAGAGAATGTAACGGCCAGGGGCGGGCACGTCACACTCAAACAACGCATAGGGGCACGACCGCTAGAGGCACCGCCTCAACGAGTCAACGTCAGTCAACTGGCAAGTAACGGCCTGGGCAAGGCGCGCCACTTCCATCTAACGCACTGGGTCAAGCGCGTTAGACTAACCGACTCAACCCCAACATAAAACGACGAAGGCGAAGTAACGCACTAACCTAGGCGCGTTACAAGGAAGCGACGCGCCACTCTAGGGCCGTCACTCACCTAGAAACCAAAGCGCTAAAACGATGCAGACCAAACGACGGTCAGTCGTAGGGCCGCTAAAGACAAGTAACGGTCGCTGGCATGACCGCTACTTCGGTTACGGCGGGAAAACATAGGAATGGCCGGATCTGCCCGTTCCACGCCCCATTCACGCCGAAACGCAGGGGAAACACACCGCAACACCGAATAACAACATTCAAGGGCCAATATGCCCACATGCAACACCAAAAACGCTCGATCCGGGCGATTTAGACAAATCCACCCTAAGTGGGTCACCGAGGTTCCCGGGCTTCTACCGGCCTCGAATGAACACCGAATCGCACGAAATCAACGTGGATGGGATTCTAACATCCCTGCGGTCATTTAGAAACTAACTGAACCGCAAACGGTCACCGTTTACCGGCCGACCCTAAAAACCACGAAAATCACGGTTTAGGCAAAACAAGCCCAAACACACTCGTTTCCTAGCCGAACGCCGTGCAATGGCAGGGAAAACGAAGGTGAAGAAGCAAGGATCCGTCACCCTACCTTCACCGAAGAAACCGTGCCCCGAAGGGACTAAACCACGCCGAAAACCACTCGCGAACCAATTTCACCAGCTTTGAATCCACCGTTCGGGATCGCGCCAGAATCGATCCGATCCTCGCCTCATCGCGCATCTCGACAGCTCCACGGCCTCGCCACCTCGCCCACCTACGCCTCCGTCTGCAGCCGGAGCCAAGGAGGGGGAGAAACGAGAGAGAACGGGAGAGGGAGAGATGGTCGCGCGAATGAGAAAGGAAGAGAGAAAGAAAAGAAAAAGGAAAGAAATTAGGAAATTTTCCTAATTTCCGAAAATTCCAAAAATGCGCCGAAAATACACAAATTCAGAAAAATACACAAAAATAGTCGAAACGACCGGCTCGAAGAGTACATCGACGCTGTAGCATTCACGAGTTCGAGAATTGACAAATAAACTCACCGTAGGGTTCCGTAACTAGTACGTGAGAAAAACCCACACGGCTCGTCAAACTCAATTCGGAAGCCACAAAAGCGAACCGAAACTCAACGAAACCAATCCGAAACAGATCCGAAAGATCCATTAAAGATCCTACGAGATCCAGGGCATTACATCCTCCCCCCCCTTCAAAGAATTTCGCCCCCGAAATTCAGGACTAGCAAAGGAGAAGCAGAGAAGAACAACCCAACAGCACAAAACTCGGAAAACACAGCTCAGAGGAACACCGTCAGATCACAATTACAGGTACACACTCAGCTTCCAAGACAGCAAGTCTACAGCACGAGTATGGCACCAAAGTGAATACATCTGACACCTCTGAAGCAAGGGCAACGTCGTTTACGTCTCACCAGAAATAGAGACACGACAGCCACAACAACAGACAACTGAGAAACACAACGACAACACGGCAAGCGGCAGCTTACACAAGGAACGCAGTCCCCACAGCTGACAGCTCGCAACATCATCGGCTCCAGTGCCAAAGGCAACAGGGAACACCTGGCACACAGGACACCAACGACAACAACAACGCTGCTGGACCCGAAACACAATCAAGTCAGTACTCACTCAGACATCACATCTGATCAAGTCGCAAGCTAACTCCACCAGGGAAAGAGAGCACAGCAAGCCAACTGACAAGACCATGGTCCAAAGCAGAGACACAAAATCATAAAGAAACAGCGCCAAAACAACACAACGGCAACACCTGCAGAATTCCGGCTCTACTTAACACGCAGAACCACGGAACACAACTGCAAGCAGGGTCACAACAAGGCACAAAAACAGCTGAACACACGACCACAAGAGACAGGTCACGCATCAGACTGCTCACCAAGAGAAAGACCCACAGCAACGAAAAACAACGACAATGATCTCGGGGAATGCAACTCAAGGACTAGCAACACGCCTCAAGAGCACAACACCCAAGAAGAAAATACAGAGTAGAGGGTACTCAATCCGCAAAGATGCCGACAAATTCCCCAACACTCGCACAATGCCGATGCCAACACAAGAAAACCACGAACAACGGCACGGCAACAACCAAAGTCAAGGCACAAGAAGCCAAGACAAAGCCACATCGAGAAAGGAACAAGACCTCTCGACAAATGGGTAGCCAGCCCACACACTCCAGCTGTACTCTCAACAACGTGCACAGGCAACAGAACAACATCGATAATCGCATCTCAGCACACACCAGGCGTCATCGCAATCAACAAAGATCGCAATTAACACGCCACGAGCACTGATCAGGCGAACAACCGATCACAAAGAGCCTAAGTGCAACAAGAGAAGAGCACCAGCTTCAGCGCAAAGCACAAGGAAAGCATCAATCTCAGCTCACCATCACGTCCTGACACGATAAATGAGCCTTCACAACACATCGGCCGTTAGACACAGCACGACAACTACGGTACACAACAGCTCTTAACACCATCATGGAGTCCAAAGCTAAGCAACCGTACAACAAGGAGCAGATCAGGCTCAAAACAAAGCTGTCTACACTTAAGCAGACACAGGACAAAGGCACAACCAAGACAGCAATTCCAAGGCAAACCTCGGAAAGCTTCACCAAAGAGGGATGAGAAGCAACAAGCTCAACAACAACAGCTCACCAGGAAGGGAAAATCCAAGGCTCGCTCGAGCAACTTCTCAATCGAGGCAACACGACAACGAAACAACCGGAACAACGATGCATCAGGAGCTACACAAACTCAAGCTGGGACAACCCAAGCAACGTAAGAACGTGCGTGGCCATCACACCAACGCTAAAAGTCATAAGCCACCTGAGCAAAATACAGAAAATAGCTCGAACAAGGCACTGCAGGTTCATGCCAACCGACAAACACTGCAAAGTGTACCACGATCGAGACCAACTTCAAAACCGAACGAAGCACATCGTCTCATCTAGACGAGAGCAAAACCATCTCGTACAGTGCCAACCAAGCACGTACAAGACCACACGCAAAAAAGCACCGCGATAAACCATCGCAACACCTACGCCAGCAAGAGACTGTACTGGGCCTAAAGACTCTGGTAACTGTATATCTGGATTTCCATGTATCTCACACGACAATGATCTGATAGCTCAGAAAAGAACTCCGAACATCTCAGAACACTGCTCTGATACCACCTGTAGCGACCCGGATTCCGGATACCCGGTGCACCCGGTATAAATACCGAATACACGTGATACCACATGGGACCCGCGAGGCCTCCCAAGCGCGGGAAAGCGCCGAAGGGAAAAAGGAGTGTGTGGAATACATTGAAGCCAGCAGATATAACAGTAAGCAATTAAATTTCATTACAATGGATTGCTAAAGTAGCAGAAATAAAATTACCTTTTCATTAATATTCAAGTTTTCAATTATACACCAGAGTCTAGCCCAAGGAAAGACAACAAGTCTAGCACAGTACAGTCGAACAGAAAGAAACGTACACAGAAGTCGGAGGAACCCGACGCAGGTACGGCTGGCAGCTACAACAGCAAACGCGCACTCCACCAAGGACAGCAGAGGCAGACGGCGAAACCCACCTGAAAAGCAGCAGGGGTGAGTCTCAACAGAAACTCAGTAGGGGTCACGCGGATCCCCACTGGAAAACCGCACAAAGCGAAGGCAACGGAAGCAGCAACAAACGTAGCAAGGACAGCAACGTAGCAAAGCAGGAAAGCTACACTACAAAGCTGTAAAGGAACAGACGGGAAGTAGGAGTAGGGAACACGCAGGAGAGGGTGAGAACCCGCACCAAACAAGCGGCTACCGAACTAACCTCGGTATCCCAAACTACTCCAAACAAAGGCAACAGATGGATGACCCTAAACTCACACAGAAGGGTACACCAGTCTGTCAACCAGCCCCAAACAAAGGCGAAGGCGAACGCCGACACCGGGAAACAGACAAAACACGACAGGGAACGTCGTGCACAAAGCCCCGCGCACGATCGGAACATCGCGCGGACGACAAACCACTGACCCCGAGTGCAGCCACGAACGGGCAACTCGCAAAGGTCACAGCGTACAGGAAAACGCCGAAAGCTACGCGTCACGTGACGGAAGCACCCCCTTAAAAGCCAGCTGCGTCCACTGACGTCTGACGCCGCACCTCAAGTGTCTCACCTACAGTACTGCTGTAACAACAGCAGAGATGTAGACACCAGCTGAACCAAACAGTAACAGCAAAACAAGTAACTAGTCAGGGTCACGCCCGTCGACGTAAGTCCTAACCCCTGACCACGTGTGCACACACTGGCTATAGCCTAAGCCAGGTCCTCTAGCTAGTATTCTCCCTCGGCAGGACGCTACCGTTGGCTAGGAGCCCGCGGAACTAACTAAAAACCGCTCACTGGGAAAAACCCTCCGCCATCCGCTAGCGGGTCGGCACCTCTCGGCCTCAGGTCACACAAGTGGAGGCTTCACACGACACAGAAGCTCAAAACACAAGCGCCGAAGTACTAACGGGCAACCACGCCCCTCAACACGCACTTCGAGGCACCAAGTGACAGTATCACCACTGCCGACAACTCAGGACAAGCACTAGACCTCCTACGTAACGATCCTGAGCCAAACGACTCAAAGGTAAGATCGTCACAACGGCGGAACAAGCCGCCAATCGGTCTAATCCTAAGCCAAAGAAACCACGCTCCGTAGAAAACGACACACGGAGACCTGAGGGAGACATCAAGAACCCTCAGCACACCTGGACACGCAAACCGAGGTAGAACAATACCTCGAAGCATCCAGAAGCAGTGTCTTAGGCAGGACAGAACCGCTAAGACACGCGCAAACAAGGTCACATGTCAACCACTGGGTCAGACCAGGTTGACCGAAACCCAAACAAGCACATGCAAAGGTAGGATAAGGAACCCTACCACAAGCAAGAAGACTCCTGGCTACCTTACAACGTAGTCTTAACCCTCATAGGACGTCAAGAGACATCCACGGGACAACGGGCAGACCACAAGGCCAAGCCAAGACACACAGAATCATCGGGCGGAAAACCAAGGCACAAGGAAAGTAACGCACCAGCTCTAGACCGCTACAAGCAAGCGACGGTCTAGGTTAGGGCCGTTATTTCCCAAACGACAGACGGACACCAGGCCGTCACTCACACCACCCTGATAACCTACAAACCACGCAAAAGCCAAGTAACGCACGGGACTAGGGGCGTTACAAGCAAACGACGCACAGGGCACCCACCGTCACATTCAACGGTGCAGCAAACCCAAACCAAAGCGAAGTAACGCGCTAAGCCAGGCGCGTCACTCACGAAACAGCACGGCAGGGGAGGGCCGTCAGAACCAAACGACGCACGGGGGACCCATCCGTTACTCACAGACGGCATGGCCACCCTCAACCCAACACCACAGCAAACAACGGTCGGAGGCATGCGCGTTACTCACAAACGACGCACGGGGTCCCCACCGTCACACCCAACGGTGCAGTCAACCCAACCTCGACCAAAAGAGAATGTAACGGCCAGGGGCGGGCACGTCACACTCAAACAACGCATAGGGGCACGACCGCTAGAGGCACCGCCTCAACGAGTCAACGTCAGTCAACTGGCAAGTAACGGCCTGGGCAAGGCGCGCCACTTCCATCTAACGCACTGGGTCAAGCGCGTTAGACTAACCGACTCAACCCCAACATAAAACGACGAAGGCGAAGTAACGCACTAACCTAGGCGCGTTACAAGGAAGCGACGCGCCACTCTAGGGCCGTCACTCACCTAGAAACCAAAGCGCTAAAACGATGCAGACCAAACGACGGTCAGTCGTAGGGCCGCTAAAGACAAGTAACGGTCGCTGGCATGACCGCTACTTCGGTTACGGCGGGAAAACATAGGAATGGCCGGATCGGCCCGTTCCACGCCCCATTCACGCCGAAACGCAGGGGAAACACACCGCAACACCGAATAACAACATTCAAGGGCCAATATGCCCACATGCAACACCAAAAACGCTCGATCCGGGCGATTTAGACAAATCCACCCTAAGTGGGTCACCGAGGTTCCCGGGCTTCTACCGGCCTCGAATGAACACCGAATCGCACGAAATCAACGTGGATGGGATTCTAACATCCCTGCGGTCATTTAGAAACTAACTGAACCGCAAACGGTCACCGTTTACCGGCCGACCCTAAAAACCACGAAAATCACGGTTTAGGCAAAACAAGCCCAAACACACTCGTTTCCTAGCCGAACGCCGTGCAATGGCAGGGAAAACGAAGGTGAAGAAGCAAGGATCCGTCACCCTACCTTCACCGAAGAAACCGTGCCCCGAAGGGACTAAACCACGCCGAAAACCACTCGCGAACCAATTTCACCGGCTTTGAATCCACCGTTCGGGATCGCGCCAGAATCGATCCGATCCTCGCCTCATCGCGCATCTCGACAGCTCCACGGCCTCGCCACCTCGCCCACCTACGCCTCCGTCTGCAGCCGGAGCCAAGGAGGGGGAGAAACGAGAGAGAACGGGAGAGGGAGAGACGGTCGCGCGAATGAGAAAGGAAGAGAGAAAGAAAAGAAAAAGGAAAGAAATTAGGAAATTTTCCTAATTTCCGAAAATTCCAAAAATGCGCCGAAAATACACAAATTCAGAAAAATACACAAAAATAGTCGAAACGACCGGCTCGAAGAGTACATCGACGCTGTAGCATTCACGAGTTCGAGAATTGACAAATAAACTCACCGTAGGGTTCCGTAACTAGTACGTGAGAAAAACCCACACGGCTCGTCAAACTCAATTCGGAAGCCACAAAAGCGAACCGAAACTCAACGAAACCAATCCGAAACAGATCCGAAAGATCCATTAAAGATCCTACGAGATCCAGGGCATTACAACATATACCATGCCGTCAGTTTTCTATAAGACGCCTGTAACTAAGGCGTTATTCACTGAATTAAAGACTTAACCTAAGTCGTCATTTATATAATATCTGAAAATTTTGAATGTTTTAAAAATTATTATGGATATAACGACGGCGTGAATAGTCGTCATATTTGGAACTGACAACCTAGCCGAAGGCGTCAATTCCTGAAATAAAGACTTAGTCAGAGGCGTCAATTTATTGATTTACTGATTTCACGGATTCCTATAACCCACTGTGAGTGAGTTAATTGCTAAGGCACTATATTCCATTCCGTGAATATACTCCCACGTTTCCCGTGATTTTTATCGATTACCCACTATCTCTCGATGATAGATAAACCCTCCGCGGGACATTCTGTTTCTTCGGACTGGTGACTTTATCATAGAGGCCTCCGTAAGACTCCGCTAGCTTTGGATTCCCTCAAAGCAGTCGAGCTGGTTGTACCCTTAAAACCCATGACACTTCTTAATTGCTATGTCACTCTAAAGAAACATGGTATACCGGCCCTCACGACATGCTGTTTGTATGTCATGAGAATATTCTTGAAATAATGGGATGTGTAATCCATACCATTCACATCCTTTAAGAATAGTGTGCCGTACTTGTGTACACTAATTCTGTCTACCTTATCATGTACAAGAACGAGCGACCATGTTCATGTGGGCGCTTATTCCTATCGTCATGGCACCCGAGTTAGGGAGCCGATTCCACCTAGTTTTATCGTTAATCGTGATTATACTGTTACTATCGTCGTTATCCAACGTGTTCAAATCCTTGAAATGATATTCCTCAAAGATCTACCTTAAAGTTATACAAGTTTATTCCTTGAAACTCCATATTGGCTATAACTTTAGTGGATGTCGAAAAATACACAATCAATGCCTGCGCATATAGGGCCTGATCTGGTCCTGGGAGGAGCACCCAAAAGTACTTATGCCCATGGGAGTTGTAATGATCACGGTATGGCATTATACTGAAGTGCATGACTAACTTGATTAGACATTCCACAATCTCATACTCGACTTGACATGACATGACTTGCGTGACCCGAAAAGGGTATTTATATACTTGCTTAAAACGTGATAGCCAATTCCCGACATGACATGATGAATATACTTGCTTGAATATCTTGACATTGATTGATATAAGTTCTTGAAAAACATGCTAGTTCACTCAATTATCTCTTGTTATACTCTCTTGTCGTTTTACGCAAACATGCATAGCTTTATTACATTCATGTAACATGTAATTTACTTAAAGCGAGCTAGCTCTTGAGATATAATTCCTACTGAGCGTTCGCTCATCCAGTGTTTTCCCCTATTTTTCAGGTAAGTCCAATGATGAGACTCAATCGGATGGGGAAGGTCAAGAGTGAAGATATTAGAGCTCTCCGTCTATCCAAGCGTTTACTAATCTTATCTTTCTAATTTTTTGAGTCAATCATTGTACTTTTTCCTTTTATTGAGTCTTGGCATTTTCATTTGTAATAGAAGTACTTTGAGGTTGTGATTGAATAAAGGACTGGGTTATATTTACTTTTGCGCACTCTTTCTTTGTGTTGAATACACTAACGCTCTGATTGACATGATCGATATAAACTTGTCACGCACTCTGGGTTCCTTCCGCACTCGGGGCATGACACCGCCAGCTTTTCTTTTGCGGCTTCCAACCTTTGAGTACTTGGCCCCGACCTTCCGGCCAACCGGGCCAGCTCCTGAGGCTCCTCAGGCAATCTTCCATAGTGGCCAAACACGCTAGCCATGTTACAGGTAAAAATCTACATCCTTTTTCTCTGTCTTTAAACCCTCCTTCTTACATTCTCTGGGAAGGTGAGCCTTTCAAATACAGAGACCCTTCTCCTTTCCTCCTGGTGAGGAGTAGCTTCATCGGCTTAGATATCCAAGCCATCTTCATACCTGTTGTCATCGACCGATGACATCATTCCTCTGTCTTCTTCTTCTCCCACTGCCATTAATGAGCAGTGATCTTCTTCAGCCACGGCTGCTTGTAACAACCGTTGTTGGCCAAGGGAGGGATTGCCTAATCCCCTAAAATAGCTTCTGACCATATTGGTCATCTCTTCTTGCCCTCGGCCCTGATGTAGGGCCGAGGATAGCTGTCGGCCTCCCACCGGAGGGATGTAAGCGAGCTGAGCTCTTTCGGCAGTTTGTTGAAATCTTCCTCCCACAGCGGGGATATTGGCCTGTCGGGAGTAGGCCCTAAAGCTTCCACGGCGTGGAGGGTCCACGACCGTTTCTTCCTTCTTCGGGGCAAGGCCCCTCTGCTTGTTCTCATCTGCTCTAGTAAATCTGGAGCAGTGTTGGACTGGTGCATCTTGGTAGGCAGGCTGGACTTTCTTGGGGACCCAAACTTGCTTGAATCTTCTTGGCTCGGGGGCCAACCTTCTCTGGCCATGGCGGCCGGCTTCTTCCTTCTCGGCTCTCCTTCCAGAAAAAGCCTGATAAGAGTTGTGGACAGGCACTGCGGGGATCACCCGATCCGAGCTTACTTGAGCTTTGCGTCCATCCAGAAAGACGCGAACTCCCCCGATCAGTATAGACTTGTCGGACATGGAGAGACGTCCGGTCACAGCAGCAGCAGCCTTCCTTCTGGGGTTCCGGTGTCAGCGCCAACCGAAATTCTTGGCAGGGACGGAGCGAGCCCCATGAGTTTTATGGTGCACCATGCAGTTGGCGACTTGAATTAGGCTCGTGGGCAAGCTAGCACAGCGTCGAGCCTCCGGGGCCTCGACCTTCTCTGCAATCTTCTCCTCTGTAGGCTCTAAGGGTTCCGTCTGCAGCATGTCGGCAAAGGCCAACCCCAAGAAATTGGGGAAGCCTACAGCTAGTGGGAAGGAGCCGAAAACCATGGGTACCGCTAGGTACCCGTGTTCAGCGCGGCCGGCGACGATCGCGGGACTAAAGTCAAGACCGGTGAGTCTCGATGACGTCATCGTTCACCTGAGATAAATAGACAAACAGTCAGTATTCTTGGGGGAAGCCACCGAAGGCATCCCCTCTTGGCAAAGAGATGAAGGGAGACCGAAGTCCCACCGGGCGTTCCAGACTTGTGGGGATGGATTTTCAACTCTTTATTTATATTTATTGATTATTTAATTACATGGATTTATTTATTTATTAGTTATATTTTATTTATCTTTTTATTATTATTTTATTAGGCGTGCCAGTCACCGGAGTGATAATTTATTATGTGCTCGATCCGACTTGGTCAGTCGATTGTGATGTTCGTGTCGGGACTCGGAGTCTGTCATACCATAAAGGTTATGATGTTAATTATGTCCTCTAAGAAAGAGGACAACCTTTGATTAATTGCCAAGAGAGGATGCCCCAGGGGCAAGACAAGATAAGACAACGATGCTGACTTCATTCGCAGGATGTGCAATATGTGTGGATAATCATGCAATGCAAGATATGATAATAATGTGCGGCATAAATCTGGCAACATATCCCCTTATCTTGATCTATGCCAAGTGGGAATATAGGTCATCCATCCACGGAGTGCCAAGATGGAAGCCAAAGGAAGGATGGGTGTGGCCCAAGATCCAAGAGGATCTAGATGCGATGGGACAATGTCCATTATCATGGTATTTATTGATATCCCCTTAATGAGCCATTGGAGGACATGTAGTGGCAGAACTCCAAGAGTCAGCAGGGTTAGAGGAAAATATCGCAGTCAAACGGTACAATGTGAGGGTAAGACCCCATTAATTTATCTCCCTTAGGCTTGGATGAAGAATCATGATTCCCCATAATATGATAAAGGTTAGCATGAAGGCTAATGAGACTGGGACATTGGGTTTAGACTGAATTCAGGGCTCATTAAGGCTGCTAGGAAGTTGAATGTCTGAATAGTAGATAGTATTAAGATGAACCGGCGTGGAGGGAAGCCGGCGTCAAGATGAACCGGCGCGGTGGGGTCCCAACGCGATGATGAACATGGGGGGTTATCGGCACGGTACTCAATCGGCACGGTTGACACTCGGCGCGCCTACCACCTGGCGCCGAATTTGCGCCGAGAGAGGGCTGCGCCGGGGGGCATCTGGCGCCGACAAAAGAAGCCTTTATGAATTCTGGGAGATTTACGAGGTTGTGGGTTTGATGGGCTCTATTGATGGGATCTCTTATGTTCAATGGGGTTTCATGGATTCATCAATGGTGAGGTCTATGTAAGCTGGAAGAGGGGATAAACTCATCTACATAAGGCTGCCTGGGAAGATCATGTAACTGTCACAATTATGTCCCCTTCTTTTAGTGAACAAAGAGCCACAAGATAGTCTTTCTCAGGGCCTTTGCCACACCCAATGGGAGTTGATTCATTGGTTTAATGAAAACATCACATGATACGATAAAGACCGTGAATGAATTTTGGCAGCATCTCCCCTTGTTTTGGACTGTGCCAAAAGGAGAGTATAGGTCATCCATCCATGGAGTGCCGGGCTGGAAGTCAAACGAGGAATGGGTGTAGCCCAAGATCCAAAAGGATCACAATCTGATGGGACAATGTCCACTCATCGTGGTATGTATTAATATCCCCTTGCAGAGGCCATAGGAGAGCATGCAGTGGCAGAACTCCTTAAGCCAACGGGGTTACAAAATGTATGGGGGGTTAACCCCATTGATTTAGCTCCCATAAGGGTTGAATGAAGGCTATTGCTCCTCCTTGGGGTGATAAGGTTTTATACTGATGGATCATAGGGCTCGGGGCTCCCAAGGGCATCGGCACGAGGCTACCGGCATGGATGGGGGTCGGCGCGACAGACCAGATGGGTCTCGGCGTGCTAGAAGGGGAACGCCCAATCGGCGTGGGTAGCATTCGGCGTGGAACTGGCACCAAGGGAGGGCCCCGCCAGGAGGCCGTTAAGGTGCCGACAGAAGGCTTTTGAGGGTTTTTTGAAGCCAAGGGTTTTTTAGGGGTTGGAAGAGGTTTTGAGCTGAGGGTTTTAGAGGCCTATTTGAGGATTCAAAAGGATTCTATTCAAGGATTTTTGAAGTGCTTTACCTGAGGGTTTGAGAGGTTTTATTCAAGGGATTTCAAGGGGTTTTATTCAGGGTTTAGGATGGCCAGAAAGGAAAGAAACCACTTCGAGGAGATGTGGGCTTTCACTCTGGAGCCTCACTGGGAGCCCAGTTATCACTTGAATCACACGGGCCTTGATTTGGGTGTATCCCTCACCGTTTTGCAAATGAGAAGCCATGAGATGAACTGTCTCAGGCTCTCACTGCGATTGTGAGGTTGAAAATATAAAAGCTATGCGATAGAAACACGCTCAGCGGGTCTGTAGATGTGCGTACAACGCGATCAACTCCATTCACCGGGGCCATCAAATGCGATAGATCTCAGAGAGACAGAGAGAACAAAGCTCTAAGATCTTGTATTTCATTCCATTAAAAAGGAAGCACATACATAATGCAGAGGAGAAACAGAGTACATTTGCATACAGAATGACGCCCCTTGACAATCTAATGAACCACGTCGGCGCTTAGCATCGACGGAGAAACATTGCTTGAAATCGTTCTGTAGAAGAAAGAAAACATATCGAAATAGAAATGGGGGAAGGGGGAATATGGCCCCTGAGGGCATCTGACCGCCAAATCCCACCTTGAATCTTCCTCTCCGAACTTCTACAACTCTTTCCCTCTTTGAATCCTTTTTTCGTAGGCTCTCAGGCTCTCAGGGTCTCTTTCCTTTTTATGGCTTCTGATTGCCTCATTCTTCTCTTCTTTTCTTCTTTTTTTTGTCGAAGGCAACAGCTTTTATAGAGATATGGCCCTCTGCTTCCGGCACGAGCTCCCCGGCACACCCAACATGCATCATCTCGGCGCGCCTGGCGTGTAGCCCCTCGGCGCATCTCACCATGTATTGGGCTTGGCCCATTTGCTCATCACTCGGCGCCAGACGGGGTTTCACCTAATGGGCTTCTCTTCATTGATCTGGTGGGATTTTTGGTATATACATTTGTTCTTTCCTGAGGCTTGTTTAACACCTTGCGTTCAGGAACATGTGTGAGGCAGTGTGAATCCCATTTCAGGAGAATCAGAATTGTCTGAGGATCCTCTCCAGCAGGCAGATGATTGCCTGGAGTTTGTCATAGTTTTATCAGCCTGACTATCTGAATGATAGCCGTGCTGGGCAGCGGCCTAGCCAGAGATGGCTTCAGCCGAACATAGTGTAAGGGGTAGTGGATCTCTTCTATTCTGGTTCTCAGAATTTCCAGGGATGGCACGAAAGCCGCACTTCAGAGCCTTGAGCTTGCTTTGGCTTCTTCTTTTGCCCTTGTATATTTTAGGTGTCAACAATTGGGGAGGTGGTGGGTGTTGTGGCCTAACAACGGAATGACTTTCCGATTGCACCGGCGTAGAAGGAATAACCGAGGTTTGTGGACGGGATGGAATTTTTTGTGAGACCGCCTGGTCATTAGAGGTGTTGGTTTGAAGGCCACCCGCGGCCTGAGGGGGATTGGAAGAAGAAGAGGGGACATCTTTCCCCTCGAGAGCGGCTTGGACCGCTTGGCATTGAGTTTCATCCAATTGGGGCAAGACATTGATAAGCTCATTAAGATCAAATGATGGGGAAGCTTCCCCGGATGTGTGTTGAACTACGGGTTGAACCTGGGGTGAGGAATCAACCGTTTGGGTGGTGTCTACAACGTAGACTTGAGGGGGATAATATTGAGAATGAGAATAGTTCCCCTCATACTGAATGGAGCCTTGAGGAGGGACCTCATATTGAACAAGACCTTGAGAAGGGACCTCATAGGATTGGTCAAATTGACCATCCTCACAACCACCATATGAATACTCATAGTTGGCCATGTTGACAATTCTACCTGAACGAAGCTTCATAATTATAATGGAGAACTATTTCAATCAAACAAGTATGGCTAGCCAAACAAGCACTCAAGCATGTTATCAAACAAGTTATGATGATAGCGCAAGGTTTTAATGTTCCCTTGGGATTAGAGAAGGATGGATTTTAATGAAGTAGTTAATTCTCTCCTCAATGTAGATCCTAGTTTCAATTTGAGTGTAATCTCCAGGTCAACTAAGTTCTTTCTCTCTCTTCATAAGCGTGAGGGTTAACTAAACTATGGGGTGCTTCAAAGGTACAACCTTCCCGGTGTCCATGAGGGAATTCTTGGGTGTAGGGACTTATGGAGGTCTTGGAAGAGTAGATTCCGGTCCAAAGAGACGGAGTGCTCAATGGAGGGTCCTTCCTTTTCCAAGAGAGTGTAGGAGATCCTAAGAGTGTAGAGAGAGGAGGTCTCTCAACCAAATGCTCTAGAATGCAAGCTAATGCAGATAGGATCAACAACAATATAGATGTAAGCAATAATCAAAGCCACATAAGAACAAAACAACAGCAGGAAAGAGTTTCTGTGAAAATAGAAAGAAATGGCGGCCAGTACAGTGGTCGCTGAATCAAGAAATAGCGACTGCCTGACAGCCGCTGATTATGTAACTAGCGCCTCTTCACAGAGGCGCTGAATAATGTGAACAGCGAACTGAGAATAAACTACGCCTTAGGGTTAGATGCTAATCCAATAAATAGCACCTTTTTGGATAGGCGTTTATTGCAGTGAACAGTAAAGAGTAGTGTTGAATTAGGTAAACAGTTATAATTTGAAGGCAACTGCGTCTTAGTGTTAGACGCCCAATCAAGAAACAACGCCTCTCTGGAAGGGCGCTGATTGCAATGAACAGTAAAATTAAAAGATTGAGCGACTTTATGAGAAGCCGTAGATTAATAAAACAGCGCCTGCCTGAGCAGTCACTGATTCCTCACAGAAACAGCAACAAAAAGAAGCAAATAGAGATAGAGATTAAAGGTGTGTTTCTCTTTTATATGTTATGGGACAGTCCAACAACTGGCAAATCAAGCGGGAGATGTACACGTGGTGCACAAAGGGGTGGAAAATAACATGGTATGTGGAGCACAAAGGAGGGGCACACGTAAGTGCCAAAAGGAGGGGCACGTGTGGGTGCCAAAGGGAGGGGCACACGTGGGTGCCGAAGGAGGGGTAATCAAAACAAAAACAATAAGCATCCCACCGTGATCGCCAATTTGTGAACGTGTCACATAGACATTAAAAAGAGAAAAAGAAAGATAAAGATTAAATTATAAATATGATGATGATGATGATGTGATAAAAAGGTGAGGAAGGGAGCATGTGATGCTACTTAAGGAGTGTGATCGCCAGAGGGGATACCTCAAAAGGAAAAGGATTGATCGCAAATACCTTGTGGAGCGGGGTGTGGTGTGAGTTGCACTTCCTCCTTCAACCGGCCGGCCGATGAAGGGGGGTTTGTCTTGATTACCCTTGAAAAGAACAAAGACAAGCAAATAGAGAGGATTAAAAAACAAGATGTGTAGTATCAATGCTCAATAAAGATAGATTATGCAACACGGGCATGAACACACCTTGTGTGTTTTGGTTTAAACCCCTTAAGGATTAAAGGGTGGGGAGATATGAATGCTAATGAAAATAATAATAAAAGATCTAGCAAAAGGATGCTAGATAGATGCGGTATGTAGCACAAAGCAGAACTAAAAAAAATAAAAAAAATAGAGAGAAGAAGGTAAGAAGAGGAGGTGGTCCTTCAAACATTATTGCAGAGAGGGATTCCTGGCAGAGAAGCTCTTTGGCACGGCAGCGGAACAGAGAGGAGGGAGAGAGCTCACGAAGCTCTTTAGATTTCAAAAGATTTCTGAAACTCTTCGCAAACACCAAAAAGCTCCTTATATCAATACTGTTCGTTCGTCCATCCATTCAACCCAGGACGATGGCTAAAGGGGGGGTATTTATAGGGCTAGAGATCCTTGTTCTAATGGGTTTCAATCAGAGAAATCGATCCCAAGACGTGGATCTCCCTTCCACAGAAGAACACAGAGCCAAAATCGCCATGTAGAGGAGGTTGCGGACGAAGAGGACACAGAATGGAATTAGCGACCAAGCATCTATCATCAATTCAATGGGCGTCCAGGCAACTGACGTTCATTCCTAGATTAAAAATGGAAATAACAGTCTTTCCATAAAAAAACAAGAAATAGCACCCGTTTGAAGAGGCGTTCATTAATGAGCGCCTGTCCGAAAAGGCGTCAATTAAAATCCAACAGAAAATTGAAAAACCAAAAAATAGTGCCCGTTCGAACGGTCGCCCATTCTTATAAGTCGTACCAGAGGCCCAGGTTGACTTGCAGAGGAAGAAACTGATGACACTTTGGAAGGGCGCTCATTAAATGAGCGTCCAGAGAATGGTCGTTAATTCCAAAAAAAATCCAAAAAAATAGAAAAACCTTCTTATTGGGCCCGTAATGGAGTCCACTTTGGGGTATTACGTTGTGACATCAAATTTTCTCAACATAGTATCGATTTTGACGTGTCTACAAATGTCATCCTCCGTTGCTTCGTAGCCTTCATTCTTGTAAATCTCCATGACAAACCTACATACAAGCCCAACAATATTGAGTAAATCAAGCAACAATAAGGACCATGTAATCAAATTACATACAACTGAAAAATATAACATGACATGAATAAGAATTCCCAACTGTTGCCTCCTAAATTCTACTGTTGAAATCACTTTTAGCATCTTAGATTGTTGATGTCATATCCCTTTATCCCTTAATTTTCTATATAATATCAAAGTTGCTTCAGAAATCATCTGTTAAAAAGTGGATGATTAGTTCAGCTATATGCTACAAGAGTTAGTTTTGAAAATTTTATGGAAATTGTATTGTTTTTCATGTAAACTTTGGTATGCATGTTCTTTGAGTTGAAATTCACTTTTAGCAAAATAAATTATCTTGTTGATCACTCCCATTGCTCCATCATTTTTTTGAGGCTTTATCACAGGATTTTGTGCCATTTGGATATGGTTACATTCAGTTTATGGATGCGTATGTTCTAATATCTCTTGCTAGAGTATAGTCCATTTGACTACATATATACTCCCCCTTAGTCTATTCTTTTCCCTTTTTAAATGAACTGTTCAACATCATTTTTAAACTGATTGTTTTATTGTGTTGAATTACATTTTAAGGATTTTCGTGAAATATTGCTGTAACTCAGTAGAATTCTATCTCCAAGTGAAAGTAGATAGTTTGGTGGAAGATTTTTCATCTATTTCTAGTTTTTCAATGGGAATGGTAGATAAAACTTTGTTTTGTATTTTGACAACATGATATTAGGAAACTCTGCTATTGCTGGATTTGTTTGATATAAAGGCTTTGGGTTGCACACTTTGGGATATAGTTGGCATGGAAGATGAGCTTTAGTCATCTCCTTTTAGATGTTACGCATGATAACAATGTGCAAGGCATTGATTGTACTTCCACATGGCATGTTAAGATACCTTTACTGGTTCATAAGAAAGTAGGGAGATACTGTTGACGTTCTCTAATCATATGCGCGGGGTGGATTCTTTTAGGCACTCGTTATGTATATTTTTCTTTGTGTGGCCTTCGTCTCATCTTATCTCAAGGTTTGGAAATCTTTTGAGGTTAGCTTCGAGGTGGGTTTCTCCTGGCCAATAGTTTAGGAATCTAGGCCCTCTTATGTTCAAAGGTTTCTAGCCTAGGAAATTGACCTTTGTGTAAATCCCCACTAATTTTATTACAATCGAGCAAAAAAGTCTATTTATGTCTCATGAATTGAGTTAATCAAGCAACAATAAGGACCATGTAATTAAATTCCATACAACTAAAAAATATAACATATGACTAAAAAAACTAAACCATATGGACCATATATCTAAAGTTCATTGCTTTACATTACCTCCTAATGCCACTATCATGTTGGTGTGGTCCAGTCGAAAGGAGAGAGTCTAGGTAGACCATGCATGGCTTTGTCTTTGTTGTAAACCCCTCTCTAAGGTGGCATAAGATTAGCAGGCTCCAATGTCCACTGCATCAAAGTGGTAAGATAAAAACAAATACATTATATAGCTATTAAAAAATTTTATAGAGTTAACACTTGAAGAGTACATACCCACAAACAATTGGCACAAATGTGTATGCCTTTGAGAATATACTCTGGCCCTTTATCCATGACAACACTTTCTGAGAATTACCATTTAACTATGCATTATACCAAAGGCAATCTAAACACCTAAAGCGGGCCTTCACATCATTTGAGATTTCAGTAAATATGTGCCTACAAAGTTTAAACATGCTCACGATGTTGTAATACAAACAACATGAAAGTTTTAGTATAATAACAAGATAAAGAGGTGGCGCTCAAACTCTAAAAATTGTTGAAATCCATTAGAATCTAATAATCGTGCACTTCGAGTGGCAGTGTAAATCGTGGAGATAGCTTTTACTCTTTTTGCCTCTATGGAGCATGGTCGGGAGGGGAGCTTATGCACTTGATCTATTGCAACCATACTATGAGTCTGAGGACCCTGTGTAGGTCTTTCCATAATGGACTTTGAGAACTCAGGTTTGTGGACAGTCTTCTTTCCCCTATAAGATTACATGGAAATGTCAAAAAAAATCAACAAATGTAATTACAATGAGGGTATATTAAAATTGTAAACATTCAAATTAAGAACTTACATGCCCCTATCCGATGATTCAGAAGTTGAGTCTAAATCTGAAATTTTTCACAATGAAAATATGTAATAAAACATGTATAAAATATGTGTAAACAAATTTTTGTTACCTAGCTTCCATGACTTATACCATTGCACTGTAATTAATCGTTAGCAAAGACAATTGATGAATAATACATATGAAGTAATTAAAACATTTTTTAATACACTATAAATAAAAGATTCATTACAATAATTATTAATAATGAACAACAAAAGAAACTCATAAAGAAGGTCCCTGTCATTTTTTCACTTTTTTTAAGGTGATTTCCAGCCATTCAACATCATTTATCTCCCAACATATGTTCTCGTCATCAACATTGTCATCCTCAAGGCAAGGGTGTGTCACTTGAATATCTAAAATTGCCCCTTCATCAATGCATTGCCCACCTTGGACATCAAACAAATCTCTCAGCTATGCTTTCCGAACAACAAACCAACCATTGCCTTTATGATCTTCAACATATCAAAATTGCTCTACTTGGGATGTTAACACAAAAGGCTCTGTTGTTCTCAATAATTGTGTTGGATTAATCAAAGTGAATCCCCTATCTTCTTTCACCCCCCTCCTAACATCAATCCAGTCGCACTTAAATAGTATAGTTTTAATTTCACCGTAATAATCCAATTGCACAATTTCATTCAACAGCCCATAATAAGTGACATCTCCATGAATAGGTTTTTTATCGCTGGAGCTTGCAAAGCTTGACGTTATAGAAGACAGCACAACACCGCTATTGTGAGTTCTTCTATGTCGCTCAACTTATTGAGTGTGAAAGCAAAACCCATTAATTAAATAGGTATGAAATGCTTTCGCTGCACAAGGTGGACCATCTTTCAGCCAGCGGAGTTTTGGAGACAAAAGGTCACCCATTTCCACTTGCAACCTTTGTACCTATGCATTAAGTGAAAGCACAAACATTAGAAATAATACACAGGCAGTAAGATCTATTACACATGCGTGGTTTTACCTTTTCCTGGAACCAATCTAGAATTTTTTTGTTCAACTCGCTTTCTATTTCCATCTCAGTTGCTCGAAGGTGTTTACTCCGAATTTGTGAAAGATGTTCTCTACATGCCAAGTAACCAATGTACGTTCAAGTGTGTGCAGTTGCTCATAGAAAGTAACATGTAGTTAGAATAATACTTACTCTCTAAAAGGAGCTAGTGCATCACAATTGAATAAAACATAGCGGTGTGCCTGACATTGATCTTCCTTCTCAAGGTTAACATGAATCCCTGCACCGAATGGACATCCTACATCTAAGAAGATGGCCCATCCATCATCATCATTGTCATTGCCATAGCCATCTTCATTCCATCTGGGCCTATTAAACCACGTCTCCACATCATCAAACAAATATCTAGATGCAAAAGTAAGTGTTTCTTCAGCTAAATATCCCTCAGCAATGCAACCCTCTGGCCGTGCCCTATTGTGCACATATGACTTTAGTCGCGCTAAATATCTAGCAAATAACAAATCAAATTATTATCATCAAAAGGAGTGAAAGACTTAGAAGAGTCAAGAGTATGCTTCATACCTCTCAATGGGATACATCCATCGATAATACACTGGCCCACCGAGTCTAGCTTCTTCTGGTAAATGAATAAGTAAATGTGCCATGATATCAAAGAAATTGGGAAGGAATATCATCTATAGACGACATAGTGTGACCACAATCCGTTCTCCAAGGCGATAAAAATCATCTACTAATGAACTCTTTGAGCACAACTCCACAAAGAAACTAGACACTTCAATTAGTGCAGAACTCACTTCCTTTTGTGTCATTCCTCGAATAGCCACTAGAAGTAGTTGTTGCAAGAGCACATGACAATCATGGCTCTTTAAACCCAAAATCTTTGCATTCTTCTTATCCACATGCCTTGAAATATTGGAGGCATAGCCATCAGGGACTTTCACACTCTTGAGAACATTACAAATTGTCACCGTCTCAGCCTTGCTTAATGTGAAACATGCTAGTGGGAGCATGTTTGCGACGTTTTTTTATCGACCGTCTTGTCTCTTTTTATCTCATGTATATATATATGTATATGTATACATGTCTTATTTCATGTATCGATCAGCCATTTGACTAACTGGCAGTCAGCTGACCGATTGACAACGCGGGCGTGCCAGTCACATGAGTGACGATTTTGTTATGCGCTCGTTCTGACCCGTGTCGGGCGAATGTGAGGTTCGGTCGGGACCAGCAGTCCGCCATACCATAAAGGCTATGGCGTAATTACATCCCCCACGAGGAGGGAACACCTTTGATTAATTACCGAGATAGCGGGCTGTCGAAGCCAGAATGAAAAGAGATACATGGTGATCGTGACGAAGGCATGCATGATGCATTTGTTTATCATACAGGGGATGCATAGTTCATCGAAATATGGACCCTTGGTACGTGGCAGAGGGTCAGAGGACCACCATCGCGCATAATGGAGACTTCTGGTTGGGCATAACCCGACCTTCCGTCAACACCATTTAATATACCCGAGGGTCGATGCAGGCATGCACGAGGAACCGCGATATGCGAGGTGCAATAACGATGTTATAGCACAAATTCGGCAGCATGTCCCCTCCCTTTGGACTGTGCCAAATGGGAATATAGGACATCCATCCATAGAGAGCCAAAGTGGAAACCAAAAAGAGAATCGGGCGTAGCCCTGGGTCCAAGAAGGATCCAAATCTGACGGGGCAGTGTGCACCATTGTGCCGTTCGTTAATATTCCCCTTAAAGGACCATTGGAGGACATGCAATGGCAGAACTTCGAGGGTCAGCGGGGTGACCGAAGAAATGTTGGGTTCGGTATAATGTAGGGGGGGGGGTGAAACCTCCCATTAATATATCTCCCATGGACCTGGGTGAAGAACCATAGCTTCCTCGTAAGGTAACGAAGACTAACCCGGAAGTTGATAGTGATGGAACAATGAATTTAGGCTATGTTTGGGTTTGATGAAGTGGGGAAGGCATCAGACACTCAGATGATAACTATCATTGAGGTGAAATGGCACGGCACTGGAGTCGGCGCGAAGATCAAACGACACGGCATGCTCCCGGCGCGAAGAAAGGTTAAGAGGTAATCGGCACGACGGGTCCCGACGTGCCATGGCAAGGGCACTCGGCGCCCCCCCCAATCTGGCGCGGGTTGGTCTCGGCGCGCCCCCCACTCGGCGCGAGTTTGGCGCCGGGAGGCAGTGGCGCCGAGAGGCCTTGGCGCCGGGAGGATTGTGCCGCCAAGAGGGGTTTTATTGATTTCAACAGAGGGTCTTATGAGGGTTTCTTCAGGGCATTCAATGGGGATGATGGGAGATGAGGATGGATTCATTCCCAGAGAGGGTCCAAAGAGCTCATTAGCACGGAGATATGTCCTCTGCGATGGCAAGATGCCATGAGATGATATAGCTCAGGCTCCCGCCACATTGAGGGGTTAAATATGCAATTCCGATGGAACAGTATGATAGGGTAAAGCTCTGGGTGAATTTTGGCAGCATCTCCCCTTATTTTGGGAGTATGCCAAAAGAATATTATGGGCTATCCACTCACGAGTGCCGGAGTGGAAACCTTAAACGAGAGCCGGGCGTAGCCCGTGATTCAAGGGTCTGAGTCATATAAGACCTCACCCCCCTTTATTGCAATATCCCCAATGCAATCCATCGGAAAGCCTGCAATGGCAGGACTCCGTGGTTTAAGGGGCTACATGATGTAGGGGGAGAATTAACCCCTTTGATGTAGCTCCCGTAAGGCCAAAAGGAAGGGCAATGCACTCCCACGAGGAGAGTATATTGTGGACGAGGTCTGTATGGCTTGCTGTGATCACGAAGGCATCAGGATGGTCAGACGACGTAAGGGTATCGACGCAGAGAAGGGGGGTGGTTTCGGCACGGAAGCTAGATAGACTCGGCACGACAGGGAGGTCCAAACGGCGTGGGGAGTTCCCGGCGCGAAACTCGCGCCGGGAGACACCGGCGCCGGGAGGCTTTCAGCAAGGGTTTTAAGGAGGTCTTAGAATAGGGTTTTGGGAGTTGTTCAGAGAGAGGTTTAATCCTGACTATTTTGGATGATCGGAGGGGGGAGACTTTGGGGGAACACCCTTCCTCTGGGCCTCATTGGGAGCAGAACCACGGACAGAAATCCATGAACCACGTCCCCCTTTTCACATACGAGGAACCATGAGATAGACTGTCTCAGGCCCTCGAAATGTGACTGGAGGGGGAGATGATAAATAATAGTAGCGAGGATGCTTCAGCAGAATTAGAAAACCAAACGATAAACCATGCCTAGTTATCAATATCCTTAGCATATATCGAACCTCGGATGCAGAGACAGAAAGAAGAAGGTAATGAAAGGGCGGAATTCAACCAATTCTCTCATTCTTCATTTCATCCAGACGACTTACACGCCTGCTAATTAAGAGAAAGAAATCTGACTCAACGGAGAAAGAAATCTAGGCCTAATCCCTGAAAGCAGGGTTACATTGGCATTCGATGCTATTGAAGCAAAGATGCTAGAAATCAGAAATACAAAAGAAATTCAAATAGATAGGGAGGGGAAAGAGAAAGAGCTGCAGGCGCCCGGCACTCCCACCTGGATCCCTCTTCGAGCCTCTGCCTCTCTCCTTTTTCTTTCTTTCTTCAGCTTCTTTCAAGGGCTCGCGAACTCCCTCTTTCTCTCCGGTGGCTAAGCACTCCCCTTTCTTTCTTCTTTTTTTCTTCCTTCTCCTGCTCTGCCTCTTTTTTCTTCTTCTTTTTTTCTCCTCTTTTTTTTGTTCGAAGTGTAGGCCTCTTATAGAGGCCAGGCCCTCATACTTTCGGCGTGCACTTCCCGGCGCGCCAGGCTCATCCTCCCGGCGCGGCAGTCATCGGCGCGTTGGGTCTCATATTTGGGCTTGGCCCATTCTCTTGTCGTTAGGCCCATTCGGTCCAGGATCCACTTGGTGGACTCCTTTCGACAGTGGGGCTTTTGGCATATGCATATCAAGACTCCGTGGGGCTTGTTTGCACCTTGCATTCACAACACGTGCGAGGCATTGTGCGTCCCTTCTTCGGAGAATCAGAGATGTCTGAACATCTGTTTCAGCAGGCGGATGGTCGCCTGAATGTTGGTATAGTTTTATCAGCCTGACTATCTGAATGACAGCAGTACTGGACATCAACCTAGCCACAAACGGCTTTAGTCGAACAACATGATAGGGGTAGTGGGTTTCTTCTGTTCAGACTCTCAGATCTTCCAGGGATGGTACGTGAGCCGTGCCCTCGACTGATCTTCAGAACTGTGAATCTGCTATGATCTCTTCTGACATATTTTAGGTGTCAACAAATGCCCCCCACCCGTGGGTGGCGTGAGCGAAGCATGAGTGACACGGGACATGCGGGTGTACATCACGTTCACGCACTGCGCTTCGTGGTCTCTTCAGGTCTGCTCCTGTGCATTGGCTATTCTTTTGACTCTGAGTCTTCATTCTGCTTTGCGTGACTTCCATGCTTTATAAGCAAATTTGGATGAACACCAGCACTTTCGGCTTGCTCTGTTGGTTACATCACCCCTGGCGGGCTAATCGGCGCCATAGACGCTCCCGATACACTCATATCGGCTCGGTCAGCCTTCGACGCGGGAGTCCTCAGCGCGACACCTGTCTCGGCGTGGGAATCTCCTCGGCCTGGCAGCTCTCGGCGCGCTGCTCCTCTCGGCGCGCCTTTTGGCGGTTCTTGCTCTCGGCGCGCCGAGCGTCTCGGTGCGCCTTTTTCCTCCGGCCTTTTAGGCGCCGGGCGAGAGGAGAAAGCTCATTTTTTCATGAGCTTTCTCTTTCTTCACCCTCCTCTTCTTCTGTTTTTCCCGAGCGATCGGCGTGGAAGCCTTCCCCCCCCCCCCCCCGGGGATTTTCATTCGGGACTCCGTCCCCTTTTTATTGTGGAGTCACCCCCTCCTGGTGGGTGCTCTCCTATTTGAATTCTGGGCATACCCTGGATAAGGGGAGATGCTGCCGAAATTTTTCTTGAAATTCTCCTTTCTATTTTCATCTTCATATCATCTTATTATTCCCTTTTCTTGGTTTTGTGTCTGCAGCTCGTTGGAAATGGCTTCATCTTCTAGCCGCGTTGCCTCCGGCACTGCCGATGTTGACTCTTCTCCTCAAGGCAGGGCTTCTGGTCCCGTTGTGACTTGGAGGAATGTTGGACAGCTGGACCGGGGACTTGGGAGGATTGCCATAGTCGATGAATCCTCTGGCTCCGAAACAGATACAGTATCCGCCTCTCGCATTGTAACTGTAGAGGGAGGACTGGACTTCAATCGCGATGACGACTACCGTGCGGACTTCCCGAAGGATCGTCACCTCGCGCCTTACATTTGTACCTTCAACGTCTCTGGGAAGAGGGACGTCATGCTGGCTCAGATGGTGGAGCGGGCCATGTTGCTAGACCGGGACAGCTTGAAAGGTTCTGTGTATCGTGGCGATACCATATACCTCCCGGGGGAGCGGCGCAAATGGGACGCCGTCTTAGGGGTAACAGAGCTGGAGGCAGAGCTGAAGATGCTAACACGGGCCCCGGAGTTCACACCAGCCAGGTGGGACAACACCATAGGTCGGGTTAACAGGGAGAAACCCGGCTACAGTTTATTCTTGGCGCCCATCAAGTGGGGCTACAGAGAGGAACCGTTTGTGCTGAACTGCTTGGCTGTTCAGTTCAAATTTCAACTGGCAGCTGGGTGGTTTGCAGACACGAAGGTGACGGATGCTCATCTCTTTTGTGTAGGGGCAGTGGAATTCATAGAATATGTTCTGAAAGAGTATGCACCGTTGCTGATCAGGGCCGGGGTGTACCATAGTGTGTATGCATCCCGCTTCAGGTATCCCATTTCAAAGGGGCTGTGCTGCGGCATGTTCGAAGTATTTTGCCCGCAGTTCAACACTTTCTATACAGCAGAAGGTGAGACATCTCTGGATCTTTGGAGCCTATCACAGTTATCGGGCCTGCCGATTAACGGAGAGCCCTATGAGGAGGTCTGCATTCATGACTTCATCAAGGATGAAACAGACGGCGAAGGTGAATATTACTTCGGCTATTCGTACCGGTACTTGATGAAGGCATACCGCTCCCTCTGCCTGACGCTGAATAGGGGATCCTCAAAGGGATACCAGCCCCGGGAGAAGAGCAACAAACTGAGAGTCCGAGCAGGACATTGGATTCAGTATTTCTTCAGGGGCCCTTTGAAGTACAGCGAGTTCCCTCACGTAGCTCCTGTTGCGGGTAAACCCAGCAGGCCACCTAAGTTCAAGTCAGAGCTGCCTGCTTCTCTTCGGGGGATAAGCCGCGGGGGGCCGAATCCGATGGGGGTGGATCCCCTTACCCATTGTGCTGCTTACCTTACCTTCTGGCTATGTACTTTTGCCCTCCCGCAGGGGGATGAGACAGTTATTCGGCCGGAGGTAATATACCCGGCTTGTCAGATGGCTTGGGGCATACGGCTTGCAATATGTCCAGCCGCACTATGCCTGATTTACAAATCCATTGGAGATATTCATAGGCATCGGATCCCCCGCTCTTTCTGAACGGTGGTGCCGTTTCATTTTTTTAATGCCTGGGTGTGCAACTTATTTCCGGAGCTAGCTCCCCGGACTTTGCAGACAATGACATTGTATCCCAGAATGCTGGAGTTTGCAAGTGCTGAGCCGGGTCCAGTGTCCCAGCAACTCTTCTCCATCCGTGGCCGACTGGCAAGGGTTCCAACGGATTCAGCGGGGACTATCCACTTTTGGAATTTGGCTGCACATTCATCTCCATTAGTGAACCGTCAGCGTGAGTGTAAGCTCGAGGCAGTGGAGACTTTCACACACTTCATTTCAGGCAACACCGTGACCCGACCAATCTTGGAGCCTGAACTCATTGACTGGGCTTTATCAATTCGCCCCAGTGTTTTAGTATTCAGAAAGGGGGGGGGGGCGGTTTATTTAGAACCCTACTATCCCTTCAAGTTTGGTCGGAATTTCGGCTACGATCAGCATATTCCGCCTTCAATCGCCCTGTTCCCTTTAGATAGCAGGTCAAAGCATGGCTCAACTGTTGTGGCCGAAGGTCGCTCCTGGTGGGACTATTTTCACCGCCGGGACGCCAATACTTTCAGAGTGCCGATGCCGAACCGAGTCCCCCGGGTCACTCCAGAGTATGTAAAATGGTGGAATGCTCGCACGAGCTTCTACCGCAATGCCCGGATGACATGCTGGGATGTGGCTGAGCGCACCTTTCTGAGTCAGCAGCCTGGGCCCGTTTTTGACATTGACGAAGCCCATCTGAAGAGGTTATTTTCCCACCACCCGAAGGAGGCGGAGACATACATAGCGAGCAGAAAAGCCATCAAGGAGGGAGTGGCTGAACCACTGATACCCGTGCTTGCTGACATAAGTGAAGATGCTTTTACGCAGAATGTAGAACACCTGTGCCAGATTGGTGGTTCCCGCCTGGAGCTTCAGCAGTATCCGTTCCCTATCGAGGAGCCGCTCTCCAAAGCAGTTTCATGGAAGTGCGAGGTGGATCGCTTTTGCCCGTGTCGGGCGTTTGTTAATAGAGAGGACAGAACCCCGACATACTATCAGCATACATCTTGGCTGTTCGTCCTGATGAGCATCCACGGACTGACCCTTGAGAGTCCCGCAGCTAGTGTTCTGGACAAGCCTCTATTCGTATCTTTTCATTATGCCGATGTCTGGGGCTTTGACCACCTCGGCTTGTATCATTGTATAGCTTCCCACGGACATGCGGACTTGGCTGACCTGGTCGACAAGTGTAAGAAGATTGGCGACGTCTGCTGGCTCGTTCGGGAAGCTGCATCCCGAAGCAAGGAGGTGGCTTATCTGTATTGGCCACTCTCATCTTTTTACAACGGCCAGGCAGGTAAGTGCTCCTCCATTGACACGTAGATTAGTTTGTTGCCTTGCTCCTTCATAACGGCGTGTGCTTCACTTGACAGACCGTCCGGATATCAAGCAGCAGGGGCTTTATAGAAAAATCATCTCCCAGTCACAGAAGCCGGAATATTTTGAGGTCCCTGTACCAGCGCCGACTACTACTCCACTACCGCCTGGCAAAAAGAGAGCGGCTTCTGCAATGAAAGTTGCAATAGGCCGAGCGAGGAAAGCTCGGAAAACTTCTTCCAAGTGGCCTTCGACTGATGCGGCTGAGACTCCCCTGCCCGAGGTGCCATCATTTGAACAGTTCGCCGCTCGGAAAGAAGCTACTCAGCAAGCAGCTGAAGGTGACATTATTTTCCTTGTGCGGTATAAGGGAATGCTCTTTTCACGGCATTTTCATTTTCATTTTTTTTTTTGATGTCTTCTTTGTATAGCTTCAGCTCAAGGAGCGGCTGACACCACATATGCTGAGGAAGTCGCCCTGGAGGCCGGAGAGATAGGGCCTTCCATCATAGCCCCGGTAGGGGTGACTGAGACAGCTGGAGCAGCAGGGGAGAGTCTCCCCGCTGTTGAGGAGGATGTCAGACTTCCTTCTCCTACGCCTGCCAGCGAGGCTGAGGGTGAGCTGCACAATTGTGGTTCTTTAGGTTGTCCTTTTTATTGAGCTTTCCATCCTGCCTTATGCGCTTGTTTTGTTGTGATGGCAGGAGTGGTCAGCGCGGCGGTTGAGGCGCCTGTTGTGGAAGCTCCTTCCCAGCCCGCGGGACATAAGACTATGCTGAAGAAGGGTGCTATCCCATTGCGGCGCGTGCTCACTCGCTCAGCGTCCCGTCAGGCGATGGAGGAGGCGGGCCAACCCGAGATCAGCATAGATATTTCTTCGAGTAGCTCTGCCACCCCTTCTGACGAAGAGACTGACCATCATTCTTCAGAAGGTGATGAACAAGGGTCTGCAGCAGGCAGCAAAGGGGCAACGGCTCCCTTCATACTATCAAGCGATGCTTTGATTTTCAGTCCTCCGAGGTTGCCAAGGGCACCCTCCGAGGGAGTGTTACAGGAGGAATTTGCTGGATTGGACGTGGAGGTGGAGATAACCCCTCCTTTTGCTGCTTCGTCTGCAGGGTTGGAATCTTCTATTCAGGGGCTTGAAGAGATGGATGTCGTCATCATAGTAAACTCTATTCGCCCCTTTACAGAGCCGTATACCCCCCTCTTTTTTTTTGTCACCTCGGTGTTTATATGCATTTTCATTCCAGGAACCCGAAGCCGCTATTCATTTCCCGGCACCGACTTTTGGTACTGCTGTGGTCTCATCAGAGGCCTCGGATCTGCTACCGCTGGCCACCGCATCTCCTTCAGGGACAAACACCCTACTCCGCCCCGTGCCGGTGAGGATACATGCGGCTGTTGGAGGATTACCCTCGGAGTCGAGCCAGTCGGGGGAGAGTCTCGCTCTGGCGTCGACGACAGAGTTGAGGGCTGAGGCTGACCCGCAGAGGGGATCTACTTTTATATCGGCGGCCATAATGACGATCGCGCCTGATTCTGCAATTCCATTCGTGCCGGAGCCAGAGTCAGAACCTCCGTCCCTCCTAGGCTTCGTTGAAGGAAGCCCTAACAGGAGTCTGACGGAGCAGGAACATGTTGTCGTGGTATCTGCTTCTTCGGCTTTGACGGCCGTTCCATCTTCCTCTTCATAGCCTGACACCGACTTATGGGCCGCCATAGACAAGGAAGTGACCTTCGAGGTGCCTCCGGCGGCTTCCCTGGGCATTACCTCATCGGAGGAATTTGTCTGGCAGCATCTAGAGATGCTGCGTCAGGTTGTGGAATCTCAGCCAACGCTGTCTTATTCCCAGTTGAAGGAAGCGGCTGCGCGACTGACGATCGGGCTGCAGGCGCTGGGCTTCCCTCTAGATATCTGGACCCAGCGGGTGCTTTTCTTGTTGAAGTTTGTGAATCGCCGAGACTTTCTCGAGAAGATGATGGGCGACCGGCTGGCGGCCCTCAAACTGCAGAGAGTTGATTGTCAGGCGGAGCTGACGTCTCTGATCTCTGATCTTCAGGAGTGCAGGGCTCAGGTTGAAGCTTCCGTAACCCGGGCGCACATTCTACATAGCCGACGGGAAGAACTCCGCGCTGAATTGGCTACTATAGAAGCCGAGATACCACGGCTGGAGGCTGCGGAAGTCCAAGGCATTGAAAGAACTTCTTTGTTGGAGGGCTGAGTCGCGTCTCTGGAGACTGAGGTGACTCGGGTTCAGGAAGAGGAAGCGCAGCTCCATGAACTGGGGGCGGCTCCTCATGTCGGGCTTATTGACTTTGCTGATATCTTCAGGCGGCCTTAGCTGGTCCGCCTTTGTAATCTGTCCCCTCAAAAGGGCTCCTTTTGTATTCACTTCCCCTTTTGTAATGAAGATAGAAGTTTCCTTCACTATTTTTTTTGTGTTCACATCCACACTTGCATTTTGTTGTGTCTTGTGGCAATTCTGGCGACCTGCTTGGAAGTACCTCCATGTCCGTGTAGCAGGAGAGTGTCCACCCTCTCAAGGAAAGGATGGGGGCCTCGCTCCACCGCGGGACGGGGTTCCAGAAGTTGTCAGGTTGGCGCCGACGTAGGTCTTGCTGACAAGAGGCGTCGAAACCGTGACTGCCGGTTGCTTGTGGTAATTCCATTATTGACCCTGATTGGGGAGATGTTGACCGACCTTGTCGATGGTGACACGGGTCGTAAGAGGTAGACGGTCTTGCCGATGGTGACAAAAACTGGGTAAGGATAGTGACCGATCTTGTCGATGGTGACAAGGGTCGAAAGGGTAGACGGTCTTGCCGATGGTGACAAGAACCGGAAGGGGTAGCGACCGATCTTGCCGATGGTGACAAGGGTCGAAAGGGTAGACGGTCTTGCCGATGGTGACAAGAATCGGAAGGGGTAGCGACCGATCATACCGATGGTGACAAGGGTCGAAAGGGTAGACGGTCTTGCCGATGGTGACAAGAACCGAAAGGGGTAGCGACCGATCTTGTCGATGGTGACGAGAACCGGAAGGGGTAGCGACCGATCTTGCCGATGGTGACAAGGGTCGAAAGGGTAGACGGTCTTGCCGATGGTGACAAGAACCGGATAAAGGTAGATGTATGTAAGTGGGATATCGGATGAAGACTCCGCCTCGACCTTGTAAATGGTTTTCTGGATGGAGGATGGTTCATCACTATTCATCATTCATGATCATTTTTATTCACATTACTGACCCAAGCGCCCTTTCGGGTTTTCGCCGAAGCCAGCCCCCTCTTGCTTTTGCCCGCGCGCCCTTTCGGGTTTTCACGCGGCGGGGTACCCGATTTTGCCTGCGACGCCCTTTCGGGTTTTTGCCACAGCTGGGTTATAGCCATTTTTGCACTTGTCCCGATATGGGAGCAAGTCTGGCAGAGTATCTCTATTTTTAACCACATTTCTTTTCTTTTTTTTTCTTTTTTTTCTTTTTTTTTCTTTCCTTCTTTTTTTTATATTTGTGCAAGGTGACAGGTCGAGATGTGACATTCGACCCTAGGTTGACAGTAGATGGCTGTCGGCCATAGCATCAGGCCTCGCGCCGGGCAGAACAGATCATTCGTTAGCAAGGGCTGAATGCCAACGCAAAGGAGTGACCTCTCGCCGATTCGGGCGTAAGGCCGGTAATGACAGGCGGAGTGCCACCAGACCGAGGAAAGGGTAGTTCGGTCAAGGCAGGACGCCATTAACCAAATGGAGGTGGCTCGATCAGGGTGGAATGCCACTGGACCGAGGGGAGGTAGCTTGGTCAGGGCGGAATGCCATTTAACCAAGACAAGGTAGCTCGGTTAGAGCAGAGATGCCGTTAACCAAGGGATGGTAGCTCGGTTAGCCATTAACCAAAGGGAGGTGGCTCGATCAGGGCGGAATGCCACTAGACCAAGAAGAGGGTAGCTTGATCAGGGCGGAATGCCACTAGACCAAGGAGAAGGTAGCTCGGTTAGGGCGGAGTGCCACTAAACCAAGGAGAAGGTAGCTCGGTTAGGGCGGAATGCCACTAGACCAAGGAGAGGGTAGCTCGGTTAGGGCGGAGTGCCACTAAACCAAGGGATGGTAGCTTGATCAGGGCGGAATGCCACTAGACCAAGGAAAGGGTAGCTCGGTTAGGGCAGAATGCCACTAGACCAAGGAGAGGGTAGCTCGGTTAGGGCGGAGTGCCACTAAACCAAGGGATGGTAGCTTGATCATTGTGGAATGCCACTAGACCAAGGAGAATGTAGCTCGGTTAGGGCAGAGATGCCACTAGACCAAGGAAAGGGTAGCTCGGTTAGGGCAGAACGCCATTTAACCAAGATAAAGGGTAGCTCGGTTAGGGCAGAATTGTTGGTTTATGCCAGCGTCTCCTTGGATTTGGTGTGTACACGTGGGGTATGGGACCCACGTGGACCATCGGTGCTTGGCAGCCCAACCCGCCGCATGGATTATGGGGTCCATGTGCGAAGCCCCTCATGTCCGCCCACAGCACATAGACGTGGGGCCCTGCGCTGCCATAAGGAAATACGGTCTAACCTTCGCTACCAGCTCGAGCTTTTAGCACAACAGTAGGGGCTTGATCCTACAAACTGGTATCAGAGCGAGGTCGCGGGTTCAAATCCCAGGTGCCGCTGGGGGGGAGATTGTTGGTTTATGCCAGTGTCTCCTTGGATTTGGTGTGTACACGTGGGGTATGGGACCCACGTGGACCATCGGTGCTTGGCAGCCCAACCCGCCGCATGGATTATGGGGTCCATGTGCGAAGCCCCTCATGCCCGCCCATAGCACATAGACGTGGGGCCCTGCGCTGCCATAAGGAAATACGGTCTAACCTTCGCTACCAGCTCGAGCTTTTAGCGTAACGGTAGGGGCTTGATCCTGCAAACACATTGCACACAGTTCCTATGAAGTTCCAAAGGATGAATCCTTATGGAAAACTTTAGACAGACAAAAATTCTCTGATAATCAGAAGGCCCTGGAGCTAACTCAAAGGGCTATAAACACTGACAAGTTTCCATGTGTAGTTAATTGCTGCAGTGCCTCCGAAGTGGTCGAAATGATAGCAAGCAGCAGAACCCATGATAAAGTGAATTGTCTCATGGCAACAGAAGAAGACGAAGATTATGAGGAGGACACTTCATCACAGGTAAACTCTGATACTAATAATTTTTCTCTGGAAAATATGATTGAATTGAATGAGCATTTATTAAAGAAATATGATAGACTGAAATCTGAAAAGAGAAAAATAAGAAAAGAAATGTTGCATGAGGTTAGAAGTCTGAAAGCTGAAAATGAAAACTTGAAATCTGACATGAATAAAGAAAAAGATGAGTTGAACAAGTTGAAATCTGAGAATGAAGATCTTAGAAACAAACTCATCAGTGAAGATAATTCTTGTAAAGCATGTGCCATTCTCGAAGACATGATTAATGATTTTGATTCTGATGACAGTTTTCAAAAGGAACAAATCAAATCTCTAAAGGAAGAAAATGTCCACTTGAAAGATCAAAATAAAAAGTTGATGGTTCTGAATATTGTTTTCTCTGAAAGATGGATGACAATTGAAAAAGAAAAATCTGTTTTGAAAGAGCATATCAATTGCAGTGACGAAGAAATTACTAGCTTTGTAATACACACTGCTGATTTGGAAAAAGAACTTTGTCTGTTAAAAGAAAAATTGGCTAGTTATGAGAAGGAGAAAGTTGATTCAGAAAATCTTATAATCTCCCTGGAAAATAAAATTACTGAGCTGAATAGTACTTCATCTAAGTTGGCCAAGGATAAAGGCAAGATGAAAATGTTTCTGGAAGATGAAGTGAGTAGTCAAAGTGAAAGGGTGGAAAGTAGCTTTGGAGTTAAGAATGGTATTAGAAACCTGCTATACACCACATTTGTGCCGAGTTCTAAAGTAGCTGGTCCCTCAAATAAATCATTGAAAGAAGCTGCTGCTCATGAAATTCAAAAATGAAATAAAAATCAGAAAACCCCAAAAACTCAAAGGAACTATCTGCATGCTAAAAACTTGATAAGTGCCATGTTTTAAAGAAATTTAATGGTTCTTGTTCTTTTCATTATTGTGGTAAGCATGGACACTTTATGAGTGAGTGTTTTGTGATGAAACAAGATGATAGAAAGCATGCTAGAAAAGTTCTGTCTGATCAGAAAAAGGGTAATCTGAATGTTAAAGAATTTCATGCTAGAAATCATGATTCTAGGAGAAAGAATCTGAATTATTTTTGTTGTGGGAAGTTTGGCCACATTGCTGCTCAATATTGGCAGAATCCGAGAAAGTGATTCAATTCTGAATTTTTTAATTTCCATGTTAACACAAATGCTTTTGATAGAAATAACCTTGGCTCCAGAGGTAAGCATCCAAGGTACTTCGAATGTGGGAGGCATGGCCACACAGTCAAGGACTGTTGGCATGCTCAGGAAAGTAGACTTAATTTTAAATTTGTAAAATTTCCTGTTCCCAATGATGCTAATAAGAAACAAAATGTCCATGTAAACAACAGAATAATTCATGCTAAGTTTCATAGGTCTCATGCTGCTGTTGATATGCATCATAGAACCAGACAATCTGTTGCTTCATGCTATTACTGTGGAAATTTTGGGCATTCTATGTCTAACTATTTTTTAATGGAATTTGATGATAATGCTGCAAAAAGAATGTTTAGATCACCTGATAGGGGTAGTGTAGGACCCAAGACTGCTTGGGTCCCTGTAAGATCATGTTGATTAAAATGTTGCAGGTGTGCCTTGGAAGCTGATGAATAAAGGGGGTTAATGATCCAAGGCACTCAACAGAAGACCCCATGATTCTGCTCTTCAGGTTTGTTCTGACCATCCAGTTTAAAAATTCCATCATATGAAATTGTGAACTTGAAATGATTGCATATCATGTTGATTTGTTGATATTGAACTGAAACTCTCTGAAATGTGAATTGCACAATCATGTTTGAGTCGATGCATATTTTTGCACTGAGGCTGAATTTTTTTTACAGTCGATGCTTTATATGAACTTTATGTCAATGGACTGCATGCTTGTTGTTGAATGCATAACTTGCTGATTGTGAATGGTTCTTTAGTGTATAGAGTCAATGCATGTGTCTTGTGTCAATGCATTGCATGCTTGATTACATACTTGGACTGAGCTTGAATGGGTCAGTTAGTGCATACAGTCAATGCATGTGTCTAGTGTTTGCATACATCATTTGCATGACTGTCAATGAAATTGATCAATGCATATAAGACTGATTTGCACTGCATTATAATTTGCCTAACCCTGGTATATCAAATGGTATGTTACTAAAAGGCAAGGAAATCTGCCCGGAGGTTTCTACCATGTGTGAGATGGTCTTTGAGACAAGGTTCTCCGCCAAGTACCATGGGTCCAGTCTTCATGTAGAACAGTGCACTGCATCATATTTTGAAAAATCTGAAAAAGGATAAAAATGCTCATGAATTGGATGCATAAACCTGAATTGATTGCATACTTGTCTCATGTATCCATGGTGCATAGTCTGCATGTAGGACAGTATGTTGCATAGCATATCTCTTGCATCATGATGTCAGGGGGAGCTGAGAGGTCTGTTCAAATTCATTGAATCCTATTCACTTCTCATTGTTCTCATTCAAATGATTCATATTCTTTGACATCAGTTGCTCATTGAACTATATTGCCAATTGCTATCATTCCCTGTCATTCTCACTGAACAACAGCTTTGCATCTGGTTTAGTACATTGAATTGTGATTATTGCAATTGTTCACTTATAAGAATCACACTTACAAATTGAAAGGAACTAAAGGTTTAACCTTTATAAATTGGAGAGTTAAGTGTCTGCACTTCAGAATTTGAGATAAAAGAAAACTTTTATAGCTCTTAATCTTTGTCTCATGGCTAAAATAGAAAAACTTTTTATAATGCCTAAATGTGTTGAACTGGATATGTCTAGAACAGGCTAATAAGAGTGTGTACTGATTTTTAAACAATCACTCTAAAAGAATTAAGGGCAGCAGTAAATAAGATCATTAATGTTAAGAACTAAACACAGTGACAGAGCAATGGCTGATTGCACTGAGAAACTGTGAACTCTTCCAAAGAAGTAGGAGAATTCACATGCCATGAGGTGATTCAGAATATCTCTGTTCAAAGGGTCAAATCTATAGAGGGAGTTCTCACCAAGTAACTGGGGGTACTGGCCTCTAATCAAGGTGTACCCTTAATGTCAAAAGTGAAGACTATTCTTTGTGGGTTTTGATCTGAAATAGGTCTAGTAGTTTATGCCTAGTAACTGGGGGTACCAACCTCTGATCAAGGTGTACACCTAATGTCAACAGCATAAATGCCACTGATCTATTTACTTAGTTCGGGTTCTGAAAAAATTCAAAAGTGAAAATCAAACTGCTGTAACCTTTCGAAAAATCAAAAGTCAATGAGTGAAAATTATTTTTATCAATACATGCTCAAGTTGCCTCTCTTGAATTTCCTTGTTTAATCACAAAAGGGTATTATTTCTGACTTATCTATTAATACCATATGCCCTAGATTCATTGCTATAAATGGAGTCTATAAACTCTTTTTTAGGGGTCAGGTGTTTTACTCTAGATTTATCACTGTTAAACCTGAATTTTTGAAAATTGTATGTTGCTGATTCTTATACTTTAACAGTTGTTTACAATCATGCTTCCTCTCTGAATCTATGATTCAGCTGTTGTCAAGTGACCCTCCTACCTTCTCTTCCTTGTTTCTCTATTCATATTCCTTCTCAAAGGGGGAGCTATTATTTAGGGGGAGAAATAATTCAGGGGAGTCTTACATTCAGGGGGAGAATGTTCTAGAGGAATTTGCATGCATAATGCACTTTGCACTCATGTTCTTATTGTTCTTCCCTTTTCGATTATGTCAAAGGGGGAGAAAATCTTGTGTGTGACTCACTGTCACATTGTGTTGCCATCATCAAAAAGGGGGAGAATGTTGTGCCCCTTAGGCACAAGCATGTGCTATGTTGCTTTGATGATAGCAATTCTATTTGGTTTTGATGATAGCAAGACAGTGAGTGCATTTGAGTGCATTTGATATTATATTTTGATGATTGCAATGCTATTGTGTTTTGATGATTGCAATAAACAAAGTGCATTTCTGTGCATTCTTATCCTTGAGCATTCTGCATATGATAGCAACATGAATGATGATGTTTAGCATTGATGGCATTTGTTCTTTATATATCTGAATTGCATTTTGTCAGATGTCATGTTTCTGCATGTCTCACTTTGTGCATAGGCTAGACATCATTGGCCAAGTCTATACATTGGCTGTCGGTTGCAAAGTCTACACATCAGACTGCATTACATTTATTCATGGCTAAGAGTCTATACACTGGACTGTGTCATTGTGCATCATGCAATTCTATACATTGGACTCTCATTCAAGCCTATACATTGCATTGGCTAAAGTCCGTTTCATTTAGAGTCTAAGACAATGTCCATACACTGGACTTGAAGTGTGTACATTCAGCGTCTTACTTAGCGTCTAAGGCAAAGTCTACACGTTGCTACAGTAACGCAAGTCTATACATCGTCCGTCTCAGGCATTGTCTTAGGCTAAGTCTGTACAGCCTACGTCTCATGCAGCGTCAACGCTGTGATCATTCTCAAGTCTGCAGCGTCAACGTTGTGAGTGTGTACACAACATTCTCAAGTTTGCAGCGTCATCTCTATAAGTCTATACAGTGGTTCAGCAAGTGTGTACATCGCATTCACGTTTTACAAAGTCTATACATTATGCATGTTTGAGTTGAAGTCTATACAGAGTCTGCATCCTTCGAAGTCTGTACACTGACCATAACTATTCAAGTCTATTCACTGGACTGTTTGGTCAAGTCTATACACCCTTCAGTTGAAATTCCAAGTCTGTACATCGGACTGTGTTAAGTAAAGTCTATACATCCGATTGTGCAGTGTCTTAGCCATCGTCTCACATTCTTCAAGTCTACACAATGGTCGGTGGTAAGTCTACACATTGGTTTTCATTCGAAGTCTGTACACTCATCAGTGAACGACAAGTCCACACATTGGACTGTAGCTGCTTATTCTTCAATGTCTGTACATCAGCTTGATCGAGTAAGTCTGTACAGCATGCCTTAGTGTTCATATCATTAAGTCTGTACATTGGCATCTCTTCTTCAAGTTTGTACATCCACAGTGGAACTTCGAAGTCTGTACACCGCTTGAGCCTCAACAAGTCTGTACATCGCCTTAAGCGTCTCAAGTCTATTCATTGGCTCAAGCTTCCAAGTCTGTACACTGGTTCAAAGTCTACACAACGCCTCTTTGATTCTAAGTCTTTACATTCATTTTAAGTCAAAGTCTGTACATTACCTTTGTGCTTCAAAGCCTGTCGATTGAAGAGTCTACACATTAGTTGTTCACACGTTCCTGCAGTCTGAAGTCTCTACATTGCTTTCACCTATTTTTCATCTAAGTATCATAAAGTCTGTATGTTGCTTTAGCCTTTACCTTCACAGCAAAGTCTATACAATGCAATGCATAAACTTAGAACTGATGACTTCATTTCATCTGTCTGACAGGGACTGAAGAGGCTAATGAAACCCTTAAAGCAAGAGGGCTGAAGCCATCAAATTTTCGCTGCTGGAACACACCAATGCGTCAACGCCTTGATCAAGTGGCGTGAACGCAGTAGTTCAAACAATCAAGAAAGAAGCTTGTGGATTACTCTGGTGCATCAACGCATTGATCAAGTAGCGTGGATGCAGCAGTTCAAGTATCCCTTATTACAGCCTCTGGAGTACATTGGCAGCATCGACGTTGCAGCTCCATGCGTCAACGCAGCATGCTGAGAGCGTCAATGCAGCACGTCTATCTGATGAAGACCTGCTCACTGGAACGCATCAATGCGTCAACGCCGCGGGTTGGAAGCGTCAACGCAGTAGTTAAAAAAGGCTAGGCTGTTTGTTCACTGGAACGTATCAATGCGTCAACGCAGCAAACTGATGGAGTCAACGCAGCAGACTTGAGTTTCATAGGTTGAAGATCTCTGAAGGCTGCGTCAACTCCTTGGAGCAAGTGGGTTGACGCCATCTAACTCCAGTTGCTGAGCGTACTGATGAATGGGCACGTGACCTGAAGCTGGCACCTGACACGTGATCCGAGGTGGGTGCTGAGCATGTGATCCGAGGAGGAATCTTCTAGACTGAAGGCGTGGGAAGCACACGCCCTATCTCCCTACTGCTGCTGGTATATATTGGAGCCTTCGTCTTCAGATGGAGGCTGATCGTGATCGAAGCCAGAGAGCAGAAGCTGAGAGAAGAAAAAGGGAAAAAAGAAGAGAGAGATTCCACGATCCAGCAGAAGAGAAGAAAAAGAGAAAGTGAGAAAAGGAGAACAGAGATCGAGAGAAGAAGAGAAGTGCAACAGAGAAGAAAGAGAAAGAGAGAAAGTGAAGAAAGAGAGTGAGATTGAGGGAGATCTGTTCTTGATGGACCGTGGATCAAATCCAGGCCATCCAGCTCTTTAAAGAGCCACATTGTGCTTCATTGTTTACAGCTTTCAGATTGCTGTTTATTTCCATTTTTTGTTTTCTATTTTACATCTTGTTCAAGCTGTTAGTCAGCGAATTGCAGAGGTGCTGACTCTGGATGGCTAAGCTGTATTGCCCAGCGGTTTGCAGTGGAGGATTCCACTGGACAGCAAGCTGTGTTGCTCAGCGGGGCGAGGAGGATTCCTTGGACGGCAAGCTGTGTTGCCCAGCGGTTGTATGGCAAGCTATGATGCCCAGCTGTTCAAGCTGTGAGTCAGCGGAATCCACACTCGATTTTAGTGTGGGGTGGATGTAGGTCTGCTGGGCCGAACCACCTAAAAACCCCTTGTGCATTGTGGTTTGTTTTGTTCTATTGTGCTTCCGCTAGATGAATGCATAGGGGCGCTCCATGTGTTTGGCTTCTGGTTGAGCAGAAGAGTTAATTAGTCTTCTTAGAGTGTTTTAATTTGTCAAGAGGGCGAAATTCTAGTTGAGCTATATTTTGTCTAAATCTGTCTTGTTAGCACTCTAGTGATCTTAATGTGTGGTTGTTTAGTTCCGCATCTGCCCATTAGCATTTAAGCTTGTCTAGTTTGCGAACTAGTAATTCTAGTGAGCATCATATTTTAATTGGGCGAAAGATTTTTAAAGGGATATATTCATTCACCCCCCCTCGGAATACTGCACCGAACCCAACACTCCCCAAGTGAGAGAATGCCCTTTGCCCCTCAGAACGAGGGACCGAAGGCTCTGTCAATGGAAGACCCCGATTACCCGACACGGGTACGGCTTCTCAGCATATTAGGCCCATCAGTGGCCAGATGATCACCTAGTCGAGGCGGAAACACCCCGGGCAGTATACCACTCTCCGTGGAAGCTACCAATGCAAGGCGAGTCGAGCCAGCAGCACGAACCATTGTGCCAAGTGACGTGTCAGCGGAAAACCCGCATGTCCAAGCTGAAGGTGCACGAGTTCCATAAGCAACTGTTTAGTGGCCCAGAAGCTTCGTCTATATCTCCCCCTATGCTTTGGCAAGACCACAGAGAGATAAAGAATCACAACGGCCCTCGGGGTCAGTCCGGGACCCGCTGTCGGACCCGTATCAAGTTAACGTGACGAAGTGGCTTGAATCTATCGCGCTCCTCCTAAACCGGCGCGCCCTCCTCGCGTTTGGCAGCCTCCTAAACCGGCGCACCCTGCTCAGCTCGAATCCAGCGAGCATGGAAGGCCTTAGATCGGTGCGCTAAACCTCGCGTCAGATCAAGCTCGATCGAGGGATTGCCTATAAGAAGGCCTTAGGTTCGAGAAGAAGATAGATATATAGAGAGAGATATACAAGCAATATACAAGAAGATAGAGAATGCAGAAAGAGAGATAGAGAAGAAATATACAGAGAAAAGCTTGGAGAGGAAGAAGGGGAGTGGAGAACCCGTTCGATCTCGATACTCTATTTTCTCTGTTGCGAAGCTCCGAGATGGGTTGGCAGAAGTCGTCTCCTCTTCCTATGCTATTTTCTTTCCTCTTTTTGCTAGAATAGATCCGCGGAGCGATGTAATGAAAGGGGCGATGATATGAGCCCAGGTGTTATTCGAGCTTCTCCCCTCTATCTTCTCTCTGTTTTTCCCCATTCTTTCCAGGATGGGAATGGGCTTCGTGCGACAACGCCGAGCCGCAGCGGTGTAGAGTGCGCCTTGTAATGCTTCCCTGTGGGATTGAATGAATGACCATACGTTTGTTTGATGCTATCTTTCTTATTAGATTGTAGTCTATCTCCTCTATCTTCTGTGTGTTATTTGTTTCAATTTTTCTACCGCCGAATACACCTTGTTGTTTCTACGGGCAACAGCAACAATATCCTGCCCCGGGTTCTTTCATCGTGTAGGTCGTATCGACTAGATATCGATGTGTTCTCCCCGGACGGAGGCATGCCTGTGAATGCACTCCCCTCCGCCCTCGGAGATGATTCCTCAATATTCCCTGTTTGTGGTTCAGGGCTAGGAGGATGACCATCTCTGCAGGTGTGCCGTATTTGCTTGGGTTACAGACGCCGTTAAACTATTTGACCATTTGCCTTCCCCCCTCCAGAACCTCAACTCTTTGACTCAGTTGCGGGTCCTCAGTCTGGCTTGACAGCTTACATGTTAGCCTACTTTTTCGATGTATATGCATACATATGATCATCTGATGTTCCCTTATCGATTGAGTGCGGTCCCTGCATCATTGTATTCGGTGATTTGTCTTCTCGAAGAGTCCACTGCCCGGGGAGGGGAACATGCCCATCATCATCCTCTATCACTGTCGAGCCATGGGGGCATATCTCCTAATGATATGAACCCTGTGACTCATCAAGTGAACATCAACAAGGCTTTAGCCCGACATTAAACCCACCTTCTCTTGGGAGTGGAGGTGGCTGTGGGAAGGCAACCTCTCATAGGCTAGCCCTCGAGGTACCTTCTCATCTCAGCCGTCCCTTAACGATTTTGACTCGTGGAGATGGATGCCCCTAGCAGGCTAGCCCTCGGGCTCTTTTCCCTCTATCGAAGTCCACCGGTCACCGCTTGGCACTCCCGGCTTTAAGGAGCGTACCCCAATCTTGTGGGACTGTCTCCACTTCGCCCCTGCAACCCTCCAATCATGGGGAGGTGCTGCCCAAATTTCCACTGATGACTTGGTTGGATTTGTAGTTGATCCGCATTGATAAGTTGATTGAAGACTATGATCGAGTAGGAAGCTCGCATAAGTCTAGACCTGTCTTATTGACAGTGCATCTGGGATCTCAATAGATCTTCTAATCTTCTAAAAATAACTCTAAAGTCCTGAGAAACCTGCTTGAAGTTTCATTAGAACTTAAATAGGCCAAAAATACCCGAATCCGGCGCGGCCCTAATCCGACGCGCCAATTTCCGCCGCCCCCCCGGGCCGTTTTAGCAGTAGACTCATCCTTCAATTTGCCCCCTTTGGCCTCCACCCTGTGCGCCCAGGGCGCGCCATTTTAGCTGCCAACTTGCCACTACGCCGTTTTAGCCTCCAATGGACTACCGCGCCGTTTTAGCCTTCAGTTGGCATCGCGCCGTTTTAGCCCCCATATGGGCATCACCCCGTTTTAGCTCTAACTAGCTACCGCACCGTTTTAGGCTAATCATATCTTTGCATGCATCAACCACATGTGCATCTGATTGTTTGTGTGTCAGCCCTTGACGCTTAATATTATAGCCCTAATTGGCTCAATAAACCTAGCTAAATAAAGGAATAAAATGGGGTTTGACACCTTCAATTATATTGAATATCCATCTTGAAAGCATGGGCATGCATCTGCATTGGCATACATTACCGTCTAAACAACCATAATGACACCTCTAATCATATGAATAAACCAATTAACAAATCCGTCGCATTTCACACGGACGATCAACCAAACAACCGCATCTCACAGCATCCAATTAGTGCATTCAGTCAGTATTTCTTATGCCTTCGCATCATCCCTCGTGGCATCCTTTCTTGGCAATTAATCAAGGGTTATCCTCTTTCTTAGAGGATGTAATTAACCCCATAACCTTTATGGTATGGCGGACTCCGGGTCCCAACACGAACATCACAATCGACTGACCAAGTCAGATCGAGCGCACAATAAATTCGTCACTTGCGTGACTGGCATGCCCTACGCGAATAAAACCCCCTAACTAAATAAAAGACCCCCACAATGGTCTACGTATGGCTGTGAAAAGTGGGCTTCCAATTGCGGTTATCTACTCAGATTCTAAGTCTCTCATATCTATGGTTCACTCTAGAGACTCCCCTCCTTGGGCAATCTACAAATGGTGGGATGAAATCATGACAATTTTGAATAGTACCAAGTGGAAAATACAGCACACATATAGGGAAGGCAATTCTGTTGCAGATGCCCTTGCATCATTGGCATGCTGTACTCGCAGCAATATGGATTTTAAGTGCTAGAAAGATCTCCCTCCAAAGGCTGTGCTACCATTGATGCATCGGGATTACCGGGATGGCACCTGTAATTTGATAGTTTCCAGCGATCTTTAATTGTATGTTGTCTTCTACAGGGGTATGCCCCGATGAAATTATGTACATTTTTCATTCATTAATAATAATAATAATAATAATAAAGGTCATATATATATATATATATATAAGAGTCCTTTGTACATGTCTGGTTTGTTGCATGAGTCATAGGCCGTTAAGTGTGTGAATGACCTACTGGTATATAAAATGGTGACATGTGGAAGGACAGGCCAAGTCTGTCTGAAAGCACCCACTATGCGTGAGAAGATACTCCGCCAGGTACTACAGGTCCTCACAGTGTTCTAGAGGCCATGGGTTGAGGGGGAGTTAGTAGCTATTCCATGAGATAGGTTCCTTATTAATCTGCTACATATGAAGTATTGTTGATCAAGATCTCCTACGTTGACCCATAGCATCATAGAGTCGACCTACCCCTACCTCTCTGTGTTCATTCCTTTTGCATTCAAAACCCGTCAGCTAGCTGCTCCTCATTATGTTTCATCCTTCCACTCAAAACTCTGACTCAGGGGGAGATTCAAATCCAATGACTGAGTTTCAATGACTAGCATTTCTGAATTAACTGCATTCCAACTTCTAGCTTCATGGTGGTTTCAATAAACTGAAGGTTTTAAGGCTAATAACTTTGTGAGATCTGAAAGTGGGAAGCTAAAGGAAAGCTTCTTCAGGTTTATTCTTGTTGAGGCATTAAGTATGCTGCAACCTAGTGCTCCTCTAGCCTTGCTATAAGAGCTCAGTATTGGTTTGATGAGTAACTTCGTTGAGCATTATTTTTAAACACTCATGATATCTCAGTCTATCTGAAGCAGTTGATGCAGAGCAATGGCCAAGGCCTACTGAGTAATCGGGCATACTTCACCTGAGACGTGAGGTTGTTCGCGTAAAAAGGTAGTGTTGTAACTAACTCTGCTCTGGTTTAATTTATCCAAAAAAAATTGCAAATATACATAGAGCAATGGCTTCAGTCCGCTGAGAAACAATGTCCCTTCGCCAAATGAAGTGATGTGGGCTAAGGCATGAGGTGGGAAGCTATCTCCAGTCAAAATGAGGTAGAATAGTTAACTGCACTGAGTAAATGGGGAAGGTTGCATCTAACAAATGTACTTCTTCATGTCAAAAGGTGTCAGTCCAACTGACTGTCAGTTTGTCTAAGCTATTAATTTATGCCTTCCCCTGAAAACCAGAGGTGCTTAGTTGAGTAGGCTTTCATTGATTCAAGCTGTTTGGCCTCAATGCTAATGGCACTTTGTCCTAAAATCTCTGGGCTTGCATAAGCACGGCTCCAAGTTGAGTGTTAAGGTTTTTTTAGCATGCCCTTGTGTCTCAATTCTAGTAAGTCTGTAAGCAGGCACTCCTTATGCTTTCCTCGTCTCTATGACTTCCGTAGTTATTTGCCTTAAAACAATCATTCATAAAGTTAATCATGCACTGCTTCATAAGGAACATGTTTGTATTCGGAGTCAGTCATGTACAATGATGAACTTTGTATTGGGTTTGAATCCCCTCATTGAATTCCCTCACTGTACTCAACTCCCTCCACACCGTTGAACCCCTCCTTTTTATGATGTCAAAGGGGGAGAAGTTTCTCATGAGTCATAGTATGCAAGAGTCCCTCAGTTTGCATATCCATATCTGTCAGATAAATCATTGGGTGAAGGTCTATATTCACTGCATATCCTGATGAGTCCTTCATGCATTCAAATCCTTGAAGTGCTTCATGCTATTTATGTCAAAATCTGTTGCATGCCAAAATTTGCTGTCTGAATTCCATCTCAAACTGTGAGCACAATGACTCATAGTTGCCATCATCAAAATAAGGGAGAATGTTGTATATATTGTGTTTTGATGATGCTTTACTATAAGTCATTGGTCATTTATTTTGGGAAAATCTGAAACAGCCCTTGTTTTGGCTAGATGTGAAGAAATTGAAAGACCTCCCATGAATGCGTCGACCCTCTCTATAGATCGCGTCGACTCCTTTGCTCTCAAATAGAAGAAAAGTCCAAATGGCTCTCAGCTGCGTCGACTCCATCATCATGATGCGTCAACTCCAGATAGTGTTTTGAAGCAGTTCTCAAGCGCTCATTATTGAGTGCGTCGACGCATCAAAAGCTTCTTCACAGGCTGCGTCAACCCCACTCAGTTCCAAAACCAGATAGATAGGCGACCGTTGAAAGCTACATCGACTCCATATTCTCAGGAGGTCGATGCAAGAGTCCTCACAGAAACCGTTATAATTGCACCTTCTGAAGGATGCGTCAACACACCCCATCAGCTACATCGACGCCATAAAGGTCTGGCTGGCAAACTGTTCAAGCGTCAAGTTGGATGCGTCAACTCCAGCCTTTCACCACGTCGACTCCATGAAGGTCCAGCGCCTAGCAGCCAGCATTGGCGAGGAGCTGCATCAACTCCACTCCCACCTACGTCGACTCATATGAAGGAAATGATTCTCTGTTCGAAAAGGCGAACCAGTCTGCCTTTCTTTATTAAAGTCAATGGGTCACTCTGCAATATCTCGTGGTTCAAGGTCAGAAAAGATTCCTAGGACAGATAACTATCCTTGTCATCATTAGGTTGCCAGAACAACTTTTTGAACAAAGGATTTATCAGTTAACAATTGTGGGAAAAGTCACCTTTCATGGTAACCTCCATTTTACAACCAGCCAATCAGAGTGTAGTCCCAAAAGGTGCCTAGGACAGAGGACTGTACCCTTCTGTCCTAAGCCAATCCGGAGGAAGACCTGGAAGAGCTCTTTGTCCAAGAGTCTTACTTTTATTTCCACCAATCAAATGGCAAGACTTGGGAAGGAAATCTTCCTGTCCCTACGCCTATAAATTGGGCCCCCTCTACATGAAGAATGCTGTTGCTGGGGCTGCAAGTGTGCCTGGAGAAGAGCTGAACGTGAGTGGGAGAGTAAAAATAAGAAGAAGGAGTGCCTGATCTGGATTTTCATCATAAAAATGTGAGAGCAAGAGAGGTGGAGAAAGAGATGCAGCCAAGCCAGTCAGCCATGTTTTTCTTGAATCACTTTTTTTTTCGGAAACCTTACCTAGGGTTGGATGGGAGAGTGCACCCTTTACCAGAGGTAAAGAGAAAGCCACTCCACCATCCGGACACTAGGAGATAAATTTTATTACTAATCAAAGGAATTACTTTTACATCAATCGAATACTGGGCAAACCCAGTTTGTCTAAACGAGCTGCACCCTTTATAAATGTAGGTAGCTCATCATAAGAAAAGAAAGCATTACATTTGGTGGTGCAAGCTAAAGAGGCTAATGAGTTAGCAACTTTGTTTCCTTCTCTGTAGACATGATCAATTGTATCATTTTGAGTAAGTAGACTCTAAATCTCTCTAACATAAGGAAGAATGGACCATGGGCAGTGAATTTCCTTTTTGATAATGCGAACCAAGGTGTTTGAGTCACATTCAATGTGGGTTGGATTGACATCAACAGTATGAAGATACTTAATCCCATCAAGTAAATCTCGGGCCTCTGCAATAAGACTGTTAGAACAGTCATAGAAATGAGAAAATGCAAGATGAATGTTGCCTCTGTTGTGTCTAATAACACCACCTCCACCTGAGTCACCATAAGCTTTGCATGCACCATCTGTGTTTAGTTATTCGCACAAACTATTCACACCACCGTTTGTTGTGTTCTTCATTCTGCAGTAGCTGCACTTGTATTTTCTTGTTTTGTGTTTGTTGTTTTGGGTTTTCTACCACAAATTATTCTGTGTGTGAGGCGTTCTCCCCGTGTGAGCTGAGTGTTGCAGCGTGTGTGGTTGTTTTTCTTTAGTTTTGTTTTTCTTTTGGGGCTTGTCCCCGTGTGCTGCGTGTTGCAGCGTGAGGACCTTGTCCTCGTGAGAACTTCATCCTCGTGTATGTGTGGGGGGGGGGGGGGGGGGAGTGGCCTCGTGTCCTATTGGGTCCACCCAGCATGTGTGTGTGTTCGCTTTTGGCCAAAGTGTGGAAGCCTCATCGAGTTGGTGAGGGGTGGATGTAGGCGTAGCAGTCAAACCACCTTAAAACTCTGTGTTGTGGTCTGCTATGTGATATCCATCTCTTCTACCCCTCCTTCGCAGGTGCTCTGATTTGTTAAAGTGCATTTCATATCACTTCACTACTAACATTTCTCGCACTAGTCTAGCATTGCGTTTGATTTGGTCTCGCTGTCTCATTTGTTTTTTTGCTACTTTTTCAAAGTGGTTAAAGATTGAGTGTAGGATCTATTCACCCCCCCACTAGATCCTCTCATACCATTCAACAGGCTTCAAGTGTAGCATTGAAGGGGAAAAGACAATCATTGAAGAAGACAAGGGGGAAGAGAAAGAGAAGCCATTCATGTAAGGAGCACAATGACACTGAGATTGACAAATATTTAAATTGGGAGAAGCATGAAATTTCTTTTTATTTGCCTTTTTGGAAGTTTCTATTGCTACAACATAATCTCGATGTCATGCATGTGAAGAAGAATGTTTGTGATAGTATTGTTGGTACACTCTTAGGACTTGATGGTAAGAACAAAGATGGACTCAAGGCATGGCAAGACCTTGAACTTATGGGCATTAAGTCATCACTTCACCCACGTTCTGCTGGTCCAACAAAGATATTGCTCTGTTGACACCTAAAATATGTCAGAAGAGATCATAGCAGATTCACAGTTCTGAAGATCAGTCGAGGGCACGGCTCACGTACCATCCCTGGAAGATCTGAGAGTCTGAACAGAAGAAACCCACTACCCCTATCATGTTGTTCGACTAAAGCTGTTTGTGGCTAGGTCGCTGTCCAGCACTGCTGTCATTCAGATAGTCAGGCTGATAAAACTATACCAACATTCAGGCGACCATCCGCCTGCTGAAACAGATGTTCAGACATCTCTGATTCTTCGAAGAAGGGACGCACAATGCCTCGCACGTGTTGTGAATGCAAGGTGCAAACAAGCCCCACGGAGTCTTGATATGCATATGCCAAAAGCCCCACTGTAGAAAGGAGTCCACCAAGTGGATCCTGGACCGAATGGGCCTAACGACAAGAGAATGGGCCAAGCCCAAATATGAGACCCAACGCGCCGATGACTGCCGCGCCGGGAGGATGAGCCTGGCGCCCCGGGAAGTGCACACCGAAAGGATGAGGGCCTGGCCTCTATAAGAGGCCTGCCCTTCGAACAAAAAAAAGAGGAGAAAAAAAGAAGAAGAAAAAAGAGGCAGAGCAGGAGAAGGAAGAAAAAAAGAAGAAAGAAAGGGGAGTGCTTAGCCACCGGAGAGAAAGAGGGAGTTCGCGAGCCCTTGAAAGAAGCTGAAGAAAGAAAGAAAAAGGAGAGAGGCAGAGGCTCGAAGAGGGATCCTGGTGGGACTGCCGGGCGCCTGCAGCTCTTTCTCTTTCCCCTCCCTATCTGTTTGAATTTCTTTTGTATTTCTGATTTCTAGCATCTTTGCTTCAATAGCATCGAATGCCAATGTAACCCTGCTTTCAGGGATTAGGCCTAGATTTCTTTCTCTGTTGAGTCAGATTTCTTTCTCTTAATTAGCAGGCGTGTAAGTCGTCTGGATGAAATGAAGAATGAGAGAATTGGTTGAATTCCACCCTTTCATTACCTTCTTCTTTCTGTCTCTGCATCCGAGGTTCGATATATGCTAAGGATATTGATAACTAGGCGTGGTTTATCGTTTGGTTTTCTAATTCTGCTGAAGCATCCTCGCTACTATTATTTATCATCTCCCCCTCCAGTCACATTTCGAGGGCCTGAGACAGTCTATCTCATGGTTCCTCGTATGTGAAAAGGGGGACGTGGTTCATGGATTTCTGTCCGTGGTTCTGCTCCCAATGAGGCCCAGAGGAAGGGTGTTCCCCCAAAGTCTTCCCCCTCCGATCATCCAAAACAGTCGGGATTAAACCTCTCTCTGAACAACTCCCAAAACCCTGTTCTAAGACCTCCTTAAAACCCTTGCTGAAAGCCTCCCGGCGCCGGTGTCTCCCGGAGCGAGTTTCGCGCCGGGAACTCCCCACGCCGTTTGGACCTCCCTGTCGTGCCGAGTCTATCTAGCTTCCGTGCTGAAACCACCCCCCTTCTCTGCGTCGATACCCTTACGTCGTCTGACCATCCTGATTCCTTCGTGATCACAGCAAGCCATACAGACCTCGTCCACCATATACTCTCCTCGTGGGAGTGCATTGCCCTTCCTTTTGGCCTTACAGGAGCTACATCAAAGGGGTTAATTCTCCTCCTACATCATGTAGCCCCTTAAACCACGGAGTTCTGCCATTGCAGGCTTTCCGATGGATTGCATTGGGGATATTGCAATAAAGGGGGGTGAGGTCTTATATGACTCAGACCCTTGAATCACGGGCTACGCCCGGCTCTCGTTTAAGGTTTCCACTCCGGCACTCGTGAGTGGATAGCCCATAATATTCTCTTGGCATACTCCCAAAATAAGGGGAGATGCTACCAAAATTCGCCCAGAGCTTTACCCTATCATACTGTTCCATCGGAATTGCATATTTAACCCCTCAATGTGGCGGGAGCCTGAGCTATATCATCTCATGGCATCTTGCCATCGCAGAGGACATATCTCCGTGCTAATGAGCTCTTTGGACCCTCTCTGGGAATGAATCCATCCTCATCTCCCATCATCCCCATTAAATGCCCTGAAGAAACCCTCATAAGACCCTCTGTTGAAATCAATAAAACCCCTCTCGGTGGCACAATCCTCCCGGCACCAAGGCCTCCCGGCGCCAAACTCGCGCCGGGTGGGGGGCGCGCCGAGACCAACCCGCGCCAGATTGGGGGGGGCGCCGAGTGCCCTTGCCATGGCGCATCGGGACCCGTCGTGCCGATTACCTCTTAACCTTTCTTCGCGCCGGGAGCATGCCGTGTCGTTTGATCTTCACGCCGACTCCAGTGCCGTGCCGTTTCACCTCAATGATAGTTATCATCTGAGTGTCTGATGCCTTCCCCACTTCATCAAACCCAAACATAGCCTAAATTCATTGTTCCATCACTATCAACTTCCGGGCTAGTCTTCGTTACCTTACGAGGAAGCTATGGTTCTTCACCCAGGTCCATGAGAGATATATTAATGGGAGGTTTCACCCCCCCTACATTATACCGAACCCAACATTTCTTCGGTCACCCCGCTGACCCTCGGAGTTCTGCCATTTCATGTCCTCCAATGGTCCTTTAAGGGGAATATTAATGAATGGCGCAATGGTGCACACTGCCCCGTCGGATTTGGATCCTTCTTGGACCCAGGGCTACGCCCAATTCTCTTTTTGGTTTCCACTTCAGCTCTCTGTGGATGGATGTCCTATATTCCCATTTGGCACAGTCCAAAGGGAGGGGACATGCTGCCGAATTTGTGCTATAACATCGTTATTGCACCTCGCATATCGCGGTTCCTCGTGCATGCCTGCATCGACCCTCGGGTATATTAAATGGTGTTGACGGAAGGTCGGGTTATGCCCAACCAGAAGTCTCCATTATGCGTGATGGTGGTCCTCTGACCCTCCGCCACGTACCAAGGGTCCATATTTCGATGAACTATGCATCCCCTGTATGATAAATAAATGCATCCTGCATGCCTTCGTCACGATCACCATGTAGCTCTTTTCATTCTGGCTTCGACAGCCCACTATCTCGACAATTAATCAAAGGTGTTCCCTCCTCGTGGGGGATGTAATTAACGCCATAGCCTTTATGGTATGGCGGACTGCTGGTCCCAACCGAACCTCACATTCGCCCGACACGGGTCAGAACGAGCGCATAACAAAATCGTCACTCATGTGACTGGCACGCCCGCGTTGTCAATCGGTCAGCTGACTGCCAGTTAGTCAAATGGCTGATCGATACGTGAAATAAGACATGTATACATATACATATATATATACATGAGATAAAAAGAGACAAGACGGTCGATAAAAAAATGTCGCAAACAAGTCTGGCACGCCCGGTGGGACCAGTGTCACCTTTCATCTCTTTGCTGAGATATCCGGGCTTCGAAGCCCTCTCAAAGGCTACTGATTATTTCCCTGTTTGTCTTTGCAGGCAGATCAATGACGATCCACGGGATAACTGGCGTCGATTTCGATCATTCGATCGTTGCTGGACACGCACAAGGGTACCTGGCGGTACCCATGGAATTCGACAGCTTCCCTGCCGCTGTAGGCTTCCCCAACTTTTTGGGGTTAGCCTTCGTCGATATCCTGGAGGTTGAATCCCTAGAGCCTGCCAAGGAAGTCGCAGAGAAGATGGAGCCTCTGAAGGTTCCCTGCTGCGAAGACTTGCTTGAAAGCCCGGCCCCGGCCGCTAGCTGCCTGGTGCACCACGGCATACGTGGGACCCACCCCAGTGTCACCAACAGACACCCTGGAGGACGCCAGCGTCGTTAGGTCCGCCAGAATGCTGCTGCAATCACCGGAGCCCTATTACAGTCCGGGAAGTCTATGCTTGTTGGAGGCATGCGCGTCTTCCTCGACGGACGCACGGCCCGGGTGACCCCAGACCGAGTCATCCCCAACACCCCTGTCCGCAATACCTATCAAGCTCTCGCTGGAAGGTGGGCAGAAAGAGAAGAAGCCGGCCCCTAGGGCCAAGGAAGCTCGGCACTCAAGCCGAAAAAGTTCAAACAGGTGTGGGTTCCCAAGCGGACCCGACCTGCCTACCATCTAGAACCCATCCGCCGCCGTCCTATGAACGACGAGGCAGGAGTGAGAAGAGAAAGGGGCTTGTCCCCGAAGAATGAAGAAAAAGTGGTTGCGGATTCTCCGCGCCGCAGAAGTTTCCAGGCTGCTGCCCGCCAAGCCAACGTCCCAGTCACGGGACGAAGATTCCAACATCCGACCGATAGAGCTCGGCTGGCCTATATCCCTCTTGCCGGAGGTCGACAACTATCCCCCGTACTTTACCAAGAGCGGGGTCAAGAGGAGGTAACCTGTCTGATCAGGAACTACTTTCGAGGGCTGGGCAACCCCTCGCTGGGTCAGCAACGATTGATGCAGACAGTCGCCACTGACGAAGACTATTTCCCATCAGTGGCGGATGAAGAAGATATGGAAGATAGAATGATGGTGTCGTCAGTCGATGACAATGGGTATGATGACGGTTTCGAGATCGAAGCCGATGAAGCCTTCCCCGAACGGGAAGAAAAAAGAAGAGTTTCTGTGTTCGAGAGGCTGACCTTTCCGCAACAAGCCAGACGGAGGGTCCATCGACAGAGAAGGAGGATGCAGGTCTTTACTTGCAACATGGCTGGTATATCCAGCCGATATGGGGAGCTTCCTGAAGACCCCCAAGAACTGGCTCAATTGGCCGTACGGCCCGGGCCAGCTACCTGCAGAACAGAAGCGGCAAGAGAGCTTCTGACGATCATGAGAGGGAAACAACCCCAAGTCTATCCCCGCTGGGATGATAAGGCCCCCGTCTTGACCGCTAATGTGGTGACGACGGAAGAAGAAGACGACGTCCTCCTCGACATCCTGCCTGAGCGTATGTCCGGGGAAACAACAGAGGGTATCCCCACCACTATAGATCCATCAGTTCTGATGCTGCTGCAAAAATATAAACGAGAGATAGATTCTCTGAAGAAACAGCTGATGGAAAAGACTGAGCATTCATCAGCTTCTAAACCACCCGAAGTCCGGGGTGAATCATCCCGGGGAGCGGTTCATCGTGACGACCCTCCACCACTCTATACATTGTCCCAGCCATCAGAGCCAAGCATGGCGATAGCACAACAGCGGCCGCCACAGCCTCAGTCGCAGCTACCTCCGGTGCTCCCCCAGGTACATCCGAGACCCCCGCTGCTTCATCCTCCACAGGCGACCACCCTGGTCACCCCGTACCTGCAGCCAGCGCACTTCTATCCGGAGCCAGTCGACCCCACGGTCGTGAACCGGATGATGGTGGAAAGGATGATCGAGCTGAAGCTCGCAGAGAAAAGTGAAGGCGACTACGTCGCATTCGATGCCTATCGGGTGCCCTACCCACAACACCATGCGGCTAAATGACTTCCCTCAGGGGTCAACAAGCCGCCCAAATTCGACAAATTCAATGGGAAGGGGTCCCCTAAAGAGCATATTGCATATTATATGACCGTTATGGGTGATCTGGCCACCGACGAGTCATATCTGCTGAAGTTCTTCGGGTCCTCGCTGACGGGGCTCGCATTCGAGTGGTACTCTAGTCTCTCGCCCGGGTCAATCAGTGATTGGTCGGATATGCAGAGAAAATTCAGAGAAAGATTCCATGTCACAGAGAGGGAGGTCACAGTGGCCGAACTCTACTCAACAAAACAAAGGGCAGATGAGACAGCCCTTGATTACATCAAGAGGTGGAGGAACCTCGGAATGAGGTGCAAGTGGCCCCCGCATTAGGAGGACGCTGTGCAAATATGCAAACAAAACCTCAGAAGGGAGGTCCTGGAAAAGATGATTGGTATGGAAATACGGTCGTTCGACCGGCTGAATAATGTGGTGGCTGAGGTGGAGGCTTTTCTAGCCAAGCCTGTCCCGGCGTCAACTGCCAGCACAGTCCAGAAAGGCAAGGCTGCGGAACGGGGCCCCACACCTAAAGAAGTGAATGCGCTTGATATCAAGGCGTTCGAACAACAGAAGGAGAAAGGCAAGAAAGCGGCTCCCCTGCAACCTGCAAAAGCTCTAGATGATAAAGAATGTCATTCGCTGAGGGACAAAATGAAGAAAGCTTATTCCTTTCCAAAAGACAAGACCCGAGTCCTGTTCGACTGGGTAACAGAATACAGCATGGTCACTCTGCCTGAGCCAAGGAGGCCGGAGGACCTGAAAAGAAAAGACAGTCCAAGATTCTGCCCCTACCATCAGATGTTGGGACATCCAATCGAAGACTGCTATGTTTTTAAAGACGTCATCGAAGGGATGGTGAAGAAGAATGAGATAGAGCTGGGAGAGTACAAAGTAGACCCTCCTCAGCCACATGAAGCCCCTTTCAGGAGGGCAGCAATCAACATGATCTCCCTCTACCAGGCATTACCTGAGGAGATCTCTGAAGCAAGCACACGGGGCACCTACGAAATCCATTTCCTGGAGCCCGTGAAAGAACAGCAAGGGTGGCAGCAGATCCCTGTGAAGCACAAGAAGAAGAGGGCACCCCGCCCAAAAGAGGGGGCACATATCCATGGCATTACACCCCGGCATGCTCCGCCAGTAGTAGCACCCGTATGGGTCACTCCACCTACAGCTGTCAAAATACATACACCTAACAGGAGGAGACAAACTCCACTGCCAGTAATTAAGGAAACCAATCCTGGAGTCCTTCGACTACAGCACCTGATTGAAGGGCTAGATGAATATGTGCAGCCCGAATTGAAACCTCTGCAGGTACGGGACCACGTCCCATGGCAAGAACTGGAACAACTCTCACTCAAACAGGTGGAGGAAGCTCAAGCAGCACCCCCTGAAGAGGGCAGTCTGTTCTGGGGGCAGGCACCCGCAGAAACCAAAAAGAAGAAAAAGCAAAAGAAGAAGAAAAGAAAGGCCGCTGGGGCCCATAAAACATAGGTTGTCTCCTGTAATACCCTGTCAGCACTCTTCAACCTACCCGGAGAAGAGGAAGAAGAAGAAATTTGCTTCGCACCCCATGCTGGGGGAGGCAAGGCTGGGGCCGCAACTGCTGCACATGCCACTCGGTCAGGCCGAAAATGGGGGCGCCAGCCACCACCCAATCACAACATTATGTTCAGAGGGGAGCAACCCTACAAGACACCTCCGCCGGAACTTAAGGGAGTCCAAATCCCTCCTCCGTCAGGCCTATACAACAAGAGTGGGGGCAAGGCAGTCCCTTCATTCCTTGAATTTATGAAGATGTCAAAAGGGAAGCAGCCTTGCCAAGATGCTAACCTTGCATCCGGGGCCATTCACCCGTAGCCAGCGCAATCTACTGAGGATGCAAATGCAGATGGGGCTTGCCCTACAACAGCTAATAAAGAAAACCCGACAGCCGGTGTCAGCCTAGAGGGTGCCGAGTCCGAGAAAGATGAGGCAGGTCCGTCTAGACCCGCAAATCAAAACCTCCCCAAGCCCAGATGGGCTGAAGAGATGAAGCTCTCCAATGTCCGGGCTGGGAGCCGAATAATGAAGTTGCTGAAGAAGCTCCCCGCTCGATTTACGATCTGGGAAATTCTCTCCTTAAGTGAAGAAACTCGACAGGCGATCATCACTGCTCTGCAGACGCCTGCTCATTTTGAAACCTACATAGCTGAGGCTATACCAGAAGCCAGTATGACCTTCTCTCCAGAAGACATGCTACTACCTATTGCCAGCCACAACAGGCCGCTATATATGAAAGGTCATCTGAATGGAAGAGAACTGAACCGGATTCGGGTCGATCCTGGTGCAGCAGTCAACATCCTGCCATACAGAATATACGAGAGGTACCACTTTAATGTGCATCTCGAGAAAGTCGGGGATATGCGTATCACTGGCTTCAACCAAAAATGTGAAGTATCTATGGGAGTGGCGGAGTTCACACTGACCCTGGCAGATTTCACTACAACGGTGCAGTTTCATGTCATTGACTCTCGCACCTCCTACAAAGCACTGCTCGGCCGCCCATGGCTGCATGAAAATATGGTGGTGCCCTCCACGCTCCACCAGTGCATCAAATACAGCCTCCAGGGGAAGGAGGAGAGGATATTTGCTGATATCCACCCATTCGAGGTGTTTGAATGTCATTTGGCGGACGCCAACCTATATACGGGGTCTCCCCGGAAGGTTTCTGAAGCTGAAGCCCCCGTGGGGGCCTCGAAGAATAAATCAGGTGACGGTTGGTATCCACCACCGCCGCGCGGATATGTCAAGCCGAAGGTGGTCTCCCACATCACAGCCTCTGGAGATGTCGGCAGGGTAACACCCCCAGCAGTATACCCCAAAGCTAAGGAAGTGCAGGTCGATCGACAGCACGACTGCATCAGAGTCCCGGCCGGCCTCACTAAGCCAATCTCCAGCCTCAGCAACCCCACTGTCGAACCTTTCAAATCTTGGGAGGTGACACAGGAAGATGGACCCAGCAGCTCATTCTATACAACTGAGGAGCATCCCACTCAGGAAGACACAGACTGTAGCCTCCCTGAGGATCTAGCCAACCCACGGGTTCCTGTTCAGGGCCTGGCATTTACAACTGATCGAACGGCCAGGATGTTTCAAAAGCAACACATCCCTTCCGATCAATCTCAAAAACGCAAGGAAGCTTTCCAGAAGATGTGGTATCCTGCAAATCTGGATAAGGAAATGAGACGTGTCTCTCAACATCCAGGGTTGGGCTTCACCCTGGAGGAATATTATTACAGTGGGCTGTACGAGGTGGATACTATCTCCGCCTTCTATCCCACTGAAGATAGCTCTCTAGGGGCAACCTTTGATGAGTATCCGGCGGAAGCCGAATATCTTGAACTGGCTCAGTCCCGAAATCAAGCAGCAAAAACCTCGGCCCTTTGTCGATGCTGGGAGCAAGTTCATCCTGAAGAAGAGGCCTTTCAAGCCGAATTTGATACGGCTAGCAACAGCGAAGCCGAAGACATTCGAGAAGTAGGAGTCTCTCCCTCTACAGGGGTCCTACTAATGACAACTTCAACACCCTTTCTGCCAATCAGGGAAGCCTTGGTCAACTCCAATCAAGGGGAGCCAGCTACCAGGAAAGAAAAAGCCACTTCTGTGGAAGATACAACTATCCCAGAAGGCGAAACTTCCTCAACTTCTGCTGCAAAAGCAGCATGCTGTCTGGGCCTGGCAGTGAACGGTTACCAGCCTGTCATGGCTATAATCTCATCTGCAAACACCAAGGCTGCTCTTTCATCCTTGGAAGCTGCAACGGCAATGGATCTGCTAATAGAACAATCCACTCAGCCGCTAGCACAAGAGATCAAGAAACCTCAGGAAGCTCTGGCGGTATCTGACGAGGAAGTCGAAGTACTCGACCCTCAAGATGGTATTCCAGACTTCGTTGACCTCCAACCGGCACCTCCGGAGATAGAAGACGGAGGCCAAGCCACGGTCGATGAACTGATAGAAGTCAACCTGGGAGATGAGAAGGACGCTCGGCCTACCTTCCTCAGTGCCCAACTATCCCCAGAAGAATGGGAGCTGTACATTCAACTACTGCTGGAATACCGGGATTGCTTCGCCTGGACTTACAAAGAGATGCCAGGTCTAAGCCCCGCTGTCTCACAACATGAGCTGGCAATCAACCCTGAAGCCGAGCCGGTGAAGCAACCACCGCGGCGCATGAGGCCAGAGCTCATCACCCAAATTTGTGCTGAAGTCAACAAGCTCATTGATGTGGGATTTGTTGAAGAAAACCACTACACTACATGGCTGGCGAATATCATCCCCGTGAAGAAGAAGAATGGACAGATCCGGATATGTGTCGACTTCCGAGATCTAAATAAAGCCTGCCCCAAGGATGACTTCCCGGTGCCGATAACTGAGGTCATGATTGATGCTACAACCGGCCATGAGGCCCTATCATTCATGGACGGGTCTTTCGGCTACAATCAGATTTGGATTGCAGAGCATGACCGAGTCCATACTGCTTTTCGAACTCCTAAGGGCATTTATCATTACAAGAGAATGCCGTTCGACTAAAGAATGCTGGCGCAACCTATCAGCACGTAATGACCAAAATCTTTGATGAACTGCTCTACCACAAGCTCGAGTGCTACATAGATGACCTGGTGGTCAAGACCAGAAGAAAAGAAGATCATCTGCAAGACCTCCGGATTATTTTTCAGAGGCTGAGGCAGCACGAGCTAAAAATGAATCCTATGAAATGTGCGTTCGGAGTGTCGAGCGGAAAATTCTTGGGCTTCATCGTCCGATTCCGGGGAATCGAGATAGACCCCGCAAAGATCAAGGCGATTCAGGGGTTACCTCGCCAAGGAACGTCTCCGAGCTGAGGTCACTACAGGGCCGTTTGGCTTATATCCGGCGTTTCATTTCCAATTTGTCAGAGCGGTGCCAGCCTTTTCACAAGTTGATGATGAAAGATGTCCCCTTTTATTGGGATGAAGATTGCCAGGCAGCCTTCGACAAGCTAAAAGACTACCTGAAAACTCCTCCAGTGTTGGGCGCACCGGTGAAAGGACGACCATTGATACTGTATATAGCAGCTACATATAATTCTTTGGGGGCAATGCTGGCCCAGAATAATGAAGAAGGGAAAGAACAAGCCCTCTATTACCTCAATCGGAGACTGGTTAGAACTGAAGAGAGATATACTTATATTGAGAAGATCTGTCTGGCGCTGGTCTTCGCAGTTAAAAAGCTCCGACACTATATGTTGTCGCATGAAATCAGTTTGGTATCCAAAGAGGATCCCCTGAAGTACATTATGTCTCAACCGGCCCTCAAAGGCCGCCTGGGCAAATGGGCCGTAATCCTTATGGAGTTTGATATCTCCTACGTGCCGCGCAAGGCCGTCAAGGGCCAAGCTATTGCAGACTTCTTCGCTGAGCACCCAGTGCCCGGGGATTGCCCGTTGGAGCCGGAACTTCCTGAAGATGAAACCCTAGAAGCCGTGCAAGTACAGCCCTCTTTATGGCAACTATACTTTGATGGCGCTTCCAGAATTGACACCTCTGCCACCGGGTCAGCCAGGGTCAGAGCAGGAGCAGGCATAGCCCTGAAATCCCCAGAAGGAGAAGTGGTGCATACATCATGTTCCATAAACAAGTAATGCACAAACAATGAAGCAGAATATGAAGCCCTGATAATCGGGTTGCAAATTGCTCTGTCCATGGAAATTCAGATGCTGGAAGCATTCGAAGACTCCATGCTAGTTATAAAAAAGTTGGAAGGAGAGTTCGAGGTGCGAAAGCAAGAGCTCCTCCCCTATCACCAGTTGGCAACTCGCCTGATGTCAAGATTTTACTTCATCAGCATCAAGCACATCAACCGAGGCCGGAACGCTCAGGCGGATGCCCTCGCTAAGCTGGCTAGTTCATTGGCGGTCCCGCCAGACACAAGCCTGAATATAACAGTGATCAACCGCCGACAGGTCCCCAGCGTGATAGAGGTCCTGACCGACGAACAAGAAATGGAAGTAGCAGTCATCGAAGGGGTTCAGCAGCCCGATTGGCGAGAGCATCTCCTGCGCTGGTTTCAACACCAGCAACTTCCAAAAGAAAAGGAATAGAGAATGAAGCTCCTAAGGATCAAGGATTCTTACGAGATGAGAAGCGGGACCCTGTTCCGAATTATGGCAGATGCCCGAAGGAAAGTCCTACTCCGTTGCTTGTCTTCAGCAGAAGCAGGACAGGTGATGCAGGAAGTCCATGCAGGATCAGCTGGAGCACACCAGGCTGGCCCGAAAATGAAAATCGAGATAAAGAAGCTGGGTTACTATTGACCCACTATATTTGATGATTGCTGCAAGTTTGCCAAGGCTTGTCAGAAATGTCAAGAACATGCTAATGTGGCAAGGAGACCTCCAGTGCCACTGCATCCCACCCTGCTGAGCTGGCCATTTGCTCAGTGGGGCACGGACGTAGTAGGGCCACTGCCAGCATCTTCATCAGGGTGCAAATACATCTTAGCAGCTACAGACTACTTCTCCAGATGGGCAGAAGCAGTAGCACTAAGAGATGTGACGGGAGAGCTAGCTGCAAGATTCTTCCGGCAAAATGTAATATTCCGGTTCGAAATCCCCAGCCGAATCATCTCTGACAATGGCAGTCACTTTAAGAACCAGAAGGTTTATCGGCTGGTCGACAAATACAAAATCGACTGGAGGACATCTTCCCCCTACAACCCTCAGGCCAACGGACTCGCAGAAGCCTTTAACAAGACACTGTGCATGTTGCTGGCAAAGACTGTCAAGTCTAATAAAAAATATTGGGAAGAAAGGATGTACGAAGCACTTCGGGCCTATCGTACTGTCTACAAGACCCCAACTGGCTGTTCCCCCTTCTCCCTTGTCTATGGGTCAGAAGCTGTGGTGCCAATTGAGCTTGAGGTTCCTTCATTGCGAGTTGCCATCCAGCACGGACTAGTCAATGGTGAGCAGACCAATGCAGAAAGAAGATTGGAAGAGCTCATTGAGCTCGAAGGAAAACACCTCCGGGCGTAGCAAAACATCTAGCTCTACCAAGCTCGCATGGCCCGTGCTTTTGACAAGCTAGTCAAGGGTCGAGAATTCAAGAAAGGAGACCTGGTAATGGTCAAAAGAAAAGAAGTGATGGCCTCCAACCCCAAAGGGAAGCTGGTCGAAAACTGGGTCGGGCCGTATATCGTCCGCCGAGTATATGAAGGGGGTGCCTACGTCCTGGTAGACCACAAAGGGGTTATCTAGTTCTCTCCCCTCAACGGAAAGCATATTAAGCAGTATCATGCAGTGCAGCCAACATTCCCCGAGTAATCGGTCAGAATACCCTCTCCTTGGTCTAGTGGCATTCTGCCCTAACCGAGCTACCCTTTCCTTGGTCTAGTGGCATTCCGCCCTGATCAAGCTACCATCCCTTGGTTTAGTGGCACTCCGCCCTAACCGAGCTACCCTCTCCTTGGTCTAGTGGCATTCCGCCCTAACCGAGCTACCTTCTCCTTGGTTTAGTGGCACTCCACCCTAACCGAGCTACCTTCTCCTTGGTCTAGTGGCATTCTTGTTAGGGTGCTAGGCCCGGATACAGAGGGGGGGTGAATGTATCCTGCTATGTATAATGGCCTAATAAAAACTTGGATGCTAGAGATAGACACAGAATAGAACCAATTTGATTCAATTCAGATACAAACACTTGAGGCGTGGCTATCCAAGCATCTAGCGAAAGCAAATCAAGCAATCTGATGAACCAGTTGAAAAACTTTTTAGATAAAAGAGCAACTATGTAACTGGCCCCCAGATAACCAACTAGCGGAAGCAGCACAAATGAGAATAAGAGATCTCAAGACAATCTGTGAAGGGTGGTAGGAGATATGGAAGAACACACTACAAGCAAACCACTGCTCAAAGATTTTAAGGTGGTTCAGTCCTTCAGACCTACATCCACCCCTCACTCCCAACCGGAGTGAGGCTTCACTAGCAAATGCTAGAAACAAGCAGACTCAGTCTGCAACAGTTGCTGCCACACAGCTTGACCAGGGAAATAGACTTCCCTCTTCCTCCCAACCGGAGGGACACCCAAGTGACTCCCAGCCACTTGGAAACTAGAGGTCGAAGACCTCTCTTCCTCCAGACCAGGAGGGACCACTGGACTTACAACCACAAGCCCAGAACCGGAGGACTAGCCTCCCTTCCTCTAACCAGAGGGCAACCCACAAGTGACAACCTGTCACTTGCAACCTGGAGATCAGATCTCCCTTCTCCTGAACCAACAGGAGGAACTCGATCCCTAACAGGGCAATCGGAAGAACAAAGATGATCAGAAAAAAAAGGAAAACAACAAAGGAAAATAACACAGCAATCAGAAGGCTGTAAAATGAAATGCACAATGTGGCTCTCAACGGAGCTGACTGGCCTGGATCTGATCCACGGTCCAGTGAAGACAGATCTTCAAGTAGCTTCTTCCTTCTTCTCCACGAGCTCTCTCACTCACTCTCTTTCTCTCTTTCTTTCTCTTCTGCTCTCCAAATCTCTCACTCACTGCTCTCTCTTCACGGCTTCTCTCTTCTATATCTTCTTCCTCTCTTTTCCTTCTTTTTCTCTTTTTCTGGATCGAAGGGCTTTCTGCTCTTCAGGCTTCTGCTTCGATGATTCTTCATCTGAAGACGGAGGCTCCATTTTATATCAGCAGCAGCAGCACACTGGCGTGTGTGGCTTCCACGTTTCCAGCCCTAGAAATTCAGACCACGTGGCAGCTTCCTGGTTCACGAGCCAGGCACTTCGGATCACGTGCTCTATAATTCAAGGACATTCGTTCAGAAACACTCAAGACTGCTGCGTTGACTCTATCAGCCCATGGCGTTGACGCATCGATGATCCATTGATCAAGTCTTTAGCAGATGGGCGTGCTGCGTCGACGCTGCTAGCCTATAGCGTTGACGCAGTGGTGTTCCAGCAACTAAGTGTTCAGTTGGTTTGCATGCTGCGTAGACGTTATGATCATCCTGCGTTAACCCTTCTGAGCTGTCTCCGAGCTAGATGCCTATCAGGCTCAATGGCTGCGTTGACGCAGTCTAGCAATGGCGTTAACGCATGGATACGTCCCAGTGAGCAAACAACCTATCCTTCTTCACTATTGCGTCAACGCTGCTTGATGAGTGCGTTGACGCAGTGGAAGATATCATGAAAGCTTCGTTGCTTGTAAGAGTCTCGGCTTCTTTAACTGCTGCGTCGACGCTGCTTGCTTTTGGCGTTAACGTAATAGAAGACATCGTGAAAGCTTCGTCTACTGATGCGTTGACGCTTTAAGCTTTAGGCGTCGACCCTGTTCCTTTAAGAAGATATGCCAATGTACAGACTAAATGGATCCAGCTGGTGTATAGACTTTGTGCCCAAGCTATCAATGTTCTGATGCGTCTACTCCACTTGATCGTTGCGTTGACGCACCAATTAACCCAGGGGCTTCTTTCTTGAGTTTGCACTGTGTCCACGTGTCAGCCTTTCAGCCAGCTTCAGCACACGTGTCACTATCCTGTCTTTCCAGCCTCGAATCATGTGCCCTCTATAAGCTTCACGATCAGAACACCTGTCAGACAGAGTATCGGATAAGTCATCAGTTTAAGTGAAGAACTCTGTGTAGACTTGTAAAGACGATCATGCTGTATAGACTTTGAAGGAGGACAAATGTATGGACTTGGTGAAGCTCAAGCACTGTGCTGACTTGTGAAGACTGTGGATGTGTGGACTTGAGCGAATGAAGCCGATGTACAGACTTGGTAAATCGAAGCCTCTGTACAGACTTTATGAGATGCAAACAGCTGAACAGACTCGAATGAGTTGACGCTGCAGCCCAATGAGTTGACGCTGCAACGTATATACTTGATGATCAACTGATGATGTATAGACTTCATCAAATGAAGAAACTGAACTGAAGCGTCGACGCATCAGCTCAAGGAGTTGACGCACTACTGTATGGACAGATATAGAAATGACCAAGGGGTCGACGCATCAGCACACAGAGTTGACGTAGTGCATGCACTGCAGTGACAACTGTGCAGATAGAGAGAAGCAATGAATGCTTTATGCATCAGTTAACATGACTGAACACCAAAATATATTAAACTAAACTGAGCAGCTAGTTGACTGAACATTTGATTAACTCACATCAACAGCCAATCATCAAAACCATCATCAAAACCACAGGCATCAAAAGCAAGATGACTGAACATTTGATTAACTCACATCAACAGCCAATCATCAAAACCACAGGAGCACAACAATCTCCCCCTTTTTGATGATGGCAACACAGTCAATACATTGAGTCATTCTGATGGTGTGAGGCTTTCTGAAGACTCAAATAATTCTCCCCCTTTGACTTCATCAAAAAAAAAAGAATTTGAGAAATTAAGGCATGTATAAAAGTTCAGTCAAGTTCTCCCTCTTTGGCAAACAATCTCCCCCTTTGGTATAATTAACATAAACCATGGTAGATGCAAATGCAGCAAGAAATGCAATACTTCCCTTTAAGTATATGAATGCAAGGTCACAAATGATATGAACATGATTCAGTATGACAAGGATTGCTCCCCCTGAATAGATGCCAATTGATATGCAAGTGATGCATGACATGGAAGCTCCCCCTCAATAAGTGGAACCTTATGAGATAGATGAGAGGGTGCAAGAGAGAGTGACCACAGGGGCAAACAAGGAGAAGTTCAGGTCAATGAACCAAGGACATGAGCAGAAGAAATTCAGTTAACAGATTTTTTAAGGATGCTCCAAACACAAGAAATTATTTAGCAAGATTTTCAAGGAGATATCAATCTCATAAATCTAAAACATAATTTTTCAAAGTCTTCCATTATAGGGACTTATGAATGAGCCTTTTGAACAGCATGATTTAAACATGATGTATGCAGAGTTTATCAATAAAATTCTGTATTGATATCTAAAACCATGTTTTAATAAAAATGAACCAAGCCCTCATATTTATCTTGATTAATCTCCCTTTCTCTTACACAATCAAATCTATTGACTTCTTTCAGAATTACATGCACTAGTATTGAAGTCAAGCAATTATGAAGTCATATGATTTTGTCTAGGGTTGTAGCAATTTGATTTTAGCATCAATATTCAGATATTGAGATATGTTCAACAATTTTTCATGCTACAAATTTTACGAGCAGTCTAGTTCAGTTCACACCTTGTAACTAAAGGACATATCTTGATCAGAGGCCAATATCCCTAAGCACTTAGTGTGACAAACTGTCATGCTATATATGTGAACAAAGATAGCATTTACACATCATGACACACTCCAAATCATTTCTTGATGAGTGAGTTATATTTCTTAGTGTGCATGCCATTGTTCTGTCTGAATTTCAATGAATTCTTAATCAGAGTTAACTAAGGCACCTCATGACACAGTCGTTTGGACATGTGTTTCTCAGTGACCAATGTCATTGCTCTGACAGATATTACCCTTTAGACATTTCAAAAAATTCATTTGCTTCAAATCAATAATAGTTTCATGTACTTAATCAGTTGAAGTCATGTATTCAAAAGTGCAGATTTCAGAAGTTTTCACAAGACACAACATGAAACAGATGGTTAAGGTTTATTAAACATGCTTCAGATATTTTAAAGAGATTTTAAAGCCAAACTCATTGAGTACATTAAACTTAAACCACATGAGTTATTTCAGTCATTCATAAAAATGTATAATAGAAGATTTCTAGTTCAAAAATTTTCAGTTTTATGACCGAGATAGCCCATTGAAATCTTCATGAGGGATTGATAGATTTCTGAAGCCAAACGATACCAATTGATAGAAGAAATACCAATTGTTAAGAGAGATTGTGAAGCTCAAAGTTTTCAGAATATGATCAAGGTTTGTCAGCAACATCAATAAGAAAGGATATGCAATGAATTCTGACAAATGTATGCATTTGACAACCTATATGCAATGCAATGACTCCCCCTCACAATATGCATTCAAACTCTCTTTTTGGCATTTTCAATATAGGGAGATGCAATGCATTATATGTATGCAGGGACATGCAGAGTCTTAACATTGAATGCTATGTAAGAAAATGCAACTAACTCCCCCTGAAAACATGCAATGCTAGCACTGAAAACTGAACATATGATTCCAAATGATATTGTGACTTGTGCACAATCAGACTGTCCTATCAGCAAAGTGACCGATGGTACTAGGCGGAGCACTTGGTCTAAAAGACCACCTCACACATAGTAAGAACCTCCAGACAGACTTCCATGCCTTTTGGTACCTTATCATTTATATATCATTGAGGTCATGCATGATAATTCAACATGCAGTCCTATATGCAATACAGAATTTCAGTGAGCTATTGCAACACACAAATTTCAAGCCACATTTATAAGCAGTTCAGATTTTTCCAGAAGATTCGAAATGCAATTTGTTTTCAGAGTTTATGCATAACACAATTATCAAGCAATTGCAATTAGCCTATGTATGCATCAGATACAGACAACCCCTTTAAACTCAAATTTGCACAGAACACTCAGCAAGTGCATGATCAGAAAATAATGCAACTGGCAGATGATGAATGAATGTGCAAGAACAGATTTAGCATGCATGCACTAGATGAATTTCAAAACATGAAATGTAGAGAGTTTACCTGAACAGTGTGAGAATGGGGTTATTCATTCTTGAGTGCCTTGGATCATTACCTCTTTTATTCCAGTCCCAAGGCACACCTGCAAAATAATCACTTTGATCTTGCAGGAACCCAAGCAGCCTTGGGTCCTGTTTTATCCCTAACAAGTGTTCTAAACAATTTCTTAGCAGTATTATCATCATGATCCACCAGGTAACAGTTATCCATGAAATGACCAAATTTTCCACAATCTCTACATGATGTAGCAAACCTTGAATTCTTTTTGTGGACATTATTATCATCATGGAATCTATGTGAGTTTGCATGAAAATTTTTGTTACTTGCATGAGGTTTTGATTTAGCATTGCCTGCCCACAAGCATTCAGAAGCTCGGTGGCCAGGTTTTTCGCATTCAAAACATACAAGAATCTTTTCTTTAAAACTAGGTTTATTTCTACCAAGAGAATTTCTGTTTGCAGGGAATTTATCAAATTTGGAATTAAAATGTTTTCCCTGAGCATACCAGCAGTCCTTGACTGCATGCCCATACTTGCCACATTCAAAACACCTTAGGTGCTTACCTCTTGAACCATTATATCCCCATGAAGTCCTAAACCAACACTCAACAGCTTTATGACCACGTTTGTTACATTTATAACAAATGATGTGTTGGTTTGAAGCATACATGTTTCTTTTGGGGTGATGATGAACAGAAGACCTAGCATGCATTTTATCATCTTGTTTCATGATGAAACTGGCATCCATGAAATGACCATGCTTACCACAGTAATGACAAGATGTATCAGACTTCCTAGTAGCATGATTTCTACCAAATGAATTTCTCGAATGCAATGTTTCACTTGCATGCCCATCTTCAATCAATAATCTGCAATCATCCATTACATGGCCTACCTTGCCACAATAATGACATGAAACACTCTTATCAGATGCATACAGATAATTAATTGAGCTATGAGCAGTATGCATTGAGTCATCAGATGCAGTATAGGTAGCAGATTTAAAGACACAAGTAGGGACATGTTTATTCTTATTTTTCTTACCATTTTTGCTCATTTGTTTACCCTTGTTCACAACTTTTATTTGTTCTTCATTTTTCTGGGCCTTGAATTGGAAAACAGATGATGTAGATGTTTTAGGAGGCCCAGAGCAGCTTGCAATGTCAGAGCTGCGAACAAAAGTAGTGTACAACTTTTTCTTAACAGATTTTTCAATTTGGGATTTGCATCCTTGTTCTCCACTTGATTTAGTGGCGTTATCACACAGAGGAACATTCATTTTCTCTTTTCCCTTGATAGATTTAGACATGGAACGAACAAGTTTACTTATTTCAGATTGGAGAGAACAAATTTTGAGTTCTGATTTAGTCATGTCTTCCTCACACGTGATAATTTGTCTCTGCATGACATCATTCAAATTTTTAACTATTTCTAGTTCCTGTTTCAGTTTCAATTCATTCTCACATTGAATTTCCTTATCAGCAGATTTTTCTTTTTCAAATGACAACCATTTTTCAGAAAAGACAGTATTAAGAACCATTAGTCTTTTATTTTGATCTTTTAGATGAAAATTTTCTTCAATCAACTTGTTTTCAAATTCTTCTTCCAATTTCAATTCAGATTTTAAATTTTCATTTTCAGCCTTTAGACTTGTGATTTCAGCATTTTTCTCTTTTCTTAATTTTCTCTTTTCTGACTTAATTCTTTCATATTTTTCCAGTAGATGCTTATGCATGGCAACTAACTCATCATGGCTAATATCCTCAGTCTCAGAGATTACCTGGGGTGAGGACTCATCTGATTGATCACTCCTTCTTGCCATGAGACATTCTTCTTCCTGTTCCACGTGTGTTGTAGTCACTCTATCAAACATTTCCTTTGCAGTGCTACACTCTGAGAAGGAGAAAGAATCATTAGAGCCGATTGCAGCCTTCATTAAATTTAGAGCTCTCACATTATCGTCATTTTTCAACTTATGAACATGAGTCCACTTGGACTTATCCTTAGGAAGTTCATGTGGACTGTGAGAGATAACCTTCCACAATTGTGGATTAATAGAGTTAACATGCTTGTGCATACGATATAGCCAGAATTTAATATTTGAACTACTGAATAGTGGAGGATGAGCCATGATAGCACAACAGATTAATGCACCAGGAATATTGATGCACTAAAAACAAATTAGCATCGAAAACCAGAGATCGAATCTGCAGGTCGTTGGACCTTGTATGCAGACACCGCTCTGATACCAACTGTTAGGGTGCTAGGCCCGGATACAGAGGGGAGGTGAATGTATCCTGCTATGTATAATGGCCTAATAAAAACTTGGATGCTAGAGATAGACACAGAATAGAACCAATTTGATTCAATTCAGATACAAACACTTGAAGCGTGGCTATCCAAGCATCTAGCGGAAGCAAATCAAGCAATCTGATGAACCAGTTGAAAAACCTTTTAGACAAAAGAGCAACTATGTAACTGGCCCCCAGATAACCAACTAGCGGAAGCAGCACAAATGAGAATAAGAGATCTCAAGACAATCTGTGAAGGGTGGTAGGAGATATGGAAGAACACACTACAAGCAAACCACTGCTCAAAGATTTTAAGGTGGTTCAGTCCTTCAGACCTACATCCACCCCTCACTCCCAACCGGAGTGAGGCTTCACTAGCAAATGCTAGAAACAAGCAGACTCAGTCTGCAACAGTTGCTGCCACACAGCTTGACCAGGGAAACAGACTTCCCTCTTCCTCCCAACCGGAGGGACACCCAAGTGACTCCCAGCCACTTGGAAACTAGAGGTCGAAGACCTCTCTTCCTCCAGACCAGGAGGGACCACTGGACTTGCAACCACAAGCCCAGAACCGGAGGACTAGCCTCCCTTCCTCTAACCAGAGGGCAACCCACAAGTGACAACCTGTCACTTGCAACCTGGAGATCAGATCTCCCTTCTCCTGAACCAACAGGAGGAACCCGATCCCCAACAGGGCAATCGGAAGAACAAAGATGATCAGAGAACAAAGGAAAACAACAAAGGAAAATAACACAGCAATCAGAAGGTTGTAAAATGAAATGCACAATGTGGCTCTCAACGGAGCTGACTGGCCTGGATCTGATCCACGGTCCAGTGAAGACAGATCTTCAAGCAGCTTCTTCCTTCTTCTCCACGAGCTCTCTCGCTCACTCTCTTTCTCTCTTTCTTTCTCTTCTGCTCTCCAAATCTCTCACTCACTGCTCTCTCTTCACGGCTTCTCTCTTCTATATCTTCTTCCTCTCTTTTCCTTCTTTTTCTCTTTTTCTGGATCGAAGGGCTTTCTGCTCTTCAGGCTTCTGCTTCGATGATTCTTCATCTGAAGACGGAGGCTCCATTTTATATCAGCAGCAGCAGCACACTGGCGTGTATGGCTTCCACGTTTCCAGCCCTAGAAATTCGGACCACGTGGCAGCTTCCTGGTTCACGAGCCAGGCACTTCGGATCACGTGCTCTATAATTCAAGGACATTCGTTCAGAAACACTCAAGACTGCTGCGTTGACTCTATCAGCCCATGGCGTTGACGCATCGATGATCCATTGATCAAGTCTTTAGCAGATGGGCGTGCTGCGTCGACGTTGCTAGCCCATAGCGTTGACGCAGTGGTGTTCCAGCAACTAAGTGTTCAGTTGGTTTGCATGCTGTGTAGACGTTATGATCATCCTGTGTTAACCCTTCTGAGCTGTCTCCGAGCTAGATGCCTATCAGGCTCAATGGCTGCGTTGACGCAGTCTAGCAATGGCGTTAACGCATGGATACGTCCCAGTGAGCAAACAACCTAGCCTTCTTCACTATTGCGTCGACGCTGCTTGATGAGTGCGTTGACGCAGTGGAAGATATCATGAAAGCTTCGTTGCTTGTAAGAGTCTCGGCTTCTTTAACTGCTGCGTCGACGCTGCTTGCTTGTGGCGTTAACGTAATAGAAGACATCGTGAAAGCTTCGTCTACTGATGCGTGGACGCTTTAAGCTTCAGGCGTCGACCCTGTTCCTTTAAGAAGATATGCCAATGTACAGACTAAATGGATCCAGCTGGTGTATAGACTTTGTGCCCAAGCTATCAATGTTCTGATGCGTCTACTCCACTTGATCGTTGCGTTGACGCACCAATTAACCCAGGGGCTTCTTTCTTGAGTTTGCACTGTGTCCACGTGTCAGCCTTTCAGCCAGCTTCAGCACACGTGTCACTATCCTGTCTTTCCAGCCTCGAATCACGTGCCCTCTATAAGCTTCATGATCAGAACACCTGTCAGACAGAGTATCGGATAAGTCATCAGTTTAAGTGAAGAACTCTGTGTAGACTTGTAAAGACGATCATGCTGTATAGACTTTGAAGGAGGACAAATGTATGGACTTGGTGAAGCTCAAGCACTGTGCTGACTTGTGAAGACTGTGGATGTGTGGACTTGAGCGAATGAAGCCGATGTACAGACTTGGTAAATCGAAGCCTCTGTACAGACTTTATGAGATGCAAACAGCTGAACAGACTCGAATGAGTTGACGCTGCAGCCCAATGAGTTGACGCTGCAACGTATATACTTGATGATCAACTGATGATGTATAGACTTCATCAAATGAAGAAACTGAACTGAAGCGTCGACGCATCAGCTCAAGGAGTTGACGCACTACTGTATGGACAGATATAGAAATGACCAAGGGGTCGACGCATCAGCACACAGAGTTGACGCAGTGCACGCACTGCAGTGACAACTGTGCAGACAGAGAGAAGCAATGAATGCTTTATGCATGAGTTAACATGACTGAACACCAAAATATATTAAACTAAACTGAGCAGCTAGTTGACTGAACATTTGATTAACTCACATCAACAGCCAATCATCAAAACCATCATCAAAACCACAGGCATCAAAAGCAAGATGACTGAACATTTGATTAACTCACATCAACAGCCAATCATCAAAACCACAGGAGCACAACACAATGACTATCCACAGATCTGGATTAGTTTGCATCACATATTCTCTAAACTGATTAAACCAATTATAGAAACCCGAACCTTCAAACTTCGGAGGACCAACAGCGAGTTTCATGCTTTAGACAGAATAAGAGTTCTAGGAAGAACACTAATTAAGCACAATGAATCAACTCAAATAACACCAAAAACAGATGAGCAAAGCAAAGCACAACTCAATGAAGCAACACACGATTTCAAAAGACCCACTCTGAAATGCACTAAACACTAGCAGGATCCTCTGCAGATTGTTAGATCTGATAGATCAGAGACCCGCTCTGATACCAATTGTTGGGTTCGGTGCAGTATTCAGAGGGGGGGTGAGTGAATATAGCCCTTTAAAAATCTTTCGCCCAATTAAAATATGATGCTCACTAGAATTACTAGTTCGCAAACTAGACAAGCTTAAATGTTAATGGGCAGATGCGGAACTAAACAACCACACATTAAGATCACTAGAGTGCTAACATGACAGATTTAGACAAAATATAGCTCAACTAGAATTTCGCTCTCTTGACAAATTAAAACACTCTAAGAAGACTAATTAACTCTTCTGCTCAACCAGAAGCCAAACACATGGAGCGCCCCTATGCATTCATCTAGCGGAAGCACAATAGAACAAAACAAACCACAATGCACAAGGGGTTTTTAGGTGGTTCGGCCCAGCAGACCTACATCCACCCCACACTCAAACCGAGTGTGGATTCCGCTGACTCACAGCTTGAACAGCTGGGCATCACAGCTTGCCATACAACCGCTGGGCAACACAGCTTGCCGTCCGAGGAATCCTCCTCGCCCCGCTGAGCAACACAGCTTGCTGTCCAGTGGAATCCTCCACTGCAAACCGTTGGGTAATATAGCTTAGCCGTCCAGAGGCAGCACCTCTGCAATCCGCTGACTAACAGCTTGAACAAGATGTAAAATAGAAAACAGAAAATGGAAATAAATAGCAATCTGAAAGCTGTAAACAATGAAGCACAATGTGGCTCTTTAAAGAGCTGGATGGCCTGGATTTGATCCACGGTCCATCAAGAACAGATCTCCCTCGATCTCACTCTCTTTCTTCACTCTCTCTCTTTCTCTTTCTTCTCTGCTGCACTTCTCTTCTTCTCTCGATCTCTGTTCTCCTTTTCTCTTTTTCTCTTTTTCTCTTTTTCTTCTCTTCTGCTGGATCGTGGAAGCTCTCTCTTCTTTTTTCCCTTTTTCTTCTCTCAGCTTCTGCTCTCTGGCTTCGATCACGATCAGCCTCCATCTGAAGACGAAGGCTCCAATATATACTAGCAGCAGTAGGGAGATAGGGCGTGTGCTTCCCACGCCTTCTATCCAGAAGATTCCTCCTCGGATCACGTGCTCAGCACCCACCTCGGATCACGTGTCAGGTGCCAGCTTCAGGTCACGTGCCCATTCATCAGTACGCTCAGCAACTGGAGTTAGATGGCGTCAACCCGCTTGCTCCAAGGAGTTGATGCAGCCTTCAGAGATCTTCAACCTATGAAACTCAAGTCTGCTGCGTTGACTCCATCAGTTTGCTGCGTTGACGCATTGATATGTTCCAGTGAACAAACAGCCTAGCCTTTTTTTACTGCTGCGTCGACGCTTCCAACCTGTGGCATTGACGCATTGATGCGTTCCAGTGAGCAGGTCTTCATCAGATAGACGTGCTGCATTGACACTCTCAGCATGCTGCGTTGACACATGGAGCTGCAGCGTCGATGTTGCCAATGTACTCTAGAGGCTGCAATAAGGGACACTTGAACTGCTGCGTCCACGCTACTTGATCAATGCGTTGACGCACCAGAGTAATCCACAAGCTTCTTTCTTGATTGTTTGAACTACTGCGTTCACGCCACTTGATCAAGGCGTTGACGCATTGGTGTGTTCCAGGAGCGAAAATTTGATGGCTTCAGCCCTAAGGGGTTCATTAGCCTCTTCAGTCCCTGTCAGACAGATGAAATGAAGTCATCAGTTCTAAGTTTATGCATTGCATTGTATAGACTTTGCTGTGAAGGTAAAGGCTAAAGCAACGTACAGACTTTATGATACTTAGATGAAAAACAGGCGAAAGCAATGTAGAGACTTCAGACTGCAGGAACGTGTGAACAACCAATGTGTAGACTCTTCAATCGACAGGCTTTGAAGCACAAAGGCAATGTACAGACTTTGAATTAAAACGAATGTAAAGACTTAGAATCAAAGAGGCGTTGTGTAGACTTTGAACCAGTGTACAGACTTGGAAGCTTGAGCCAATGAATAGACTTGAGATGCTTAAGGCGATGTACAGACTTGTTGAGGCTCAAGCGGTGTACAGACTTCGAAGTTCCACTGTGGATGTACAAACTTGAAGAAGAGATGCCAATGTACAGACTTAATGATATGAACACTAAGGCATGCTGTACAGACTTACTCGATCAAGCTGATGTACAGACATTGAAGAACAAGCAGCTACAGTCCAATGTGTGGACTTGTCGTTCACTGATGAGTGTACAGACTTCGAATGAAAACCAATGTGTAGACTTACCACCGACCATTGTGTAGACTTGAAGAATGTGAGACGATGGCTAAGACACTGCACAATCGGATGTATAGACTTTACTTAACACAGTCCGATGTATAGACTTGGAATTTCAACTGAAGGGTGTATAGACTTGGCCAAACAGTCCAGTGAATAGACTTGAATAACTGTGGTCAGTGTACAGACTTCGAAGGATGCAGACTCTGTATAGACTTCAACTCAAACATGCATAATGTATAGACTTTGTAAAACTTGAATGCGATGTACACACTTGCTGAACCACTGTATAGACTTATAGAGATGACGCTGCAAACTTGAGAATGCTGTGTACACACTCACAGCGTTGACGCTGCAGACTTGAGAATGCTCACAGCGTTGACGCTGCATGAGACGTAGGCTGTGCAGACTTAGCCTAAGACAATGCCTGAGACGAACGATGTATAGACTTGCATTACTATAGCAACGTGTAGACTTTGCCTTAGACGCTAAGTAAGACGCTCAATGTACACACTTCAAGTCCAGTGTATGGACATTGCCTTAGACTCTAAATGAAACAGACTTTAGCCAATGCAATGTATAGGCTTGAATGAGATTCCAATGTATAGAATTGCATGATGCACAATGACACAGTCCAGTGTATAGACTCTTAGCCATGAATAAATGCAATGCAGTCTGATGTGTAGACTTTGCAACCGACAGCCAATGTATAGACTTGGCCAATGCTATCTAGCCTATGCACAAAGTGAGACATGCAGAAACATGACATCTGACAAAATGCAATTCATATATATAAAGAACAAATGCCATCAATGCTAAACATCATCATTCATGTTGCTATCATATGCAGAATGCTCAAGGATAAGAATGCACAGAAATGCACTTTGTTTATTGCAATCATCAAAACACAATAGCATTGCAATCATCAAAATACAATATCAAATGCACTCAAATGCACTCACTGTCTTGCTATCATCAAAACTAAATAGCATTGCTATCATCAAAGCAACATAGCACATGCTTGTGTCTAAGGGGCACAACAGGGAGGATATTTCATTCAGGCGGCATGCCGCCAAGCATACCTATGTCCTTGGTCGAACAACAGATACATGTTCATCCTTGATCGGACAATAGGTCCATCCTCATCCTTGATCGGACGACGGATATGCTCTCGCCCTTGATCGGACGATGAGGGCGTGCTCGTCCTTGATCGGACGACGGGTACATCCTCATCCTTGATCGAACGATGGATATGTTCTCATCCTTGGTCGGACGACGAGGGCATGCTCATCCTTGATCGGACGATGGATAATGCCTGCTTATGGCGTATTCTTCTCGATCCTCGTCAGGTGAAGTCCCCGGCATTCATAATGGGTGACCTGAGGCTCTGACAGCTCGAGAAGGCTTCAATGTGTTGGTCTCCTTTGGCTTCTCTGCTTCAGTAGGCTGCATCATTTATCTTTGAGGCTTGATCACCATTGAGTATATTTTGAGTGCCAACAAATGCCCCCCAGCCACGGGTGCTGCGAGCAAGGCACGAGCGAGGTGGGACCCGCCGATGAGCTCCGTTTGGGCAGATTTCCGGTCTGGCTTGACATGGTCCTAGAATGGCCTTTGAATATGGCGCGATGGTTAATCCGGCCCGGCCATGGGACTTGTGTTAAAACGGCACGCCCTTGCGTTGGCAGACTTAATACGGCGCGCCTTTGAAGAGGGGGCCTAATACGGCGCGCTATTTAGCGCGCCGGATTAGCATGAGTCTATAGTCTTTAAAATTTGAAAAAAACATTTTAAGTGGGAAATGTTAATCAGGCGCACCCTTTAGCGCGCCGGATTAGGCCATCAAGCCCTCCCCTATATCTTCTTCTTCCTTGTTTTTCTTCTTCATTCCAACTTCATTTGCATCTCAACCTTCTCTCTCTTCCCTTCTCCTCCAGAGTGCAGTGGCGAGAGTAGAGTGGTGAGTAGAGATATTTGGGGGTCCAACCCCTTGTCTTCCAGGCCCTGGGAGGCCCCTTGTAGGCTTGTCCTCAGAGCTGTACCCCTAGGTGTCATGTTTGGCCGTGGCGTGATGCTCACGGCCTTTTTCAGGGATCGTCACTTAGTGGACGAGTTCCCGCTTCGCCCTGGCAATCTCCCGAGCTGGGGAGACTCTGCCGAATTTTTATCAGAAAAGACTTTATCTTCAACAGGCCTTCTGACTTTGTTTGCTTTCTTTGTATTTGTTTTGGGTGCAGATATCATGCCATCTGGATTTTCTTCCTCCTCCTGTGCTATAGTGACGTGAAGGGATGTTTATTCTTTGGATAGGGGCCATGGCAAGCTAGCCATAGTAGCAGAGTCTTCCGATTCAGAGACCGAGATAGTGGATATAGACCGCCTGCTGATCATCGGATATGATTCTTTCAAATATGAACAACCTGACGGCTCCAGGGTGGATCATCCCAAGGACAAGCATCTGATGTCCTTTCTGAAGCAGTTCAATCTTCAGGGGAAGTGGGATCTGTTCCTTGTTCGGAAGGCTGAGCTAGCATTGCTCGAGGGATGGGACAGTCTCACCGACTGTGTTATAAGGGAAAGACCCATCTATTTTCTAGGTGAACCCAGGAAGTGGGGTGCCGTACTTGGGCATCAGGAGCTGTCTCCACAAGACGGGCCGCTGACTAGAGCCCCTAAATTCATCCCGGCCAGATGGAACGAGACTGCGGGTCATGTGGACCGAGAGAAGTCATCTTTTGGTTTATTCTTGGCTCCGCTGAAGTGGGGATATCGAGACGAGCCTTTCTTGTTAGACTGCCTGGCGGTTCGGTTCAAGCACCATATTTCTGTGGGATGGTTTGCCAATCTGAAGGCCACCGACGCCCACGCTTTTAGGCCTGGAGCAGTAGAATTCACAGAGTTTGTCTTGCAGTAGTATGCACCTATCTTGATCAGAGCAGGTGTATATCACGGTGTATATGCATCAAGGTACCGCTATCCCATCTCGAAGGGTCTTTGCTGCGGCATGATTGAGGTGTTCTGCCCGGAGTACAACACCTTCTACACTTCAGAAGGAGAGACGTCATTAGACCTGTGGAGTCTCTCGCAGCTAAGCGACCTCCCAATAGACGGTGAGCCGTATGAGGAAGTTTGTTGGCCAGACTGGCTGAAGGACCAGACAGACGGAGAAGGGCGATACTTGACTGGTTTCGCCTACCGCTATTTGATGAAGGCGTACCGCAGTCTCTGCCGTTCTTCTCATGAAGCAAAGGGGGCGCGGAAGCCTGAGGAGAAAAGGTGTGTGCGGATGGGCACATGGCTTCAATATTTCTTCAGAGGAGAGCAGAAATACACAAATTTCCCCTCTATAGTACCGCCTCCTGTTCAGCGGAAGAAAAGAGTTCGGTGACAGGCTGCTTTCCCCTCGACTTCAGAGGGAGGACAACCAGGAGGACCCAACCCTAGGGGTGTAGACGTAGTCACTCATTGTGCTACGTTTCTGACTTATTGGATTTGCTCCTTCGCTCTCCCGCAAGGTGACAAGAGCGTGATTAAGGCAGAGGCTATTTATCCCGCCTGCCTGATGGCTTGGGGCATGAAGCTCTCGCTTTGCCCCGTTGCATTATGTTTGATATACAAGTTGCTGGGAGACCTGCACCGCTCACGCCTCCTCAGGAGTCTTCGAAGGGTTGGCCCATTGCATTTCTTTAACGCTTGGGTCTGCACCCTATTCCTAGAGGCTGCTCCTCGGTCGCTCCAGTCAGCACAACTGGTCCCCAGGATGATAGAGTTTGCCAATGTTGAGCCAACCCGAGTGGCGGACCAGCTCTTTGCTATACGTGGAAAGCTTACAAAAGTTCCACTGGATTCCTCGGGGGTTCTACACTTTTGGAGTCTGGCGGCGCACTCTAGCCCCTTGGTGAACAGGATGAGGGAGTGCCGTCTAAGCGAGTTGGAGGAATATGTCCACCCTATTTCTGACGCCAAGTGTACAAGACCGATCTTGGAGTCAGAGTTGATAGATTGGGCGTTGTCCATAAGGCCGAGCGTCCTGGTTTTTCGCAAGAGGGGCAGGCTGGAGCCATATTATCCTTTCCGATTCAGTCGAAATTTTGGCTATGACCAACATATTCCAGCTACTTCCACCCAATTTGCACTGCCGAACAGGGCCCGAGCCGGCCAAGTATCGAATGACGAGGCCCGCATTTGGTGGGATTATATTCACCGTCGAGAGGCAGTTTTATTCAGAGTTCTGGTCCCTGAGCGCTTTCCCCGTGTGACTCCAGAGTACATCAAATGGTGGAATGCGCACACGGGCTTCTATAGGAACTCAAGGAGAGAATGCTGGGCTATTGCAGAGTGTAAATTTCTGGACTCCCAGCCAGTGCCCACTCAGGATATCGACCCGGCTTACTTGAAGAGGTTGAAATCTCGGACGAACGCTTCAGTGGCGAACTACCTGGAAGCGAGGAAGGCTGCCAAGCAAAGTTCATCCAAGGTTGAGCCGAAATTGCCGGAGATTAGCAAGGATGGCTTCTTGAAGACTCTTCAAGGCCTGTGCCGTGTAAGTGGCGAATGACTGGTCCTCCAACAAATTCCTTTGCCAGTGGAGGAATCGACGCCTTCTACAGCTTCTTGGCATCCCTAGAGTGATTGGCTTTATCCCTACATGACTTTCATCAGGGGAGAAGACCGACGGTCGGAGCTTTATGAGGGCACCCCTTGGTTGTTTGCGTTGTTGCGTTCACACGGGATTTTAGTGGGTGGCCGTAGTAAAAGCATATTGGGCCAGCCCGTTCCTTTATCTTTCAAGTATGCTGATGGATGGGGGCTAGACCACCTCGGCTTGTATTACCATCTATCCTCATGCGGCCATGAGGACCTCGGGTTGATGGCTGAACAGTGTGAAGTGATAGGGGACATATGCTGGCTGGTTCGCGAAGCCGCCTCTAGGGACAAGGAGCCTTCGCTGTTCTACTGGCCACTTTCTTCATTTTATACGGGACCAGCAGGTATATTTCTCCCCTTTTTTTCTTCAGCTTTAGGCTTTCCTTTTGCTGCTGTGTATGTCATCTCTCCTTGCCTGTGTGTAGTGCTGCTTTCTTCGAAGGAGACTAAGCATTTCAGGGAGCTGTTGATAAAGGCTCAGAAACCAGCACAATTTGAAGCCCGGGAAGCTGCCCCAACCACGACACCACTTCCTCCAGGTGATTCCCGGAAACGGACAAGGTCCCAAGTCCGGGAGGCCATCACCCGAGCGAAGCGGGCTCGTTAGAAGAAGACTGTGGACCCAGCACCTACGGTCATCTTTCCGAGAGTGGTCTCCTTTGAAGAGTTCGAGGCCTCTCGTCCCTCAGCTCGTGTGACCCGAGGTATGCCTCTTATCTTGTGTCCAGTCGTCACCTTGGCAACATGGATCAATTCTCATTCTTGCAAATGTAGCTACTTCATCTGCAATGGCTGCACAAGCGGCTGTCGCCCCTGTGGGAGCTAAGGAGAGAGAGGACGTGGTGCAGACGGATCTACCCTACCCCATGCCAGGTCGCTAAATAGAGGGTATTTGATGACCCATCAAGCTGCAGACTTCTATAGTTTGTTGTCCCCTGTGCTCACATGGGTGCTTTCTTTTCTTCAGCTTCGGTCGAGACTCAACCACCTTCTCCCCCTGTCGTGGACTCAACTGAGGGAATCTCTGAAGAACCATGGGTAACTCCAAGAAGCCGATCTACTCCCGAGGCTCGCTCGCCCGTTATCCCTGCCACGGAGTCGGTTGAGCCGGCCCCTATCGAGCCAGAAGATCCGGCAGGAGGCCTTCCAGGTGAAGGACCACCGGTGTTGAGAGAGAAAGAACTATTGTTGGTTCAAAGTTTGTCCTCGTCGGAGCAGTTGGAGTATGGCAGCGGCTCGAGCAATGAGGATTTCCTTCTGATGGGAACCGAGGCTGAGGATGCTGCGGTGTCTTCCGCCTATGAGAGCAACTTTACGACCTTCAGTCCTCCACGGCTAACATCGAGTAGCTTTGGACCACCAGGTCCGTCCGTGGGAGAAGGGTCAGAAGGGATGGAGATAGTGGATCCTACTGTTACAGATCTAAGCTTAGTGCCGATTGAGGTAAGAGCTACACTTCACAGTCTTATGCTTATTCTCGTCCCGCCATTATGCTGGTCTTTCGAGATTCTTATGCTCTCTTTCCTTGGCAGACTCCTGCTAGTTAGGCCGAGGTTGTTTTGCCGGCGATAACCATGAAGATACCTCTACCGCCTCTCAGTACAGATCCGCCCTTGTTCCCGCCGGTCCTGAGGCCTATAGCCCTGAGGTATCCGAAGGATTACATGATGGTAGCGGGCTCAGAGGCACTGGAGATGGTTGCCGGGTCTGAGCCATCGGCTGTGGTTCCCGAGCAGCAGCAACTTGTCATTGCCGACGAGCCACTTTAGAGTGAAGAGGGCCTTCCTGGGGCAGAGGAAGGAGAAATTGTGGAGGAGGTGATCGGGAGCCTGCCGACCCCACCCCCTGCCATTGAATCATCACTGGTGGTAGCTGGAGAGGCCGGAAGTGGCGACCAACCACTCCCTGCCCTCCAAGGTCCAGACGTGGCACTCTCGCCTGATGTTGGGAGAGAAGTAGCTGTTATCGACAGTCCCACTATTGCATTGTCTGCGGGGGCCAGTCCTGGTGCGGGCGCCTTGCAAGATATGCCATCCTCATCTTCTGCGCCGGGTGATGATATTTGGGCCGCGGTTGATAGCCGGGTAGAATTTCAACTCCCGGATACGCCGTCACTTGGTTTGCAATCCTCAAGTGACCTAGTGTGGCAGTATTTGGAGACATTGCGGGAGACCGTGACAGCTCACCCGGAGTTAACTTATGCACAGTTCAGGGGTCTTGCAGAGCACCTCTCCCGCACTTTGCTAGCTTTTGGCTACCCCATGGAGGACTGGGTGCAGCGGGTAATCCTGCTCCTGAAGCATGTGAATAGGAGGGAGTTCATAGGCCGCAGCTTGATAGATCAAATGACGGCCGCAAAACTTGAAAGGATAGAGTGTCAGGCTGCCCTTCAATCATTGAGAGAGACTGCCCAGCAGGTGCGGGATGATGCCGATGATTCTGGCCAACGTCGAACTTTTCTGAGGACTCGGATAGATGAGCTTCGTGCCGAACTTGACCGGGCTAAAGCAGAATTAGCATCGTTCGATCAATTGTGGGTTCAGCACACGGAGGCGGCTAAATTGGCAGAAGGGCAAGCCGCATCCCTTGAGGAGAAACTGGTGCGACTGTAGGACGAGGAAGACCATCTACAGGAGTTTGCCCGCTATCTGTCCCTGGGGCTGCTGGAGTTCGAGGACATCTTCCGCCGCTCGCTGCAATAGCTCCATCATTTTCTCTTCTCTCCCCTTTTTGTGAACTTCCACGTATTCCGGGGGGGTGTATGCCCCGGGTAACATGTATTTCCCTTTTGTGTTTGAATGGAAACTTTCGTTCCCTTACTTTGCACCTCTGCTTGCTAAATAGATTCATTTAGTCCGGAGTATGTTAGCCGCTAGGGCAGGAGAGCGCTCGCACCTTCAGGGAAGGGGCCAGGGGTTCGCTCCACTGGGACACATCTTCTCCTCGGGACCATTGATCTGCCCGGGTCGAACACCGGGGAATAAGGAGAGAGGTTTACGGGCCACCGAGGGCTAGAGGGTAGAAATAGGGACTTATTTGTGGACTTTGCCGAAGGTGACAAAGGTTCATGGTAAAGGGAGGTTTGCCCATAAACACGAACGTAAGGTTCGGGCTGAGGGAAACACCGACCGATCTTGTCGATGATGACAAGGGTCAATAGTAACTCAGTCATCGGCATTGGTTAAATGTCGAAACAAAGGATTGATTTATTCATTAACGAGGACGGAAGGTCCAGGTTAAGGCAAAAGTCGACCGGTCTTGCCGATGATGACAAGGGTCGAAAGATATTTGTTTATCGGTGGGACTTTTGAAGGAAGACTCCATTCTGGCCCTACAAAGGATCTTCTGGGTGGAGGATGCATCATCATTATTCGTCATTTTTTATTCTCATTTTTTGAACTCAATTCTTGGGGCAAAGCCGGGCTTGAGGAGATGCTGGCTGACCTTGCTGATGATGACAAGGGATGAGAGGAGGTTGACCGATCTCGTCGATGGTGACGAGGGTCACAAGGAGGTCGACGGATCTTGTCGATGATGATAAGGGTCGAGAGGAGGTTGACCGATCTCGTCGATGGTGACGAGGGTCACAAGGAGGTCGATCGATCTTGTCGATGATGACAAGGGTCGAGAGGAGGTTGACCGATCTCGCCGATGGTGATGAGAGTCACAAGGAGGTCGATCGATCTTGCCGATGATGACAAGGGTCGAGAGGAGGTTGTCCAATCTCACCGATGGTGACTAGGGTGGCAAGGAGGTCGATCGATCTTGCCGATGATGACAAGGGTCGAGAGGAGGTTGACCGATCTCTCCGATGATGACAAGGGTCACAAGGAGGTCGACCGATCTTGCGGATGATGACAAGGTTCGAGAGGAGGTTGACCTATCTTGCCGATGGTGATGAGGGTCGCAAGGAGGTTGACCGATCTTACCGATGATGACAAGGGTCGAGAGGAGGTTGACCAATCTCGCCGATGGTGACAAGGGTCACAAGGAGGCCGACCGATCTTGCCGATGATGACAAAGGTCGAGAGGAGGTTGACCGATCTCGCCGATGGTGACGAGAGTCACAAGGAGGTCGATCGATCTTGCCGATGATGACAAGGGTCGAGAGGAGGTTGGCCAATCTCGCCGATGGTGACGAGGGTGGCAAGGAGGTCGATCGATCTTGCCGATGCTGACAAGGGTCGAGAGGAGGTTGACCGATCTCTCCGATGATGACAAGGGTCACAAGGAGGTCGACCGATCTTGCAGATGATGACAAGGTTCGAGAGGAGGTTGACCTATCTTGCCGATGGTGACGAGGGTCGCAAGGAGGTTGACCGATCTTACCGATGATGACAAGGGTCGAAAGGAGGTTGACCAATCTCACCGATGGTGACAAGGGTCACAAGGAGGTCGACCGATCTTGCCGATGATGACAAGGGTCGAGAGGAGGTTGACCGATCTCGCCGATGGTGACGAGGGTCGCAAGGAGGTCGACCGATCTTGCTGATGATGATAAGAGTCGAGAGGAGGTTGACCGATCTCGCCGATGGTGACAAGGGTCACAAGGAGGTCGACCGATCTTGTCGATGATGACAAGGGTCGAGAGGAGGTTGACCGGTCTCACCGATGGTAAAGAGGGTCAGCAGGAGGTCGACCGATCTTACCGATGATGACAAGGGTCGAGAGGAGATTGACCGATCTCACCGATGGTGACGAGGGTCACAAGGAGGTCGACTGATCTTGCTGATGATGACAAGGGTCGAAAGGATGTTGACTGATCTCACCGATGGTGACGAGGGTCACAAGGAGGTCGATCGATCTCGCCGATGGTGACGAGGGTCGCAAGGAGGTCGACCAATCTTGCTGATGATGACAAGGGTCGAAAGGAGGTTGGCCGATCTTACCGATGATGACAAGGGTCACAAGGAGGTCGACCGATCTTGCCGATGATGACAAGGGTCGAGAAGAGGTTGATCGATCTCACCGATGGTGACGAGGGTCACAAGGAGGTCGATCGATCTTACCGATGATTACAAGGGTCGAGAGGAGGTTGGCCAATCTTACCGATGATGACAAGGGTCACAAGGAGGTCGACCAATCTTGCCGATGATGACAAGGGTCGAAAGGAGGTTGAGAACTCTAAATCATCACTTTACTTGCTTAAGCGCCCTTGTGGGTTTTCGCCGAAGTCAGCCCCCTCTTGCTTTTGCCCACGCGCCCTTGCGGGTTTTCACGTGGCGGGGTACCTGATTTTGCCTGCAGCGCACTTTCAGGTTTTTGCCACAATTGGGTTATAGCCATTTTTACCCTTGTCCTAATGTGAGAGCAAGTCCGGCGAGGCACCTCTATTTTAAGCCTCATATTTTTCTTTCTTTTTTTTTTCTTATTTTTTTGATTCACGGAATGGATCCGGGATGAATGTGAGCTCGCTTGTTGACAACGGATGAGAGACCCGTGTTAGTGAGATGTCGACCAGCCTTGCTGATGGTGGCAAGGGCCGATCATAGGTTTGTTCGTCGACACTGGCTTGAATGTCGTAGCAAAAGTAGATTCATTAACAATGACGGAAGGTCCATGTTAAGGGAATACTGACCGATCTTGCCAATGGCGACAAGGGTCGAGAGGAGGTTGACCGATCTCGCCGATGGTGACGAGGGTCACAAGGAGGTCGACCGATCTTGCCGATGATGACAAGGGTCGAAAGGAGGTTGAGAACTCTAAATCATCACTTTACTGGCTTAAGCTGATGGGGACATCACCTCCCTTTGCATCCAGCATGGTCTAGTCATTTAATTTTGAGTCCAATGTAATTTTTTATTTGAGTCATTTGATGTATTTTCCCTTTTATTTGAGTCATGTTCCTAGGTCTTGTGTTTATTTCCCTAAGTTTGAGTGTCATTAGATTGTCTAGTTAGCTATTGGGCCCAATTCATTGGACTTGGCCCAAGGGCTCTCCCCTACCCCCTCGGTTATTTGTTATTGAGTCAATTGTCAGGGACTTTTGTAGAAATGTGAGTTTCCTATATATAGGACCCCATTTCCCCCCATTTCAACTTCATGAATCAATGAATGAAAAACTTGCCATTTTGAGAGTTTACACTTCTTATCTATTGGAGAGATTCCATTTTTTGGGTGAGATATCCTAGGGGAGAGATTCCCCACCCTTCCCTCTCTTAATCTCTCTTTTCACTCCACTTTCTCTCTCCTCCACACCCAAATTCGAATTTTCTTCTCTCTCCTCCCTTCCCAACCACCTCCACTCCCCACCTACCCCATTTAAGCCTCTTCCCATTCCCCACAACCCTCATCAATACTCCACCCCTTCCCAAGACCCCCTCCACCAATCCTCTCCTCACCATCCAACCCCCAACTACCCCTCCCACTTTCCCAAGCACCCTTCCCACTACCCCAAGCACCCCTTCCCTTCCCTTCCCCAACACAACCCCCACATTCCCAAGACAAAAAATTAACCCCACCCTTAAACCTATTTTCGAATATCCTTTCCCTCTCTCCATTCCAACCAAATTCGCAGCCCCCACTACCACCATCTATTGGACCCTCTTCCAGACCTTATTCTCCACCTCCCACACCTTAGAACACCCCCTCCTAGACCCCCTTACAACCAGGGGTCACTCCCACACTCATCTACCCCCTTCCCCTTCTTCTTTCTTGGTCATTGGAAGCTACTTCGAAGTTGCAGTTTGCTGTCCACAGGTTACAGATGAACCAGCAACTTGCAGCGGCCACCACGACTTCCTCCTGACAAGTTTGAAAACCAAAGAGCCATCGTCGGAAGCGTCGACCAGTCTCCTTCGTAACCGAAGTGGTTTCATCTTCTTCCGATCTCCGAGCCGCCCAGGAGGTCCATTCTCCCACAACTGCGCAGTTCTGTCTCGGTTGAGGACCTAAGCCAGATTAGAAGCTCTGCCACGATGATCCCAGAAGGAACCAGTCCACGAGTTCTTCTTAAAAGTTCTTTATCGCCCAGTCTACTTCCATAATCAAGAAACAGAACTTCATTCGGCGTTCATGATCCAGAGTTCTCATTTTTCTCCCTCAGCTACGCAGATCTTCTACTCACAGTCTACACCGACCAGTCGTCATTGTTCTACATCCCCTAGTCTTCTCCGACATCGGTTGGCTTCCCCGTCAGTTTTTCTACGAAGAGAACTCGTCCACGATTCCAACGACTCTGATGGCGCTTGATTACGAGGTCGGGAGCTGCCGGGGCATTCTCTGCAATCTGCTGTTAGAAGTCTGCAGCTGCCGGTCTGAGAATCTGAGGCTCTGTTCAAACCTCCATCCCGGCCAGCAGCGACTCCAGAAGACATTAAAGAAATTCTGAGGCATTCCCTTCCCAGCTACGAAGATTTCCCCACCGGTCTCACCACCAGCAAAATTCCTGAGCCGGTTCTACAGTAGAAACACCGACTATCTGTCCCTGTTCGCAGACAGCAGGCAGATTCGGTGCCGTCACTTAGTCATCCCTCTTTACTCTAATTTCCCCGCCCCGCTTGGCCGGCTGAAGGCCCCTCCTTGCGTGGAGGTTGTATTATTTGTAATCTCATTAAGCCCCACCCCAAGATCCCCCTCCTGCGAGAGGTGTAGTGGTGTAACTTGTTTGGGCAGGTCAAGCTACCACGACGCGGCGTGTGGGGATCCACTCGCCTCCCCGCTCGCCCTCGTCTCTGACCGGGACCGGTTTCTTCAAACCGGTCAAGTAAGTGCTCAAACATTCACTCCATTTAGTGCTTGTCTTTCAATATTAGTTCTTAATTCTGCTGGTTATGTGAGTGAGAGCCCGATCCTCAAGCCCCGTTGTCTTGAGTGATCACCGTGGGAGATTTGCAACCGGTGCCTTTGGCACTTTGTCGGCCCCCTTGAATTGGGCATCCACACCCATTGGGAATCACATATTGGCCTTGCTGGCCCTCTACCAGCAAGGGCCCAACCCCTCAACCTCACCTTGGCATTGCCAAGTTACCCCGGGCTTGGGTGAGCGACGAGAGAGCGGCGGCCCAAATTGGCCCGTTTTGATTGTGAATGTGCTTGTTTGCCTAAGTCTTAGGTTGTGTCACATCAATTGGTATCAGAGCAAGTCATTGACTTGTCTCTATCAAGTCAAGTCCTAGGGAATGCTTGCATTGGAGTCATCATCAATCCGACCCTTGCATTGATTCCCCCGATCATCATGGCCACCTACTTAGCCTACTCACCACCCATGGACTTCATCCTAGATAGGGATATTACCTTTGACGGATCGCATTCTAGTGACTATTTTAGGTGGGAGGCTACCATAGAAAAGTACTTTGAAAAGACTTGGGTATATGGATGCGCGAGAGTCCGAAAGGCCAAGGGACGACTTCGGGGTCAAGCCAAGAGTAAGTGGGAACACATAGAGGGCTTAAAGAGGGTTAGAAGACAAGAACCTATTCACTCATGGGAAGAGATGAAGGTAGAACTTAGAAAGATCTACATCCCCAAACATTTCCACCCCTCCTACTCAAGCACCCCTAACCCGAGGAGCACTACCACTCCTCCACCTCCACCCGGCCAACTTGAGACCGACCATTGGTCTCCACCCCCACCACCCCCAACAATTCATCTCTCAACCATCATAACAACACTTCGTGACCAAGTCCTCTCCCTTAAGACCCAAATAAACCAAACAACCACCTCTCCACCAAATCCCATGAGGATCCCCACACTCCAACCAAAACCTCCTTCCGCCAACCTATCTACCCAAACTCAATTGGCCCCCACTACCACCCCTCCACAACCAGCCGATCCCAAGGGGAAGAGACCCCTAACCGACCCGGTTTCCCCAAAAAGGACCACAACTCACCCTATTCTCACCATTCAAACCCAAGTAGACCCCGTGTCCATCCCTCCACCTAGAACCATGACGGCCACCACCACCCAACCCAAATCCTGTCACCCAACCCACCTTCCACTTCCAAACCCCATCCTACCCCAACCTAGACCTCCACTACTTCCACTCCCAAACCACATCCTACCAATCCCAATCCAAGTTTCCCTTTACCCTCTACCCTGGGAACACCACACATAAACCCTCATCACCCCAAAAGACTCTCTCACCTCCTTGGTAGCAGAACTCATACCCAATCCAATAGTTGTGAGCACTCCAAACACACCACCCACTTTGGAGGAAACCCAAGTCCAAGCTGAAGAAGGAACGTCACACGATGGTCTTTACCTTACACCACCCTCTCTAGTTGGGGCGGAGCTCATCTTAGGAGAACCCATTGTTAGTTAGCTAAAGGAGAGCCCAATTCGAGAGACCCCGGCCCATGTTTTCCCTCCCATAGAACGAGACCTTCCCATAGTGCCCTTCTTCTCCTATCACACTAGAATCCAAGCATCCTATCAAGTGGAGACCTTAGAGGACCTCCTCAAGGGCATAGCATGGCAAGTAGAGATGACTAGCATGTTGACCCCTATGGTTGAACAACCTAGGAGCCTTAGCCTCCTACACCTATGCATAGGGTCTATCACCTCGGTTTGCACCATTGGTTGCTACACTAGCGACCTCCTTCTATTCCTCCCTACACCCGATGAGCCCAACCTTCTCCTCGATTTAGAGCTTCTTATCTCGGGTAGAAAGCCAAGCCCTCCACTCATGGCCGACTCACTTGTCAAGAATATTGGCCCAACTATAATGGAGAAGGATGACTTAGCACCTTTTAAGGATCTTGAGGACATGGAGTGCCTCCCCCTAGGTGACCCATTTTATGATCCATATGATCCATTCCAATGGGAGTCAAGGGACTCATATGACCCAACCATCTTACCAACCGCCCACCCTTTCCTACCCTCACCCACCATATTGGGCCAAACCCACCTCATCTATGACCCGGGTTACACCTTGGGAGCCATGACCTTGGGGCACATTTCCCTAGGTAATGAGGTTGTGCTCCATCCCATGATGACCACATTCTTAGATCCGTTCGATCCTTTCCAATGGGAGTTCAAAGGTTATCCCACACCTATACACATGGAAGTCACCCTTAGGAAAAACATGCATGTGTCTAGGCCTACCACACCACTTGGCATGAACACTATGTTGGGTCCATTCATTCATACCACCCACATGTCAAGTAGAAAGCATGAGTGGCCCATATTCGGATATATTGGTCCACCTTCATTTATCATGGGTCTTAAGCATGTCAAAAGCATCTACGGATGTCCAGGTCCCCCTACATTCATCACCACTTTGCATGATAGGTTCACCTACGGGTGCCCCGGCCCACCTAGGCCCACCAAAGTCTACATGACAATATTGCATGATAAGTCCACATATGGTTGCCCCGGCCCTCCAAAATCCATCAAAGTCTTCTTGGCATCAAAGCATGATTGATCTACTTTTGGTTGCCCAGGCCCACCCATCACCCCTAAAATGTCAACATTCACAAAATTACATGAAAGCCTTTGCAAGCACATAAGCAAAAAGAATGAGGCTTATAAGAGGCGGGCTGACTCTCATCGGCGTCACCAAGAATTCCATGAGGGTGACTTTGTGATGGTAAGGACGGAGAGGCTCTCCCCGGGAGCCAACTCTAAACTGAGGCCACGTGGGGCTGGTCCCTTCCAGGTCTTGAGGCGCATCGGTGCAAATGCCTACGAGTTAGATCTCCCTGAGGAGTATGGAATAAGTCTCACATTCAATGTCGCCGACCTAGTGCCATATAAGGGACCCACGGTGGTACCTAGTGAGGATATTGAGCCTATTCCCTCTGTTGAGAGAGCACCCACCCGTGAGGAGAGTCCACCAGCCAAGAGAGCCCAGCGTGAGCACATTGAACGAATATTGGATGAACATGTCACTACCACCAGGAGCAAGGTATACGAGCGCTATCTCGGCAGGTGGATGGAACGGTCTCGTTCGAAAGGCTTGAGGGCGGTACCACTTCTACACCCTCCAAGGAGGGAAGGACACTTACTCGACGGAGTCGAGTTCTCCGCACCCCGGGAGTATGATGGGGACATCACCTCCCTTTGCATCCAGCATGGTCTAGTCATTTAATTTTGAGTCCAATGTAATTTTTTATTTGAGTCATTTGATGTATTTTCCCTTTTATTTGAGTCATGTTCCTAGGTCTTGTGTTTATTTCCCTAAGTTTGAGTGTCATTAGATTGTCTAGTTAGCTATTGGGCCCAATTCATTGGACTTGGCCCAAGGGCTCTCCCCTACCCCCTCGGTTATTTGTTATTGAGTCAATTATCAGGGACTTTTGTAGAAATATGGGTTTCCTATATATAGGACCCCATTTCCCCCCATTTCAACTTAATGAATCAATGAATGAAAAACTTGCCATTTTGAGAGTTTACACTTCTTATCTATTGGAGAGATTCCATTTTTTGGGTGAGATACCCTAGGGGAGAGATTCCCCACCCTTCCCTCTCTTAATCTCTCTTTTCACTCCACTTTCTCTCTCCTCCACACCCAAATTCGAATTTTCTTCTCTCTCCTCCCTTCCCAACCACCTCCACTCCCCACCTACCCCATTTAAGCCTCTTCCCATTCCCCACAACCCTCATCAATACTCCACCCCTTCCCAAGACCCCCTCCACCAATCCTCTCCTCACCATCCAACCCCCAACTACCCCTCCCACTTTCCCAAGCACCCTTCCCACTACCCCAAGCACCCCTTCCCTTCCCCAACACAACCCCCCCATTCCCAAGACAAAAAATTAACCCCACCCTTAAACCTATTTTCAAATATCCTTTCCCTCTCTCCTTTCCAACCAAATTCGCAGCCCCCACTACCACCATCTATTGGACCCTCTTCTAGACCTTATTCTCCACCTCCCACACTTTTAGAACACCCCATCCTAGACCCCCTTACAACCAGGGGTCACTCCCACACTCATCTACCCCCTTCCCCTTCTTCTTTCTTGGTCATTGGAAGCTACTTCGAAGTTACAGTTTGCTGTCTAGAGGTTACAGATGAACCAGCAACTTGCAGCGGCCACCACGACTTCCTCCGGACAAGTTTGAAGACCAAAAAAGCCATCGTTGGAAGCGTCTACCAGTCTCCTTCGCAACCGAAGTGGTTTCATCTTCTTTCGATCTCCGAGCCGTCCAGGAGGTCCATTCTCCCACAACTGCGCAGTTCTACCTCGGTTGAGGACCTAAGCCAGATTAGAAGCTCTGCCATGACGAACCCAGAAGCAACCAGTCCACGAGTTCTTCCTAAAAGTTCTTCATCGCCCAATCTACTTCCAGAATCAAGAAACAGAACTTCATTCGGCGTTCATGATCCAGAGTTCTCATTTTTCTCCCTCAGCTACGCAGATCTTCTACTCACAGTCTGCACCGACCAGTCGTCATTGTTCTACATCCCCTAGTCTTCTCCCACATCGGTTGGCTTCCCCGTTAGTTTTTCTACGAAGAGGACTCGTCCACGATTCCAACGACTCTGACGGCGCTTGATTACGAGGTCGGGAGCTGCTGGGGCATTCTCTGCAATCTGCTATTAGAAGTCTGAAGCTGCCGGTCTGAGAATCTGAGGCTCTGTTCAAACCTCCATCCCGGCCAGCGGCGACTCCAGAAAAAATTAAAGAAATTCTGAGGCATTCCCTTCCCAGCTACGAAGATTTCCCCACTGGTCTCGCCACCAGCAAAATTCCTGAGCGGGTTCTACAGCAGCAACACCGACTATCTGTCCCTGTTCGCAGATAGCAGGTAGATTCGGTGCCGTCACTTAGTCATCCCTCTTTACTCTAATTTCCCCGCCCCGCTTGGCCGGCTGAAGGCCCCTCCCTGCGTGGAGGTAGTATTATTTGTAATCTCATTAACCCCCACCCCAAGATCCCCCTCCTGCGAGAGGTGTAGTGGTGTAACTTGTTTGGGCAGGTCAAGCTACCCCGACGCGGCGTGTGGGGATCCACTCGCCTCCCCGCTCGCCCTCGTCTCCGACCGGGACCGGTTTCTTCAAACCGGTCGAGTAAGTGCTCAAACATTCACTCCATTTAGTGCTTGTCTTTCAATATTAGTTCTTAATTCCGCTAGTTATGTGAGTGAGAGCCCGATTCTCAAGCCCCGTTGTCTTGAGTGATCACCGTGGGAGATTTGCAACCGGTGCCTTTGGCACTTTGTCGGCCCCCTTGAATTGGGCATCCACACCCATTGGGAATCACATATTGGCCTTGCTGGCCCTCTACCAGCAAGGGCCCAACCCCTCAACCTCACCTTGGCATTGCCAAGTTACCCCGGGCTTGGGTGAGCGACGAGAGAGCGACGGCCCAAATTGGCCCGTTTTGATTGTGAATGTGCTTGTTTGCCTAAGTCTTAGGTTGTGTCACATCATAAGCGCCCTTGCGGGTTTTCACCGAAGCCAGCCCCTCTTATTTTTACCCACGCGCCCTTGCGGGTTTTCACGTGGTGGGGTACCCGATTTTTCCTACGGCGCCCTTTCGGGTTTTCGCCACAGCAGGGTTATTGCCATTTTTGCCCTTGTCCCAACGTAGGAACAAGTCCGGCGGGGCACCTCTATTTTAAGCCCCATTTTTTTCTTCTTCTTTCTTCTTTCTTTTTTGACTTACATAACAGGAGGATGTTGAGAGGGTCGGCTAGGACACGAGGCCTTGCGCCGAGAAAGGGGGTTTATTCGTTAGCAAGAAGACAACGCTAACGCAAAGGACAGATCTGAGCCGATTCGGGCATAAGGCCCGCAATGGCAATGCTGTTGAAGGGTTGGCTAGGACATGAAGTCATGCGCCGAGAAAGAGGGTTTATTCATTAGCAAGACGGTAATGCTAATGCAAAGGATAGATCTGTGCCGATTTGGGTGGAAGGCCCGTAATGGCAATGTTATAAAAGAGTCGGCTAGGACACAAAGTCTTGTGCCGAGAAAGAGGGTTTATTCGTTAGCACGAAGGTGATGCTAATGCAAAGGATATATCTATGCCGATTCGGGCGTAAGGCCCGTAACGGCGATGTCGTTTAAGAGTCAGCTAGGACACGAAGTCTGGTGCCGAGAAAGAGGATTTATTCGTTAGCATGAAGGTAATGCTAACGCAAAGGATAGATCTGTGCCGATTCGATTCGGGCGTAAGGCCCGCAATGGCATTGTTGTAAAAGAGTCGGCTAGGACACGAAGTCTTGTGCCGAGAAAAAGGGTTTATTCGTTAGCAAGAAGGTAATGCTAACACAGAGGGTAGATCTGTACCGATTCGGGCGTAAGGCCCGTAACGGAGATGTCATTATATATATATATATATATATATATTAGAGCTCGGCTAGGACAGAGTGCCACTAGGCCAAGGTAGGTAGAACTCAGCCAGGGCGGAGTTCCACTAGACTAAGGTAGGTAGAACTTAGCTAGGGCGGAGTGCCACTAGACTAAGGCAGGTAGGACTTAGCTAGGGTGGGGTGCAGCTATACTAAGGCAGGTAAAACTTAGCTAGCGCAGAGTGCCGCTAGACTAGGTGGGCAGAGCTCGGCCAGGATGGAATGCCACTAGTCCAAGGTAGGTAGAACTTAGCTAGGGTGGAGTGCCACTAGACTAAGGTAGGTAGAGCTCGGCCAGGGCGGAATGCCACTAGACCAACGTAGGAAGAGCTCAGCCAGGGCAGAGTGCAACTAGACTAAGGTAGGTAGAGCTCGGCCATGGCAGAATGCCACTAGACCAAGGCAGGAAGAGCTCAGCTAGGGCGGAATGCCACTAGACCAAGGTAGGTCGAACTTAGCTAGGGCGGAGTGCCACTAGACTAAGGCAGGTCGAACTTAGCTAGGGCGGAGTGCCACTAGACTAAGGTAGGTAGAGCCCGGCCAGAGTGGAATGCCACTAGACCAAGGCAGGAAGAGCTCGGCTAGGGCGGAATGCCACTAGACCAAGGTAGGAAGAGCTCAGCTAGGGTGGAGTGCCACTAGACTAAGGTAGGTAGAGCTCGGCCAGGGCGGAATGCCACTAGACCAAGGTAGGAAGAGCTCAGCCAGGGCGGAATGCCACTAGACCAAGGTAGGTCGAACTTAGCTAGGGTGGAGTGCCACTAGACTAAGGCAGGTCGAACTTAGCTAGGGCGGAGTGCCACTAGACTAGGGTAGGTAGAGCTCGGCCAGGGCGGAATGCCACTAGACCAAGGTAGGTCGAACTTAGCTAGGGCGGAGTGCCACTAGGCCAAGGTAGGTAGAGCTCGGCCAGGGTGAAATGCCACTAGACCAAGGTAGGTCGAACTTAGCTAGGGAAGAGTGCCACTAGACTAAGGTAGGTTCTGGTCATTTTGAGAATGCCGATTGAGCTGCGTGATACAGCTTCAAGTGTTTTCCATTAAGGGGAGAGAACTGGACGACTCCCTTGTGATCTACAAGGACGTACGCACCCCCTTCATATACTCGGCGGACGACGTATGGTCCAACCCAATTTTTAACCAATTTCCCTTTGGGATTAGAGGCCATTACTTCTCTTCTTTTGACCATCACCAGGTCACCTTTCTTGAATTCTTGACCTTTGACCAGCTTGTCGAAAGCACGGGCCATGCGAGCTTGGTAGAGTTGAATACTTTGTTGCGCACGAAGACGCTTTCCTTCGAGCTCGGCGAGCTCCTCCAGTCTTCTCTCTATGTTAGTCTGCTCGCTGCTGACCAATCCATGCTCGATGGCGATTTGCAACGAGGGGACCTCTAATTCAATTGGCACCACTGCCTCCGACCCGTACACGAGGGAGTAAGGTGAGCAGCCAGTCGGGGTTTTTTAGATTGTACGGTAAGCCCAGAGTGCCTCATACATATTTTCTTCCCAATCTCTTTTGTTAGCCTTGACAGTCTTCGCTAGCAGAGTGCATAGCGTCTGGTTGAATGCTTCTGCAAGTCCGTTGGCTTGAGGGTAGTAGGGAGAGGATGCCCTCCAATCAATCTTGTATTTGTCAGCTAGTCGGTACACCTTCTGATTCTTGAAGTGACTGCCATTGTCAGAGATGATTCGGCTGGGTACTCCAAACCGGAATATTATATTTTGCCGGAGGAATCTGGCGACTAATTCCCTTGTCACTTCTCTTAGTGCTACTACCTCTGCCCATCTGGAGAAGTAGTCTGTAGCCGCTAAGATATATTTGCATCCCGATGAAGACGCGGGTAGTGGCCCTACCACGTCCGTACCCCATTGAGCAAATGGCCAACTTGGGATGGTAGGATGCAGTGGCACAGGTGGCCTTCTTGACACAGTGGCATGTTCTTGACACCTCTAACAGGCTTTGGTGAACTTGCAGCAATCGTCAAACATAGAGGGCCAATAGTAGCCCAGTTTCTTTATTTCAATTTTCATTTTTGGACCGGCCTAGTGTGCCCCTGCTGACCCGGCATGGACCTCTTGCATTACCTGCCCAGCTTCCTCTGGAGATAAGCAGCGAAGTAAGATCTTCTTTTGGGCATCTGCCATTATACGGAACAATGTTCCATTCCTCATCTCATATGAGTCTTTGACCCTCAGGAGCTTCATTCTCTGTTCTTTCTCTTTCGGGAGTTGTTGGTGTTGAAACCAACGTAGGAGGTGCTCCCGCCAATCGGACTGCTGGATACCTTCTACATCTGCCACTTCATTTGCTTGTTCATCAGCTAGGGTTTTTGTCACACTGGGGACCTATCGCCGGTTGATTACTGTTATATTCAGGCTCGTATCAGGCGGGACTACCTAAGAACTAGCCAGCTTTCCGAGGGCGTCTTCTTGAGCATTCTATCCTCGGTTGATGTGCTTGATGCTAATGAAATAGAATCTTGTCATTAGGCGGTGTGCCAGCTGGTAATAGGGAAGGAGCTCTTGCTTCCGCACATCAAACTCCCCTTCTAACTATTTTATAACTGGCATGGAGTCCCCGAATGCTTCTAGCATTTGAATCCCCATGGATAGAGCAATCTGTAACCCGATTATGAGGGCGTCATATTCTACTTCATTGTTTGTGCAAGGCTTGTTTATTGAACGGGATGTATGTATGACTTCTCCTTCTAGAGATTTCAAGACTATGCCTGCCCCCGCCCGGACTCTGGTCAATCCAGTTACTGAGGTGTCAATTCGGGAAGCGCCGTCAAAATACAGCTGCCACAGAGAGGGCATGTGGATGCACTTTTTATTAAGTTCGTTGTTTATTTGTTCATTGGGTTTATTAAGTGCGTGGGCGTGCCAGTCACCTAGTGACGATCTATTGTGCGCTCGATCTGACTAATCAGACGATTGTGTTGTTCGTGTCGGGACCAAAACCCACCGTGCCATAAAGGTCACATCTTCATTTACATCCACTCAGAGAGGAGAACACCCTTGATTAATCTCCAGGAATCAGGGCCTCATGGCCAGGAAACTATATCGAGAGAAACAAGTCGATAGCGGTCTCGAATCAGTCGGAAAGCCCTATGTCTAGGGAAGCAATCATTCGAAATATGTCGGTCACTCAAGGGACCATTTTGATATTCAGACAAGCGTCCGACTTCAGAGAATCGTGATAGTCACGGGGAAAACTGGAGCATATGTATGCCGGGATATGGCAAATTTATTGTTCAAAGGGATAGGATACATTCGGTTGAATCCCGGTTAGAGTGATCAGAAATCAGCGAGTTTATCGGCCCAGTGCGAGATCGAGTCAGGACCATTCCGGGGGCGCCTCCCGCGGTCGAAGTCAGGCTCGCGTGGGCATCGTCAATGTTTCCGGTGCCAAGGGGGCAACGGGAGGATGTCCTGGGACCAGATATGAGAACCAATGTGCGTTCAAAGGGAGCGGGCTATAGGCCGAGGATATGGGTCAGGCAATGACCATGATCGGGGCGGACCCGAGGTCTAAGCGTGGCCCACGGAGGCCTTATTGATATTCCCATGTGTAGGGTTCGGGGAGGACGAGAGCCGCCTCGTTCCATTTAGATTTGTCGATCACTCATGGACCATTTTACGTTTGGACAAAGGTCCGTATAGAAAACAAGATGATGACGGGAGTGAATCCGCGTAAATGTCTGCCGTGAGTACGGCAAGTTTAATGCAAGTGCGGGATTAGATCCCGATATATATATATCGGTCACTAAGGACCATTCATTGTTCGGACGAGAGTCCACATTTGAAGTGTCGAAGATAACGATAAAACCACACGGATGTCTGCCGTAGCTGCGACAAGTTTGATGTGGGTGCGGGATTGTATCCCGGCATATATGTCGGTCACTAACAGACCATTCATTATTCAGACGGAAGTCCGTATTAGTAGCGTCGAGGATGACGATAAAATCATACGGATGTCTGCCGTAGGTACGGCAAGTTTAATGCGGATGCGGGATCGGATCCCGGAATAAGTGGGTCAAGCTGATGAACTATCGGCCCAAGAGGTGCCCGGATCATGACCATGTCGGGGATTCCGAGATCCACGTCCGATACCAAGGGGCATCATTACTTTTCTTTTCACGCATAGTCCGGGGGAGAGGGTTGTTAAGTGTGAAACCTGAACTCGCCAACATGCGCCCTCGCACGCGAATCGACCTGCGCGGTCAGGTCGCGGGGTTCGACCTGCCGGGTCAGGTCGCAGGGGTCAAGGGGGGCAGCGCCCCCGGAACAAAAATTTTATTTTAGAAAGGTTATGGTGTTAGAGTTTCTTTTATTCTTTTATTAGCACGATTGACCTTTTATTATTTTTTTGCTTGTTTATTCCCCTTTTGTATTAAGCAGGCGCGCCGGATTAAGGATGGATAGGGGGGGCGCGCTGGGTATGGAATGAACAAGTGGGGGGCGCCGTTTTAAGGGTGTTAGGTGCACAGGGATCGCGCAGTTTGAAGGGTTCAATGAGGAGGGCGCACCGGTTAAGGCCACGCCGGATTAGGATGCCAATGGAGGGCGCGCCGGATTTGGCAACGCCGTAATAGAAGTTGCAAAGGGGCGCCCCGGGGAAGGTAGTAAGGAGGAGCACGCCGGTTAAGGGTTCAATGAGGAGGGCGCGTTGATTAAGGCCACGCCGGATTAGGATGTCCACAGGAGCAAATGGAAATGGGCGCGCCAGTTAAGGCCACGCCGGGTTTAGATGTTGAAGGCGCACGCCGATTTAAGGTTCAAAGAGGGAGATGGGATTCTGAGAGTGATGTTAAACCGGCGCGGTGGAATAGTCACCGCGCCGTATTAAACTCTCCCGAGGGTTTATTGCTATGACTGTGTGTTTCTTTTCTTTTCTTTCACCTGTAGGTTGGGTTAATGATCCGTTTGTTGATTCATTTGGTGGATTAAGTTGGTGAAGAGGGGGTTTAATCGTTGTAGTTGTTTATTAAGAGGAATCAACATGAGGTTTAAATGTTTTGTTCGGAGGGGTTTATTGTGCAAAAACTTCAAGTGGTTAATTCGCAGAGGGTTTACTGTGTATTAGTTTGAAGGTTGAGTTTGTTCTCCGGAGGGTGCTTTCTTCATTTGTTCTCGCGGGTTCTTAGCCCTTGGCGAAAATCGGACAGCACCTCCCCCGGACTGAGGCTTGCAGGAGAAAAGCGAAGGCCACCAAACGGATTGCTCCGGGACTACCTTCAAAAATGCGGAGCGGCCTCACGGCGGTCCGTTAGCCCATGTGTGAGTGTGGAATGCTCGAGGGCCAGCCTACGAGAGCGACCACGACTCACGGGCGATGATCTTTCAAGCGGGACAAATGTTTGCCATAGTAGGGCAAGAAGTATTCATCCGTCGAGTGGGTTACCTTGAGAGTCATGCCATGGAGCGGCAGACCTCAAAGACCCCCGGATGATCAGAGAGTGAGAATGGGAAGCAAGGATCGGAGTGACAGAGACTGAGCTTGCAAAAAAAGGGTTTTCCTTGATTCATCCACACAAACTGGGGAAGGAGTCTTGATACAGAGAAGATAGAAACGAAAGCATTACAAAAAAAAGAGAATACATTCGACGGGGAGAAAGAGAAGCATTAGATGGAGGAGAGAGAGAGAGAATAGGCCTCTCACCCTCAGAACCACCCCTCACCCTCACTCCCCTCTCTTCACTTCATCTCACCTCTCCGACGCGAGGAAGTAGCTTCTTTTCTCTTCGGCAGACTCTTCCTCTCAGATGATCTCACCTTTCTTTCCCTTTCTTCTCCCGTTGCACACTACCCAGCCGAGAGAGAGAGCCAGCCTCTCTTTTTTTTGTTATCATAGTAATGCCCCTTTTTTTAGAATGGCTCACCTGGGAGGTTCTTACCACTTCCACCTTGTCCGCGAAGAAGCTCGGAGTTGACATGGTGCGCTGGACGACGCTGGTTCGCGCCGTACGCTGCTGTTCGTCCGAGGATGAGATGGTCGCAGGTCCGTAGGGGTTGCTTCGCCGCTGCCGCTCCTGTGCTATCGAATGGAGGTAGAAGCAGAGTGTCGAACATTCAATGTTCTCTGCACGCCATAATGATGCAAAACAGAGCATCGGTATGCCGACGGGACATGATGGGGTTAAACCGGCGCGGTGGAACAGTGCCCACGCCAGTTTAAACCCAAGTGCAATTGGCGCGCCGGTTTAGCTTTCATGCAAGTGTGGCGCCGTTTTAAGCATCAAAGGGGGGTGGCCCGTTCAACCAGGAGCGTACCGGATGACCAAATCAAGGAGGGGTGCCATTTTAAGCATCAAAGGGGGATGGCCCCTTCAACCAGGAGCACGTCGGATGACCAAAGCAGGGAGGGGCGCGCCGTTTTAATGCAACACAAGGGGGCGCACCGATTAAGGGCCTTGTCGCGTCGTTTTAAGCACCGAATGAATTCATTTCGAAGTCGCGGCTACTTATACAAACGTTGGCGTCCTCGGAATGTTTTAGTTGCGATGCATGGCTTCAGCAATTTTCCGTTCGCAGCTTCTGGGGCTCGGTCCAAGGCTTTGCGTGACTTCCGGCATATGCCGAGACTGTGCCGGAGTTCCTGGCTTTTCTTTGATTCTGCTCTTGGCATGGCCGGTCATAGAGTTGTGGCCGTATCTTCTGCCCGGGGGCTTCCTTAACGGATGGCGGACCATCAAGTGAGTTCTCGGCCTGGTTGGGAGAGGTATGGGTTTGTTCGGCCCTCTCGTCTTCGACTTGTACTTGAACGCATAGACGCGAGTGTCGTATGATCATCATCGTCATCATCATTTTTTTGACTTCCACAGGGCCGCACTTGGCCGACCTCTAGGGTTTCATCTCCGGGAAGCTCGGGTTCCAGTGGACAGTCTTCAGGTACTGGATGCTCAGCGAAGAAGTCGGCGATGGCTTGGCCCTTGACTGCCTTTTGCGGTACATAGGAGATATCATACCCCATAAGAATCACTGCCCATTTGCCTAGGAGGCCTTTGAGGGCCGGTTGGGACATGATATATTTAAGCGGATCCTCCTTGGAAATCAGCTTAACCTCATGCGATAGCATATAGTGTCAGAGTTTCTTGACCGTGAAGACCAGTGCCAGGCAGATCTTCTCGATATAGGTGTACCTCTCCTCAGTTCTGACCATTCTTCGACTGAGGTAATAGAGGGCTTGTTCCTTCCCTTCTTCATTATTCTGGGCTAGCATTGCCCCCAGGGAGTTATATGTGGCTGCTATGTAGAGGATTAGCGACCGTCCTTTCACCGGCGCACCCAGCACTGGAGGAGTCTTCAGATAACCCTTCAGCTTGTCAAAGACTATCTGGCATTCTTCATCCCAGTAGAAGGGAACATCTTTCATCATTAGCTTATGGAAGGGATGGCATCGCTCGGACAAGTTGGATATAAACCGTCGGATGTATGCTAGACGGCCTTGCAGAGATCTCAGCTCCGAGAGGTTCCTTGGTGAAGGTAGCTCCTGGATCGCCTTGATCTTTACGGGGTCTATCTCAATTCCCCGATATCTGACAATGAAACCCAAGAACTTTCCGCTCGAAACTCCGAACGTACACTTCATAGGGTTCATCTTCAATTCATACTGCCTCAGCCTCTGAAAAATAACTCAGAGGTCTTGCAGATGGTCTTCTTTCTTTCTGGTCTTGACTACCAGGTCATCTATGTAGCACTCGACCTTATGATAGAGTAGCTCATCAAATATTCTAGTCATTGCCCGCTGATAAGTTACGTCGGCGTTCTTTAATCTGAACGGCATCCTCTTGTAATGATAAATGCCTTTGGGAGTTCGGAAGGCAGTGTGGATCCGGTCATGTTCCGCAATACATATCTAGTTGTAGCCGGATGACCCAGCCATGAATGATAGGGCCTCATGACTGGTTGTTGCATCTATCATGACCTCCGTTATTGGCACTGGGAAGTCATCTTTGGGGCAGACTTTATTTAGATCTCGGAAGTCAATACATATCCGAATCTGTCTATTCTTCTTCTTCACGGGCACAATATTAGCTAGGCACGTGGTATATTGATTTTCTTCGACGAAACCCACATCAATGAGCTTGTCGACTTCCTTGCATATTTGAGTGATGAGCTCTGGCCTCATGTGCCGCGGCGACTGCTTCGCCGGTTCGGCTTTAGGGTTTATAGTTAGCTCATGATGTGAGACCACAGGGCTCAGTCCTGGCATTTCCTTTTAGGTCCAGGCAAAGCAATCCTGATATTCTTTCAGCAGCTAGATATACAGCCCCTGTTCTTTAGTAGATAACTGGGTGCTGAGGAATGTTGGCCTGGGGTCATCCTCGTCTCCCAAGTTGACTTCTATCAGTTCATCGACTGTTGCTTGGCCTCCATCTTCTATCTCCGGGGGTGCAGGCTGAAGGTCGACAAAGTCTGGTATATCATCTTCGAGGTCGAGGATCTTGATCTCTCCATTTTGCCTTATCTGAGCTATGTCAGGAATCTCTGGTTCGGCTAGCAGTGACCGCATGAATTGCTCTGCCAGTAAATCTACCTCAATAGCAGTTCCAAGGGGTGAGTCGATTGCCTCATCCCTTGCTGAGGGGGTTGCAGTCGCTAGGGACTGGTGTTTGTTTGTCCCTGAGTCGGAGTAGCACTGCAGCTTCATGGTATAGGGCGAGAGGGTGAGAAGGTCTCAGTCCCTTGGACCACCATATCTTTAGTGGAGGTAGCTTTTTCTTTTCTAGCAGCGTCCATCTCTTTATCAGGCTTGGGAGAAGTTTCCCTAACTGGTTCAAGAAGTGCTGACATCATCATCAGAGGAGGGTTACCAGAGGGAGGCAACCCTGCTTCTTCAATATCTTCAGCTTCACTACTGCTAGCTGTATCGAATTTGGCTTGAAGAGTCGCTTCTTTAGGATGGACCTATTCCCAGCACCGGCAAGAGAATATGGCTTCTAATTTCAGGCTTCTTGGTTGAGCTGGATCAGTGTATTCAGCTTCTGCTGGGTGTTCATCGAAAGTTGCCCCTAGTGAGCCATCCTTAGTTGGGTAGAAAGTTGAAATGGTATCCACTTCATAGCGTCCGCTGTAATAAAATTCCTCGAGGGTGAAGCCCAGCCCTGGGTGTTGAGAGACACGTCTCATTTCTTTATCCAGGTTCGGGGGATACCACAGCTTCTGGAATGTTTCTTTCTCCTTGCAAGGCTGGCCAGAGGGGATGTGTTGCTTCTAGAACATCTTGGCCATTCGACTTGTTATAAATGTCAACCCCTGTATAGGAACTGACGGGTCTTCTATACCTTCAGGCAGATGACACTCAGTATCCTCCTGTATAGGGTGCTCCTCAGTTGTGTAGAATAGGCTGCTGGGGCCATCTATCTGCGCCACCTCCCAAGCTTTGAAAGGCTCGACAGTGACATTATCGAGACTGAGAACTGGCTTGGTAAGGCCCTCCGGGATCCCGATGTGGTCATGTTGCTGGTCGACCCTGACTTCATTAGCTTCGGGATAGATGGCGGGAGGTGCTACCCGGCCCACGTTCCCGGTGACAATGATGTGTGAGACCGTCTTGGGATTAACATACCCACGCGGTGGCGGAGGGAATCATTCAGCGCCAGAGGTGCTTTTTGTTGTGCTGGAAGAGGTCTTGGCTTCAGGGGTCGTTTGCGACCGCTCTGCAAGAGTGCCTGCTAGATATCTGAAAATTCTCTTTACTGCACTCAAATGAGATTCCCTAGGACTAGTCTGAAATCTAGCACAAAGACACATACTAAATTGTATATCAGGACGAGAGGCAGTAAGATATAGTAGAGAACCAATCATACCTTGAAAAATTTTAGTATCTACCATTTTACCTTCCAGGTCAGCATCTAGACTAGTTGTTGTACCCATTGGAGCTGAAATGGCCTTGACACTTTCCATTTTGTATTTCTTCAATAGGTCCTTGAGATATTTTGCTTGAGTTATGAAGCTCCCTTCTGATGTTTGAGAAATCTCCCCCCGAGTGATTGACCCTTCAGCCTCCTCCCCTTCGATCCTTGTTTCTGTACTTTGAGTTCCTTGCTCTTCTTTATTTTCCAAAAATTCTCCTTCATCTTTGTTCCTACAAAAATTATTTTCAGACTTATAAGATGATTCATCAAATGTAATATGTGGAGATTCTTCAACACATTCATTTTTCAAATTAAAGACTCTATAGGCTCGTGAATGTTCAGAATAATCAAGAAAAATTCCTGGTTCACTTTTAGCTTCAAACTTGTCAAGGTCTCTTTTATCATTAACATGAATGAAACATTTGGTTCCAAAGACCTTAAAATGTGCAAGTGAAGGTTTCTTACCTTTCATCATTTCGTATGGAGTCTTTTTACTAGAAGGTCTTACCATTGCTCTATTTCAAATGGCTTTCTAGCGTAATAAGAGTGGATACTTTATTGTGAAAATTTGTGTGATTAACAGCAATATGAATGTTGCCTTGAAGAAGTGGCTCAAAAGATGAGAAGCATGAAGCAGTCATGAAGACGAGGTTCACAGGACAAATTGAATGATATGGCATGAACTCAGGTGCAATCCTTCCTATCTTCTATAGAATAAATTCCATGTTAAAAACAAAAGCATCTGAACTTCTCTTCTGGAAAAACAACTAAAATTGATTGATTATATGAGAGATTTGATGGGTGACTGTATGGGACAGCATGCTTGAAATTTTCTGTACATCACTTTATATCTCATACTGCATAAAGTGTTAAATTAAGGGGGAGTTTTGGATGTCTTTATATGTTACGAAAAACTGTGTGGCTTTTATTGAAAATCTGATCCATACATTCTTAAGTCCACATATATGTTGTCATGCAGTGTTATGCACAATCCTTGAAAAATCTGACTATCTCTTCTGAGTTAAACTGCATGTCATTGATGTTAGAAAAATGTATTTGAAAATTTACTGCATACATTATTATATCTGCATATGTCATTTGCATTGTTTTCATGAATTATGGTGCACAACTTGAAAAATCTGATGCATATGTTATCTTGCATTGTAATGCTTTGTTTGAAATCTACTTCTCATACTGAAATGAATTCCATTTAGGACTGCAATTGCTATACATTGTCATGCATGACCTTATGGTATATTAAATGGTGTTAGAAGAAGGGAAAATTATGTCTGTCTGGAAACCTGCACTACGTGTGAAAGAGATCTAAAGATCTAAGTTCTCTGCCATGTATCATAGGTCAAAATTGCATATAGAGCACTGTAGACATTCATGAGCATAGTTCAGTAACTCCTTGCATAGTCTTCATGTTGAGCCTAATGAGTCAGTGCATTTAGATAGGGGGAGTCAATACATATATTTGTTTGCTCATGTGGTTTCAGTATAAATCACATTGTAGTCATGCATGATTAAGACTGCATTGGCATTCACTCAACTACAAAAAGCTTCATGAGTCTGCACTATATGCTGCATTTTCCTATTTTCTGCGTGCATAATACTATATGCTATTAAAACCTCTTCCTTGAATGTTTTATATAACTTTACACTCCCTTGATAAATAATGCTGCATTTTGAGTAACAATTGGTGTATTTCATGTCATACCTTCAGGGGGAGCAATTCTTTCATAAGTGTTCTTATTTAAGGGAAAGTGCACAGTTATGGTACTAACTAAATTTTTGGTATTCATGTTAAATCAAATCTGCACACTGCATTGCACCTAAATGTGAAGAAGAGTGTTAACATAAGGATATAAGAATTTCCTTTTAACACTCTAGAGAATTTAAACTTGCAGCACTAAATTTGAAGATGTAAGTTGAGGAAAAAGCTGTCTGCCACATGTGGAAGAAAAATCTGGAATGAAGTTTGGAGTGAAAAGATTTTTAAAGGCTGAGCAATGCTCAGTCTCACTAAGTAGATTGGATGCATGTCACCTGAGACGTGATATGGTTCATTTTGAAAGGTGATACACTAAGGTATCTCTGATCTGATTGAAGTGAAATGGTTAAATGTTCTGAGTAACCGGGGAGTCAGGCATGTGCTCTATGTGTCTCCTCGCGTCAAAAGGAATAAATTAAACCTGAACATTCCTATTGAGAAATATTCAAAATTCTGTTGAGAAAAATTGAGGAAACCAGGATATGGTGAGAAAAGTTAAAATTGGCAGAGCGAAACCTCCAATACACTCACATCTGATGGTGATGTGCTATATGAATAGGTTCCTTTGTGTTAATCTGAAAATCCATTTATCCATATGATTAAAATTCATTTTCATGTTTACATATTGACACAAATGGAATTTGATTTGACGTGCATTCTAAAAATTTGATCGGTTGCATGGACTGCTACATATTTTTCCTAAATATTTGCACACTCCTCTTGGTGTCTGAACATGAGTATTTTGATTGTATTCAATTTTTGCACACATCTTACACCTATCCCATTTTTTAAGAAAGGGGGAGATGTATTGCTATTTTATATATACATATGATTTTTTTAAGTCTGCATGTTATGAATTCCTACAGCTTGCCTGATCATATTGTCAGTCAATTGCATACCTACATGGTGTCATGTGTGTGTGCATCTAGGTTCATGCATTTCAAAAAGAAAAATAATTAAAAATCTGAAGAAAAAAATAGAAAAATCAAAATTCACATCATTGCTACTCAATTCTTGAAGAAATTGTTCAAATGTGATTGAAGCTACATTTCATGTTCCTAATTGTCTGGCATTTTCATCAATTGGTATTCATAAATGATCTTGTCTCATCTACCAGTGAGCCCCAAAACTGAATTTTTTGCTAATGGCAAAGGGGGAGATATGTTATGCTTGTTGCCATCATCAAAAAGGGGGAGAATGTTGTGCATGAGTGTTTCATGCATACATGTATAGCTCATGCATTGCCTGATTTGTTTTGATGATGGCTAAACTAAACTATAAGTTGGTTTTGATAATGTCATGTGTATCCCTGAATCTTATGAAGCACGGGTTGACAGCATGAAGATGCTACTAAGCAGTCAACATAGCCAAGCCCAAGAGTCAACGTAGTCAACGTAGCAAAGCAGTTAAGCTCCAGAGTCAAAGCAGTCAACCCCAGTCAGTGAGGTGACAAATGGTTTACAAGGATGACAAAAAGAGTGATACTAGTGTCAAATAGCTCAGCTTGTTGTAGAATGGCCAAAGAAGACAACTTCATTTTGATGGAGTCGACGCCAAGCCCTTTTGGAGTCGACGCAAGAATGCTAGAGCCACTCGCTAGCCAAAGCAGCTAAGGCGACGGCGGTTGAAGAATAAGGGTGACAAATAGCTGGTCTGTGGTGATAAATAGAAGATAAGGTTGACAAATGGCTTGGTAAAGGTGAAAAATAGGTGGCCAGGCTAAAAAGAAGCAAGACATCTCTTGGAGTCGACGCAGTCATGAAATGGCGTTGACGCAGCCAAAGGTATTCTTCAAACAGAGCTTTGACGGAGAAAAATGGATCTCAAGGCAGACAAATAGATGCACACAAGTGACACATGAGCATTAAGGCTGAAATATATACCGCCAAGGGTGAAAAATAGGTGACAACACTTTAAGTGTGAAAAAGGTGCCTAAGGAAAAGAAGGCGATGACTCTTTGAGATCAAGGGTGACAAATGGGTTGCTAGAGTTGACAAATGGCCGATAAAGGTAACAAATGACTCCGTATGGGTGAAAAATAAGTGGAAACGCTGAAGGCTTTGAAAAACATAGAAGCGGCATCGACGCAGTGCACAAGGGGAGTCAACGCAGCCAAGGTGCCAAACTCACTAGGATGAAAGAAGAAGCAGTGGCGACGGCTTAAGGAGAGTAAGGGTGACAAATGACTCTGTTGTAGACGCCTAATTTCAGACATCCCGCGGACCTTTGTCTAGCCATTATAGAAGTGATACTTTCGCTTGGTTGATTGAGAGTGTGAGGTCTCATCCTTGTCTAGGTAGACTCCACCATGTCCCTTCATGAATTTTTTGAGGTTCCATATACATATTTTTCCTTGATCTCTAGGCGGCCAAGGTGCTGGCTGCCCACACCCCAAAAGGCCAAGGTGTTGGCTGCCCAGAACCCAAGGCAGCCAGACACCTGGCTGCCCAGCCTAGCCAAGGTGGACAGACACCTAGCCGCCCACCATCCTAGAAGGCCAGGGTGCTGGCCGCCCTCACCCACCTGGAAGGCCACCTTGTTGGCCACCTAGGCCCTTAGAAGGCCAGACTCCTGGCCACCCAGCCATTCCAAGGGGGCCACACAGTTGGCCGCCCAGTCCTTCAAGAAGGCCATCGACCTGGCCGCCCAGCTCCTTTGAATGGCCAGAACCTTGGCCGCCTCCTGTCAACCGCCTATCAACTCCATGATCTGCCCACTCCGGCACGTCCTCCGAAACTGTTCCCACCTCGAAGGGTGGAGGCACACATAATCTCACACGTCCTCGTCTCCAGAGGGGGGGAAATGAGTTTGAATTTATCTTCGAATGAGAGGGAAAGCCCCCACATACAAAAGCCCATTTGGAACCATCTCACGGGGGGTTGGACATTTTTTGGAGGAGGAGAGACTGCTAGTTCCTTCGAGCCCAGAGAGAGAGCTGTGAGCATGAGAGCGCCTTCCCCAACCTTCCCTTGGAAGCATAACTCGAAGTCGAAGAGCTCCGCCGCGGGAGAGTCCCGGTTCCACGGGGCGTCCATCGACATGGCCACCAACCATCTTTGGACGGCCACATAGTTGGCCGCCTCCTGTTAGTAGATGGGCAAACCCCTTCTTTCTTCCTTGTTCTCCATTTTGCAACATTTCAGTTTCTTTTATTGCATTCATGCATGATAGACTTGCCTAGATCCCTTTCTTTAAAGAGGTTTTCTCAATCCAAAACATAGGGAAGGCGGATGGTCGAAAGTCTCGACCATCCCCCTTTATACCCCCCTTCCCGATACGATCACCCACATTTGCATGTTCTTCTCTTTGATCTGAGGATGTACTACACTTTCACAGTCTAATGGGTGTATTCTCTTTGTTTGCTAGTTAATTTATAGGAACTTCATCACCGACTCGCAGAGCTCCTTGCTCTTGGTCGGCTGAGAGCGAGGACAGGAAGATCCCACATTCTCACGTTCCTAAGGCATTCACGATCATCCTACCCCTGTGAGGCTCGAGTATAAGCCTCTGGCGTACATCATTCCTTTCTTTCTAACCTGTGCACTGTAGGTAGCAGCAGCATAGTTCGGAGGGAGGCCACGCACACGACCCACATGCCTTGGCGCATGGCACCACCTTCCGACGCCTACATCTGTAAGGCTGACAAATGTTGGGTAAGGGTGAAAAATACCCTATAAGGCTGTAAAATAGATTGGCAAGTCAGAAAAATAGCCCAGCTCACGTGACACTACCAGAAAAGGTGCTATTTCAGACGGCCAGTTTCCGTCTCAAATCCGTCTGAAATTTCGTCGGAAGACACTTTTGTAACGGATTTCACACAAAAAAGGGACGAAAATCGGCTGTCTCATATTCTTGATTACAAATTTCGGACAGATTTAATATCAGTCACAAATTCCGTCTAAAATTTTACACGGTAACTTACCGTGTGAAATACCGTCTAAAATTACAAATTTTGGACAGATTTAATATCAGTCACAAATTTCGTCTGAAATTTCACACGGTAACTTTCCGTGTGAAATACTATCTAAAATTATAAATTTCGGACAGATTTAATATCAGTCACACATTTCGTCTGAAATTTCACACGGAAAAGTTTCCGTGTAAAATACCGTATGAAATTATCCGTGCCAAATACCGTTCCAATATCCATCTGAAATTTCAGATAGATTATTTTGTCTCTATTTCCGTTGCAAAATTCAGATGTACAATTTCACACGGCCAATTATCGTCCCTATTTTTGTTTCAAAATTCAGACGTATCCGTCATAAATCCGTCTAAAATTTTAGATGGATAAATTTTCGTCTCTAATTCCGTCTGACATTTCCGACGGATCCGTCTGAAAATCTGTCTGAAATACTTCCATTAATTTTTTTAAAAAATATAAAACTATTTTAAAAAACTTGTTAAAATACATCAAATATAATCAAACTAACGTACTGAAAACAAAACACATAATAAGAAACTCAACACGAATCCCCACTGATCAAATATCATCAAAACAACGAACAAAAAATAAAACACATAATAAAGTCAAAAAATATCCTCCACGTCGTCCATATCCTCCTCCCTGCCCTGCGCATCTCCTCTATCGCCGCCCGCAGAAGGATCCTCCAACATTAAAAAAATAATAAAATCATTCATAGATAAAAAAATTACTGCGAAGATAAATTAAATATTTTATTACATTACATAAATTGAAATCAAACATAATATCAAATCGATAACTGCATAGATTTTATAGACCCAACTAACTGTCATCAGTATTTTAAATTAATTACATTTGGAGAATACAATTCTGAGCGCCGAGCTCAAACCGATCCAAATTGAAATCCGTATATTTTGACAAGTCACTTTTATCTCCCAGGTCGTGTTGGAACGATCGACATGCTGATCCGATCGGTATTTCAGATTTTAGATCCCCGAAGCAACTTCTTTAATTTTTAACTAAGTGCATTTACAAAATACACTTTTGAGCGCCGGGCCCAAATCGAGTATTCGATTTGGATTTCGCCAATTCTCACAAGTCACTTTTACCTCCCAAGTCGTGTTGGAACGATCGACATGCCGATTAGACATGTATTTTAGATTTTAGACCCCCAAACCCCTACTTATCTGTCTTTTAAATTAATTACATTTAGAGAATGCACTTTTGAGCGTCGGGCCCAAACCAGATATCCAATTTGGATTCCGTCAATTCTGACAAGTTACTTTCATCTCCCAAGTCATGTTGGAACGATCAGCATGTCGATCAGACCGGTATTTTTGATTTTACACCCCCGAACCTGACTTCTTTAAATTTAAACTAAGTGCATTTATAAAATGTACTTTTGAGCGCTGGGACCAAACTGGGTATACGATTTAGATTCCGCGAGTTCTCACAAGTCACTTTTATCTCCCAAGTCCTATTAGAACAATCGGCACGCCGATCAGACTGGTATTTCATATTTTAGACCCCCGGACCCGACTTCTTTAATTTTAAACTAAGTGTATTTACAAAATACACTTTTGAGCGCTAGGCCACAAACCGGGTATCCGATTTGCATTCCGCTAGTTCTCATAAGTCACTTTTATCTCACAGGACCTGTTGGAACGATCAGCACACCGATCAGACCGGTATTTCAGATTTTAGACCCCCCAACCCCTAGCTATCCGTCTTTTAAATTAATTACATTTAGAGACAACACTTTTGAGCGCTGGGCCTAAACCGGGTATCCGATTTGTATTCTGCCAGTTCTGACAAGTCACTTTTTATCTCCCAACTCCTGTTGGAACGATCGGCAGGCCGATCAGACTGGTATTTCAGATTTTCGGCCCCCGGACCTGACTTCTTTAATTTTAAACTAAGTGTATTTACAAAAAGTACTTTTAAGCGCTAGACCCCAAATCGGGTATCCGATTTGGATTCCGCCAGTTCTCACAAGTCACTTTTATCTCTCAGGTCCTGTTGGAACGATCGGCACGCCGATCAGACCGGTATTTCAGGTTTTAGATCCCCGAACTCAACTTCTTTAATTTTTAACTATGTGCTTTTACAAAATGGACTTTTGAACGCCAGGCCCAAATCGAGTATCTGATTTGTATTCCGCCAGTTCTCACAAGTCTCTTTTACCTCCCAAGTCGTGTTGGAACGATCGACACGCTGATCAGACATGTATTTGAAATTTTAGACCCCCGGACCCGACTTCTTTAATTTTAAACTAAGTGTATTTACAAAATACACTTTTGAGCGCTAGGCCCCAAACCGGGTATCCGATTTGGATTCCGCCAGTTCTCACAAGTCACTTTTATCTCTCAGGTCCTGTTGCACTGATCGGCACGTCGATCAGACCGGTATTTAAGATTTTAGACCCCCCAACCCCTAGTTATCTATATTTTATATTAATTACACTTAGAGACTGCACATTTGAGCGCTGGGCCCAAATCGGCTATCCGATTTGGATTCCGCCAGTTCTCACAAGTCACTTTTATCTCCCAGGTCTTGTTGGAATGATCGGCACGCCGATCAGACCGGTATTTTAGATTTTGCACCCCCGGACCCGACTTCTTTAATTTTAAACTAAGTGTATTTACAAAATGCACTTTTGAGCGCTAGGCCCCAAATCGGATACCCGGATTCCGCCAGTTCTCACAAGTCACTTTTATCTCCCAGGTCCTGTTGGAACGATCGGCACGCCGATCAGACTGGTATTTCAGATTTTAGACCTCCCAACCCCTAGTTATATATCCTTTAAATTAATTACATTAAGAGACTGCACATTTGAGTGTTGGGCCCAAACCGGCTATCCGATTTGGATTCCGTCAGTTCTCACAAGTCACTTTTATCTCCCAGGTCCTGTTGGAAAGATCGGCACGCCGATCTGACCGGTATTTCAGATTTTAGACCGCCGAACCCGACTTCTTTAAATTTAAACTAAGTTCATTTATAGAATGCACTTTTGAGCGCTGGGTCCAAACCGGGTAACAGATTTGGATTCCGCGAGTTCTCACAAGTCACTTTTATCTCCCAGGTCCTGTTAGAACGATCGGCACACCGATCAGATAGGTATTTCATATTTTAGACCCCCGGATCCGACTTCTTTAATTTTAAACTAAGTGTATTTACACAATGCACTTTTGAGCACTAGGCCCCAAACCAGGTATCCGATTTGGATTCCGCCGGTTCTTACAAGTCACTTTTATCTCCCAGGTCTTGTTGGAACGATCGGCACATCGATCAGACTGGTATTTCAGATTTTAGACGCCCCAACCCCTAGTTATCTGTCTTTTAAATTAATTACATTTAGAGACTGCACTTTTGAGCACTGGGCCCAAACCGGGTATCAGATTTGGATTCCGCCAGTTCTCACAAGTCAGTTTTATCTCCCAGGTCCTGTTGGAATGATCGGCATGATGATCAGACCGGTATTTTAGATTTTAGACCATGGACATGACCTCTTAAATTTTAAACTAAGTGTATTTACAAAATGCACTTTTGAGCGCTAGGCCCCAAACCGGATATCCGACTTGGATTCCGCCAGTTCTCAAAAGTCACTTTTATCTCCCAGGTCCTGTTGGAATGATCGGCACACCAATCATACCGGTATTTCAGATTTTAGACACTCGAACCTGACTTCTTTAAATTTAAACTAAGTGCATTTACAAAATGCACTTTTGAGCGCTGGGCCCAAATCGGGTATCCGATTTAGATTCTGCCAATTCTCACAAGTCACTTTTATCTCCCAGGTCCTGTTGGAATGATCGGCACGCCGATCAGAATGGTATTTCATATTTTAGACCCCCGGACCCAACATCTTTAATTTTAAACTAAGTGTATTTATAAAATGCACTTTTGAGCGCTAGGCCCCAAATCGGGTATCCGATTTGGATTCCGCCAGTTCTCACAAGTCATTTTTATCTCACAGGTCCTGTTAGAACGATCGGCATGTCGACCAGACCGGTATTTAAGATTTTAGACCCCCAACCCCAAGTTATCTATCTTTTAAATTAATTACATTTAGAGACTACACTTTTGAGCGCTGGGCCCAAACCAGGTATCCGATTTGGATTCCGCCAGTTCTCACAAGTCACTTTTTATCTCCCAGGTCATGTTGGAACTATCGGCACGTCGATCAGATCGGTATTTCTGATTTTAGGCCCCCGGACCAGACTTCTTTAATTTTAAACTAAGTGTATTTACAAAATGCACTTTTGAGCGCTAGGCCCCAAACCGGGTATCCGATTTAGATTCCGCCAGTTCTCACAAGTCACTTTTATCTCCCACGTCCTGTTGGAATGATCGACACGCCGATCACACCGGTATTTCAGATTTTAGATCCCCGAACCCAACTTCTTTAATTTTTAACTATATGCATTTACAAAATGGACTTTTGAGCACCGGGCCCAAATCGAGTATCCGATTTGGATTTCACCAATTCTCACAAGTCTCTTTTACCTCCCAGGTCGTGTTGGAACGATCGACATACCGATCAGACATGTATTTCAGATTTTAGACCCCTGGACCCGACTTCTTTTATTTTAAACTAAGTGTATTTACAAAATACACTTTTGAGCGCTAGGCCCCAAATAGGGTATCCGATTTGGATTCCGCCAGTTCTCACAAGTCACTTTTATCTCCCAAGTCCTGTTGGAACGATCGGCACATCGATCAGACCGGTATTTAAGATTTTAGACCCTCCAACCCCTAGTTATCTATCTTTTAAATTAATTACATTTAGAGATTGCACTTTTGAGCACTGGGCCCAAACCGGTTATCCGATTTTGATTCCGCCAGTTCTCACAAGTGACTTTTATCGCCCAGGTCCTGTTGGAAAGATTGACACGCCGATCAGATCGGTATTTCAGATTTTAGACCCCCGGACCCAACTTCTTTAATTTTAAACTAAGTGTATTTATAAAATGCACTTTTGAGCGCTAGGCCCCAAACCGGATATCCGATTGTGATTCCGCCAGTTCTCACAAGTCACTTTTATCTCCTAGGTCCTATTAGAACGATCGACACGGCGATCAGACCGATATTTCAGATTTTATACCCCCCAACCCCTAGTTATATATCTTTTAAATTAATTACATTTAGATGCCTCGTCCCCCAACTACCATCGTGTCCTGCTCCCGTTTGACGCCTTGTCTGCTGATGTGCACACGTCCCCGGGTGGATGGCCACCTCAGGCGTGCTCCAAATCGCCGGCCATTTGCTGTCGCTGCTTACACTCCAATTACTTTGCCCCTTGTTTTAGGCTTCACTTTAGGTTTGCTCTTGTTTCTGTATTGGGCCTTGCCCATAGGCTGTATTTGGGCTCCTCCCTTCCTTTGTTGAATGCCCCCCCGACCTTCGTGGTCCCTTGTACCCCCATCTCCCTTTCTTTCCTTTTTTCTTAATATATATAAAATCTTCTTGTAAGGTGTCTGAGGTCGAGTTTCTCCCCCTGCCCCTTGCAAGTATGGCTTTACTTAAAAAAAAATTATTACATTTAGAGACTGCACTTTTGAGCGCTGGGCCCAAACCGGGTATCCGATTTGGATTCTGCCAGTTCTCACAAGTCACTTTTATCTCCCAGGTCCTGTTGGAACAATCGTGTCATGCCCTGAGCCTTTTATTACAGCGGAAGACTAGCTCGGGGAATCGCGAACAGCCGACATGGTAAGCCTCTTGCAAGCAAGAACGATCAGAGCGCAAGACAATCACACATAAAAATGCAATTGCACAATAATTTACTCAAACTCCAACTTTATTTCATTAATAATCAAAACATTCTATTACAATGACTTTTCAACCCTCTTCAGTCCATTAGACTCAAGGAAAAAAAGGAAAATTACAAAGACTCGATCTAAACAATAGTGACTTTCCTAAGTCTTCACTCTTTTTTTTATAAGACTTTCATTCGCTCTCGGACCCGCTACTTGTATAACTCGAATCCGAATTCGTATCACTTCCATCTCCTAAAAAGATTGGAAATAGGTAATGAGCACACTTGCCCAGTAGGTATCTTCGCATCAACATGAAGACACTATTAAAGTAATTAGTGTTTTAGCTTTAAAGAAATAAGATAAAATCATGCGAATGCGATCAATCATGCGATTAAACCAAAGTAACAAAGATAATCATGTAAGATAGAATGAGCAAGTATGAACTAGCAAGAATATAACAAGAATATGATATGGCCTTTCATGAACAAGAATGTACTAGAAAGTCATGTAACAAGAAAGGAAATACTTTTCACTTAGTAGCAAGTACTTCTTGAATTTCTGTGGAATATCATGTAACAAGCTAGCAAGTCATGTACGTGTATATATCGTGTCGTGGATTTTCACTTCATGAGCTGTGGATATTTCACTTATTTATAGAGAAAGTACTCCCAACGCAATGCGACGTCAGTAGCATCATACCCCATGGTTTATAATAGTATGTTTTCGACAATCAATCGAGGGGACTAGCATAGAGCCCTTGAACACAATCAGTGCTCGATCCACATCTTCAAGTATAAATCAAGCTACTTCCACGCATGTAAATAATGTGGCCAAGAATGTACAATTTCAACAATAGGTTCATGATAAAGTAATCTATCATAAGAATGCTTCTATTTGAAAAGAATTTCAATAAACATATTAAAGCTAGGTTATGCCATGGAAATAAATTGGCAGCATAACAGTACGTTCCTTGACTTTCATAATTTAAAATTAAGGATCTTTGGACAATATGACAAGTCCTAGACCATCAATAATCCATCTAGAAACTTTAGAATATCAACCCTTGGGTCAAACCTCGGGTTAAAGTACTCAAGAATTATGACAGTCAGTCAATGGGCCGTTACATGAACGTGACGGTCTATAATTAGGACGTTAGAATGGCTGAATGCAGAAAGAATAAATTGGACTCAGTGAATGTGATGGTTGTATACTGGACCATTATATGTGCCTAGCGGTCTAGTAATAGGCCGTTACATAGTCAAAACCAGAAAATATCGATAGTACTTTCTAAACAATTGGACTTTAATGGTACAACCAACTCGGCGTCCTAGTGGGAATCCCAGGCTGACAGAGAATTACGGAGGCCTTGAAACAAGATTTCTTAGTCCATTGGAAGGGATATCCAATAGAGAAGTCCTCAAGTTCAAGAATATGTTCCTATAGTGCAAAAGTGTAAACTAATGGTCATATACCGGAATATATGCCATGTACTTAAAGAAATTGATTCTATAGTCGGAAAAGAATGTGTAACGATGTGAAACCATGATAAAACTCTGTGAATACATCATTTAAAATCATGATTTAATATAAAACTATAGAGTTTTAGCAAATGAAATTAACATGTACTTAAAATAACTCAAAGTGCTTTAGACATGCATGAACCAATTAATAAACTTAAAGTCATGAAAATGGGTCAAAACTTAGATAACTAGGCTTATTTATAAGCTACTTCTATTGTTCTCAATTCTGTCCCAAGTTGACAGAACACAGCACTCTAGCGGTCTAAGACAGGCGCATCATATAGCTGTGACGGTTCATCGTGGAGCCGTAAGAGTGTTGTAACGCTTCGATCCTGATCCGTTTGAGATTACAGAGAAATTTAAATACAACAGGCTGTGTGACGGCTTATCGTAAGGCCGTCAGAGTAATGTGACGGTCTAACTATAATCCGTCATAGTACTGCTGATAGTAAGTAAAAGAGCTATGGTTTAAAACCTTTCATGCAAGAAGAATCAGAATAAACAACTACTCTAGTCATGACAGAACGAAGAATAGGCTATCTAGATGCATAGGTTGCAGTGAATGAACAAGAGAATATCTTTTATCTTTCATTTAGGCTATGGACATGCATGTATGCATAGACCTACTAAAACATGAAATTCAAGGTTTATAGTGCATGGAATCAAGTGAAACCAGAGGGCTTTTATCCCTAACATGATATTCTTGCCGGTCATGAGATAACCTACCTCTTTACTGGGCTTTCAACTTCCAATTTGTGACTGCAAGACACGCTCTAGTTCTTCCCTTTTCTATGAGTTTTCAACAACTTCTCGTCGCTCCAACTCCTCAATCTCTTGACCTAAGGACGTAAAATTTGGAGGGTAAGATGGTGAAACTAAGGGGAATAGAAAGTTCTAAAGACACTTAGGCTAATTACCTCATTTTGGTGCTCTAATCTCTTGTTCTTCAGTGGACTTTCGCTCAGATTCCTGGGTTGCTATGGTTAAACCAGTAACTTTGGAAGCTTCAAACTCCTTGTGTTGTTGATCTCCTAGCACGAAATTTTGAGAAAGATTAGTCCTATGTATAAGGAACAAAAACCTCTAAAGAACCTACCTGAAATAATGTCGTCTTACCTTGATTCCACGTGAGCCAATGTAAGGGTCGCGCAGGTCAAAACTAGGGTCTATTTATAGGGTTTTGCTAGGGTTTGAGGATTAGATTGATTCTAGAGTCCTTGTTAAAGCTTAGATCGACTTCTGAGAGTCCTTAACACGTTTACTAGTCCTCCCATCTCGATCCCTAAGAGATAGACTAGTAAAAATCTAATTTTTTACTCTTTCTTCCACTCACGGAACTGACAGAGCGTAACAATCGACTATTGGTGCGTTACATTCCTGTGGCAGTCGCACGATAGACCGCTATAGCTACTGTGCACAGAATTCAACTTAATTTAAACTCTTTTATTTGTTTTATCCACATAATTATCTATAAAAGGATATTTATCCTTAAAATTCGTGAATAGGCTAAATAACCTTCTAGAATATGGGACAAACGTAATGGGCTTGGTCCTTAAACCTTTTAGGTTTTATTTATCAAAGCTGGATTAATTATTCAACATACTTGGGCCTTATAATCAATTTAAGCTTTATAATTTTTAATAAATTCTAGAAAATTCTTAAAATAATCCAGAAATTATTTATATAGATTTTGGGGCACTACACCCTCCCCCACTTAGAAGAATTTGATCCACAAATTCAATTCATGGATTATATGGAGAGTGTACTTACAGTTGAATAGTTCCGGGAATCTTTTCCGCATGGCTTCTTCTGTTTCCCAAGTTGCTTCGGACGGCCATGATTTCTTCCATTGAATTTTGACCATAGGAATAGCCTTATTCTTTAGTTGACGCACTTCCCGTTCAAGTATTTTGATTGGTTTTTGTTCGTATGTCAAGTCCTTCTTAATCTCCATATTGTCGTAAGTGATGACATGGAAAGGATCAAATACATACTTCTTGAGCATCGAGACGTGAAATACATTATGAACTTCGGATAATTATGGAGGTAAAGAAATCCGATAAGCTACTTCAGCAACTCTTTCCAGAATATCAAAAGTACCAATAAATCTTGGAGTAAGCTTTCCCTTAATACCAAATCTTCGAATACCTCGACCTGGAGAAACTTTACGAAATACATGATCTCCTACTTGAAACTCCAAGTCGCGCCTTCGATTGTCTGCAAGGGATTTCTGTCTGTCTTGGGCCTTTTGAAGTCTTTCACGAATGAGTTTTATGTTTTCCCTAGTATCCCTAATAATATCATGACCGAGAAATTACCTTTCTCCTACTTCATTCCAACAGAGAGGGGAACGACAACTCCTCCCATAAAGAGCTTCAAATGGTGCCATCCATATGCTGGCCTGATAATTGTTGTTATATGCAAATTCTACCATAGGTAAGTGATCATGCCAACTTCCTCCGAAATCAATAGCACAAACCCTGAGCATATCTTCCACCACTTGATTTGTTCTTTCAGTCTGACCATCAGTTTGTGGATGGAATGCCATGCTAAAGTTCAGTCTGGTCCCTAGTGAATGTTGTAGACCCTTCCAGAATTGTGATATGAATCTAGTATCTCTATCAGATATGATAGTGACAGGGACACCATGTAGCTTGACAATTTTCTTCATGTATAAGGCTACTAGAATATCCACAGACCATCGACTTTTGATTGGTATGAAATGTGTAGATTTAGTCAATCGATCTATGATCACCCATATACCGTCGTGTCCACCTCTTGTCTTTGGTAAACCCATAATGAAATATATTCCTATACTTTCCCATTTCCATGCTGGAATATCTAAGGGATGTAATTTACCTGCGGGTCGAAAATGCCCTGCCTTTACTTGTTGACAAGTGAGACAGCGAGACACGAAATCAGCTATTTCCCTCTTTATATTGGGCCACTAGAAATTTCTTTTGAGATCTTGATACATTTTGGTACTACTAGGGTGAATGGTGTACTTGGACTTATGTGCTTCTTCTAGGATCAGTTTCTTTGTATCCTCATGATCTGGTACACACACTCGGCCCTTAAATAGCAATCTTCCGTCATTTGAAACAGAAAAATCCGGCCTCTGTTCTATGTTGGCTTTAATCTCCAGTAATACGGGATCATCATTTTGCAGCTTGACCAGATCTTCTATTAATGTAGGTTGAGCTTGAATATTAGCTATGAAACAATCTTCTTCCTTCATGTCAATATCTAACTTCAACTGAGCAAATTAAGGAATAAGATTAGTCATACTAATCATGAGACTTGATAGCTTTCCCATTGGTTTTCTGCTGAGTGCATCTGCTACAGCATTAGCCTTGCCATGATGATATTGAATAGTAAAATCAAAGTCCTTACGATATTCTAACCATCTCCTCTACCTCATATTTAACTTCTTTCGAGAGAATAAGTATTTCAAACTTTTGTGGTCCGAGTAGACCGTGAACTTTTCTCCATAGAGATAATGACGCCAAATTTTTAAGGCGAAAATAACAGCTGCTAGTTCCAAATCATGCACAGGATAGTTTTTCTCGTGACGTTTCAATTGTGTTGAAGAATAACAGATTACCTTTCCATTCTGCATGAGGATGCACCCTAAGCCAATGCCAGACGCGTCCGTATATACTTTGAATCCACCACCTTCCATAGGTAGTGATAGAATAGGAGCTGTAATAAGATGGTTCTTAAGAGTTTGAAAACTCCTTTCACATTCCTCTTACCAGACAAAAAGATTTTCTTTTCTTGTGAGTCTAGTTAAAGGAACAACAATTTTTGAGAAGTTTTTAATGAATCTCCTATAATAACCAGCTAGGCCTAGAAAGCTCCTTACTTCTGATACAGTCGCTGGCCAGCTCCAGTTTCTGATAGCTTCTACTTTAGAAGGATCCACAGCGATACCTTCTTTTGAAATAATGTGGCCTATGAATGAAACTTCCTTGAGCCATAATTCACACTTGTTAAGCTTGGCATAAAGTTTATGTTCTCTAAGTGTTTACAAAGCTATCCTCAGATGTTCTTCATGTTCCTCTTTTATCTTGGAATATACCAGGATGTCATCGATGAAGACGACGATGAACTGGTCTAGATATGGAAGGAAAACATTATTCATAAGTTGCATAAATGCTGCTGGGCATTTGTTAACCCGAACGGCATTATCACGAATTCATAGTGGCCATAACGACTTCGAAAAGCTGATTTATAAATATCTTCTTCTTTAATTTTAAGCTGATGATAACCTGATCTGAGATCAATCTTGGAAAATACTCTGCTCCCGAAAGCTGATCGAAGAGCTCATCAATACGCGGCAACGGATACTTGTTTTTGATTGTAAGTTGATTCAGTCGTCGGTAGTCTATGCATAGCCTGAGAGAGCCATTCTTCTTCTTGACAAAAAGAACTGGCGCACCCCAGGGGGATGTGCTAGGTCTGATGAAGCCTTTTTCTAATAGTTCATGCAATTATCTTTTTAGTTCCTTAAGTTCCGTGGGGGACATCCTGTAAGGGGCTATAGAAACATGTGCTGCTCCTGGAATGAGTTTGATGGTAAAGTTTACTTCCCTCTCGGGTGGTAAACTGGGTAATTCGGATGGGAATACATCTGGGAACTCATTTACAGTAGGGATGTCTGCTATGATGATTTCCTTGGACTCGGTAACAATGACAGAAGCAAGAAAAGCTTCACATCCTTGCGAGATAAGTTTACAAGCGTGAAGAGAGGATATGATAGTGGGATGTTTCCTATACTTGATGCCAAGGAAAGAAAATCTTGGAAGACCTGGTTTTCGAAAGGATATAATCCTATTTCGGCAGTTAATATCAGCATCATGATCTATAAGCCAATCTACCCCTAAAATGGCATCATAACCTTTTATGTCAAGGCATACTAAGTTTGCGGGGAGATTGTGTCCTTCTACTATTACCTCACTATCAGGATAATACTCGGTCAGTTTTGTTCCAGAACCTAAGGGTGTAGTAATAGCAAGATCGAAAGGTAAGGGAACTAATGCAATTGGTAATGTTTTTACAAAAGTAATGGAGATAAAAGAATGAGAGGCACCAGTATCAAATAGCACAAATGCAGGACGGGAACAAATTTGAAGGGTACCTGAGAGAAATAACAATTGTTAATTCTCATGGAATTAGAAAGAGATTAATCTTAAAACTAATTAACTATCTTATCCCGGGCTCTACCCAATTCTCGCATGGGTGAGGAAATTCCTTCCTTAGTTCATAGGTAGAGGTCCTTAAGCCTTGAACTTATCCTATGACATGACTCTTTTCCCTAAGTCCTGAGACTTAGGCTCTGATACCAACTTAACTGTCACGCCCCGAGCCTTTTATTACAGCGGAAGACTAGCTCGGGGAATCGCGAACAGCCGACATGGTAAGCCTCTTGCAAGCAAGAACGATCAGAGTGCAAGACAATCACACATAAAAATGCAATTGCACAATAATTTACTCAAACTCCAACTTTATTTCATTAATAATCAAAACATTCTATTACAATGACTTTTCAACCCTCTTCAATCCATTAGACTCAAGAAAAAAAAAGAAAATTTCAAAGACTCGATCTAAACAATAGTGACTTTCCTAAGTCTTCACTCATTTTTTTTGATAAGACTTTCATTCGCTCTCGGACCTGCTACTTGTATAACTCGAATCCGAATTTGTATCACTTCCATCTCCTGAAAAGATTGGAAATAGGTAATGAGCACACTTGCCCAGTAGGTATCTTCGCATCAACATGAAGGAACTATTAAAGTAATTAGCATTTTAGCTTTAAAGAAATAAGGTAAAATCATGCGAATGCGATCAATCATGCTATTAAACCAAAGTAACAAAGATAATCATGTAAAATAGAATGAGCAAGTATGAACTAGCAAGAATATAACAAGAATATGATATGGCCTTTCATGAACAAGAATGTACTAGAAAGTCATGTAACAAGCAAGTAAGTACTCTTCACTTAGTAGCAAGTACTTCGTGAATTTCAGTGGAATATCATGTAACAAGCTAGCAAGTCATGTACGTGTATATATCGTGTCGTGAATTTTCACTTCACGAGCCGTGAATATTTCACTTGTTTATAGAGAAAGTACTCCTAGCGCAATGCGACGCCAGTAGCATTATACGCCATGGTTTATAATAGTATGTTTCCGACAATCAGTCGAGGGGACTAGCATAGAGCCCTTGAACACAATAAGTGCTCGATCCCCATCTTCAAGTATAAATCAAGCTACTTTCACGCATGTAAATAATAGGGCCAAGAATGTACAATTTCAACAATAAGTTTATGATAAAGTAATCTATCATAAGAATGCTTCTATTTGAAAAGAATTTCAATAAACATATTAAAGCTAGGTTATGCCATGGAAATAAATCGGCAGCATAATGGTACGTTCCTTGACTTATATAATGTAAAATTAAGTATCTTTGGATAATATGATAAGTCCTAGACCATCAATAATCCATCTAAGAACTTTAGAATATCAACCCTTAGGTCAAACCTCGGGTTAAAGTACTCAAGAATTGTGACGGTCGGTCAATGGGCCGTTACATGAACGTGACGGTCTATAATTAGGCCATTAGAATGGATGAATGCAGAAAGAATAAATTGGACTCAGTGAATGTGACATTTGTATACTAGACCGTTATATGTGCCTGACGGTCTAGTAATAGGCCGTTACATAGTCAAAACCAAAAAATATCGATAGTACTTTCTAAACAAATGGGCTTTAATGGTACAACTAACTCGGCGTCCTAGTGGGAATCCCAGGATGTCAGAGAATTACGGAGGCCTTGAAACAAGATTTCCTAGTCCATTGGAAGGAATATCCAATAGAGAGGTCCTCAAGTTCAAGAATATGTTTCTATAGTGTAAAAGTGTAAACTAATGGTCATATACCGGAATATATGCCATGTACTTAGAGAAATTGACTCTATAGTCGGAAAAGAATGTGTAACGATGTGAAACCATGATTAAACTCCGTCAATACATCATTTAAAATCATGATTTAATATAAAATTATAGAGTTTTAGCAAATGAAATTAACATGTACTTAAAATAACTCAAAGTGCTTTAGACATGCATGAACCAATTAATAAACTTAAAGTCATGAAAATGGGTCAAAACTTAGATAACTAGGCTTATTTATAAGCTACTTTTATTGTTCTCAATTCTGTCCCAAGTTGACAGAACACAGCACTCTAGCGGTCTAAGACAGGCGCATCATATAGCTGTGACGGTTCATCGTGGAGCCGTCAGAGTGTTGTAACGCTTCGATCCTGATCCGTTTGAGAATACAGAGAAATTTAAATACAACAGGCGGTGTGACGGCTTATCGTAAGGCCGTCAGAGTCATGTGACGGTCTAACTATAATCCGTCATAGTACTGCTGATAGTAAGTAAAAGAGCTATGGTTTAAAACCTTTCATGCAAGAAGAATCAGAATAAACAACTACTCTAGTCATGACAGAACGAAGAATAGGCTATCTAGATGCATAGGTTGCAGTGAATGAACAAGAGAATATCTTTTATCTTTCATTTAGGCTATGGACATGCATGTATGCATAGACCTACTAAAACATGAAATTCAAGGTTTATAGTGCATGGAATCAAGTGAAACCAGAGGTCTTTTATCCCTAACATGATATTCTTGCCGTTCATGAGATAACCTACCTCTTTACTGGGCTTTCAACTTCCAATTTGTGACTGCAAGACATGCTCTAGTTCTTCCCTTTTCTGTGAGTTTTCAACAACTTCTCGTCGCTCCAACTCCTCAATCTGTTGACCTAAGGACGTAAAATTTGGAGGGTAAGATGGTGAAACTAAGGGGAACAGAAAGTTCTAAAGACACTTAGGCTAATTACCTCATTTTGGTGCTCTAATCTCCTGTTATTCAGTGGACTTTCGCTCAGATTCCTGGGTTGCTATGGTTAAACCAGTAACTTTGGAAGCTTCAAACTCCTTGTGTAGTTGATCTCCTAGCACGAAATTTTGAGAAAGATTAGTCCTATGTATAAGGAACAAAAACCTCTAAAGAACCTACCTTAAATAATGTCGTCTTATCTTGATTCCATGTAAGCCAATGTAAGGGTCGCGCAGGTCAAAACTAGGGTCTATTTATAGGGTTTTGCTAGGGTTTGAGGATTAGATTGATTTTAGAGTCCTTGTTAAAGCTTAGATCGACTTCTGAGAGTCCTTAACACGTTTACTAGTCCTTTCATCTCGATCCTTAAGTGATAGACTAGCAAAAATCTAATCTTTTTGCTCTTTCTTCCACTCACGGAACTGACAGAGCGTAACGATTGACTATTGGTGCGTTACATTCCTGTGGCGGTCGCACGATAGACCGCTACAGCTACTATGCGCAGAATTCAACTTAATTCAAATTCTTTTATTTGTTTTATCCACATAATTATCTATAAAATGATATTTATCCTTAAAATTCGTGAATAGGCTAAATAACCTTCTAAAATATGGGCCAAACTTAATGGGCTTGGTCCTTAAACCTTTTGGGTTTTATTTATCAAAGCTGGATTAATTATTCAACATACTGGGGCCATATAATCAATTTAAGCTTTATAATTCCTAAAAAATTCTAGAAAATTTTTAAAATAATCTAGAAATTATTTATATAGATTTTGGGGCACTACAGATCGGCACGCCGATCCGACCGATATTTCAGATTTTAGACCCCCAGACCCGACTTCTTTAATTTTAAACTAAGTATATTAACAAAATGCACTTTTGAGCGCTAGGCCCCAAACGGGTATCCGATTTGGATTCCACCTGTTCTCACAAGTCACTTTTATCTCTCAGGTCCTGTTGGAACGATCGCCACGCCGATCAGACCGATATTTCAGATTTTAGAGCTGTTGGATTTTCCAGTGTCTCCCTTAGGGATTTGCCGTTCCACGTGGATTATGGGGTCCACGTGGGGCATCAATGCGTTGGCAGCCTATCCCGCCGCATGGATTATGGGGTCCTTGTGTGATGCCCCTTATGTCCGCCCACAGCACGATAGTGTGGGGTTCTGCAATGCCATAAGGAAATACGGTCCGCCTTCGCTACTAGCTCGAGCTTTTAGTGCAACGGTTGGGGCATGATCCTATAAACTGGTATGAGAGCGAGGTCGCGGGTTCAAATCCCCCAGGTGCCGCTGGGGGGGGGAGATTCTTAGATTTTCCCGCGTCTCCCTCAGGGCTCCTTTGTTAATCGGGTAGAATAACTCATTCGACCCTTTTCAGTCGAATGAGATATTCGACCCCGCGTAACTCTTCTGTATGTGAGAGGCTTCAGTGGGCCCCACAAATTCTCTCCCATGGGATGAGTAATCCGGCGGCGCTATTCGAGAAACAAACAGGCCCTTAGGGATTTGCTGTTCCACGTGGATTATGGGGTCCACGTGGGGCATCGGTGCGTTGGCAGCCCATCCCGCCGCATGGATTATGAGGTCCATGTGCGAAACCCCTCACGTCCGCCCACAGCATGATAGTGTGGGGTTCTGTAATGTCATAAGTGTTGGGTTCGGTGCAAGTATTCAGAGGGGGGGGTGAATGAATATGGCCTATAAAAACTTTCACCCAATTAAATTATTAGGCTCACTAACTATTTAGAATGCTAACTAGACAGATTTATCAAATCTGGAAGACTAATTAGCAGATGCGGAATTAAACAAACAGACAGTGAGCACTCTAACAAGACAAGTTAGACGAACTATAGCTCAATTTGAATTTCGATTACTTAACAGATTAAGACACTCTAAGAGAGCTAATCAACTTTTCTGCTCAACCAGAAAGCCAACACTTAGTGCGCCCCTAATCAATCATCTAACGGAAGCAAACCATAAGCAGTCAACCCATAATGCAAGAGGGGTTTTTAGGTGGTTCGGTCCTGCAGACCTACATCCACCCCACACTCAAACCGAGTGTGGATTCCGCTGACTCACAGCTTGAACAGCTGGGCATCACAGCTTGCCATACATCCGCTGGGCAACACAGCTTGCCGTCCGAGGAATCCTCCTCGCCCCGCTGAGCAACACAGGTTGCTATCCAGTGGAATCCTCCACTGCAAACCGCTGGACAATACAGCTTAGCCATCCAGAGGCAGCACCTCTGCAATCCGCTGACTAACAGCTTGAAGAAAGGTATAAAAGGAAAACAGAAAACAGAAATAAATAGCAATCAGAAAGCTGAAACAATGAAGCATAAATATAGCTCTCGAAAAGCACTTCTAACTTGGATTTGATCCAAAAGCCAGACAACCCAATCTCCCTCTCTCTCTAAGCTCGAGCTCTCTATTTCTCTTCTTTCTCTTCTTCTTCTTCTCTTCTCTTCTTTCTCTTCTTCTTCTTCTCTTCTCTTCTCTTTCTTTTTCTCTGGATCGAAGACCTCTCTGCACTCTCAGACTGGATGTATATGCTTTGCCCCTTTTCTTTCGATCAGTCTTCTTTAGTGGAAGAAGGCTCGTATATATAGCAACATCAGCAGCAGGCACACTGGGCGCGTGTGGCTTCCACATTTCCTGCCCTAAAAATTCAGACCACGTGGCAGCGTCCTGGTATCTCATCCATCCTTGGATCACGAGCCAGGCACCTCGGATCACGTGCCCTTCATTAGCCTCTTCAGTCCGATGTATAGAGTTCTCAGTTCACGTGCTCAATGACAGCAATCTGACTTGCTGCGTCGACGCTGTCAATCAATGGCGTTAACGCAGTGAGGCATTCCAGTAAGCCATTGGCTTCGTCTCTTTAGCTGCTGCGTCGACGCTGCTCAATTATGGCGTTGACGTAGTGGAATAGCCTGTGAAGGTCTCTGCTTCTTTAACTGCTGCGTCGACGCTGCTTGCTTGTGGCGTTGACGCAGTGGAAGATATCGTGAAGGCTTCGTCAACTGATGCGTGGACGCTTTAAGCTCCCAGCGTCGACCCTGTTCCCTTCAGCAACAAGAATGAAGTCATAAGATTTAAGTATGTACATTGCAGGGTATATACTTCGTTGTATAGACTTGTGAAGGCGAATGCAACGTATAGACTTGCCCAATGTGTTGACTTCAACAAAGGAGGCAACGACTGTATAGACTTTAAATCCTAAAGGCAGTGTATAGACATTGAAGAACAACAACCAATGTATGGACTTTACAATGCAAACAACAATGTATAGACTTCATGTAAAAGCCCAATGTATAGACATTGAATTCGAAGATCAATGTGCAGACTTTGGATTTGAAGACCAGTGTGCAGACTTCAAGTTTAACTGTGGATGTACAGACTTCAGGTGTGAAGATGATTGTGCAGACTTTAGGAAATCAAGCAATGTGCAGACTTGAAGCTCCACGATGGATGTATAGACTTCAAATATCAAGACGCTAAGGAAGACAGACAATGTACAGACTTGCTGACAGACCGATGTACAGACTTTGCTCAAATGCATGAGACGCTAACTGAGACGCTGGACTCTGTACAGACTTTGAGCGATGTATGGGCTTCAAAGAAGTTGGCGATTCAATGTACAGACTTGATGAAGCGAAGCCAATGTACAGACTTAATGTGTAGCTGAAGCCTTGAACGTAGGAATAGGCTGGAGTGTATAGACTTCAGGCTTCAGAACTGAATGTTCAGACTTCGCCTAAGAAACGTAGGGAAAGACCCCAGTGTATAGACTTTGCCTTGAGCGAAAGGTAAGTGATGAATGTATAGACTTTCACGATGTGTAGACTTGGATACGTGAAACTACAGTGAAGGAATGTACACACTTGACCGAATCAAAGGCAAATCGAGTGTACAGACTTCATGCCATGAGACGCTGAAAGAGACAGTCCAATGTACAGGCTTATGAAGACTGATGCATGAACAGTAATGCATAGACTTGCATGAGACGCTCGAATGTATAGACTTAAGAGCATATGACACGGCTGTACAGACTTAGAATATGAAGACTGATGTACAGACTTCATTAACAATGCATGAATGAGACGTTGTATACACTTAGCCTAATACAATGTATGCGACTAACGCTGTACACACTTAGCCTAAGACATGCATGAGACTGACTCTGAACACACTTAGCCTAAGACAATGTGTGGACTTTATCTATCATGGACGATATATAGACTCAATCAATTGGAAGAGATTCCAGTGTATAGACTTGAGTTCTTAAGCATGACTGCTGAAGGAGTCGGCCCATCAGAGGATGTGTCGACCCATGACATATGAGAAATGTAAACAGCAGTGAATGGAATGTGAATGGAATGCAAAGAGCACGTAGAGGCAATATAGACTTTGAATCCAATGCACACGGCTGACAGACTTGAAGTGAACTGAATGAACATGATGTACAAACTTCAAGGCTTGAATGCAAATGATGCAATGCACAGAAATGCACTTTGTTTATTGCAATCATCAAAACAAAATAGCATTGCTATCATCAAAATACAATATCAATCATCAAAACATAATAGCATTGCTATCATCAAAATATAATATCAAATGCACTCAAATGCACTCACTGTCTTGCTATCATCAAAACTAAATAGCATTGCTATCATCAAAGCAACATAGCACATACTTGTGCCTAAGAGGCACAACATTCTCCCCCTTTTTGATGATGGCAATAAACAATGACAGTGAGTCACACACAAACTTTTCTCCCCCTTTGACATAATTGAAAAGGGAAGAACAATAAAAAACATGTGTGCAACATGGCAGTATGCATGCAAGTGACTTCTCGAGCAATAAACTCTCCCTGAAGGTATGACTCCCCCTGAATTATTTCTCCCCCTAAATAAATGCTCCCCCTTTGAGAAGGAATATGAACAGATAAACAAAGGTAGAGAAGGTAGGAGGGTCACTTGACAACAACTGAATCATAGGTTCAGAAAGGAAGTATGATTATAAATAACTATTAAAGTATAAGAATCAGCAACATACAATTTTGACAAAAATTCAGGTTTAACAGTGATAAATCTAGAGTAAAACATCTGACCCCTGAAAAAGAGTTTATATATTCCATTTATAGCAATGAATCTAGGGCACATGGTATTAATAGATAAGTCAGAAATAATACCCTTTTGTGATTAAACATGGAAGATCAAGAATGGCAGTTGAATATGTATTGAAAATAATTTTCACTTATTGACTTTAGATTTTTCGAAGGGTTACAGCAGTTTGATTTTCACTTTTGAATTTTTCAGAACATGAACTAAGTAAATAGATCAGTGGCATTTATGCTGTTGACATTAGGTGTACACCTTGATCAGAGGTAAGTACTCCCAGTTACTAGGCATAAACTACTAGACCTATTTCAAATCAGAACCCACAAAGGATAGTCTTCACTTTTGACATTAAGGGTACACCTTGATTAGAGGCCAGTACCCTCAGTTACTTGGTGAGGACTCCCCCTATAGATTTGACCCTATGAACAGAGATATTCTGAATCACCTCATGACATGTGAATTCTCCTGCTTCTTTGGAGGAGTTCACAGTTTCTCAGTGCAATCGGCCATTGCTCTGTCACTGTGTTCAGTTCTTAACATTAATGATCTTATTTACTGCTGCCCTTAATTCTTTTAGAGTGATTGTTAACAAAAAAATCAGTACACACTCTTATTAGCTTGTTCTAGACATATCCGGTTCAACACATTTAGGCATTACAAGAACTTTTTCTATTTTAGCCATGAGACAAAGATTAAGAGCTATAAAAGTTTTCTTGTATCTCAAATTCTGAAGTGCAGACACTTAACTCCCCAATTTATAAAGGTTAAACCTTTAGTTCCTTTCAATTTGTAAGAGTGATTCTTATAAGTGAACAATTGCAATAATCACAATTCAATGTGCTAAACCAGATGCAAAGTTGTTGTTCAGTGAGAATGATGGGGAAAAGATAGCAATTGGCAATATGGTTCAATGAGCAACTGATGTCAAGGAATGTAAATCATTTGAATGAGAACACTGAGAAGTGAATATGATTCAATGAATTGAATAGAACTCTCAGCTCCCCCTGACATCATGATGCAAGAGATATGCTATGCAACATACTGTTCTACATGCAGACTATGCACCAAGGATACATGAGACAAGTATGTAATCAATTCAGGTTTATGCATCCAAGTCAAGCATTTTCATCCTTTTTCAGATTTTTTCCAACATATGATGCAGTGCAAAGCAGACCTATTACGCATTGAAAAACATGCAGTCTACGACAATAGGCAAATGCCAGTCATGCAAATCAGTCCTTTATGCATTGAACAACTTTAAAGTCAGTCATGCAAATAATGTATGCAGACATTAGACACATGCAATGACTCTATACACTGAAGAACTATTCACAATCAGCAAGTTATGCATTCAACAACAAGGATGCAATCCATTTACACAGTGCAATAATCAGTGAGAGAAGAGCATCAGATATATGCAAGGTAAAACTCAGTAGCTGAGTCTGGAATGCAGACTGATCAGCTAGACATGAAGAGAATATCAGACATCAAACGAACAGTTCAACAATTTCAGATATCAAACAGACAAATCAGCATTTTCAGATGATGAAATTTAAAAACAAGTTCAGAGCTAACCTGAGATGTAGAATCCTAGGGCTTCCTTTTTGAGTGCCTTGGCTAAATTACCCCTTTTATTTCTCTCACCAAGGCATACCTGCAACATATCAATCAATATGATCTTGTAGGGACCCAAGCAGTCTTGGGTCCTGCACTAACCCTATCAGGTGTTCTAAACATTCTTTTTGCAACATTATCATCAAATTCCATAAAAGAACAATCAGACATAGAATATCCAAAATTTTCACAATAATGACATGAAACAACAGATTGTCTGGTCCTATGATGCTTATCAAAAGAAGCATGAGACCTATGAGATTGAGCATGAGTTGTTCTGTTGTTTACATGAACATTCTGTTTCTTATTCTTCTTCATCCAGCATTCAACAAATTTGTGACCTGATTTACCACAATTAAAGCATGAAAAGTTCACAGGTCGTTTTGTAGAGAATTTAAAAACTTTGTTATTAACATGACTTACTTGGGCATGCCAACAGTCCTTGACTGTATGGCCATGCCTCCCACATTCGAAGCATTTAAGATGCTTGCTTCTAGATTCATTTTTACCCCAATGATTTCCTGACCAGCACTCAATAGCCTTGTGCCCAGGCTTATTGCAAGTGAAACAAATGATATGCTGATTAAATTTAAGTTTGTTTCTTTTGTGCTCATGATGATTTGGGGTGTATCTGGCATGCATTCTGTCATCAGATTTCAAAGCATAGCACTCATTCATTAAATGACCATACCTACCACAATAATAGCATGAAGCATTAGATTTCCTGAAGGCATGGTTTCTTCCAGATAGAGTCCTAGAATGCATTGTTTTATTTGCATGCTCATCCTCTTTTAATATTCTGCAATCATCCATGATATACCCATGCTTACCACAGTAATAGCAAGAAGCATCAGATTTCCTAGAGGCATGGTTTCTATCAGATGAATTCACAGATGCATGTGAATGAGTACAAGAAGCATGAGCATTTTGCATTGACCCATCAGATTCAGCAGAGCTAACAAATTTCAGAGTATAACTAGAATTATTCTTTGCTTTCTTTGTTTGACGTTTCCTTTTCAATTTTTGATTATTATCAACAGGTTTTGTTTGCTTTTCAATTTTCTGAGCTTTGAACTGAAAGACAGATTTTGAAGGTGACTTCTGATTTTCATTTTTTTTTTGGGATTGCTTTGAAGTACCAGCTACATCAGTGCTTTGGACAAAAGTGGTATATAGCTGGTTTTTAGTGATTTTCTTAACATCAGAATAGCAATTTGTTCCCCCTTCTGAGTTATCATCCTTCCTCTTCTTTGCAGACTCAATAGCTGAATTTTCCAGATTATGAATTTTATCTTCCAAGCTAGCAATGTGAAGTTCATAACTGGCTATTTCCTGTTCACTGCAATTAACACATTCGCTTAGAACTTGGTTTGTAGTCTTATACTTCTCAATTTCTTGTTCTAGACTGTTCAAAATTTCTGAATTTTCATCATATACAGCCTTTCCTTTTTCTGTAGTGAGAAGTCTTTCAGACAAGCCAGTGTTCAACCACTTCAGTTTTTCAACTTCAGCTTTTAATTCAGTGTTTTCTTCCTCAAGATTTTTATCCTGAATTTCATTGTTAGCACATCTCTCTCTTCCAGACATTAGTTCTAGTTTTTCAATTAATTCCTCTTCTCTTTCCTCCACTCTAATTTTCTCAGCCACCAAGTTTTTGTGATCCTCTTTAAGTGAGATAATTTGTTTACTCAGCCATTCATTCTGACTATAAAGATCTTCATTTCATTCTCTTAGAGCTGAGCACATATGGCAGGTTAATTGAGCAGAAGAAGAATGTGAAACCTCCCCATTGATTTCATTTATTCTACCCATAAGATTTTCAATTTTCTTTTGAAATTCTTCATTCTCAAGTTTCAGTTTATCCAATTCAGAATTAACTTGAGTCAGTTCTTGCATCCCTTTTATATGTTCACTTTTCTTCTCATTCAGCTGATTCTCAAGTTCTGATATCTTGTCCAGACATGTTTGATTTTCAAATTTTAGAGAGCCATTCTGTTCCTGAAAATTCTGAACATCTAACATACATGCATTATAAGATTGTTTCAGATCTGGACAAGTTTTACAAGGAACTTTTAAAGTTATCTGATCACATTTCTTTTTCAGTCTTTTATTCTCAGATTTCAATTTCTCACATCTATTATTGAGTTCCTCATTTATATTCCATAGATCATCAATTGAAAGTTCTTCAGGTTCAGAACTTACCTCGGATGAAGTTTCATCATCAGCATTTCTTCTATCAGCCATCAAGCATTTGCTGTGATTTCTGATTAGCTTCAATTTTTCAAAAATGTCTTTGGCAGACCTGCAAGATGAAATGCATTCAATTAGAGATCTGTCAATTGATTCTTTTAATAAAACTACAGCTCTATTATTGACGGAGTCTTTTAGCTTATCCTTCTTGGTCCATTTAGATTTATCCTTCGACAGTTTGTATGGGCCGTGAGTCATTACCTTCCACAATTTTGGATCAGTAGACTTTACATACCGATGGAGGTTTTCGAACCAAGAGTCAAAGTTATCACCTCTGAATATCGGAGGATTAGCCATCGAATCAGATAACAACCAAATTCAAAGCACAAAACAATAGACAACAAAACCAGATAAGCAAGACACGGCACTAACTCAGTGAAACTAAATACAGAACACAAGAGGCACACTTATGAAATGCACCAAACAGAAATGCACTAAACCAGATGATCAACGTAAAGCACTAAGACAGTAAATCAAAATGATTCCAAATGACCCACTCTGAAATGCACTAAACAGTTAGCAGGATCCTCTGCAGATTGTTAGATCTGTTAAGTCAGAGACTGCTCTGATACCAATTGTTGGGTTCGGTGTAAGTATTCAGAGGGGGGGTGAATGAATATGGCCTATAAAAACTTTCACCCAATTAAAATATTAGGCTCACTAACTATTTAGAATGCTAACTAGACAGATTTATCAAATCTGGAAGACTAATTAGCAGATGCGGAATTAAACAAACAGACAGTGAGCACTCTAACAAGACAAGTTAGACGAACTATAGCTCAATTTGAATTTCGATTATTTAACAGATTAAGACACTCTAAGAGAGCTAATCAACTTTTCTGCTCAACCAGAAAGCCAACACTTAGTGCGCCCCTAATCAATCATCTAACGGAAGCAAACCATAAGCAGTCAACCCACAATGCAAGAGGGGTTTTTAGGTGGTTCGGTCCTGCAGACCTACATCCACCCCACACTCAAACTGAGTGTGGATTCCGCTGACTCACAGCTTGAACAGTTGGGCATCACAGCTTTCCATACATCCGCTGGGCAACACAGCTTGCCGTCCGAGGAATCCTCCTCGCCCCGCTGAGCAACACAGCTTGCTGCCCAGTGGAATCCTCCACTGTAAACCGCTGGGCAATACAGCTTAGCCGTCCAGAGGCAGCACCTCTGCAATCCGCTGACTAACAGCTTGAAGAAAGGTATAAAAGGAAAATAGAAAATAGAAATAAACAGCAATCGGAAAGCTGAAACAATGAAGCACAAATATAGCTCTCGAAAAGCACTTCTGACTTGGATTTGATCCAAAAGCCAGACAACCCAATCTCCCTCTCTCTCTAAGCTCGAGCTCTCTATTTCTCTTCTTTCTCTTCTTCTTCTTCTCTTCTCTTCTTTCTCTTCTTCTTCTTCTCTTCTCTTCTCTTTCTTTTTCTCTGGATCGAAGACCTCTCTGCACTCTCAGACTGGATGTATATGCTTTGCCCCTTTTCTTTCGATCAGTCTTCTTTAGTGGAAGAAGGCTCGTATATATAGCAACATCAGCAGCAGGCACACTGGGCGCGTGTGGCTTCCACATTTCCTGCCCTAAAAATTCAGACCACGTGGCAGCGTCCTGGTATCTCATCCATCCTTGGATCACGAGCCAGGCACCTCAGATCACGTGCCCTTCATTAGCCTCTTCAGTCCGATGTATAGAGTTCTCAGTTCACGTGCTCAATGACAGCAATCTGACTTGCTGCGTCGACGCTGTCAATCAATGGCGTTAACGCAGTGAGGCATTCTAGTAAGCCATTGGCTTCGTCTCTTTAGCTGCTGCGTCGACGCTGCTCAATTATGGCGTTGACGTAGTGGAATAGCCTGTGAAGGTCTCTGCTTCTTTAACTGCTGCGTCGACGCTGCTTGCTTGTGGCGTTGACGCAGTGGAAGATATCGTGAAGGCTTCGTCAACTGATGCGTGGACGCTTTAAGCTCCCAGCGTCGACCCTGTTCCCTTCAGCAACAAGAATGAAGTCATAAGATTTAAGTATGTACATTGCAGGGTATATACTTCGTTGTATAGACTTGTGAAGGCGAATGCAACGTATAGACTTGCCCAATGTGTTGACTTCAACAAAGGAGGCAACGACTGTATAGACTTTAAATCCTAAAGGCAGTGTATAGACATTGAAGAACAACAACCAATGTATGGACTTTACAATGCAAACAACAATGTATAGACTTCATGTAAAAGCCCAATGTATAGACATTGAATTCGAAGATCAATGTGCAGACTTTGGATTTGAAGACCAGTGTGCAGACTTCAAGTTTAAATGTGGATGTACAGACTTCAGGTGTGAAGACGATTGTGCAGACTTTAGGAAATCAAGCGATGTGTAGACTTGAAGCTCCACGATGGATGTATAGACTTCAAATATCAAGACGCTAAGGAAGACAGACAATGTACAGACTTGCTGACAGACCGATGTACAGACTTTGCTCAAATGCATGAGACGCTAACTGAGACGCTGGACTCTGTACAGACTTTGAGCGATGTATGGGCTTCAAAGAAGTTGGCGATTCAATGTACAGACTTGATGAAGCGAAGCCAATGTACAGACTTAATGTGTAGCTGAAGCCTTGAACGTAGGAATAGGCTGGAGTGTATAGACTTCAGGCTTCAGAACCGAATGTTCAGACTTCGCCTAAGAAACGTAGGGAAAGACCCCAGTGTATAGACTTTGCCTTGAGCGAAAGGTAAGTGATGAATGTATAGACTTTCACGATGTGTAGACTTGGATACGTGAAAGCTACAGTGAAGGAATGTACACACTTGACCGAATCAAAGGCAAATCGAGTGTACAGACTTTATGCCATGAGACGCTGAAAGAGACAGTCCAATGTACAGGCTTATGAAGACTGATGCATGAACAGTAATGCATAGACTTGCATGAGACGCTCGAATGTATAGACTTAGGAGCATATGACACGGCTGTACAGACTTAGAATATGAAGACTGATGTACAGACTTCATTAACAATGCATGAATGAGATGTTGTATACACTTAGCCTAATACAATGTATGCGACTGACGCTGTACACACTTAGCCTAAGACATGCATGAGACTGACTCTGAACACACTTAGCCTAAGACAATGTGTGGACTTTATCTATCATGGACGATGTATAGACTCAATCAATTGGAAGAGATTCCAGTGTATAGACTTGAGTTCTTAAGCATGACTACTGAAGGAGTCGGCCCATCAGAGGATGTGTCGACCCATGACATATGAGAAATGTAAACAGCAGTGAATGGAATGTGAATGGAATGCAAAGAGCACGCAGAGGCAGTATAGACTTTGAATCCAATGCACACGGCTGACAGACTTGAAGTGAACTGAATGAACATGATGTACAGACTTCAAGGCTTGAATGCAAATGATGCAATGCATAGAAATGCACTTTATTTATTGCAATCATCAAAACAAAATAGCATTGCTATCATCAAAATATAATATCAATCATCAAAACACAATAGCATTGCTATCATCAAAATACAATATCAAATGCACTCACTGTCTTGCTATCATCAAAACCAAATAGCATTGCTATCATCAAAGCAACATAGCACATGCTTGTGCCTAAGGGGCACAACAATAAGGAAATACGGTCTACCTTCGCTACTAGCTCGAGCTTTTAGCGCAACGGTTGTGGCATGATCCTGTAAACATCACTCTCACTATAGGGTTAAAGGAGACTAAAAGGTATGCTCTGATACCACTTGTTAATGAGTTACCAGAAGATCCAAAGGGGGGTGAATTGATCTTTAAAGCTTTTTGGCCAATTTGAAAAATGTGTGAGGCAAATAGGGCTGGAATGCAGGTCAAACACTTAATCTGCAAGAGTATACGCCCTAATCAACTTGTGCAAATCATTCAAGCGGAAGCAATTCAGACGATTTGGAGCACAATCACACAAGAACACAAGCAAACTCACTACACCGGGAATTTTAGGTGGTTCGGTCTGCAGACCTACGTCCACCCCACACTCTAACCAGAGTGTGGCTTCTATTGATACACAGCTTAACCGCTGGGCCTCACAGCTTGCCTACAAACGCTGATTCACATCTTAGACCACTGGGCATTACAGCTTACTCCTTCCGCTGACGAACAGCTTGGATCACTGGGCCTTACAGCTTAGCCGAGCAGAGGATTCGATCCTCTGCAACTGCTGAGTGACACAGCTTGCTCTGCTGACTAACAGCTTGAATAAAAATGAAAATGAGAAACATGAACAATGGAATATAGCGACTGAAAGCTGGCAATAAAACCCGATGGATATCGCTCACGCAGGAGCAAACTGGCCTGGATTTGATCCAAGTGCCAGTGAACAGAACATCAAAGATTCTTCCCTCGATCTCACTCTCTCTTCAACTGTTCTTTCAATCTTACGAGCTCCTCTTTCTTCTTTTTCTATCTCTGATCTTCTCTTCATTTCTTTGATTCCTCTTCTCTTTCTTTCTCAGATATCTCCTATTCGTGCTCTTCTCTTCTGTTTCTCGTATATCAATCTCTTCAGAAAAAGGGTTTATATATGACTTCAGTCTCGGACCCACGTGCTCACGCATTGGGAGTGTGGAGGGAACACTCCCGCCCAAATGCTTCCAGAAGGCTCTCAGCCACGTGTCCAAATCTGGGCACTGTAGCTTTCACGTGGCAGTCATCTGTCAGGGACCGTCCACCTTGGATCACGTGCCCTTCTTAATAGTCACGAGCAGTTGACTTATCAGTCTGTCAAGACATATAATCATCAGACAATTATGGAGATTGTATAGACTTGCTGAGACATCAAAGCAACCGTGCATAGACTCAACATACATATGCACGGACTTAGTTTGGTCTCATAGCAATCATGTGCACGGACATGATCAACATACGAGCAGACATGCACAGACCATGTTGAGACACAAGACAAGAATACACCGACTTATACGCACGCATTGATGAGAATAACACAGACTTGTATGCATGCAGCAGTGAGAGAAGAACCGAGTTCGGTTTTGCATATGCAAAGTATGCACCGACTAGATTCATGCACAGACAAACACTTCAATGACTTGGTCACGTGCAGCCACAGAGATTGCACCGACTTAATGAGATGGTAAACAGATAATGTATCGAGTATGAGAATGCAAGACGACCAATGCACCGACTTATTGTGAGAGTAAGCAGGACCTACACCGAGGGGATCGTGCAAGAAGAAGTATTGCATAGACTCACTATCGTGCAGCGCCAATGTTTGCACCGACTTGATCGAAAGTGCAACATTGAGTTGCACCGACTCAAAACATGCAAAGGCTAGGAATGCACTGACGTTGAAAACTCCTTACACTTAAGCTTGCATCGACTCAATGTGCCTCAGCACAGAATGCATCGACTTCTATTCGTGCATGACCAAGAGTTGCACAGAAATAATGAAAGCCACGATAGAAGATGTAATGACACTGTGACTCTTGGACTTAGAAATGCAACGACTTAGCTCTACTGCATGACTTAAATGCACAGGCTTATTTCGCTAAGTATGCAACACATGCACGTTCTAGGTGCAGCCTAGCGAACATATGCATCGACTTAATGCAGAGCAAACATGACTATGCACAGACTATGCTAAGCTAATTAACTAAGTGTGCATAGGCTAACTTCAGAATGAACATGCACTACAATGCAATATGATGATGCAGAAGATAATTTTATGCATTTTGATTTCACCATGATTCATAGATTGTTATTATCAAAACCAGGGTCCAACAAGACCCTCGAACCCAACTTCTTTAAATTTAAACTAATTACATTTACAAAATACACTTTAGAGCGCTGGGCCCAAACCAGGTATCCGATTTGGATTCCGCCAGTTCTCACAAGTCACTTTTACCTCGCAGGTCGTGTTGGAATGATCGACACACCGATCAGACATGTATTTCAGATTTTAGACCCCCGGACCCGACTTCTTTAATTTTAAACTAAGTGTATTTACAAAATGCACTTTGGAGCGCTAGGCCCCAAACCAGGTATCCGATTTGGATTCCGCCAGTTCTCACAAGTCACTTTTATCTCCCAGGTCCTGTTGGAACGATCAGCACGCCGATCAGACTGGAAGTTCAGATTTTAGACTCCCCAACCCCTAGTTATCTGTCTTTTAAATTAATTACATTTAGAGACTGCACTTTTGAGCGCTGGGCCCAAACTGGGTATCCGATTTGGATTCCGTCAGTTCTCACAAGTCACTTTTATCTCCCAGGTCTGGTTGAAAAGATTGGCATGCCGATCAGACCGGTATTTTAGATTTTAGACCCTCGGACCCGACTTCTTTAATTTAAAACTAAGTGTATTTACAAAATGCACTTTTGAGCGCTAGGCCCCAAACCGAGTATCCGATTTGGATTCCGCCAGTTCACACAAGTCACTTTTATCTCTTAGGTCCTGTTGGAATGATCGGCACGCTGATCAGAATGGTATTTCAGATTTTAGACCCCCCCAACCCCTAGCTATCTGTCTTTTAAATTAATTACATTTAGAGACTACACCTTTGAGCACTGGGCCCAAACCGGGTATCCGATTTGGATTCTGCCAGTTCTTACAAGTCACTTTTTATCTCCTAGGTCCTGTTGGAATCATTGGCACGCCAATCAGATCGGTATTTCAGATTTTATGCCCCCGGACCCGACTTCTTTAATTTTAAACTAAGTGCATTTACAAAATACACTTTTGAGCGTTAGGCCCCAAACCGGGTATCCGATTTGGATTCCGCTAGTTCTCACAAGTCACTTTTATCTCCCAAGTCCTCTTGGAATGATCGGCACGCCGATCAGACCGGTATTTTAGATTTTAGATCCCCGAACCCAACTTCATTAATTTTTAACTATGTGCAATTACAAAATGGACTTTTGAGCACCGGGCCCAAATTGAGTATCCGATTTGGATTTCGGCAGTTCTCACAAGTCTCTTTTACCTCCCAGGTCGTGTTGGAATGATTGACACGCTGATCAGACATGTATTTTCGATTTTAGACCCCCGGACACGACTTCTTTAATTCTAAACTAAGTGTATTTACAAAATGCACTTTTGAGCGCTAGGCCCCAAACCGGGTATCCAATTTGGATTCCGCCAGTTCTCACAAGCAACTTTTATCTCAAAGGTCCTGTTGGAACAATCGGCACGCCGATCAGACTGGTATTTTAGATTTTAAACCCCCCAACCCCTAGTTATCTGTCTTTTAAATTAATTACATTTACAAAATGCACTTTTGAGCGCCGAGCCCAAATCGAGTATCCGATTTGGATTCCGCCAGTTCTCACAAGTCACTTTTATCTCCCAGGTCCTGTTGGTTCGATCGGCACGCCGATCATACCGGTATTTCAGATTTTAGACCCCTCAACCCGACTTCTTTAATTTTAAACTAAGTGTATTTACAAAATGCACTTTTGAGCGCTAAGCCCCAAACCGGGTATCCGATTTGAATTCTGCTAGTTCTCACAAGTCACTTTTATCTCCTAGGTCCTGTTGGAACGATTGGCACGTCGATCAGACCGGTATTTCAGATTTTAGACCCTCGAACCCGACTTCTTTAAATTGAAACTAAGTGCATTTACAAAATGCACTTTTGAGCGCTAGGCCCAAATCGGGTATCCGATTTGGATTTTGCCAGTTCTCACAAGTCATTTTTATCTCCCAGGTCCTGTTGGAATGATCGGCACACCGATCAGATCAGTATTTCAGATTTTAGACCCTCGGACCCGACTTCTTTAATTTTAAACTAAGTGTATTTATAAAATGCACTTTTGAGCGCTAGGCCCCAAACCGGGTATCCGATTTGGAATCCGCCTGTTCTCACAAGTCACTTTTATCTCCCAGGTCCTGTTGGAATGATCAGCACGCCGATCAGATCGGTATTTCAGATTTTAGACCCCCCAACCCCTAGCTATCTCTCTTTTAAATTAATTACATTTAGAGACTGCACTTTTGAGTGCTGGGCCCAAATTGGGTATCCGATTTAGATTCCGCCAGTTCTCACAAGTCACTTTTTATTTCCCAGGTCCTGTTGGAATGATCGGCACGCCGATCAGACCGGTATTTCAGATTTTAGACCCCCGGACCCGACTTCTTTAATTTTAAACTAAGTGTATTTACAAAATGTACTTTTGAGCGCTAGGTCCCAAACCGGGTATCCGATTTGGATTCCGCCAGTTCTCAAAAGTCACTTTTATCTCCCAGATTCTGTTGGAGCGATCGACATGTCGATCAGACTAGTATTTCAGATTTTAGATCCTCGAACCCAACTTCTTTAATTTTTAACTATATGCATTTACAAAATGGACTTTTGAGCGCCGGGCCCAAATCGAGTATCCGATTTGGATTCCGCCAGTTCTCACAAGTCTCTTTTATCTCCCAGGTCATGTTGGAATGATCGACATGCCGATCAGACATGTATTTCAGATTTTAGACCTCCGGACCCGACTTCTTTAATTTTAAACTAAGTGTATTTACAAAATGCACTTTTGAGCGCTAGGCCCCAAACCGGGTATCCGATTTGGATTCCACCAGTTCTCACAAGTCACTTTTATCTTCCAGGTCCTGCTGGAATGATCGGCACGTCGATCAGACCGGTATTTCAGATTTTAGACCCCCCAACCCGTAGTTATATGTCCTTTAAATTAATTACATTTAGAGACTGCACTTTTGAACGGTGGGCCCAAACCGACTATCCGATTTGGATTCCGCCAGTTCTCACAAGTCAGTTTTATCTTCCAGGTCCTGTTGGAACGATCGGCACGCTGATCAAAATGGTATTTCAGATTTTAGACCCCCGAACTCAACTTCTTTAATTTTAAACTAAGTGTATTTACAAAATGCACTTTTGAGCGCTAGTCCCCAAACTTGGTACCCAATTTGAATTCCGCCTGTTCTCACAAGTCACTTTTATCTCTCAGGTCTTGCTGGAACGATCGGCACGCCGATCTGACCGGTATTTCAGATTTTAGACCCTCGAACCTGACTTCTTTAAATTTAAATTAAGTGTATTTACAAAATACACTTTTGAGCGCTGGGCCCAAACCAGGTATCCAATTTGGATTCCGCCAGTTCTCACAAGTCACTTTTATCTCCCAGGTCCTGTTGGAACAATCGTCATGCTGATCAGACCGGTATTTCAGATTTTAGACCCCCGGACCTGACTTCGTTAACTTTAAACTAAGAGTATTTACAAAATACACTTTAGAGCGCTAGGCCCCAAATCGGGTATCCGATTTGGATTATGCCTGTTCTCACAAGTCACTTTTATCTCCCAGGTCCTGTTGGAACGATCGGCACGATGATCAGACTGGTATTTTAGATTTTCGACCCCCCAACCCCTAGCTATCTAACTTTTAAATTTATTACATTTAGAGACTGCACTTTTGAGCGCTGGGCCCAAACCGGGTAACTGATTTAGATTCTTCCAGTTCTCACAAGTCACTTTTTATCTCCCAAGTCATGTTGGAACGATCGGCACGTCGATCAGACCGGTATTTCAGATTTTAGACCCCCGGAGCTGACTTCTTTAATTTTAAACTAAGTGTATTTACAAAATGCACTTTTGAGCGCTAGGCCCCAAACCAGGTATTCGATTTGGATTCCGCCAGTTCTTACAAGTCACTTTTATCTCCCAGGTCCTGTTGGAAAGATCGGCATGTTGTGCCCCTATGGTCATTTGAGTCATTCTGTGGTCACTTGGGTAATTCGACATCATTCTATGGTCATATGCATTTTGTGGTAGTCTTGGTTTTGATAATGGCTAAACACTATTAGTCATTGATATTTCCCACTCTCATGTAACTGACATACGTGATGGTTCGATCATGACAGGTACACCATTACATGGACAAGAAAGACAGTGGAGTCGGCAAAGTGAAAGCTCGTGGATCACGCCCAAGCAAGGATGCGAAAACAAGCACAAGTCGACACGCGATATTCGGCTCGTCATCCATATAAGGTCAATGCACAAAGAAGCATAGCCAAGAGAATCCAAGGCCATAAACTCCGTTGATATCTTTTAGACTATCAAGGGAGATGCCACCGACATGCACGGGCTGCTAATGGAGTTGAACGACGGAGCTAGAACGGAAATTGGACCGACCCGGGATAAGCCGGGTTCTGCCCAGCCGGCGGTCGACCGCCAGCACTGGGGCGGTCGACCGCCCCAGCCAGCATCCGCCAGTCTGCAGTCTTTCAGCTGGCGGTCGACCGCCAGCCAATGGCGGTCGACCGAAATTCCCAGGGATCACCCGAATGCAAGTTTTACAGTAGCGGTCGACCGCCAGGAACTGCAGGTCGACCGCCAGTCCCGAGCCTTCAATGTTGACTTTGTTTCCAACTTCGAAAAGGGCCATTCAACATGGATTTATTTAATCCAAAAGTCACCTAATCACCCACAAATTGTGGATCTGGTCTGAGGCTTATCTATAGACCATTCAAGGTCTATAAAACCAATACAAGAGGGTTGGAAACCCCAATGCTTCAAGTCTTCAAGAGAGATCAAGGGAGGCCATTTTCGAGGTACTGTAGCACCTCCGTGAACAGTACTTCGGGCTGGAGTTCTTCATCCATCCAAGGTGTTTCAAGGTGAGATCTGAAGCAAGCAACCTCCACCAAAGCTAGAAGCACTCAAGGATAAGAAGGGTGATCAAAGGAAGCCACAAAGAGGGTGTTTCAAAAAGGAAATCAAGCTACTCCGGGAAGAAGTTCTTCATCAAATCTTCAAGTGATTGAAGCAACTTCAAGAGGAAATCAACTTCAAGCCAAGTGAAGAAAAAGCTGCAATCATCTTCCTCTTCCTCATCTCAAGGTGATCCATATAAGCTGCAAGGGTGTGTTCAAGGGAAAGGAGTTCGAGTTACTGTAGTTGTGAACAGTACTATGGGAAGAAGCTCTTCATCATATCTCCAAGTGATTCAAGCTACTTAAAGAGGAGATGAACTCCAAGCCAAGTAAATCATCAGATTCAAACTCCAGCAAACTCAGACAAGATCTTTTCTCTTTGAACATATTTCATATCTTGTTTGAGTATTTTCATATCTTGTTCTTTTCCATTTCATTCAAACATTTGGAACTGAAGATCGTCCCTACCTGTGGTTAGTAGGAAGGCAATCGGAAGCTGTCCGATCTGCGGTGTTGACGTCCCTACCGGCGGTTAGTAGGAAGGCAATCGGTGGTCTTTCCGATTTGCGGTTCAGTGCGTGGCACTAGTGAAACCTCACCGGATTTGGTGAGGGGTGGATGTAGGACTGGAGATTCAATCCGAACCACCTTAAAATCTCATGTGTTGTGGTTTGCTTGTGTGATTGCTTTGTGTTAGATGCATGCTTAGGTTCAATATCTATATTGTATAATCATCTTGTTAAGCAAATCAATGTGTTCTTCGTTTAGCTAGTTATATTCCGCTGCTATTATCATTACCTAGCTATATAGAGGGTTACATTGCAAAAAGAGGGGCAGATCTATTCACCCCTCCCCTCTAGATCCGCTGTCCACTTCACAACAAGTGGTATCAGAGCCTAATCTCTCATTATGGGGTCCAACGACCTTGAGGGAAATGGTGGATCAGCATCTAAGGGTTATTTACTTGAAGGACACTCTGTGAACAGACCTCCTTATTTCACTGGATCTAACTATCCTTATTGGAAACATCGCATGCAGGTGTTCATTCGCGCCCAAGACTACGAACTTTGGCGTGTGATCAGTAAAGGTCCGTATGAGCTTACGGATAATGAGGACTTGTGGACCAAAGAACAAATACGGCAATCCACCGTCAACTGGAGTGCTAAACATATCATGCAATGCTCACTCCATCCAGTTGAATTCTCAAGAGTAGCCACCTGCGCAACTGCGAAATTGATGTGGGATAAGCTAGAGGTAATCTACGAAGGAACCTCTCAGGTACGAGAAACAAAAGCCAATATTTTAGTTTCTGAATATGAAATGTTCCGCATGAAGCCTGATGAATCAATTCAAGATATGTATGCTCGCTTAACTGTGCTTACTAATAGTTTAACTGATTTGGGAAAGAAATATACAGAGCAAGAACTTGTAAGAAAAATTCTCAGATCATTAACTCCAGCATGGCACACGAAGGCAACCGTTGTTGAAGAATCGAGAGATCTCACAACCACAAAGGTAGATGAACTCATTGGGTCATTAATGACCTATGAGATCAACCTCAAGAACAAAGAGGCTGAGGCACCTAAGAAGAGGTCCCTAGCTCTTAAAGCAGGACCCAGCGGTCAAGGCTCTTCTGATGAAGGTGAGGATTCGGCAAGTGAGCGAGATGAGGATGATGTAGCCATGCTCACACGTAAGTTCAAGAAATTCTTGAGAAAGGAAGGTAAGAGCTTCATGAGAGGAAGGTCAAGGGTAAGAAATAGTTTCAAATCTAATTTTGAAAACTCTAAGAAATCTGACAAAATCATTTGTTATTCTTACAACAAACCAGGGCATTTCAAGAATGACTGTCCCGACAGATTCAGAAAAGCTGACAAATGGAAGGGCAAGAAGAATAACAAGGCCATGGTGTCCACATGGAGCGATGAAGAGGAAAGTAATGATGGAACTAGCTCCTCGGACAAAGAAAAAGAAGATTTCTGCCTCATGGCCAAAGGTGACGAAGAAATTGAGGTAAATTCTCCATTTGAAGATTATATAATTGATGATTGGGAGGATGCATATATACAACTCATGGGAAAATATGAAATGTACAAAAAGGAAAATAAATCGTTGAAAAAGAAAATCAATTCTTTGGTGCATGATCATGACAAGGATGATAAGAATGCTCTACTTGAAACTGAAATTGAAGATCTTAAGAAAATGATTGAGGATTTGGAAGAAGGAAGAAAAGAAATGGCTGACTTGGAAACTGAAAATGAAAATTTGAGAAATGAGATTGATAGCATTAAGCTAAAAATGCAAACCTATGAAAAGAACAGCAAATTGAGTATTGAAAAATATGATGCCGTCAAACATGTCAACACTCAACTCTTGCAAAACATTGAAAACTTACAAAAAGAATTGAAGGATAAACAACAATCCTTGGAAAATTTTGTGGATGGAAAAGAAAACCTAGATGCTTTGCTAGGTACTAGGATGAATTTCAACAAGGAAGGGTTGGGTTTTGAACCAACAAACAAAAGGCCAATTGGGCTAAAAACAGTCACATTTGTCTCATCTTCCGAAGCCTCCACCTCAAACATAACTCCCACACAAAACCAGAAAAAACAAAATGAGAAAGGAAAAGAAAAGATTGAAGGGGGAGTCACCAACATTCCCAAAAAGCCTGTCCAAAGACCTAAGAAAGGTCGACCTTCCCCGCAGCATAGGTCAACACATTCTTGGCCATTGCATGCTCAATCTTCCAGATATCACCAAAACTGGATTGCACATTCATATAGGCCAACACCACCATACTTTTGGAGAAATTGTGATTCATATGTTCATCAATCCTATAACTTTTAATCTCCTAGGTGGCAGAACAATCACTCTCAACCCAATAATAACCAATGGCCACAATGGGTTAAGAAGCCAACTTCATCAAACTTTCACAAATTCCAACCAAGAACCTCCAAACAGAAAATGAATGTCAAAGTTGAAAAGAAAAGCCAAATCCCTGCTCTAAGCAAACAAAATATGAATGTTAGAAAAGTCTGGATTCCAAAAGAAATGGTTTCATGCTTTGAAAATTTGAAGAGTATGATGGGACCCAAATTTGGTTGGGTTCCAAACACATTTGCTTAATTGCTTGTGCAAGAGTGTCTTGCAGCCATACATAACAGGTGGTACCTTGATAGTGGCTGTTCAAGACACATGACCGGAGACAAATCAAAATTTTGTCTCTTGGAGAAAAAGGAAGGAGGACATGTCACATTTGGAGGGAACAACAAAGGAAAAATCATTAGAACAGGTAATGTAGGTAAGAACCTCTCCAACTCCATTGGAAATGTGTTGCTAGTTGAAGGTTTGAAATATAACCTACTAAGCATAAGTCAATTGTGTGATAAAGGTCACAAAGTTTTGTTTGATTCTCATGAATGTAAAATCTTTGAACCAAAATCTGACAAGGTAAAATTTTCTGGTAAGAAAGTCAACAATGTTTACATGATTGACTTAGATGATCCTGCTTATTCAAACCTTTGTCTTGCTGCACCAAAATCTAAAATTGCATGGTTATGGCATCGTAGACTAGGACATGCTAGCTACAATGTCTTGCATAAACTCTTGAAGCATTCAATGGTGAAAGGTTTGCCTGAACTATCCTTTAAACAAGAAAATAAATTGTGTGATGCATGTGCCCTACGTAAACAAACTAGAAAATCATTCAAGGGAAGATCTGAAAATACATCATCCAAACCACTCGAGCTAATTCATATGGACCTATTTGGCCCAACTAGAACTGCTAGTTTAAGTGGTAGAAAATATGGATATGTCTTGGTGGATAACTTTTCTAGGTTCACATGGGTTTTCTTTCTCACACATAAGAATGATGCTTTTGACGAGTTTCAGGCACTCTACATGAAGATAAAGCAGGATTGTGAGTTTAAAATTTCCAAGATTCAATCTGATCATGGTGGTGAATTTAAAAATGCTGATTTCTATAATCTCTGCAGGGCTGAAGGTATTTCACACCGATTCTCTTCACCAAGAACGCCGGAGCAAAATGGTGTAGTTGAAAGAAGAAACCGAACACTTGTAGAGATGGCAAGAACCATGCTTGCTGAACGGCAACTTCCAAGGAGATTTTGGGCTGAAGCGGTAAATTCGGCATGTTACATTATCAACCGCTCTATGGTAAGGCCACACACCAAAAAGACTCCTTATGAGTTGCTGAAAGGTAAAAAGCCTTCTCTCTCACATATGAAAGTGTTTGGGTCAAAATGCTTCATCCACAACAATGACAAAAGATACTTAGATAAATTCGAGCCCAAGAGCGATGAAGGTATATTCCTTGGATATTCTGATAGATCTAGGGCTTATAGAATTTACAATATCAAAAATCAAACTGTGGAAGAATCACCCCATGTTTCCTTTGATGAATATCATGATTCTAACAATGATAACTCTTGCAGGAAAAACGATGAAGATGGGGAATTCCTAAGCATAAGGGACAAGAGTGATCCTCCACAAGAAGAAATAAAAGAAGATGGTGACCTAGCTGAATCAAACAATGCAAGGAATCAAGCTCCAGGAGAAGGTAACGATTCTACAAACATTAGAATTCTTAAGGATCATCCCTTGGAGAATGTCATTGGTAGCTTGAATGACCCACCTAGAACTAGGTCACATTTTAAAATTATGGAAGAATTAGATCAACTTGCTCTTGTCTCGCAGCATGAACCCAAAAATATTGATGATGCTTTAAAAGATGAAAACTGGATAAATTCCATGCAAGAAGAGTTAAACCAGTTTGAAAGAAACAAAGTTTGGCATCTTATTCCTAGACCTTTATTACAATCTGTCATAGGCACTAAATGAGTTTTTAGGAACAAAGTAAGTGAGGATGGCAAGATAATAAGAAACAAGGCTAGATTGGTGGCTCAAGGGTATAATCAAGAGTTTGGGGTAGACTTTGATGAATCTTATGTCCCTGTTGCTAGACTCGAAGCCATCAGAATTTTACTTGCCTTTGCATGCTCCCTTAGAATAAAGCTGTATCAAATGGATGTCAAAAGTGCTTTCTTGAATGACTTGATCAAAGAAGAAGTCTATGTTGAGCAGCCCCCTGGCTTTGAGAATTCTAACAATACAGATTTTGTATACAAGCTAGACAGTGCGCTTTATGGACTTAAGCAAGCACCAAGAGCTTGGTATGAGAGACTAAGCTCGTTCCTCATTGAAAAAGGGTACACACGAGGTAAAGTAGATCAAACACTTTTCACAAAGAAGCAAGGTAAGAACATCTTGATTGTTCAAATTTATGTTGATGATATTGTGTTTGGTTCTACAAAATCTGAAATGTATGAGGAATTTGCTAACCTCATGACTAGCGAATTTGAGATGAGCTTAATGGGTGAACTTCAATTCTTTCTTGATTTGCAGGTCAACCAAGGAGAAGATGGTTGCTTCATCAGCCAAGCCAAATACATCAAGAGCTGCTAAAAAGATTTGACATGGCAAACAGCAAAATCATTGCAACTCCGATGAGCACCTCAACTTCACTGGATTCGGATGAAAATGGTAAATTAGTGGATGCAAAGGTCTATAGAGGTATGATTGGCTCTTTGCTTTATTTGACTGCATCCCGACCAGATATCCAGTTTAGTGTATGTCTTTGTGCTAGATTTCAAGCCAGTCCTAGAGAATCTCATTTCATTGCCGTCAAACGTATCATTCGATATCTTGCCGGCACTCAAGATTTGGGATTATGATATCCGTCATCATGTGATTTATCTCTTATATCTTATTCTAATGCGGATTACGCTGGATGCAAGCTGGAGCGTAAGAGTACTAGTGGCTATTGCCAGTTTCTAGGTGGGTGTTTAGTTTCTTGGGCCTCCAAGAAATAACACTCGGTTGTCCTCTCAACCGCGGAGGCAGAATATGTTGCTGCGGGGAGCTGTGGCACCCAAGTGTTGTGGACTAAACACCAACTCTAAGACTACTTGGTGGATCTTGGTTGTGTCCCGATTCTATGAGATAACACTAGTGCTATCAACCTTGCAAAAAATCCAGTCCAGCACTCTAGGACTAAGCATATTGAGATTAGGCATCACTTCATTAGAGATGAGGTCGGTAAGAAAAATTTTGAACTGCATTTTGTTGATACTCTAAATCAAATTGCTGATATTTTCACCAAGCCCTTGTATAATGACAGGTTTTCAACACTCAGAAGGGAGCTTGGTCTTTGTCGACCTCAAGCCAATATGAATTTGAAATGATGATCATGCTCAATTAGTTGTGTGTCTTGCACGTTGGCATTCATGCATTGTTTATATGTCAATATGTCATTTTGTATATGTGTCGCATTGCATGTAGATGCATAATAATGAAATGAGTTCATGATTCATAATGCATTGCATGGTCTGTGTAGCATCCTTTCTGCATGGCCACTGTATATCAAATGTTGGTGTATGGAAAGGCAGGTTATGCTTGTCTAGACGCACTCAATATGCGTGAGGTTTCACCTCCGCCAAGTACCATGCGCCATTGTCGCATATAGGCCATATAGTAAGGGGGAGTTGTCGTTTTGCAGCATTTATACATGAGTTTCATATCCATTCTGTTACATTTAATAAGTGTACAACCATATGTTGGGTCATACATTTCATGTCTACCAAATTCATGTCCACCCCTGCACGTTTCAGGTCCTTCTCCTCTTGACACTTATCATTACACTTGCTTGCACACATAACTCTTCGCGTATCCATTGCATATCCTTAGGGGGCATTTTGTTGATTCTCATAACCTCTTGAAAACTGCACTTCAGTGGCTTACAGTCTGGTTTGAGTTCACGAGACAGATGGACATATGGTGTAAGAGCTTTCTATTATATGCCCTAATGATTGTCCATTCAATGAAAATGGTTCAGATTTAATGATTTCCTTGTAGTTCTGATATATCTTGTTTAAAATCATCTATGTTCTGAAGCTTTAATAGACCCCTTATTAGTGAACGGGTCTCAATCGGCACGGTTGACACTCGGCGTGCCTACCACCTGGCGCCGAATTTACGCCGAGAGAGGGCTGCGCCGGGGGGCATCTGGCACCGATAAAAGAAGCCTTTATGAATTCTGGGAGATTTACGAGGTTGTGGGTTTGATGGGCTCTATCGATGGGATCTCTTATGTTCAATGGGGTTTCATGGATTCATCAATGGTGAGGTCTATGTAAGCTGGAAGAGGGGATAAACTCATCTACATAAAGCTGCCTGGGGAGATCATGTAACTGTCACAATTATGTCCCCTTCTTTTAGTGAACAAAGAGCCACAAGATAGTCTTTCTCAGGGCCTTTGCCACACCCAATGGGAGTTGATTCATTGGTTTAATGAAAACATCACATGATACGATAAAGACCGTGAATGAATTTTGGCAGCATCTCCCCTTGTTTTGGACTGTGCCAAAAGGAGAGTATAGGTCATCCATCCATGGAGTGCCGGGATGGAAGTCAAACGAGGAATGGGCGTAGCCCAAGATCCAAAAGGATCACAATCTGATGGGACAATGTCCACTCATCGTGGTATGTATTAATATCCCCTTGCAGAGGCCATAGGAGAGCATGCAGTGGCAGAACTCCTTAAGCCAACGGGGTTACAAAATGTATGGGGGGTTAACCCCATTGATTTAGCTCCCATAAGGGTTGAATGAAGGCTATTGCTCCTCCTTGGGGTGATAAGGTTTTATACTGATGGATCATAGGGCTCGGGGCTCCCAAGGGCATCGGCACGAGGCTATCGACATGGATGGGGGTCGGCGCGACAGACCAGATGGGTCTCAGCGTGCTAGAAGGGGAACGCCCAATCGGCGTGGGTAGCATTCGGCGTGGAACTGGCACCAAGGGAGGGCCCCGCCAGGAGGCCGTTAAGGTGCCGACAGAAGGCTTTTGAGGGTTTTTTGAAGCCAAGGGTTTTTTAGGGGTTGGAAGAGGTTTTGAGCTGAGGGTTTTAGAGGCCTATTTGAGGATTCAAAAGGATTCTATTCAAGGATTTTTGAAGTGCTTTACCTGAGGGTTTGAGAGGTTTTATTCAAGGGATTTCAAGGGGTTTTATTCAGGGTTTAGGATGGCCAGAAAGGAAAGAAACCACTTCGAGGAGATGTGGGCTTTCACTCTAGAGCCTCACTGGGAGCCCAGTTATCGCTTGAATCACACGGGCCTTGATTTGGGTGTATCCCTCACCGTTTTGCAAATGAGAAGCCATGAGATGAACTGTCTCAGGCTCTCATTGCGATTGTGAGGTTGAAAATATAAAAGCTATGCGATAGAAACACGCTCAGCGGGTCTGTAGATGTGCGTACAGTGCGATCAACTCCATTCACCGGGGCCATCAAATGCGATAGATCTCAGAGAGACAGAGAGAACAAAGCTCTAAGATCTTGTATTTCATTCCATTAAAAAGGAAGCACATACATAATGCAGAGGAGAAACAGAGTACATTTGCATACAGAATGACGCCCCTTGACAATCTAATGAACCACGCCGGCGCTTAGCATCGACGGAGAAACATTGCTTGAAATCGTTCTGTAGAAGAAAGAAAACATATCGAAATAGAAATGGGGGAAGGGGGAATATGGCCCCTGAGGGCATCTGACCGCCAAATCCCACCTTGAATCTTCCTCTCCGAACTTCTGCAACTCTTTCCCTCTTTGAATCCTTTTTTCGTAGGCTCTCAGGCTCTCAGGGTCTCTTTCCTTTTTATGGCTTCTGATTGCCTCCTTCTTCTCTTCTTTTCTTCTTTTTTTTGTCGAAGGCAACAGCTTGTATAGAGATATGGCCCTCTGCTTCCGGCACGAGCTCCCCGGCACACCCAACATGCATCATCTCGGCGCGCCTGGCGTGTAGCCCCTCGGCGCATCTCACCATGTATTGGGCTTGGCCCATTTGCTCATCACTCGGCGCCAGATGGGGTTTCACCTAATGGGCTTCTCTTCATTGATCTGGTGGACTTTTTGGTATATACATTTGTTCTTTCCTGAGGCTTGTTTAACACCTTCCATTCAGGAACATGTGTGAGGCAGTGTGAATCCCATTTCAGGAGAATCAGAATTGTCTGAGGATCCTCTCCAGCAGGCAGATGATTGCCTGGAGTTTGTCATAGTTTTATCAGCCTGACTATCTGAATGATAGCCGTGCTGGGGAGCGGCCTAGCCAGAGATGGCTTCAGCCGAACATAGTGTAAGGGGTAGTGGATCTCTTCTATTCTGGTTCTCAGAATTTCCAGGGATGGCACGAAAGCCGCACTTCAGAGCCTTGAGCTTGCTTTGGCTTCTTCTTTTGCCCTTGTATATTTTAGGTGTCAACAATTGGGGAGGTGGTGGGTGTTGTGGCCTAACAACGGAATGACTTTCCGATTGCACCGGCATAGAAGGAATAACCGGGGTTTGTGGACGGGATGGAATTTTTTGTGAGACCGCCTGGTCATTAGAGGTGTTGGTTTGAAGGCCACCCGCTGCCTGAGGGGGATTGGAAGAAGAAGAGGGGACATCTTTCCCCTCGAGAGCGGCTTGGAACGCTTGGCATTGAGTTTCATCCAATTGGGGCAAGACATTGATAAGCTCATTAAGATCAAATGATGGGGAAGCTTCCCCGGATGTGTGTTGAACTACGGGTTGAACCTGGGGTGAGGAATCAACCGTTTGGGTGGTGTCTACAACGTAGACTTGAGGGGGATAATATTGAGAATGAGAATAGTTCCCCTCATACTGAATGGAGCCTTGAGGAGGGACCTCATATTGAACAAGACCTTGAGAAGGGACCTCATAGGATTGGTCAAATTGACCATCCTCACAACCACCATATGAATACTCATAGTTGGCCATGTTGACAATTCTACCTGAATGAAGCTTCATAATTATAATGGAGAACTATTTCAATCAAACAAGTATGGCTAGCCAAACAAGCACTCAAGCATGTTATCAAACAAGTTATGATGATAGCGCAAGGTTTTAATGTTCCCTTGGGATTAGAGAAGGATGGATTTTAATGAAGTAGTTAATTCTCTCCTCAATGTAGATCCTAGTTTCAATTTGAGTGTAATCTCCAGGTCAACTAGGTTCTTTCTCTCTCTTCATAAGCGTGAGGGTTAACTAAACTATGGGGTGCTTCAAAGGTACAACCTTCCCGGTGTCCATGAGGGAATTCATGGGTGTAGGGACTTATGGAGGTCTTGGAAGAGTAGATTCCGGTCCAAAGAGACGGAGTGCTCAATGGAGGGTCCTTCCTTTTCCAAGAGAGTGTAGGAGATCCTAAGAGTGTAGAGAGAGGAGGTCTCTCAACCAAATGCTCTAGAATGCAAGCTAATGCAGATAGGATCAACAGCAATATAGATGTAAGCAATAATCAAAGCCACATAAGAACAAAACAACAGCAGGAAAGAGTTTCTGTGAAAATAGAAAGAAATGGCGGCCAGTACAGTGGTCGCTGAATCAAGAAATAGCGACTGCCTGACAGCCGCTGATTATGTAACTAGCGCCTCTTCACAGAGGCGCTGAATAATGTGAACAGTGAACTGAGAATAAACTACGCCTTAGGGTTAGATGCTAATCCAATAAATAGCGCCTTTTTGGATAGGCGTTTATTGCAGTGAACAGTAAAGAGTAGTGCTGAATTAGGTAAATAGTTATAATTCGAAGGCAACTGCGTCTTAGTGTTAGACGCCCAATCAAGAAACAACGCCTCTCTGGAAGGGCGCTGATTGCAATGAACAGTAAAATTAAAAGATTGAGCGACTTTATGAGAAGCCGTAGATTAATAAAACAACGCCTGCCTGAGCAGTCGCTGATTCCTCACAGAAACAACAACGAAAAGAAGCAAATAGAGATAGAGATTAAAGGTGTGTTTCTCTTTTATATGTTATGGGACAGTCCAACAACTGGCAAATCAAGCGGGAGATGTACACGTGGTGCACAAAGGGGTGGAAAATAACATGGTATGTGGAGCACAAAGGAGGGGCACACGTAAGTGCCAAAAGGAGGGGCACGTGTGGGTGCTAAAGGGAGGGGCACACGTGGGTGCCGAAGGAGGGGTAATCAAAACAAAAACAATAAGCATCCCACCGTGATCGCCAATTTGTGAACGTGTCACATAGACATTAAAAAGAGAAAAAGAAAGATAAAGATTAAATTATAAATATGATGATGATGATGATGTGATAAAAAGGTGAGGAAGGGAGCATGTGATGCTACTTAAGGAGTGTGATCGCCAGAGGGGATACCTCAAAAGGAAAAGGATTGATCGCAAATACCTTGTGGAGCGGGGTGTGGTGTGAGTTGCACTTCCTCCTTCAACCGGCCGACCGATGAAGGGGGGTTTGTCTTGATTACCCTTGAAAAGAACAAAGACAAGCAAATAGAGAGGATTAGAAAACAAGATGTGTAGTATCAATGCTCAATAAAGATAGATTATGCAACAAGGGCATGAACACACCTTGTGTGTTTTGGTTTAAACCACTTAAGGATTAAAGGGTGGGGAGATATGAATGCTAATGAAAATAATAATAAAAGATCTAGCAAAAGGATGCTAGATAGATGCGGTATGTAGCACAAAGCAGAACTAAAAAAAAAAAAAAAAGTAGAGAGAAGAAGGTAAGAAGAGGAGGTGGTCCTTCAAACATTATTGCTGAGAGGGATTCCTGGCAGAGAAGCTCTTTGGCACGGCAGCGGAACAGAGAGGAGGGAGAGAGCTCACGAAGCTCTTTAGATTTCAAAAGATTTCTGAAACTCTTCGTAAACACCAAAAAGCTCCTTATATCAATACTGTTCGTTCGTCCATCCATTCAACCCAGGACGATGGCTAAAGGGGGGGTATTTATAGGGCTAGAGATCCTTGTTCTAATGGGTTTCAATAAGAGAAATCGATCCCAAGACGTGGATCTGCCTTCCACAGAAGAACACAGAGCCAAAATCGCCATGTAGAGGAGGTTGCGGACGAAGAGGACACAGAATGGAATTAGCGACCAAGCATCTATCATCAATTCAATGGGCGTCCAGGCAACTGACGTTCATTCCTAGATTAAAAATGGAAATAACAGTCTTTCCATGCAAAAACAAGAAATAGCACCCGTTTGAAGAGGCGTTCATTAATGAGCGCCTGTCCGAAAAGGTGTCAATTAAAATCCAACAGAAAATTGAAAAACCAAAAAATAGTGCCCGTTCGAACGGTTGCCCATTCTTATAAGTCGTACCAGAGGCCCAGGTCGACTTGCAGAGGAAGAAACTGATGACACTTTGGAAGGGCGCTCATTAAATGAGCGTCCAGAGAATGGTCGCTAATTCCAAAAAAAATCCAAAAAAATAGAAAAACCTTCTTATTGGGCCCGTAATGGAGTCCACTTTGGGGTATTACGTTGTGACATCAAATTTTCTCAACATAGTATCGATTTTGACGTGTCTACAAATGTCATCCTCCGTTGCTTCGTAGCCTTCATTCTTGTAAATCTCTATGACAAACCTACATACAAGCCCAACAATATTGAGTAAATCAAGCAACAATAAGGACCATGTAATCAAATTACATACAATTGAAAAATATAACATGACATGAATAAGAATTCCCAACTGTTGCCTCCTAAATTCTACTGTTGAAATCACTTTTAGCAGCTTAGATTGTTGATGTCATATCCCTTTATCCCTTAATTTTCTATATAATATCAAAGTTGCTTCAGAAATCATCTGTTAAAAAGTGGATGATTAGTTCAGCTATATGCTACAAGAGTTAGTTTTGAAAATTTTATGGAAATTGTATTGTTTTTCATGTAAACTTTGGTATGCATGTTCTTTGAGTTGAAATTCACTTTTAGCAAAATAAATTATCTTGTTGATCACTCCCATTGCTCCATCATTTTTTGAGGCTTTATCACAGGATTTTGTGCCATTTGGATATGGTTACATTCAGTTTATGGATGCGTATGTTCTAATATCTCTTGCTAGAGTATAGTCCATTTGACTACATATATACTCCCCCTTAGTCTATTCTTTTCCCTTTTTAAATGAACTGTTCAACATCATTTTTAAACTGATTGTTTTATTGTGTTGAATTACATTTTAAGGATTTTCGTGAAATATTGCTGTAACTCAGCAGAATTCTATCTCCAAGTGAAAGTAGATAGTTTGGTGGAAGATTTTTCATCTATTTCTAGTTTTTCAATGGGAATGGTAGATAAAACTTTGTTTTGTATTTTGACAACATGATATTAGGAAACTCTGCTATTGCTGGATTTGTTTGATATAAAGGCTTTGGGTTGCACACTTTGGGATATAGTTGGCATGGAAGATGAGCTTTAGTCATCTCCTTTTAGATGTTACGCATGATAACAATGTGCAAGGCATTGATTGTACTTCCACATGGCATGTTAAGATACCTTTACTGGTTCATAAGAAAGTAGGGAGATACTGTTGACGTTCTCTAATCATATGCGCGGGGTGGATTCTTTTAGGCACTCGTTATGTATATTTTTCTTTGTGTGGCCTTCATCTCATCTTATCTCAAGGTTTGGAAATCTTTTGAGGTTAGCTTCGAGGTGGGTTTCTCCTGGCCAATAGTTTAGGAATCTAGGCCCTCTTATGTTCAAAGGTTTCTAGCCTAGGAAATTGACCTTTGTGTAAATCCCCACTAATTTTATTACAATCGAGCAAATAAGTCTATTTATGTCTCATGAATTGAGTTAATCAAGCAACAATAAGGACCATGTAATCAAATTCCATACAACTAAAAAATATAACATATGACTAAAAAAACTAAACCATATGGACCATATATCTAAAGTTCATTGCTTTACATTACCTCCTAATGCCACTATCATGTTGGTGTGGTCCAGTCGAAAGGAGAGAGTCTAGGTAGATCATGCATGGCTTTGTCTTTGTTGTAAACCCCTCTCTAAGGTGGCATAAGATTAGCAGGCTCCAATGTCCACTGCATCAAAGTGCTAAGATAAAAACAAATACATTATATAGCTATTAAAAAAAATTTATAGAGTTAACACTTGAAGAGTACATACCCACAAACAATTGGCACAAATGTGTATGCCTTTGAGAATATACTCTGGCCCTTTATCCATGACAACACTTTCTGAGAATTACCATTTAACTATGCATTATACCAAAGGCAATCTAAACACCTAAAGCGGGCCTTCACATCATTTGAGATTTCAGTAAATATGTGCCTACAAAGTTTAATCATGCTCACGATGTTGTAATACAAACAACATGAAAGTTTTAGTATAATAACAAGATAAAGAGGTGGCGCTCAAACTCTAAAAATTGTTGAAATCCATTAGAATCTAATAATCGTGCACTTCGAGTGGCAGTGTAAATCGTGGAGATAGCTTTTACTCTTTTTGCCTCTGTGGAGCATGGTCGGGAGGGGAGCTTATGCACTTGATCTATTGCAACCATACTATGAGTCTGAGGACCCTGTGTAGGTCTTTCCATAATGGACTTTGAGAACTCAGGTTTGTGGACAGTCTTCTTTCCCCTGTAAGATTACATGGAAATGTCAAAAAAAATCAACAAATGTAATTACAATGAGGGTATATTAAAATTTTAAACATTCAAATTAAGAACTTACATGCCCCTATCCGATGATTCAGAAGTTGAGTCTAAATCTGAAAATTTTCACAATGAAAATATGTAATAAAACATGTATAAAATATGTGTAAACAAATTTTTGTTACCTAGCTTCCATGACTTATACCATTGCACTGTAATTAATCGTTAGCAAAGACAATTGATGAATAATACATATGAAGTAATTAAAACATTTTTTAATACACTATAAATAAAAGATTCATTACAATAATTATTAATAATGAACAACAAAAGAAACTCATAAAGAAGGTCCCTGTCATTTTTTCACTTTTTTAAAGGTGATTTCCAGCCATTCAACATCATTTATCTCCCAACATATGTTCTCGTCATCAACATTGTCATCCTCAAGGCAAGGGTGTGTCACTTGAATATCTAAAATTGCCCCTTCATCAATGCATTGCCCACCTTGGACATCAAACAAATCTCTCGGCTATGCTTTCCGAACAACAAACCAACCATTGCCTTTATGATCTTCAACATATCAAAATTGCTCTACTTGGGATGTTAACACAAAAGGCTCTGTTGTTCTCAATAATTGTGTTGGATTAATCAAAGTGAATCCCCTATCTTCTTTCACCCCCCTCCTAACATCAATCCAGTCGCACTTAAATAGTATAGTTTTAATTTCACCGTAATAATCCAATTGCACAATTTCATTCAACAGCCCATAATAAGTGACATCTCCATGAATAGGTTTTTTTATCGCTGGAGCTTGCAAAGCTTGACGTTATAGAAGACAGCACAACACCGCTATTGTGAGTTCTTCTATGTCGCTCAACTTATTGAGTGTGAAAGCAAAACCCATTAATTAAATAGGTATGAAATGCTTTCGCTGCACAAGGTGGACCATCTTTCAGCCAGCGGAGTTTTGGAGACAAAAGGTCACCCATTTCCACTTGCAACCTTTGTACCTATGCATTAAGTGAAAGCACAAACATTAGAAATAATTCACAGGTAGTAAGATCTATTACACATGCGTGGTTTTACCTTTTCTTGGAACCAATCTAGAATTTTTTTGTTCAACTCGCTTTCTATTTCCATCTCAGTTGCTCGAAGGTGTTTACTCCGAATTTGTGAAAGATGTTCTCTACATGCCAAGTAACCAATGTACTTTCAAGTGTGTGCAGTTGCTCATAGAAAGTAACATGAAGTTAGAATAATACTTACTCTCTAAAAGGAGCTAGTGCATCACAATTGAATAAAACATAGCGGTGTGCCTGACATTGATCTTCCTTCTCAAGGTTAACATGAATCCCTGCACCGAATGGACATCCTACATCTAAGAAGATGGCCCATCCATCATCATCATTGTCATTGCCATAGCCATCTTCATTCCATCTGGGCCTATTAAACCACGTCTCCACATCATCAAACAAATATCTAGATGCAAAAGTAAGTGTTTCTTCAGCTAAATATCCCTCAGCAATGCAACCCTCTGGCCGTGCCCTATTGTGCACATATGACTTTAGTCGCGCTAAATATCTAGCAAATAACAAATCAAATTATTATCATCAAAAGGAGTGAAAGACTTAGAAGAGTCAAGAGTATGCTTCATACCTCTCAATGGGATACATCCATCGATAATACACTGGCCCACCGAGTCTAGCTTCTTCTGGTAAATGAATAAGTAAATGTGCCATGATATCAAAGAAACTGGGAAGGAATATCATCTATAGACGACATAGTGTGACCACAATCCGTTCTCCAAGGCGATAAAAATCATCTACTAATGAACTCTTTGAGCACAACTCCACAAAGAAACTAGACACTTCAATTAGTGCAGAACTCACTTCCTTTTGTGTCATTCCTCGAATAGCCACTAGAAGTAGTTGTTGCAAGAGCACATGACAATCATGGCTCTTTAAACCCCAATTCTTTGCATTCTTCTTATCCACATGCCTTGAAATATTGGAGGCATAGCCATCAGGGACTTTCACACTCTTGAGAACATTACAAATTGTCACCGTCTCAGCCTTGCTTAATGTGAAACATGCTAGTGGGAGCATGTTTGCGACATTTTTTTATCGACCGTCTTGTCTCTTTTTATCTCATGTATATATATATGTATATGTATACATGTCTTATTTCATGTATCGATCAGCCATTTGACTAACTGGCAGTCAGCTGACCGATTGACAACGCGGGCGTGCCAGTCACATGAGTGACGATTTTGTTATGCGCTCGTTCTGACCCGTGTCGGGCGAATGTGAGGTTCGGTCGGGACCAGCAGTCCGCCATACCATAAAGGCTATGGAGTTAATTACATCCCCCACGAGGAGGGAACACCTTTGATTAATTGTCGAGATAGCGGGCTGTCGAAGCCAGAATGAAAAGAGATACATGGTGATCGTGATGAAGGCATGCAGGATGCATTTGTTTATCATACAGGGGATGCATAGTTCATCGAAATATGGACCCTTGGTACGCGGCGGAGGGTCAGAGGACCACCATCGCGCATAATGGAGACTTCTGGTTGGGCATAACCCGACCTTCCGTCAACACCATTTAATATACCCGAGGGTCGATGCAGGCATGCACGAGGAACCGCGATATGCGAGGTGCAATAACGATGTTATAGCATAAATTCGGCAGCATGTCCCCTCCCTTTGGACTGTGCCAAATGGGAATATAGGACATCCATCCACAGAGAGCTGAAGTGGAAACCAAAAAGAGAATCGGGCGTAGCCCTGGGTCCAAGAAGGATCCAAATCTGACGGGGCAGTGTGCACCATTGCGCCGTTCGTTAATATTCCCCTTAAAGGACCATTGGAGGACATGCAATGGCAGAACTTCGAGGGTCAGCGGGGTGACTGAAGAAATGTTGGGTTCGGTATAATGTAGGGGGGGTGAAACCTCCCATTAATATATCTCCCATGGACCTGGGTGAAGAACCATAGCTTCCTCGTAAGGTAACGAAGACTAACCCGGAAGTTGATAGTGATGGAACAATGAATTTAGGCTATGTTTGGGTTTGATGAAGTGGGGAAGGCATCAGACACTCAGATGATAACTATCATTGAGGTGAAACGGCACGGCACTGGAGTCGGCGCGAAGATCAAACGACACGGCATGCTCCCGGCGCGAAGAAAGGTTAAGAGGTAATCGGCACGACGGGTCCCGGCGCGCCATGGCAAGGGCACTCGGCGCCCCCCCCAATCTGGCGTGGGTTGGTCTCGGCGCGCCCCCCACTCGGCGTGAGTTTGGCGCCGGGAGGTAGTGGCGCCGAGAGGCCTTGGCGCCGGGAGGATTGTGCCGCCGAGAGGGGTTTTATTGATTTCAACAGAGGGTCTTATGAGGGTTTCTTCAGGGCATTCAATGGGGATGATGGGAGATGAGGATGGATTCATTCCCAGAGAGGGTCCAAAGAGCTCATTAGCACGGAGATATGTCCTCTGCGATGGCAAGATGCCATGAGATGATATAGCTCAGGCTCCCGCCACATTGAGGGGTTAAATATGCAATTCCGATGGAACAGTATGATAGGGTAAAGCTCTAGGTGAATTTTGGCAGCATCTCCCCTTATTTTGGGAGTATGCCAAGAGAATATTATGGGCTATCCACTCACGAGTGCCGGAGTGGAAACCTTAAACGAGAGCCGGGCGTAGCCCGTGATTCAAGGGTCTGAGTCATATAAGACCTCACCCCCCTTTATTGCAATATCCCCAATGCAATCCATCGGAAAGCCTGCAATGGCAGGACTCCGTGGTTTAAGGGGCTACATGATGTAGGGGGAGAATTAACCCCTTTGATGTAGCTCCCGTAAGGCCAAAAGGAAGGGCAATGCACTCCCACGAGGAGAGTATATGGTGGACGAGGTCTTTATGGCTTGCTGTGATCACGAAGGCATCAGGATGGTCAGACGACGTAAGGGTATCGACGCAGAGAAGGGGGGTGGTTTCGGCACGGAAGCTAGATAGACTCGGCATGACAGGGAGGTCCAGACGGCGTGGGGAGTTCCCGGCGTGAAACTCGCGCCGGGAGACACCGGCGCCGGGAGGCTTTCAGCAAGGGTTTTAAGGAGGTCTTAGAATAGGGTTTTGGGAGTTGTTCAGAGAGAGGTTTAATCCTGACTATTTTGGATGATCGGAGGGGGGAGACTTTGGGGGAACACCCTTCCTCTGGGCCTCATTGGGAGCAGAACCACGGACAGAAATCCATGAACCACGTCCCCCTTTTCACATACGAGGAACCATGAGATAGACTGTCTCAGGCCCTCGAAATGTGACTGGAGGGGGAGATGATAAATAATAGTAGCGAGGATGCTTCAGTAGAATTAGAAAACCAAACGATAAACCACGCCTAGTTATCAATATCCTTAGCATATATCGAACCTCGGATGCAGAGACAGAAAGAAGAAGGTAATGAAAGGGCGGAATTCAACCAATTCTCTCATTCTTCATTTCATCCAGACGACTTACACGCCTGCTAATTAAGAGAAAGAAATCTGACTCAAAGGAGAAAGAAATCTAGGCCTAATCCCTGAAAGCAGGGTTACATTGGCATTCGATGCTATTGAAGCAAAGATGCTAGAAATCAGAAATACAAAAGAAATTCAAATAGATAGGGAGGGGAAAGAGAAAGAGCTGCAGGAGCCCGGCACTCCCACCTGGATCCCTCTTCGAGCCTCTGCCTCTCTCCTTTTTCTTTCTTTCTTCAGCTTCTTTCAAGGGCTCGCGAACTCCCTCTTTCTCTCCGGTGGCTAAGCACTCCCCTTTCTTTCTTCTTTTTTTCTTCCTTCTCCTGCTCTGCCTCTTTTTTCTTCTTCTTTTTTTCTCCTCTTTTTTTTGTTCGAAGGGCAGGCCTCTTATAGAGGCCAGGCCCTCATCCTTTCGGCGTGCACTTCCCGGCGCGCCAGGCTCATCCTCCCGGCGCGGCAGTCATCGACGCGTTGGGTCTCATATTTGGGCTTGGCCCATTCTCTTGTCGTTCGGCCCATTCGGTCCAGGATCCACTTGGTGGACTCCTTTCGACAGTGGGCCTTTTGGCATATGCATATCAAGACTCCGTGGGGCTTGTTTGCACCTTGCATTCACAACACGTGCGAGGCATTGTGCGTCCCTTCTTCGGAGAATCAGAGATGTCTGAACATCTGTTTCAGCAGGCGGATGGTCGCCTGAATGTTGGTATAGTTTTATCAGCCTGACTATCTGAATGACAGCAATACTGGACATCAACCTAGCCACAAACGGCTTTAGTCGAACAACATGATAGGGGTAGTGGGTTTCTTCTGTTCAGACTCTCAGATCTTCCAGGGATGGTACGTGAGCCGTGCCCTCGACTGATCTTCAGAACTGTGAATCTGCTATGATCTCTTCTGACATATTTTAGGTGTCAACAAATGCCCCCCACCCGTGGGTGGCGTGAGCGAAGCATGAGTGACATGGGACATGCGGGTGTACATCACGTTCACGCACTGTGCTTCGTGGTCTCTTCAGGTCTGCTCCTGTGCATTGGCTATTCTTTTGACTCTGAGTCTTCATTCTGCTTTGCGTGACTTCCATGCTTTACAAGCAAATTTGGATGAACACCAGCACTTTCGGCTTGATCTGTTGGTTACATCACCCCTGGCGGGCTAATCGGCGCCATAGACGCTCCCGATACACTCATATCGGCTCGGTCAGCCTTCGGCGTAGGAGTCCTCGGCGCGACACCTGTCTCGGCGTGGGAATCTCCTCAGCCTGGCAGCTCTTGGCGCGCTGCTCCTCTCGGCGCGCCTTTTGGCGGTTCTTGCTCTCGGCGCGGCGAGCGTCTCGGTGCGCCTTTTTCCTCCGGCCTTTTAGGCGCCGGGCGAGAGGAGAAAGCTCATTTTTTCATGAGCTTTCTCTTTCTTCACCCTCCTCTTCTTCTGTTTTTCCCGAGCGATCGGCGTGGAAATGGCTTGAAATTTTTCTTGAAATTCTCCTTTCATTTTTTCATGCTGCCGAAATTTTTCTTGAAATTCTCCTTTCTATTTTCATCTTCATATCATCTTATTATTCCCTTTTCTTGGTTTTGTGTCTGCAGCTCGTTGGAAATGGCTTCATCTTCTAGCCGCGTTGCCTCCGGCACTGCCGATGTTGACTCTTCTCCTCAAGGCAGGGCTTCTAGTCCCGTTGTGACTTGGAGGAATGTTGGACAGCTGGACCGGGGACTTGGGAGGATTGCCATAGTCGATGAATCCTCTGGCTCCGAAACAGATACAGTATCCGCCTCTCGCATTGTAACTGTAGAGGGAGGACTGGACTTCAATCGCGATGACGACTACCGTGCGGACTTCCCGAAGGATCGTCACCTCGCGCCTTACATTTGTACCTTCAACGTCTCTAGGAAGAGGGACGTCATGCTGGCTCAGATGGTGGAGCGGGCCATGTTGCTAGACCGGGACAGCTTGAAAGGTTCTGTGTATCGTGGCGATACCATATACCTCCCGGGGGAGCGGCACAAATGGGACGCCGTCTTAGGGGTAACAGAGCTGGAGGCAGAGCTGAAGATGCTAACATGGGCCCCGGAGTTCACACCAGCCAGGTGGGACAACACCATAGGTCGGGTTAACAGGGAGAAACCCGGCTACGGTTTATTCTTGGCGCCCATCAAGTGGGGCTACAGAGAGGAACCGTTTGTGCTGAACTGCTTGGCTGTTCAGTTCAAATTTCAACGGGCAGCTGGGTGGTTTGCAGACACGAAGGTGACGGATGCTCATCTCTTTTGTGTAGGGGCAGTGGAATTCATAGAATATGTTCTGAAAGAGTATGCACCGCTGCTGATCAGGGCCGGGGTGTACCATAGTGTGTATGCATCTCGCTTCAGGTATCCCATTTCAAAGGGGCTGTGCTGCGGCATGTTCGAAGTATTTTGCCCGCAGTTCAACACTTTCTATACAGCAGAAGGTGAGACCTCTCTGGATCTTTGGAGCCTATCACAGTTATCGGGCCTGCCGATTAACGGAGAGCCCTATGAGGAGGTCTGCATTCATGACTTCATCAAGGACGAAACAGACGGCGAAGGTGAATATTACTTCGGCTAGTCGTACCAGTACTTGATGAAGGCATACCGCTCCCTCTGCCTAACGCTGAATAGGGGATCCTCAAAGGGATACCAGCCCCGGGAGAAGAGCAACAAACTGAGAGTCCGAGCAGGACATTGGATTCAGTATTTCTTCGGGGGCCCTTTGAAGTACAGCGAGTTCCCTCACGTAGCTCCTGTTACGGGTAAACCCAGCAGGCCACCTAAGTTCAAGTCAGAGCTGCCTGCTTCTCTTCGGGGGATAAGCCGCGGGGGGCCGAATCCGATGGGGGTGGATCCCCTTACCCATTGTGCTGCTTACCTTACCTTCTGGCTGTGTACTTTTGCCCTCCCGCAGGGGGATGAGACAGTTATTCGGCCGGAGGCAATATACCCGGCTTGTCAGATGGCTTGGGGCATACGGCTTGCAATATGTCCAGCCGCACTATGCCTGATTTACAAATCCATTGGAGATATTCATAGGCATTGAATCCCCTGCTCTTTCCGAACGGTGGGGCCGTTTCATTTTTTTAATGCCTGGGTGTGCAACTTATTTCCGGAGCTAGCTCCCCGGACTTTGCAGACAATGACATTGTATCCCAGAATGCTGGAGTTTGCAAGTGCTGAGCCGGGTCCAGTGTCCCAGCAACTCTTCTCCATCCGTGGCCGACTGGCAAGAGTTCCAACGGATTCAGCGGGGACTATCCACTTTTGGAATTTGGCTGCACATTCATCTCCATTAGTGAACCGTCAGCGTGAGTGTAAGCTCGAGGCAGTGGAGACTTTCACACACTTCATTTCGGGCAACACCGTGACCCGACCAATCTTGGAGCCTGAACTCATTGACTGGGCTTTATCAATTCGCCCCAGTGTTTTAGTATTCAGAAAGGGGGGTGCGGTTTATTTAGAACCCTACTATCCCTTCAGGTTTGGTCGGAATTTCGGCTACGATCAGCATATTCCGCCTTCAATCGCCCTATTCCCTTTAGATAGCAGGTCAAAGCATGGCTCAACTATTGTGGCCGAAGGTCGCTCCTGGTGGGACTATTTTCACCGCCGGGACGCCAATACTTTCATAGTGCCGATGCCGAACCGAGTCCCCCGGGTCACTCCAGAGTATGTAAAATGGTGGAATGCTCGCACGAGATTCTACCGCAATGCCCGGATGACATGCTGGGATGTGGCTGAGCGCACCTTTCTGAGTCAGCAGCCTGGGCCCGTTTTTGACATTGACGAAGCCCATCTGAAGAGGTTATTTTCCCACCACCCAAAGGAGGCGAAGACATACATAGCGAGCAGAAAAGCCATCAAGGAGGAAGTGGCTGAACCACTGATACTCGTGCTTGCTGACATAAGTGAAGATGCTTTTACGCAGAATTTAGAACACCTGTGCCAGATTGGTGGTTCCCGCCTGGACCTTCAGCAGTATCCGTTCCCTATCGAGGAGTCGCTCTCCAAAGCAGTTTCATGGAAGTGCGAGGTGGATCGCTTTTACCCGTGTCGGGCGTTTGTTAATAGAGAGGACAGAACCCCGACATACTATCAGCATACATCTTGGCTGTTCGTCCTGATGAGCATCCACGGACTGACCCTTGAGAGTCCCGCAGCTAGTGTTCTGGACAAGCCTCTATTCGTATCTTTTCATTATGCCGATGTCTGGGGCTTTGACCACCTCGGCTTGTATCATTGTATAGCTTCCCATGGACATGCGGACTTGGCTGACCTGGTCGACAAGTGTAAGAAGATTGGCGACGTCTGCTGGCTCATTCGGGAAGCTGCATCCCGAAGCAAGGAGGTGGCTTATCAGTATTGGCCACTCTCATCTTTTTACAACGGCCGGGCAGGTAAGTGCTCCTCCATTGACACGTAGATTAGTTTGTTGCATTGCTCCTTCATAACCGCGTGTGCTTCACTTGACAGACCGTCCGGATATCAAGCAGCAGGGGCTTTATAGAAAAATCATCTCCCAGTCACAGAAGCCGGAATATTTTGAGGTCCCTGTACCAGCGCCAACTACTACTCCACTACCGCCTGGCAAAAAGAGAGCGGCTTCTGCAATGAAAGTTGCAATAGGCCGAGCGAGGAAAGCTCGGAAAACTTCTTCCAAGTGGCCTTCGACTGATGCGACTGAGACTCCCCTGCCCGAGGTGCCATCATTTGAACAGTTCGCCGCTCGGAAAGAAGCTACTCAGCAAGCAGCTGAAGGTGACATTATTTTCCTTGTGCGGTATAAGGGAATGCTCTTTTCACGGCATTTTCATTTTCATTTTTTTTTGATGTCTTCTTTGTATAGCTTCAGCTCAAGGAGGGCTGACACCACATATGCTGAGGAAGTCGCCCTGGAGGCCGGAGAGATAGGGCCTTCCATCATAGCCCCGGTAGGGGTGACTGAGACAGCTGGACCAGCAGGGGAGAGTCTCCCCGCTGTTGAGGAGGATGTCAGACTTCCTTCTCCTACGCCTGCCAGCGAGGCTGAGGGTGAGCTGCACAATTGTGGTTCTTTAGGTTGTCCTTTTTATTGAGCTTTCCATCCTGCCTTATGCACTTGTTTTGTTGTGATGGCAGGAGTGGTCAGCGCGGCGGTTGAGGCGCCTGTTGTGGAAGCTCCGTCCCAGCCCGCGGGACATAAGACTATGCTGAAGAAGGGTGCTATCCCATTGCGGCGTGTGCTCACCCGCTCAGCGTCCCGTCAGGCGATGGAGGAGGCGGGCCAACCCGAGATCAGCATAGATATTTCTTCGAGTAGCTCTGCCACCCCTTCTAACGAAGAGACTGACCATCATTCTTAAGAAGGTGATGAACAAGGGTCTGCAGCAGGCAGCAAAGGGGCAACGGCTCCCTTCATACTATCAAGCGATGCTTTGATTTTCAGTCCTCCGAGGTTGCCAAGGGCACCCTCCGAGGGAGTGTTACAGGAGGAATTTGCTGGATTGGACGTGGAGGTGGAGATAACCCCTCCTTTTGCTGCTTCGTCTGCAGGGTTGGAATCTTCTATTCAGGGGCTTGAAGAGATGGATGCCGTCATCATAGTAAACTCTATTCGCCCTTTTACAGAGCCACATACCCCCCTCTTTTTTTTTGTCACCTCGGTGTTTATATGCATTTTCATTCCAGGAACCCGAAGCCACTATTCATTTCCCGGCACCGACTTCTAGTACTGCTATGGTCTCATCAGAGGCCTCGGATCTGCTACCGCTGGCCACCGCATCTCCTTCAGGGACAAACACCCTACTCCGCCCCGTGCCGGTGAGGATATATGCGGCTGTTAGAGGATTACCCTCGGAGTCGAGCCAGTCGGGGGAGAGTCTCGCCCTGGCGTCGACGACAGAGTTGAGGGCTGAGGCTGACCCGCAGAGGGGATCTGCTTTTATATCGGCGGCCATAATGACAATCGCGCCTGATTCTTCAATTCCATTCGTGCTGGAGCCAGAGTCAGAACCTCCGTCCCTCCTAGGCTTCGTTGAAGGAAGCCCTAACAGGAGTCTGACGGAGCAGGAACATGTTGTCGTGGTATCTGCTTCTTCGGCTTTGACGGCCGTTCCATCTTCCTTTTCCGAGCCTGACACCGGCTTATGGGCCGCCATAGACAAGGAAGTGACCTTCGAGGTGCCTCCGGCGGCTTCCCTGGGCATTACCTCATCGGAGGAATTTGTCTGGCAGAATCTAGAGATGCTGCGTCAGGTTGTGGAATCTCAGCCAACGTTGTCTTATTCCCAGTTGAAGGAAGCGGCTGCGCGACTGACGATCAGGCTGCAGGCGCTGGGCTGCCCTCTAGATATCTGGACCCAGCTGGTGCTTTTCTTGTTGAAGTTTGTGAATCGCCGAGACTTTCTCGAGAAGATGATGGGCGACCGGCTGGCGGCCCTCAAACTGCAGAGAGTTGATTGTTAGGCGGAGCTGACGTCTCTGATCTCTGATCTTCAGGAGTTCATGGCTCAGGTTGAAGCTTCCGTAACCCGGGCGCACATTCTACATAGCCGACGGGAAGAACTCCGCGCTGAATTGGCTACTATAGAAGCTGAGATACCACGGCTGGAGGCTGCGGAAGTCCAAGGCATTGAAAGAACTTCTTTGCTGGAGGGCCAAGTCGCGTCTCTGGAGACTGAGGTGACTCGGGTTCAGGAAGAGGAAGCGCAGCTCCATGAACTGGGGGCGGCTCCTCATGTCGGGCTTATTGACTTTGCTGATATCTTCAGGCGGCCTTAGCTAGTCTACCTTTGTAATCTGTCCCCTCAAAAGGGCTCCTTTTGTATTCACTTCCCCTTTTGTAATGAAGATAGAAGTTTCCTTCACTATTTTTTTTTGTGTTCACATCCACACTTGCATTTTGTTGTGTCTTGTGGCAATTCTGGCGACCTGCTTGGAAGTACCTCCATGTCCGTGTAGCAGGAGAGCGTCCACCCTCTCAAGGAAAGGATGGGGGCCTCGCTCCACCGCGGGATGGGGTTCCAGAAGTTGTCAGGTTGGCGCCGACGTAGGTCTTGCTGACAAGAGGCGTCGAAACCGTGACTGCCGGTTGCTTGTGGTAATTCCATTATTGACCCTGATTGGGGAGATGTTGATCGACCTTGTCGATGGTGACACGGGTCATAAGAGGTAGACGGTCTTGCCGATGGTGACAAAAACTGGGTAAGGATAGCGACCGATCTTGCCGATGGTGACAAGGGTCGAAAGGGTAGACGGTCTTGCCGATGGTGACAAGAACCGGAAGGGGTAGCGACCAATCTTGCCGATGGTGACAAGGGTCGAAAGGGTAGACGGTCTTGCCGATGGTGACAAGAATCGGAAGGGGTAGCGACCGATCTTACCGATGGTGACAAGGGTCGAAAGGGTAGACGGTCTTGCCGATGGTGACAAGAACCGAAAGGGGTAGCGACCGATCTTGCCGATGGTGACGAGAACCGGAAGGGGTAGCGACCGATCTTGCCGATGGTGACAAGGGTCGAAAGGGTAGACGGTCTTGCCGATGGTGACAAGAACCGGATAAAGGTAGATGTATGTAAGTGGGATATCGGATGAAGACTCCGCCTCGACCTTGTAAATGGTCTTCTGGATGGAGGATGGTTCATCACTATTCATCATTCATGATCATTTTTATTCACATTACTGACCCAAGCGCCCTTTCGGGTTTTCGCCGAAGCCAGCCCCCTCTTGCTTTTGCCCGCGCGCCCTTTCGGGTTTTCACGCGGCGGGGTACCCGATTTTGCCTGCAACGCCCTTTCGGGTTTTTGCCACAGCTGGGTTACGGCCATTTTTGCACTTGTCCCGATATGGGAGCAAGTCTGGCGGAGTATCTCTATTTTTAACCACATTTCTTTTCTTTTTTTTTTCTTTTTTTTCTTTCCTTCTTTTTTTTTATATTTGTGCAGGGTGACAGGTCGAGATGTGACATTCGACCCTAGGTTGACAGTAGATGGCTGTCGGCCATAGCATCAGGCCTCGCGCCGGGCAGAACAGATCATTCGTTAGTAAGGGCTGAATGCCAACGCAAAGGAGTGACCTCTCGCCGATTCGGGCGTAAGGCCGGTAATGACAGGCGGAGTGCCACCAGACCGAGGAAAGGGTAGTTCGGTCAAGGCAGGACGCCATTAACCAAAGGGAGGTGGCTCGATCAGGGCGGAATGCCACTGGACCGAGGGGAGGTAGCTTGGTCAGGGCGGAATGCCATTTAACCAAGACAAGGTAGCTCGGTTAGGGCAGAGATGCCGTTAACCAAGGGACGGTATCTCGGTTAGCCATTAACCAAAGGGAGGTGGCTCGATCAGGGTTGAATGCCACTAGACCAAGAAGAGGGTAGCTTGATCAGGGCGGAATGCCACTAGACCAAGGAGAAGGTAGCTCGGTTAGGGCGGAGTGCCACTAAACCAAGGAGAAGGTAGCTCGGTTAGGGCGGAATGCCACTAGACCAAGGAGAGGGTAGCTCGGTTAGGGCGGAGTGCCACTAAACCAAGGGATGGTAGCTTGATCAGGGCGGAATGCCACTAGACCAAGGAAAGGGTAGCTCGGTTAGGGCAGAATGCCACTAGACCAAGGAGACGGTAGCTCGGTTAGGGTGGAGTGCCACTAAACCAAGGGATGGTAGCTTGATCAGGGCGGAATGCCACTAGACCAAGGAGAAGGTAGCTCGGTTAGGGCAGAGATGCCACTAGACCAAGGAAAGGGTAGCTCGGTTAGGGCAGAACGCCATTTAACTAAGATAAAGGGTAGCTCGGTTAGGGCAGAATTGTTGGTTTATGCCAGCGTCTCCTTGGATTTGGTGTGTACACGTGGGGTATGGGACCCACGTGGACCATCGGTGCTTGGCAGCCCAACCCGCCGCATGGATTATGGGGTCCATGTGCGAAGCCCCTCATGCCCGCCCACAGCACATAGACGTGGGGCCCTGCGCTGCCATAAGGAAATATGGTCTAACCTTCGCTACCAGCTCGAGCTTTTAGCACAACGGTAGGGGCTTGATCCTACAAACTGGTATCAGAGCGAGGTCGCGGGTTCAAATCCCAGGTGTCGCTGGGGGGGAGATTGTTGGTTTATGCCAGTGTCTCCTTGGATTTGGTGTGTACACGTGGGGTATGGGACCCACGTGGACCATCGGTGCTTGGCAGCCCAACCCGCCGCATGGATTATGGGGTCCATGTGCGAAGCCCCTCATGCCCGCCCACAGCACATAGACGTGGGGCCCTGCGCTGCCATAAGGAAATACGGTCTAACCTTCGCTACCAGCTCGAGCTTTTAGCGCAACGGTAGGGGCTTGATCCTGCAAACACATTGCACACAGTTCCTATGAAGTTCCAAAGGATGAATCCTTATGGAAAACTTCAGACAGACAAAAATTCTCTGATAATCAGAAGGCCCTGGAGCTAACTCAAAGGGCTATAAACACTGACAAGTTTCCATGTGTAGTTAATTGTTGCAGTGCCTCCGAAGTGGTCGAAATGATAGCAAGCAGCAGAACCCATGATAAAGTGAATTGTCTCATGGCAACAGAAGAAGATGAAGATTATGAGGAGGACACTTCATCACAGGTAAACTCTGATACTAATAATTTTTCTCTGGAAAATATGATTGAATTGAATGAGCATTTATTAAAGAAATATGATAGACTGAAATCTGAAAAGAGAAAAATAAGAAAAGAAATGTTGCATGAGGTTAGAAGTCTGAAAGTTGAAAATGAAAACTTGAAATCTGACATGAATAAAGAAAAAGATGAGTTGAACAAGTTGAAATCTGAGAATGAAGATCTTAGAAACAAACTCATCAGTGAAGATAATTCTTGTAAAGCATGTGCCATTCTCGAAGACATGATTAATGATTTTGATTCTGATGACAGTTTTCAAAAGGAACAAATCAAATCTCTAAAGGAAGAAAATGTCCACTTGAAAGATCAAAATAAAAAGTTGATGGTTCTGAATATTATTTTCTCTGAAAGATGGATGACAATTGAAAAAGAAAAATCTGTTTTGAAAGAGTATATCAATTGCAGTGACGAAGAAATTACTAGCTTTGTAATACACACTGCTGATTTGGAAAAAGAACTTTGTCTGTTAAAAGAAAAATTGGCTAGTTATGAGAAGGAGAAAGTTGATTCAGAAAATCTTATAATCTCCCTGGAAAATAAAATTACTGAGCTGAATAGTACTTCATCTAAGTTGGCCAAGGATAAAAGCAAGATGAAAATGTTTCTGGAAGATGAAGTGAGTAGTCAAAGTGAAAGGGTGGAAAGTAGCTTTGGAGTTAAGAATGGTATTAGAAACCTGCTATACATCACATTTGTGCTGAGTTCTAAAGTAGCTGGTCCCTCAAATAAATCATTGAAAGAAGCTGCTGCTCATGAAATTCAAAAATGAAATAAAAATCAGAAAACCCCAAAAACTCAAAGGAACTATCTGCATGCTAAAAACTCATCTGATAAGTGCCATGTTTTAAAGAAATTTAATGGTTCTTGTTCTTTTCATTATTGTGGTAAGCATGGACACTTTATGAGTGAGTGTTTTGTGATGAAACAAGATGATAGAAAGCATGCTAGAAAAGTTCTGTCTGATCAGAAAAAGGGTAATCTGAATGTTAAAGAATTTCATGCTAGAAATCATGATTCTAGGAGAAAGAATCTGAATTGTTTTTGTTGTGGGAAGTTTGGCGACATTGCTGCTCAATGTTGACAGAATCCGAGAAAGAGATTGAATTCTGAATTTTTTAATTTCCATGTTAACAAAAATGCTTTTGATAGAAATAACCTTGGCTCCAGAGGTAAGCATCCAAGGTACTTCGAATGTGGGAGGCATGGCCACACAGTCAAGGACTGTTGGCATGCTCAGGAAAGTAGACTTAATTTTAAATTTGTAAAATTTCCTGTTCCCAATGATGCTAATAAGAAACAAAATGTCCATGTAAACAACAGAATAATTCATGCTAAGTTTCATAGGTCTCATGCTGGTGTTGATATGCATCATAGAACCAGACAATCTGTTGCTTCATGCTATTACTGTGGAAATTTTGGACATTCTATGTCTAACTATTTTTTAATGGAATTTGATGATAATGCTGTAAAAAGAATGTTTAGAACACCTGATAGGGGTAGTGTAGGACCCAAGACTGCTTGGGTCCCTGTAAGATCATGTTGATTAAAATGTTGCAGGTGTGCCTTGGAAGCTGATGAATAAAGGGGGTTAATGATCAAGGCACTCAACAGAAGACCCCAGGATTCTGCTCTTCAGGTTTGTTCTGACCATCCAATTTAAAAATTCCATCATATGAAATTATGAACTTGAAATGATTGCATATCATGTTGATTTGTTGATATTGAACTGAAACTCTCTGAAATGTGAATTGCACAATCATGTTTGAGTCGATGCATATTTTTGCACTGAGGCTGAATTTTTTTTACAGTCGATGCTTTATATGAACTTTATGTCAATAGACTGCATGCTTGTTGTTGAATGCATAACTTGCTGATTGTGAATGGTTCTTTAGTGTATAGAGTCAATGCATGTGTCTTGTGTCAATGCATTGCATGCTTGATTACATACTTGGACTGAGCTTGAATGGGTCAGTTAGTGCATACAGTCAATGCATGTGTCTAGTGTTTGCATACATCATTTGCATGACTGTCAATGAAATTGATCAATGCATATAAGACTGATTTGCACTGCATTATAATTTGCCTAACCCTGGTATATCAAATGGTATGTTACTAAAAGGCAAGGAAATCTGCCCGGAGGTTTCTACCATGTGTGAGATGGTCTTTGAGACAAGGTTCTCCGCCAAGTACCATGGGTCCAGTCTTCATGTAGAACAGTGCACTGCATCATATTTTGAAAAATCTGAAAAAGGATAAAAATGCTCATGAATTGGATGCATAAACCTGAATTGATTGCATACTTGTCTCATGTATCCATGGTGCATAGTCTGCATGTAGGACAGTATGTTGCATAGCATATCTCTTGCATCATGATGTCAGGGGGAGCTGAGAGGTCTGTTCAAATTCATTGAATCCTATTCACTTCTCATTGTTCTCATTCAAATGATTCATATTCTTTGACATCAGTTGCTCATTGAACCATATTGCTAATTGCTATCATTTCCCTGTCATTCTCACTGAACAACAGCTTTGCATCTGGTTTAGTACATTGAATTGTGATTATTGCAATTGTTCACTTATAAGAATCACACTTACAAATTGAAAGGAACTAAAGGTTTAACCTTTATAAATTGGAGAGTTAAGTGTCTGCACTTCAGAATTTCAGATAAAAGAAAACTTTTATAGCTCTTAATCTTTGTCTCATGGCTAAAATAGAAAAAGTTTTTGTAATGCCAAAATGTGTTGAACTGGATATGTCTAGAACAGGCTAATAAGAGTGTGTACTGATTTTTAAACAATCACTCTAAAAGAATTAAGGGCAGCAGTAAATAAGATCATTAATGTTAAGAACTGAACACAGTGACAGAGCAATGGCTGATTGCACTGAGAAACTGTGAACTCTTCCAAAGAAGTAGGAGAATTCACATGCCATGAGGTGATTCAGAATATCTCTGTTCAAAGGGTCAAATCTATAGAGGGAGTTCTCACCAAGTAACTGGGGGTACTGGACTCTAATCAAGGTGTACCCTTAATGTCAAAAGTGAAGACTATTCTTTGTGGGTTTTGATCTGAAATAGGTCTAGTAGTTTATGCCTAGTAACTGGGGGTACCAGCCTCTGATCAAGGTGTACACCTAATGTCAACAGCATAAATGCCACTGATCTATTTACTTAGTTCGGGTTCTGAAAAAATTCAAAAGTGAAAATCAAACTGCTGTAACCTTTCGAAAAATCAAAAGTCAAAGAGTGAAAATTGTTTTTATCAATACATGCTCAAGTTGCCTCTCTTGAATTTCCTTGTTTAATCACAAAAGGGTATTATTTCTGACTTATCTATTAATACCATGTGCCCTAGATTCATTGCTATAAATGGAGTCTATAAACTCTTTTTCAGGGGTCAGGTGTTTTACTCTAGATTTATCACTGTTAAACCTGAATTTTTGAAAATTATATGTTGCTGATTCTTATACTTTAACAGTTGTTTATAATCATGCTTCCTCTCTGAATCTATGATTCAGCTGTTGTCAAGTGACCCTCATACCTTCTCTTCCTTGTTTCTCTATTCATATTCCTTCTCAAAGGGGGAGCTATTATTTAGGGGGAGAAATAATTCAGGGGAGTCTTACATTCAGGGGGAGAATGTTCTAGAGGAATTTGCATGCATAATGCACTTTGCACTCATGTTCTTGTTGTTCTTCCCTTTTCGATTATGTCAAAGGGGGAGAAAATCTTGTGTGTGACTCACTGTCACATTGTGTTGCCATCATCAAAAAGGGGGAGAATGTTGTGCCCCTTAGGCACAAGCATGTGCTATGTTGCTTTGATGATAGCAATGCTATTTGGTTTTGATGATAGCAAGACAGTGAGTGCATTTGAGTGCATTTGATATTGTATTTTGATGATTGCAATGCTATTGTGTTTTGATGATTGCAATAAACAAAGTGCATTTCTGTGCATTCTTATCCTTGAGCATTCTGCATATGATAGCAACATGAATGATGATGTTTAGCATTGATGGCATTTGTTCTTTATATATCTGAATTGCATTTTGTCAGATGTCATGTTTCTGCATGTCTCACTTTGTGCATAGGCTAGACAGCATTGGCCAAGTCTATACATTGGCTGTCGGTTGCAAAGTCTACACATCAGACTGCATTACATTTATTCATGGCTAAGAGTCTATACACTGGACTGTGTCATTGTGCATCATGCAAGTCTATACATTGGACTCTCATTCAAGCCTATACATTGCATTGGCTAAAGTCCGTTTCATTTAGAGTCTAAGGCAATGTCCATACACTGGACTTGAAGTGTGTACATTCAGCGTCTTACTTAGCGTCTAAGGCAAAGTCTACACGTTGCTACAGTAACGCAAGTCTGTACATAGTCCGTCTCAGGCATTGTCTTAGGCTAAGTCTGTACAGCCTACGTCTCATGCAGCGTCAACGCTGTGATCATTCTCAAGTCTGCAGCGTCAACGCTGTGAGTGTGTACACAGCATTCTCAAGTTTGCAGTGTCATCTCTATAAGTCTATACAGTGGTTCAGCAAGTGTGTACATCGCATTCACGTTTTACAAAGTCTATACATTATGCATGTTTGAGTTGAAGTCTATACAGAGTCTGCATCCTTCGAAGTTTGTACACTGACCACAGCTATTCAAGTCTATTCACTGGACTGTTTGGTCAAGTCTATACACCCTTCAGTTGAAATTCCAAGTCTGTACATCGGACTGTGTTAAGTAAAGTCTATACATCCGATTGTGCAGTGTCTTAGCCATCGTCTCACATTCTTCAAGTCTACACAATGGTCGGTGGTAAGTCTACACATTGGTTTTCATTCGAAGTCTGTACACTCATCAGTGAACGACAAGTCCACACATTGGACTGTAGCTGCTTATTCTTCAATGTCTGTACATCAGCTTGATCGAGTAAGTCTGTACAGCATGCCTTAGTGTTCAAATCATTAAGTCTGTACATTGGCATCTCTTCTTCAAGTTTGTACATCCACAGTGGAACTTCGAAGTCTGTACACCGCTTGAGCCTCAACAAGTCTGTACATCGCCTTAAGCGTCTCAAGTCTATTCATTGGCTCAAGCTTCCAAGTCTGTACACTGGTTCAAAGTCTACACAATGCCTCTTTGATTCTAAGTCTTTACATTCATTTTAAGTCAAAGTCTGTACATTGCCTTTGTGCTTCAAAGCCTGTCGATTGAAGAGTCTACACATTGGTTGTTCACACGTTCCTGCAGTCTGAAGTCTCTACATTGCTTTCGCCTATTTTTCATCTAAGTATCATAAAGTTTGTATGTTGCTTTAGCCTTTACCTTCACAGTAAAGTCTATACAATGCAATGCATAAACTTAGAACTGATGACTTCATTTCATCTGTCTGACAGGGACTGAAGAGGCTAATGAACCCCTTAAAGCAAGAGGGCTGAAGCCATCAAATTAACGCTGCTGGAACACACCAATGCGTCAACGCCTTGATCAAGTGGCGTGAACGCAGTAGTTCAAACAATCAAGAAAGAAGATTGTGGATTACTCTGGTGCATCAACGCATTGATCAAGTAGCGTGGACGCAGCAGTTCAAGTATCCCTTATTGCAGCCTCTGGAGTACATTGGCAGCATCGACGTTGCAGCTCCATGCGTCAACGCAGCATGCTGAGAGCGTCAATGCAGTACGTCTATCTGATGAAGACCTGCTCACTGGAACGCATCAATGCGTCAACGCCGCGGGTTGGAAGCGTCAACGCAGCAGTTAAAAAAGGCTAGGCTATTTTTTCACTGGAACGTATCAATGCGTCAATGCAGCAAACTGATGGAGTCAACGCAGCAGACTTGAGTTTCATAGGTTGAAGATCTCTGAAGGTTGCATCAACTCCTTGGAGCAAGTGGGTTGACGCCATCTAACTCCAGTTGCTGAGCGTACTGATGAATGGGCACGTGACCTGAAGCTGGCACCTGACACGTGATCCGAGGTGGGTGCTGAGCATGTGATCCGAGGAGGAATCTTCTAGACGGAAGGCGTGGGAAGCACATGCCCTATCTCCCTACTGCTGCTGGTATATATTGGAGCCTTCGTCTTCAGATGGAGGCTGATCGTGATCGAAGCCAGAGAGCAGAAGCTGAGAGAAGAAAAAGGGAAAAAAGAAGAGAGAGATTCCACGATCCAGCAGAAGAGAACAAAAAGAGAAAGTGAGAAAAGGAGAACAGAGATCGAGAGAAGAAGAGAAGTGCAACAGAGAAGAAAGAGAAAGAGAGAAAGTGAAGAAAGAGAGTGAGATCGAGGGAGATCTGTTCTTGATGGACCGTGGATCAAATCCAAGCCATCCAGCTCTTTAAAGAGCCACATTGTGCTTCATTGTTTACAGCTTTCAGATTGCTGTTTATTTCCATTTTCTGTTTTCTATTTTACATCTTGTTCAAGCTGTTAGTCAGCGGATTGCAGAGGTGCTGCCTCTGGATGGCTAAGCTGTATTGCCTAGCGGTTTGCAGTGGAGGATTCCACTGGACAGCAAGCTGTGTTGCTCAGTAGGGCGAGGAGGATTCCTTGGACGGCAAGCTGTGTTGCCTAGCGGTTGTATGGCAAGCTATGATGCCCAGCTGTTCAAGCTGTGAGTCAGCGGAATCCACACTCGGTTTTAGTGTGGGGTGGATGTAGGTCTGCTGGGCCGAACCACCTAAAAACCCCTTGTGCATTGTGGTTTGTTTTGTTCTATTGTGCTTCCGCTAGATGAATGCATAGGGGCGCTCCATGTGTTTGGCTTCTGGTTGAGCAGAATAGTTAATTAGTCTTCTTAGAGTGTTTTAATTTGTCAAGAGAGTGAAATTCTAGTTGAGCTATATTTTGTCTAAATCTGTCTTGTTAGCACTCTAGTGATCTTAATGTGTGGTTGTTTAGTTCCGCATCTGCCCATTAGCATTTAAGCTTGTCTAGTTTGCAAACTAGTAATTCTAGTGAGCATCATATTTTAATTGGGCGAAAGATTTTTAAAGGGATATATTCATTCACCCCCCCCTCTGAATACTGCACCGAACCCAACACTCCCCAAGTGAGAGAATGCCCTTTGCCCCTCAGAACGAGGGACCGAAGGCTCTGTCAATGGAAGACCCCGATTACCCGACACGGGTACGGCTTCTCAGCATATTAGGCCCATCAGTGGCTAGATGATCACCTAGTCGAGGCGGAAACACCCCGGGCAGTATACCACTCTCCGTGGAAGCTACCAATGCAAGGCGGGTCGAGCCAGCAGCACGAACCATTGTGCCAAGTGACGTGTCAGCGGAAAACCCGCATGTCCAAGCTGAAGGTGCACGAGTTCCAAAAGCAACTGTTTAGTGGCCCAGAAGCTTCGTCTATATCTCCCCCTATGCTTTGGCAAGACCACAGAGAGATAAAGAATCACAACGGCCCTCGGGGTCAGTCCGGGACCCGCTGTCAGACCCGTATCAAGTTAACGTGACGAAGTGGCTTGAATCTGTCGCGCTCCTCCTAAATCGGCGCGCCCTCCTCGCGTTTGGCAGCCTCCTAAACCGGCGCACCCTGCTCAGCTCGAATCCAGCGAGCATGGAAGGCCTTAGATCGGCGCGCTAAACCTCGCGTCGGATCAAGCTCGATCGAGGGATTACCTATAAGAAGGCCTTAGGTTCGAGAAGAAGATAGATTTATAGAGAGAGATATACAAGCAATATACAAGAAGATAGAGAATACAGAAAGAGAGATAGAGAAGAAATATACAGAGAAAAGCTTGGAGAGGAAGAAGGGGAGTGGAGAACCCGTTCGATCTCGATACTCTATTTTCTCTGTTGCGAAGCTCCGAGATGGGTTGGCAGAAGTCGTCTCCTCTTCCTATGCTGTTTTCTTTCCTCTTTTTGCTAGAATAGATCCGCGGAGCGATGTAATGAAAGGGGCGATGATATGAGCCCAGGTGTTATTCGAGCTTCTCCCCTCTATCTTCTCTCTGTTTTTCCCCATTCTTTCCAGGATGGGAATGGGCTTCGTGCGACAACGCCGAGCCGCAGCGGTGTAGAGTGCGCCTTGTAATGCTTCCCTGTGGGATTGAATGAATGACCATACGTTTGTTTGATGCTATCTTTCTTATTAGATTGTAGTCTATCTCCTCTATCTTCTGTGTGTTATTTGTTTCAATTTTTCTACCGCCGAATACACCTTGTTGTTTCTAGGGGCAACAGCAACAATATCCTGCCCCGGGTTCTTTCATCGTGTAGGTCGTATCGACTAGATATCTATGTGTTCTCCCCGGACGGAGGCATGCCTGTGAATGCACCCCCCTCCGCCCTCGGAGATGATTCCTCAATATTCCCTGTTTGTGGTTCAGGGCTAGGAGGATGACCATCTCTGCAGGTGTGCCGTATTTGCTTGGGTTACAGACGCCGTTAAACTATTTGCCCATTTGCCTTCCCCCCTCCAGAACCTCAACTATTTGACTCAGTTGCGGGTCCTCAGTCTGGCTTGACAGCTTACATGTTAGCCTACTTTTTCGATGTATATGCATACATATGATCATCTGATGTTCCCTTATCGATTGAGTGCGGTCCCTGCATCATTGTATTCGGTGATTTGTCTTCTCGAAGAGTCCACTGCCCGGGGAGGAGAACATCCCCATCATCATCCTCTATCACTGTCGAGCCATGGGGGCATATCTCCTAATGATATGAACCCTGTGACTCATCAAGTGAACATCAACAAGGCTTTAGCCCGACATTAAACCCACCTTCTCTTGGGAGTGGAGGTGGCTGTGGGAAGGCAACCTCTCATAGGCTAGCCCTCGAGGTACCTTCTCATCTCAGCCGTCCCTTAACGATTTTGACTCGTGGAGATGGATGCCCCTAGCAGGCTAGCCCTCGGGGTCTTTTCCCTCTATCGAAGTCCACCGGTCACCGCTTGGCACTCCCGGCTTTAAGGAGCGTACCCCAATCTTGTGGGACTGTCTCCACTTCGCCCCTGCAACCCTCCAATCATGGGGAGGTGCTGCCCAAATTTCCACTGATGACTTGGTTGGATTTGTAGTTGATCCGCATTGATAAGTTGATTGAAGACTATGATCGAGTAGGAACCTCGCATAAGTCTAGACCTGTCTTATTGACAGTGCATCTGGGATCTCAATAGATCTTCTAATCTTCTAAAAATAACTCTAAAGTCCTGAGAAACCTGCTTGAAGTTTCATTAGAACTTAAATAGGCCAAAAATACCCGAATCCGGCGCGGCCCTAATCCGACGCGCCAATTTCCGCCGCCCCCCCGGGCCGTTTTAGCAGTAGACTCATCCTTCAATTTGCCCCCTTTGGCCTCCACCCTGTGCGCCCAGGGCGCGCCATTTTGGCTGCCAACTTGCCACTACGCCGTTTTAGCCTCCAATGGACTACCGCGCCGTTTTAGCCTTCAGTTGGCATCGCGCCGTTTTAGCCCCCATATGGGCATTGCCCCGTTTTAGCTCTAACTAGCTACCGCACCGTTTTAGGCTAATCATATCTTTGCATGCATCAACCACATGTGCATCTGATTATTTGTGTGTCAGCCCTTGACGCTTAATATTATAGCCCTAATTGGCTCAATAAACCTAGCTAAATAAAGGAATAAAATGGGGTTTGACACCTTCAATTATATTGAATATCCATCTTGAAAGCATGGGCATGCATCTGCATTGGCATACATTACCGTCTAAACAACCATAATGACACCTCTAATCATATGAATAAACCAATTAACAAATCCGTCGCATTTCACACGGACGGTCAACCAAACAACCGCATCTCACAGCATCCAATTAGTGCATTCAGTCAGTATTTCTTATGCCTTCGCATCATCCCTCGAGGCATCCTTTCTTGGCAATTAATCAAGGGTTATCCTCTTTCTTAGAGGATGTAATTAACCCCATAACCTTTATGGTATGGCGGACTCCGGGTCCCAACACGAACATCACAATCGACTGACCAAGTCAGATCGAGCGCACAATAAATTCGTCACTTGCGTGACTGGCACGCCCTACGCGAATAAAACCCCCTAACGAAATAAAAGACCCCCACAATGGTCTACGTATGGCTGTGAAAAGTGGGCTTCCAATTGCGGTTATCTACTCAGATTCTAAGTCTCTCATATCTATGGTTCACTCTAGAGACTCCCCTCCTTGGGCAATCTACAAATGGTGGGATGAAATCATGACAATTTTGAATAGTACCAAGTGGAAAATACAGCACACATATAGGGAAGGCAATTCTGTTGCAGATGCCCTTGCATCATTGGCATGCTGTACTCGCAGCAATATGGATTTTAAGTGCTAGAAAGATCTCCCTCCAAAGGCTGTGCTACCATTGATGCATCGGGATTACCGGGATGGCACCTGTAATTTGATAGTTTCCAGCGATCTTTAATTGTATGTTGTCTTCTACAGGGGTATGCCCCGATGAAATTATGTACATTTTTCATTCATTAATAATAATAATAATAATAATAAAGGTCATATATATATATATATATATATATATATATATATATATATATAAGAGTCCTTTGTACATGTCTGGTTTGTTGCATGAGTCATAGGCCGTTAAGTGTGTGAATGACCTACTGGTATATAAAATGGTGACATGTGGAAGGACAGGCCAAGTCTGTCTGAAAGCACCCACTATGCGTGAGAAGATACTCCGCCAGGTACTACAGGTCCTCACAGTGTTCTAGAGGCCATGGGTTGAGGGGGAGTTAGTAGCTATTCCATGAGATAGGTTCCTTATTAATCTGCTACATATGAAGTATTGTTGATCAAGATCTCCTACGTTGACCCATAGCATCATAGAGTCGACCTACCCCTACCTCTCTGTGTTCATTCCTTTTGCATTCAAAACCCGTCAGCTAGCTGCTCCTCATTATGTTTCATCCTTCCACTCAAAACTTTGACTCAGGGGGAGATTCAAATCCAATGACTGAGTTTCAATGACTAGCATTTCTGAATTAACTGCATTCCAACTTCTAGCTTCATGGTGGTTTCAATAAACTGAAGGTTTTAAGGCTAATAACTTTGTGAGATCTGAAAGTGGGAAGCTAAAGGAAAGCTTCTTCAGGTTTATTCTTGTTGAGGCATTAAGTATGCTGCAACCTAGTGCTCCTCTAGCCTTGCTATAAGAGCTCAGTATTGTTTTGATGAGTAACTTCGTTGAGCATTATTTTTAAACACTCATGATATCTCAGTCTATCTGAAGCAGTTGATGCAGAGTAATGGCCAAGGCCTACTGAGTAATCGGGCATACTTCACCTGAGACGTGAGGTTGTTCGCGTAAAAAGGTAGTGTTGTAACTAACTCTGCTCTGGTTTAATTTATCCAAAAAAAATTGCAAATATACATAGAGCAATGGCTTCAGTCCGCTGAGAAATAATGTCCCTTCGCCAAATGAAGTGATGCGGGCTAAGGCATGAGGTGGGAAGCTATCTCCGGTCAAAATGAGGTAGAATAGTTAACTGCACTGAGTAAATGGGGAAGGTTGCATCTAACAAATGTACTTCTTCATGTCAAAAGGTGTCAGTCCAACCTGACTGTCAGTTTGTCTAAGCTATTAATTTATGCCTTCCCCTGAAAACCAGAGGTGCTTAGTTGAGTAGGCTTTCATTGATTCAAGCTGTTTGGCCTCAATGCTAATGGCAGTTTGTCCTAAAATCTCTGGGCTTGCATAAGCACGGCTCCAAGTTGAGTGTTAAGGTTTTTTTAGCATGCCCTTGTGTCTCAATTCTAGTAAGTCTGTAAGCAGGCACTCCTTATGCTTTCCTGGTCTCTATGACTTCCGTAGTTATTTGCCTTAAAACAATCATTCATAAAGTTAATCATGCACTGCTTCATAAGGAACATGTTTGTATTCGGAGTCAGTCATGTACAATGATGAACTTTGTATTGGGTTTGAATCCCCTCATTGAATTCCCTCACTGTACTCAACTCCCTCCACACCGTTGAACCCCTCCTTTTTATGATGTCAAAGGGGGAGAAGTTTTTCATGAGTCATAGTATGCAAGAGTCCCTCAGTTTGCATATCCATATCTGTCAGATAAATCATTGGGTGAAGGTCTATATTCACTACATATCCTGATGAGTCCTTCATGCATTCAAATCCTTGAAGTGCTTCATGCTATTTATGTCAAAATCTGTTGCATACCAAAATTTGCTGTCTGAATTCCATCTCAAACTGTGAGCACAATGACTCATAGTTGCCATCATCAAAATAAGGGAGAATGTTGTATATATTGTGTTTTGATGATGCTTTACTATAAGTCATTGGTCATTTATTTTGGGAAAATCTGAAATAGCCCTTGTTTTGGCTAGATGTGAAGAAATTGAAAGACCTCCCATGAATGCGTCGACCCTCTCTATAGATCGCGTCGACTCCTTTGCTCTCAAATAGAAGAAAAGTCCAAATGGCTCTCAGCTGCGTCGACTCCATCATCATGATGCGTCAACTCCAGATAGTGTTTTGAAGCAGTTCTCAAGCGCTCATTATTGAGTGCATCGACGCATCAAAAGCTTCTTCACAGGCTGCGTCAACCCCACTCAGTTCCAAAACCAGATAGATAGGCGACCGTTGAAAGCTACGTCGACTCCATATTCTCAGGAGGTCGATGCAAGAGTCCTCACAGAAACCGTTATAATTGCACCTTCTGAAGGATGCGTCAACACACCCCATCAGCTACATCGACGCCATAAAGGTCTGGCTGGCAAACTGTTCAAGCGTCAAGTTGGATGCGTCAACTCCAGCCTTTCACCGCGTCGACTCCATGAAGGTCCAGCGCCTAGCAGCCAGCATTGGCGAGGAGCTACATCAACTCCACTCCCACCTACGTCGACTCATATGAAGGAAATGATTCTCTGTTCGAAAAGGCGAACCAGTCTGCCTTTCTTTATTAAAGTCAATGGGTCACTCTGCAATATCTCGCGGTTCAAGGTCAGAAAAGATTCCTAGGACAGATAACTATCCTTGTCATCATTAGGTTGCCAGAACAACTTTTTGAACAAAGGATCTATCAGTTAACAATTGTGGGAAAAGTCACCTTTCATGGTAACCTCCATTTTACAACCAGCCAATCAGAGTGTAGTCCCAAAAGGTGCCTAGGATAGAGGACTGTACCCTTCTGTCCTAAGCCAATCAGGAGGAGGACCTGGAAGAGCTCTTTGTCCAAGAGTCTTACTTTTATTTCCACCAATCAAATGGTAAGACTTGGGAAGGAAATCTTCCTGTCCCTACGCCTATAAATTGGGCCCCCTCTGCATGAAGAATGCTGTTGCTGGGGCTGCAAGTGTGCCTGGAGAAGAGCTGAACGTGAGTGGGAGAGTAAAAATAAGAAGAAGGAGTGCCTGATCTGGATTTTCATCAGAAAAATGTGAGAGCAAGAGAGGTGGAGAAAGAGATGTAGCCAAGCCAGTCAGCCATGTTTTTCTTGAATCACTTTTTTTCCGGAAACCTTACCTAGGGTTGGATGGGAGAGTGCACCCTTTACCAGAGGTAAAGAGAAAGCCACTCCACCATCCGGACACTAGGAGATAAATTTTATTACTAATCAAAGGAATTACTTTTACATCAATCGAATACTGGGCAAACCCAGTTTGTCTAAACGAGCTGCACCCTTTATAAATGTAGGTAGCTCATCATAAGAAAAGAAAGCATTACATTTGGTGGTGCAAGCTAAAGAGGCTAATGAGTTAGCAACTTTGTTTCCTTCTCTGTAGACATGATCAATTGTATCATTTTGAGTAAGTAGACTCTAAATCTCTCTAACATAAGGAAGAATGGACCATGGGCAGTGAATTTCCTTTTTGATAATGCGAACCAAGGTGTTTGAGTCACATTCAATGTGGGCTGGATTGACATCAATAGTATGAAGATACTTAATCCCATCAAGTAAAGCTCGGGCCTCTGCAATAAGACTGTTAGAACAGTCATAGAAATGAGAAAATGCAAGATGAATGTTGCCTCTATTGTGTCTAATAACACCACCTCCACCTGAGTCACCATAAGCTTTGCATGCACCATCTGTGTTTAGTTATTCGCACAAACTATTCACACCACCGTTTGTTGTGTTCTTCATTCTGCAGTAGCTGCACTTGTATTTTCTTGTTTTGTGTTTGTTGTTTTGGGTTTTCTACCACAAATTATTCTGTGTGTGAGGCGTTCTCCCCGTGTGAGCTGAGTGTTGCAGCGTGTGTGGTTGTTTTTCTTTAGTTTTGTTTTTCTTTTGGGGCTTGTCCCCGTGTGCTGCATGTTGCAGCGTGAGGACCTTGTCCTCGTGAGAACTTCATCCTCGTGTATGTGTGGGGGGGGGGGGAGTGGCCTCGTGTCCTATTGGGTCCACCCAGCATGTGTGTGTGTTCACTTTTGGCCAAAGTGTGGAAGCCTCATCGAGTTGGTGATGGGTGGACGTAGGCGTAGCAGTCAAACCACCTTAAAACTCTGTGTTGTGGTCTGCTATGTGATATCCATCTCTTCTACCCCTTCTTCGCAGGTGCTCTGATTTGTTAAAGTGCATTTCATATCACTTCACTACTAACATTTCTCGCACTAGTCTAGCATTGCGTTTGATTTGGTCTCGCTGTCTCATTTGTTTTTTTGCTACTTTTTCAAAGTGGTTAAAGATTGAGTGTAGGATCTATTCACCCCCCCACTAGATCCTCTCATACCATTCAACAGGCTTCAAGTGTAGCATTGAAGGGGAAAAGACAATCATTGAAGAAGACAAGGGGGAAGAGAAAGAGAAGCCATTCATGTAAGGAGCACAATGACACTGAGATTGACAAATATTTAAATTGGGAGAAGCATGAAATTTCTTTTTATTTGCCTTTTTGGAAGTTTCTATTGCTACAACATAATCTCGATGTCATGCATGTGAAGAAGAATGTCTGTGATAGTATTGTTGGTACACTCTTAGGACTTGATGGTAAGAACAAAGATGGACTCAAGGCATGGCAAGACCTTGAACTTATGGGCATTAAGTCATCACTTCACCCACGTTCTACTGGTCCAACAAAGATATTGCTCTGTTGAAACCTAAAATATGTCAGAAGAGATCATAGCAGATTCACAGTTCTGAAGATCAGTCGAGGGCACGGCTCACGTACCATCCCTGGAAGATCTGAGAGTCTGAACAGAAGAAACCCACTACCCCTATCATGTTGTTCGACTAAAGCCGTTTGTGGCTAGGTCGCTGTCCAGTACTGCTGTCATTCAGATAGTCAGGCTGATAAAACTATACCAACATTCAGGCGACCATCCACCTGCTGAAACAGATGTTCAGACATCTCTGATTCTCCGAAGAAGGGACGCACAATGCCTCGCACGTGTTGTGAATGCAAGGTGCAAACAAGCCCCACGGAGTCTTGATATGCATATGCCAAAAGCCCCACTGTAGAAAGGAGTCCACCAAGTGGATCCTGGACCGAATGGGCCGAACGACAAGAGAATGGGCCAAGCCCAAATATGAGACCCGACGCGCCGATGACTGCCGTGCCGGGAGGATGAGCCTGGCGCCCCGGGAAGTGCACGCCGAAAGGATGAGGGCCTAGCCTCTATAAGAGGCCTGCCCTTCGAAAAAAAAAAAGAGGAGAAAAAAAGAAGAAGAAAAAAGAGGCAGAGCAGGAGAAGGAAGAAAAAAAGAAGAAAGAAAGGGGAGTGCTTAGCCACCGGAGAGAAAGAGGGAGTTCGCGAGCCCTTGAAAGAAGCTGAAGAAAGAAAGAAAAAGGAGAGAGGCAGAGGCTCGAAGAGGGATCCTGGTGGGACTGTCGGGCGCCTGCAGCTCTTTCTCTTTCCCCTCCCTATCTGTTTGAATTTCTTTTGTATTTCTGATTTCTAGCATCTTTGCTTCAATAGCATCGAATGCCAATGTAACCCTGCTTTCAGGGATTAGGCCTAGATTTCTTTCTCTGTTGAGTCAGATTTCTTTCTCTTAATTAGCAGGCGTGTAAGTCGTCTGGATGAAATGAAGAATGAGAGAATTGGTTGAATTCCGCCCTTTCATTACCTTCTTCTTTCTGTCTCTGCATCCGAGGTTCGATATATGCTAAGGATATTGATAACTAGGCGTGGTTTATCGTTTGGTTTTCTAATTCTACTGAAGCATCCTCGCTACTATTATTTATCATCTCCCCCTCCAGTCACATTTCGAGGGCCTGAGACAGTCTATCTCATGGTTCCTCGTATGTGAAAAGGGGGACGTGGTTCATGGATTTCTGTCCGTGGTTCTGCTCCCAATGAGGCCCAGAGGAAGGGTGTTCCCCCAAAGTCTCCCCCCTCCGATCATCCAAAACAGTCGGGATTAAACCTCTCTCTGAACAACTCCCAAAACCCTATTCTAAGACCTCCTTAAAACCCTTGCTGAAAGCCTCCTGGTGCCGGTGTCTCCCGGCGCGAGTTTCACGCCGGGAACTCCCCACGCCGTTTGGACCTCCCTGTCGTGCCGAGTCTATCTAGCTTCCGTGCTGAAACCACCCCCCTTCTCTGCGTCGATACCCTTACGTCGTCTGACCATCCTGATGCCTTCGTGATCACAGCAAGCCATACAGACCTCGTCCACCATATACTCTCCTCGTGGGAGTGCATTGCCCTTCCTTTTGGCCTTACAGGAGCTACATCAAAGGGGTTAATTCTCCCCCTACATCATGTAGCCCCTTAAACCACGGAGTCCTGCCATTGCAGGCTTTCCGATGGATTGCATTGGGGATATTGCAATAAAGGGGGGTGAGGTCTTATATGACTCAGACCCTTAAATCACGGGCTACGCCCGGCTCTCGTTTAAGGTTTCCACTCCGGCACTCGTGAGTGGATAGCCCATAATATTCTCTTGGCATACTCCCAAAATAAGGGGAGATGCTGCCAAAATTCGCCCAGAGCTTTACCCTATCATACTGTTCCATCAGAATTGCATATTTAACCCCTCAATGTGGCGGGAGCCCGAGCTATATCATCTCATGGCATCTTGCCATCGCAGAGGACATATCTCCGTGCTAATGAGCTCTTTGGACCCTCTCTGGGAATGAATCCATCCTCATCTCCCATCATCCCCATTGAATGCCCTGAAGAAACCCTCATAAGACCCTCTGTTGAAATCAATAAAACCCCTCTCGGCGGCACAATCCTCCCGGCGCCAAGGCCTCCCGGCGCCACTGCCTCCCGGCGCCAAACTCGCGCCGGGTGGGGGGCGCGCCGAGACCAACCCGCGCCAGATTGGGGGGGGGGGGGGGGCGCCGAGTGCCCTTGCCATGGCGCGCCGGGACCCGTCGTGCCGATTACCTCTTAACCTTTCTTCGCGCCGGGAGCATGCCGTGTCGTTTGATCTTCGCGCTGACTCCAGTGCCGTGCCGTTTCACCTCAATGATAGTTATCATCTGAGTGTCTGATGCCCTCCCCACTTCATCAAACCCAAACATAGCCTAAATTCATTGTTCCATCACTATCAACTTCCGGGCTAGTCTTCGTTACCTTACGAGGAAGCTATGGTTCTTCACCCAGGTCCATGGGAGATATATTAATGGGAGGTTTCACCCCCCCCCCCTACATTATACCGAACCCAACATTTCTTCGGTCACCCCACTGACCCTCGGAGTTCTGCCATTTCATGTCCGCCAATGGTCCTTTAAGGGGAATATTAATGAATGGCGCAATGGTGCACACTGCCCCGTCAGATTTGGATCCTTCTTGGACCCAGGGCTACGCCCGATTCTCTTTTTGGTTTCCACTTCAGCTCTCTATGGATGAATGTCCTATATTCCCATTTGGCACAGTCCAAAGGGAGGGGACATGCTACCGAATTTGTGCTATAACATCGTTATTGCACCTCGCATATCGCGGTTCCTCGTGCATGCCTGCATCGACCCTCGGGTATATTAAATGGTGTTGACGGAAGGTCGGGTTATGCCCAACCAGAAGTCTCCATTATGCACGATGGTGGTCCTCTGACCCTCCGCCACGTACCAAGGGTCCATATTTCGATGAACTATGCATCCTCTATATGATAAACAAATGCATCCTGCATGCCTTCGTCACGATCACCATGTAGCTCTTTTCATTCTGGCTTCGACAGCCCACTATCTCGACAATTAATCAAAGGTGTTCCCTCCTCGTGAGGGATGTAATTAACGCCATAGCCTTTATGGTATGGCGGACTGCTGGTCCCGACCGAACCTCACATTCGCCCGACACGGGTCAGAACGAGCGCATAACAAAATCGTCACTCATGTGACTGGCACGCCCACGTTGTCAATCGGTCAGCTGACTGCCAGTTAGTCAAATGGCTGATTGATACGTGAAATAAGACATGTATACATATACATATATATATACATGAGATAAAAAGAGACAAGACGGTCGATAAAAAAACATCGCAAACAAGTCTGGCACGCCCGGTGGGACCAGTGTCACCTTTCATCTCTTTGCCGAGATATCCGGGCTTCGAAGCCCTCTCAAAGGCTACTGATTATTTCCCTGTTTGTCTTTGCAGGCAGATCAATGACGATCCACGGGATAACTGGCGTCGATTTCGATCATTCGATCGTTGCTGGACACGCACAAGGGTACCTGGCGGTACCCATGGAATTCGGCAGCTTCCCTGCCGCTGTAGGCTTCCCCAACTTTTTGGGGTTAGCCTTCGTCGATATCCTGGAGGTTGAAGCCCCAGAGCCTGCCAAGGAAGTCGCAGAGAAGATGGAGCCTCTGAAGGTTCCCTGCTGCGAAGACTTGCTTGAAAGCCCGGCCCCGGCCGCTAGCTGCCTGGTGCACCACGGCATACGTGGGACCCACCCCAGTGTCACCAACAGACAACCTGGAGGACGCCAGCGTCATCAGGTCCGCCAGAATGCTGCTGCAATCACCGAAGCCCTATTGCAGTCCGGGAAGTCTATGCTTATTGGAGGCATGTGCGTCTTCCTCGACGGACGCACGGCCCGGGTGACCCCAGACCGAGTCATCCCCAACATCCCTGTCCGCAATACCTATCAAGCTCTCGCTGGAAGGAGGGCAGAAAGAGAAGAAGCCGGCCCCTAGGGCCAAGGAAGCTCGGCACTCAAGCCGAAAAAGTTCAAACAGGTGTGGGTTCCCAAGCGGACCCGACCTGCCTACCATCTAGCACCCATCCGCCGCCGTCCTATGAACGACGAGGCGGGAGTGAGAAGAGAAAGGGGCTTGTCCCCGAAGAATGAAGAAAAAGTGGTTGCGGAGTCTCCGCGCCGCAGAAGTTTCCGGGCTGCTGCCCGCCAAGCCAACGTCCCAGTCACGGGACGAAGATTCCAACATCCGACCGACAGAGCTCGGCTGGCCTATATCCCTCCTGCCGGAGGTCGACAACTATCCCCCATACTCTACCAAGAGCGGGGTCAAGAGGAGGTAACCTGTCTGATCAGGAACTACTTTCGAGGGCTGGGCAACCCCTCGCTGGGTCAGCAACGATTGATGCAGACAGTCGCCACTGACGAAGACTATTTCCCATCAGTGGCGGATGAAGAAGATATGGAAGATAGAATGCTGGTGTCGTCAGTCGACGACAATGGGTATGATGACGGTTTCGAGATCGAAGCCGATGAAGCCTTCCCGAACGGGAAGAAAAAAGAAGAGTTTCTGTGTTCGAGAGGCTGACCTTTCCGCAACAAGCCAGACGGAGGGTCCATCGACAGAGAAGGAGGATGCAGGTCTTTACTTGCAACATGGCTGGTATATCCAGCCGATATAGGGAGCTTCCTAAAGACCCCCAAGAACTGGCTCAATTGGCCGTACGGCCCGGGCCAGCTACCCGCAGAACAGAAGCGGCAAGAGAGCTTCTGACGATCATGAGAGGGAAACAACCCCAAGTCTATCCATGCTGGGATGATAAGGCCCCCGTCTTGACCGCTAATGTGGTGACGACGGAAGAAGAAGATGACGTCCTCCTCGACATCTTGCCTGAGCGTACGTCCGGGGAAACAACAGAGGGTATCCCCACCACTATAGATCCATCAGTTCTGATGCTGCTGCAAAAATATAAACGAGAGATAGATTCTCTGAAGAAACAGTTGATGGAAAAGACTGAGCATTCATCAGCTTCTAAACCACCCGAAGTCCGGGGTGAATCATCCCGGGGAGCGGTTCGTCGTGACGACCCTCCACCACTCTATACATTGTCCCAGCCGTCAGAGCCAAGCATGGCGACAGCACAACAGCGGCCGCCACAGCCTCAGTCGTAGCTACCTCCGGTGCTCCCCCAGGTACATCCGACACCCCCGCTGCTGCATCCTCCACAGGCGACCACCCTGGTCACCCCGTACCTGCAGCCAGCGCACTTCTATCCGGAGCCAGTTGACCCCACGGTCGTGAACCGGATGATGGCGGAAAGGATGATCGAGCTGAAGCTCGCAGAGAAAAGTGAAGGCGACTACGTCGCATTCGATGCCTATCGGGTTCCCTACCCACAACACCATGCGGCTAAACGACTTCCCTCAGGGGTCAACAAGTCACCCAAATTCGACAAATTCAATGGGAAGGGGTCCCCTAAAGAGCATATTGCATATTATATGACCGTTATGGGTGATCTGGCCACCGACGAGTCATATCTGCTGAAGTTCTTCAGGTCCTCGCTGACAGGGCTCGCATTCGAGTGGTACTCTAGTCTCTCGCCCGGGTCAATCAGTGATTGGTCGGATATGCAGAGAAAATTTAGAGAAAGATTCCATGTCACAGAGAGGGAGGTCACAGTGGCCAAACTCTACTCAACAAAACAAAGGGCAGATGAGACAGCCCTTGATTACATCAAGAGGTGGAGGAACCTCGGAATGAGGTGCAAGCGGCCCCCGCATCAGGAGGACGCTGTGCAAATATGCAAACAAAACCTCAGAAGGGAGGTCCTGGAAAAGATGATTGGTATGGAAATACGGTCGTTCGACCGGCTGAATAATGTGGTGGCTGAGGTGGAGGCTTTTCTAGCCAAGCCTGTCCCGGCGTCAACTGCCAGCACAGTCCAGAAAGGCAAGGTTGCGGAACGGCGCCCCACACCTAAAGAAGTGAATGCGCTTGATATCAAGGCGTTCGAACAACAGAAGGAGAAAGGCAAGAAAGCGGCTCCCCTGCAACCTGCAAAAGCTCTAGATGATAAAGAATGTCCTTCGCTGAGAGACAAAATGAAGAAAGCTTATTCCTTTCCAAAAGACAAGACCCGAGTCCTGTTCGACTGGGTAACAGAATACAGCATGGTCACTCTGCCTGAGCCAAGGAGGCCGGAGGACCTGAAAAGAAAAGACAGTCCAAGATTCTGCCCCTACCATCAGATGTTGGGACATCCAATCGAAGACTGCTATGTTTTCAAAGACGTCATCGAAGGGATGGTGAAGAAGAATGAGATAGAGCTGGGAGAGTACAAAGTAGACCCTCCTCAGCCACATGAAGCCCCTTTCAGGAGGGCAGCAATCAACATGATCTCCCTCTACCAGGCATTACCTGAGGAGATCTCTGAAGCAAGCACACGGGGCACCTACGAAATCCATTTCCTGGAGCCCGTGAAAGAACAACAGGGGTGGCAGTAGATCCCTGTGAAGCACAAGAAGAAGATGGCACCCTGCCCAAAAGAGGGGGCACATATCCATGGCATTACACCCCGGCCTGCTCCGCCAGTGGTAGCACCCGTATGGGTGACTCCACCTACAGCTGTCAAAATACATACACCTAACAGGAGGAGACAAACTCCACTGCCAGTAATTAAGGAAACCAATCCTGGAGTCCTTCGACTACAGCACCTGATTGAAGGGCTAGATGAATATGTGCAGCCCGAATTGAAACCTCTGCAGGTACGGGACCACGTCCCATGGCAAGAACTGGAACAACTCTCACTCAAACAGGTGGAGGAAGCTCAAGCAGCACCCCCTGAAGAGGGCAGTCTGTTCTGGGGGCAGGCACCCGCAGAAACCAAAAAGAAGAAAAAGCAAAAGAAGAAGAAAAGAAAGGCCGCTGGGGCCCATAAAACACAGGTTGTCTCCTGCAATACCCTTTCAGCACTCTTCAACCTACCCGGAGAAGAGGAAGAAGAAGAAATTTGCTTCGCACCCCATGCTAGGGGAGGCAAGGCTGAGGCCGCAACTGCTGCACATGCCACTCGGTCAGGCCGAAAATGGGGGCGCCAGCCACCACCCAATCACAACATTATGTTCAGAGGGGAGCAACCCTACAAGACACCTCCGCCGGAAGTTAAGGGAGTCCAAATCCCTCCTCCGTCAGGCCTATACAACAAGAGTGGGGGCAAGGCAGTCCCTTCATTCCTTGAATTTATGAAGATGTCAAAAGGGAAGCAGCCTTGCCAAGATGCTAACCTTGCATCCTGGGCCATTCACCCGTAGCCAGCGCAATCTACTGAGGATGCAAATGCAGATGGGGCTTGCCCTACAGCAGCTAATAAAGAAAACCCGACAGCCGGTGTCAGCCTAGAGGGTGCCGAGTCCGAGAAAGATGAGGCAGGTCCGTCTGGACCCGCAAATCAAAACCTCCCCAAGCCCAGATGGGCTGAAGAGATGAAGCTCTCCAATGTCCGGGCTGGGAGCCGAATAATGAAGTGGCTCAAGAAGCTCCCCGCTTGATTTACGATCTGGGAAATTCTCTCCTTAAGTGAAGAAACTCGACAGGCGATCATCACTGCTCTGCAGACGCCTGCTCATTTTGAAACCTACATAGCTGAGGCTATACCAGAAGCCAGTATGACCTTCTCTCCATAAGACATGCTACTACCTACTGCCAGCCACAACAGGCCGCTATATATGAAAGGTCATCTGAATGGAAGAGAACTGAACCGGATTCTGGTCGATCCTGGTGCAGCAGTCAACATCCTGCCATACAGAATATACGAGAGGTACCACTTTAATGTGCATCTCGAGAAAGTCGGGGATATGCGTATCGCTGGCTTCAACCAAAAATGTGAAGTATCTATGGGAGTGGCGGAGTTCACACTGACCCTGGCAGATTTCACTACAACGGTGCAGTTTCATGTCATTGACTCTCGCACCTCCTACAAAGCACTGCTCGGCCGCCCATGGCAGCATGAAAATATGGTGGTGCCCTCCACGCTCCACCAGTGCATCAAATACAGCCTCCAGGGGAAGGAGGAGAGGATATTTGCTGATATCCACCCATTCGAGGTGTTTGAATGTCATTTGGCGGACGCCAACCTATATACGGGGTCTCCCCGGAAGGTTTCTGAAGCTGAAGCCCCCGTGGGGGCCTCGAAGAATAAATCGGGTGACGGTTGGTATCCACCACCGCCGCGCGGATATGTCAAGCCGAAGGTGGTCTCCCACATCACAGCCTCTGGAGATGTCGGCAGGGTAACACCCCCAGCAGTATACCCCAAAGCTAAGGAAGTGCAGGTCGATCGACAGCACGACTGCATCAGAGTCCCGGCCGGCCTCACAAAGCCAGTCTCCAGCCTCAGCAACCCCACTGTCGAACCTTTCAAAACTTGGGAGGTGACACAGGAAGATGGACCCAGCAGCTCATTCTATACAGCTGAGGAGCATCCCACTCAGGAAGACACAGACTGTAGCCTCCCTGAGGATCTAGCCAACCCACGGGTTCCTGTTCAAGGCCTGGCATTTACAACTGATCGAACGGCCAGGATGTTTCAAAAGCAACACATCCCTTCCGATCAGTCTCAAAAACGCAAGGAAGCTTTCCAGAAGATGTGGTATCCTGCAAATCTGGATAAGGAAATGAGACGTGTCTCTCAACATCCAGGGTTGGGCTTCACCCTGGAGGAATATTATTACAGTGGGTGGTACGAGGTGGATACTATCTCCGCCTTCTATCCCACTGAAGATAGCTCTCTGGGGGCAACCTTTGATGAGTATCCGGCGGAAGCCGAATATCTTGAACTGGCTCAGTCCCGAAATCAAGCAGCAGAAACCTCGGCCCTTTGTCGATGCTGGGAGCAAGTTCATCCTGAAGAAGAGGCCTTTCAAGCCGAATTTGATACGGCTAGCAGCAGCGAAGCCGAAGACATTCGAGAAGTAGGAGTCTCTCCCTCTATAGGGGTCCTACTAATGACAACTTCAACACCCTTTCTGCCAATCAGGGAAGCCTTGGTCAACTCCAATCAAGGGGAGCCAGCTACCAGGAAAGAAAAAGCCACTTCTGTGGAAGATACAACTATCCCAGAAGGCGAAACTTCCTCAACTTCTGCTGCAAAAGCAGCATGCTGTCTGGGCCTGGCAGTGAACGGTTACCAGCCTGTCATTGCTGTAATCTCATCTGCAAACACCAAGGCTGCTCTTTCATCCTTGGAAGCTGCAACGGCAATGGATCTGCTAATAGAACAATCCACTCAGCCGCTAGTACAAGAGATCAAGAAACCTCAGGAAGCTCTGGCGGTATCTGACGAGGAAGTCGAAGTACTCGACCCTCAAGATGGTACTCCAGACTTCGTTGACCTCCAACCGGCACCTCCGGAGATAGAAGACGGAGGCCAAGCCACGGTCGATGAACTGATAGAAGTCAACCTGGGAGATGAGAAGGACGCTCGGCCTACCTTCCTCAGTGCCCAACTATCCCCAGAAGAACGGGAGCTGTACATTCAACTACTGCTGGAATACCGGGATTGCTTCGCCTGGACTTACAAAGAGATGCCAGGTCTAAGCCCCGCTATCTCACAACATGAGCTGGCAATCAACCCTGAAGCCGAGCCGGTGAAGCAACCACCACGGCGCATGAGGCCAGAGCTCATCACCTAAATTTGTGCTGAAGTCGACAAGCTCATTGATGTGGGATTTGTTGAAGAAAACCACTACACTACATGGCTGGCGAATATCATCCCCGTGAAGAAGAAGAATGGACAGATCCGGATATGTGTCGACTTCCGAGATCTAAATAAAGCCTGCCCCAAGGATGACTTCCCGGTGCCGATAACCGAGGTCATGATTGATGCTACAACCAGCCATGAGGCCCTATCATTCATGGACGGGTCTTCCGGCTACAATCAGATTTGGATTGCAGAGCATGACCGAGTCCATACTGCTTTTCGAACTCCTAAGGGCATTTATCATTACAAGAGAATGCCGTTCGGACTAAAGAATGCTGGCGCAACCTATCAGCGCGCAATGACCAAAATCTTTGATGAACTGCTCTACCACAAGGTCGAGTGCTACATAGATGACCTGGTGGTCAAAACTAGAAGAAAAGAAGATCATCTGCAAGACCTCCATATTATTTTTCAGAGGCTGAGGCAGCACGAGCTAAAAATGAATCCTATGAAATGTGCGTTCGGAGTGTCGAGCGGAAAATTCTTGGGCTTCATCGTCCGATACCGGGGAATCGAGATAGACCCCGCAAAGATCAAGGTGATTCAGGGGTTACCTCCGCCAAGGAACGTCTCCGAGCTGAGGTCACTATAGGGCCGTTTGGCTTATATCCGGCGTTTCAGTTCCAATTTGTCAGGGCGGTGCCAGCCTTTTCACAAGTTGATGATGAAAGATGTCCCCTTTTATTGGGATGAAGATTGCCAGGCAGCCTTCGACAAGCTAAAAGACTACCTGAAAACTCCTCCAGTGTTGGGCGCACCGGTGAAAGGATGACCATTGATACTGTATATAGTAGCTACATATAATTCTCTGGGGGCAATGCTGGCCCAGAATAATGAAGAAGGGAAAGAACAAGCCCTCTATTACCTCAGTCGGAGACTGGTTAGAACTGAAGAGAGATATACTTATATTGAGAAGATCTGTATGGCGCTGGTCTTCGCAGTTAAAAAGCTTCGACACTATATGTTGTCGCATGAAATCAGTTTGGTATCCAAAGAGGATCCCCTGAAGTACATTATGTCTCAACCGGCCCTCAAAGGCCGCCTGGGCAAATGGGCCGTAATCCTTATGGAGTTTGATATCTCCTACGTGCCGCGCAAGGCCGTCAAGGGCCAAGCTATTGCAGACTTCTTCGCTGAGCACCCAGTGCCCGGGGATTGCCCGTTGGAGCCGGAACTTCCTGAAGATGAAACCCTAGAAGCCGTGCAAGTACAGCCCTCTTTATGGCAACTATACTTTGATGGCGCTTCTAGAATTGACACCTCTACCACCGGGTCAGCCAGGGTCAGAGCAGGAGCAGGCATAGCCCTGAAATCCCCAGAAGGAGAAGTGGTGCATACATCCTGTTCCATAAACAAGCAATGCACAAACAATGAAGCAGAATATGAAGCCCTGATAATCGGGTTGCAAATTGCTCTGTCCATGGAAATTCAGATGCTGGAAGCATTCGGAGACTCCATGCTAGTTATAAAAAAGTTGGAAGGAGAGTTCAAGGTGCGAAAGCAAGAGCTCCTCCCCTATCACCAGTTGGCAACTCGCCTGATGTCAAGATTTTACTTCATCAGCATCAAGCACATCAACCGAGGCCGGAACGCTCAGGCGGATGCCCTCGCTAAGCTGGCTAGTTCATTGGCGGTCCCGCCAGACACAAGCATGAATATAACAGTGACCAACCGCCGACAGGTCCCCAGCGTGACAGAGGTCCTGACCGACGAACAAGAAATGGAAGTAGCAGTCATCGAAGGGGTTCAGCAGCCCGATTGGCGAGAGCATCTCCTGCACTGGTTTCAACACCAGCAACTTCCAAAAGAAAAGGAACAGAGGATGAAGCTCCTAAGGATCAAGGATTCTTACGAGATGAGAAGCGGGACCCTGTTCCGAATTATGGCAGATGCCCTAAGGAAAGTCCTACTCCGTTGCTTGTCTTCAGCAGAAGCAGGACAGGTGATGCAGGAAGTCCATGCAGGATCAGCTGGAGCACACCAGGCTGGCCCGAAAATGAAAATTGAGATAAAGAAGCTAGGTTACTATTGACCCACTATATTTGATGATTGCTGCAAGTTTGCCAAGGCTTGTCAGAAATGTCAAGAACATGCTAATGTGGCAAGGAGACCTCCAGTGCCACTGCATCCCACCCTGCTGAGCTGGCCATTTGCTCAGTGGGGCACGGACGTAGTAGGGCCGCTGCCAGCATCTTCATCAGGGTGCGAATACATCTTAGCAGCTACAGACTACTTCTCCAGATGGGCAGAAGCAGTAGCACTAAGAGATGTGACGGGAGAGCTAGTTGCAAGATTCTTCCGGCAAAATGTAATATTCCGGTTCGGAATCCCCAGCCGAATCATCTCTAACAATGGCAGTCACTTTAAGAACCAGAAGGTTTATCGGCTGGTCGACAAATACAAAATCGACTGGAGGACATCTTCCCCCTACAACCCTCAGGCCAACGGACTCGCAGAAGCCTTTAACAAGACACTGTGCACGTTGCTGGCAAAGACTGTCAAGTCTAATAAAAAAGATTGGGAAGAAAGGATGTACGAAGCACTTTGGGCCTATCGTACTATCTACAAGACCCCAACTGGCTGTTCCCCCTTCTCCCTTGTCTATGGGTCAGAAGCTGTGGTGCCAATTGAGCTTGAGGTTCCTTCATTGCGAGTTGCCATCCAGCACGGACTAGTCAATGGTGAGCAGACCAATGCAGAAAGAAGATTGGAAGAGCTCATTGAGCTCGAAGGAAAACACCTCCGGGCGCAGCAAAACATCCAGCTCTACCAAGCTCGCATGGCCCGTGCTTTTGACAAGCTAGTCAAGGGTCGAGAATTCAAGAAAGGAGACCTGGTAATGGTCAAAAGAAAGGAAGTGATGGCCTCCAACCCCAAAGGGAAGCTGGTCGAAAACTGGGTCGGGCCGTATATCGTCCGCCGAGTATATGAAGGGGGTGCCTACGTCCTGGTAGACCACAAAGGGGTTATCTAGTTCTCTCCCCTCAACGGAAAGCATATTAAGCTGTATCATGCAGTGCAGCCAACATTCCCTGAGTAATCGGTCAGAATACCCTCTCCTTGGTCTAGTGGCATTCTGCCCTAACCGAGCTACCCTTTCCTTGGTCTAGTGGCATTCCGCCCTGATCAAGCTACCATCCCTTGGTTTAGTGGCACTCCGCCCTAACCGAGCTACCCTCTCCTTGGTCTAGTGGCATTCCGCCCTAACCGAGCTACCTTCTCCTTGGTTTAGTGGCACTCCACCCTAACCGAGCTACCTTCTCCTTGGTCTAGTGACATTCTTGTTAGGGTGCTAGGCCCGGATACAGAGGGGGGGTGAATGTATCCTGCTATGTATAATGGCCTAATAAAAACTTGGATGCTAGAGATAGACACAGAATAGAACTAATTTGATTCAATTCAGATACAAACACTTGAGGCGTGGCTATCCAAGCATCTAGCGAAAGCAAATCAAGCAATCTGATGAACCAGTTGAAAAACCTTTTAGACAAAAGAGCAACTATGTAACTGGCCCCCAGATAACCAACTAGCGGAAGCAGCACAAATGAGAATAAGAAATCTCAAGACAATCTGTGAAGGGTGGTAGGAGATATGGAAGAACACACTACAAGCAAACCACTGCTCAAAGATTTTAAGGTGGTTCAGTCCTTCAGACCTACATCCACCCCTCACTCCCAACCGGAGTGAGGCTTCACTAGCAAATGCTAGAAACAAGCAGACTCAGTCTGCAACAGTTGCTGCCACACAGCTTGACCAGGGAAACAGACTTCCCTCTTCCTCCCAACCGGAGGGACACCCAAGTGACTCCCAGCCACTTGGAAACTAGAGGTCGAAGACCTCTCTTCCTCCAGACCAGGAGGGACCACTGGACTTATAACCACAAGCCCAGAACCGGAGGACTAGCCTCCCTTCCTCTAACCAGAGGGCAACCCACAAGTGACAACCTGTCACTTGCAACCTGGAGATCAGATCTCCCTTCTCCTGAACCAACAGGAGGAACTCGATCCCCAACAGGGCAATCGGAAGAACAAAGATGATCAGAAAACAAAGGAAAACAACAAAGGAAAATAACACAGCAATCAGAAGGCTGTAAAACGAAATGCACAATGTGGCTCTCAACGGAGCTGACTGGCCTGGATCTGATCCACGGTCCAGTGAAGACAGATCTTCAAGCAGCTTCTTCCTTCTTCTCCACGAGCTCTCTCGCTCACTCTCTTTCTCTCTTTCTTTCTCTTCTGCTCTCCAAATCTCTCACTCACTGCTCTCTCTTCACGGCTTCTCTCTTCTATATCTTCTTCCTCTCTTTTCCTTCTTTTTCTCTTTTTCTGGATCGAAGGTGTCACGCCCCGAGCGCGGAAGATACCCGGAGATGCGCGACGTGTCTATATCAATCATATCAATCAGAGTGGTCGTGTATTCGACGCAAAGACAGAGATGCGTAAAATAGCAAGATAACCCAATCCTTTATTTCATAATGGATAGACTATTACAAATCCAATACTATGTTTAATAAAAAGGAAAAGAATACATATTTGACTCAAGAAACTATAGGAAAGACTAGACAACACTTGAGCAGCTCTATCACTTTCACTCTTGAACATTCCCATCCGATTGACTTCCATCGTCGTCGGACTTACCTGAAAAGTACAAAGGGACAAACGGAATGAGCGAACGCTCAGTAGGAAATTATATCTCAAGTACTAGCAAGGGGTTTAAGTAATTACATCTTTCATGAATGCAATAAAGCTATGCATGCTCGCATAAAACGACAAGATAGAGAGAATGTAATATCAAGAAATAAGATGAACTTAATCATGAACTTCCAACAAGATGACAAGTGTATTCAAGGTATTCAAGCAAGCACGTTTAACAAGTCATGCCAAGAACTTTGGCTATCATGTATCAAGCAAGTAAATTACCCTTTTTCGGGCCACGCATTTCATGTAAAGTCAAGTACGATTCAAGTACAAGATGTGTGTGGAATGTCCAATCAAGCAAGTCAAGTACTCGGTATAATGCCAGATACCTTATCATTTTAACTCCCATGGGCACAAGTACTTTCGGGTTCTCCTCCCAGGACCAGATCGGGCCCTATATGCACAGGCATTTATCATGTATTTTTGACATCCACTCTTGTTTATATAGCCAATATAGAGTTTCAATATTCAAGCTTGTAGACATGTATGACAACTTTGACAGAATAGAGTCCAAAAATATGACAAAGGACATAGATTGGCGATAATAACGGTAAAATCACGATATCAATAAAACTAGGTAGAATATGGTTCCCTTAACTTAGGTCCCATGACAAATCAATATGGACATTCTTTATATAGAATTGAGGTCCACATAAACATTAGATCAAGTAAGATACCCTCATTCTTATCATAGAATTGAGGTTTACAAGAACGACATGATATGGCATGATATCATCATCCCATTAAGAATTTCTTATGATATACTCTTTGTATAATCATAAGAGCCGGTATACCATGTTTCTTTAGATTGACATGGCAAGGATCGTGTAATGGGTTTTTAGGGTACAACCAGCTCAGTCGGCCTTGAGGGAATCCAAGGCTACGAGGAGTCTTACGGAGGTCTCTATGACTAACTCGCTAGTCCAAAGGAACGGAATGTCCAATGGAGAGCTTGTATGTCAATGAGAGTTGAGTGTGATCGATGAAACAACGTGAAACGTGGGACTATACTCACGGAGTGGAGAATAGTGCCGATATATATATTATATAACATATGAAATCATCGGTTAACAAAAACAGGGAAAAATTAGTTTTACAGTAAAATAACGACTTAGGTCAAGTCGTTTCTCAAGTAATTAACGCCTAACAGAAGGGCGTTTACATATTTCTATTTCATAGAATTTTCAATAATTTTATTAATTCATGAAAAACACGCCCTAGTCAGGGGCGTTAGTCAGGTGAGTAACGCCTAACATAAGGGCGTTTACATATGTTCCGTTTTTGCAGAATTTCATTATTTCAATAATTTATATAAAACGCGCCCTAGACAGGGGCGTTTCTTCAGAGTTTACGACTATATAAGCAGGCGTCTCATTATTTAAATATTTGACAGAATATAAATAATTTTCAGGATTTATTTAAAACACGCCCTGGAAAGGGGCGTTACTGTTTAATTTTATTTTACAGGATATACATAGTTCAGGAATTTACAGAAAACGCGCCCTAGAAAGGGGCGTTTCTTTTCAATTTACGCCCTGTGATGGGGCGTTAACAGGTGTAAAACGACGTTGTCAAGGTCGTGAATTCAAGGAATTTACAATATTTCAACAAATAAATTTCCAAGACAGGAGACATGATCATGACAAGAAAATTAGCAGGAATTTACAAGTAGAGTCATGCAAGATATTATAATCGATATTTCATATTTATTGAATTTTAAACAGGATCAATTATTGATTTCATGCGATTGTTCATGAAATTAATGCCTGTATACAAGGCGTATACTTTTAATTAACGACCACTGTGATGGTCGTTTCTTTTAAAGTAGCGCCCTATTCAAGGGTGTTTCTTGAAAAATTTACAGAAAACGTATTAAAACTACATGCAAACTGTATAAATATATCATGCATGGTGCTTCTTATATTTATTTTTAGTTTGGGCTACGAGACTTGAGAAAATCCTACCTTTAAGAGTTGATTTGGAGATGACGATTTGCAGATTGATATGAAGAAGGGAGAAAACTCTGTTGCTTAAACAGCAACCAATAGCTTCAGCCGTATCAGCAGGAAGAAGTCTTTATGTTCAACTGATGAACCCCTTTCGACTGAACTTCCTACAGAGAAATACGAAGAAACATTCATATTTTCTTCATAATACCTGACCGAAGGTAAAGGAAAGATTATTACCTTTGTTCTTCACAACCCCAATGCTTCTTCAACCTGGAAGAAGGAAGAAGTCGAATTAATGACCGTCCACCAAATCAAAAAGGGACAGAGGGAAGGAAGAGCTATTGCTCTGTAATTACCTTCAGAGAACTCGAACGCCAAATAGCGTTCACGGGTTCGAGCAGTAGATTATTTATAGGGTTATGGAAGTCCTATTAGGGTTAGTGTTCATGTGGAAGTAATACTTCTATGATAGAGTCATTACCGCGTTTGAACTCTTTCTAATGCTTATCACTTACCCTGGATAAGTTCTGGGTTCGTCGGGTCACGAACTGAATTAACGCCTTAGGTCAGGGCGTCGATTCTTTAATTAACGACCTAGTTCAGGTCGTTTCTTAAGAAGCGCCTTTCGTTAGGGCGTTCCTTTGTTTAAAACACGCCTAATATATGGGCATTTCTTTCACTTACCTATTTGGTCGCGTGAGAGTTGACGACCACATTCGTGGGCGTCCTTTCTTTAGTCACGCCGTATGTAGAGGCGTTTCTTTTTAAATTAACGCCTTACTCAGAGGCGTTATCTTTAATTTATTTTATTTTGTCTGTATTACTTCTGTAATATGTATGTTTTTAATTTTATTTCAATATTCATTTATCAGGGTTGCTACACCCTCCCCCACTTAAAAAGAATTTGGTCCCCAAATTCAATATATATAATTATACACGTGGAGAGTGTATATACCTCTTAGAATAACTCGGGAAATCGTTTCTTCATAGATTCCTCGGTCTCCCATGTCGCTTCGCGTTCGGGATTCTTATTCCATTGCACCTTGAGCATGGGAATAACCTTATTCCTTAGAGCTCGTATTTCTCGATCTAAGATCTTCATAGGCTTCTGTTCATAGGTGAGATCTTTCTGGATCACCAGATCTCTATGTTCAATAATATGAGATGGATCGTGCACATACTTCTTCAACATGGATATGTGAAATACATTATGTACCTCGGACAATTGAGAAGGCAATGCGATGCGATAAGCAACCTCGCCAACTCTTTCAAGTACCTCAAATGGTCCGATGAATCTTGGCGTAAGCTTGCCCTTAACACCAAATCTTCGTATGCCACGTCCAGGCGATATCTTGAGAAATACATGATCTCCGATTTGGAATTCAAGATCTCTCCTTCTTGTATCAGCATAATTTTTTTGTCTCGTCTGAGCAACTTGCAATCTTTCTCTGATTACTTGTATCTTCTCAGTTGTATCCCTTACCATGTCTGGACCTAGCAGTTGTTTTTCTCCAACTTCGTTCCAGCATATGGGTGATCTGCAACTCCTTCCGTATAAGGCTTCGAAAGGTGCCATTTCGATACTAGCTTGGTAGCTATTATTATATGCAAATTCCACTAGTGGTAAATAATCATGCCAGCATCCTCCAAAGTCAATGATGCATGCTCTAAGCATATCCTCAACAACCTGGTTAGTTCTCTCGGTCTGACCATCCGTTTGTGGGTGGAAAGCAGTACTAAAGTTGAGCCTTGTTCCTAACGAATGTTGTAATCCCTTCCAAAAATGAGAAGTAAAACGGGGATCTCTGTCAGACACGATTGAGACAGGAATTCCATGTATCCTGACTATTTCCTTGATGTATAGTGCAGCTAGCACATCAATTGACCATCGGCTTTTTATTGGCAAGAAATGTGCCGATTTAGTTAATCGGTCAATGATAACCCAGATTCCATCATGTCCTCCTTTAGATTTAGACAAACCCATGATGAAGTCCATACCAATATCCTCCCACTTCCACTTAGGAATATCTAGAGGGTGTAGTTTTCCAGCAGGCTTTTGGTGTTCCGCCTTGACCTGTTGGCATGTAAGACAGCGTGATACATAGTCCGCTATTTCTCTTTTCATATTGGGCCACCAAAAGTTCCTCTTTACATCTTGGTACATTTTAGTTGATCCAGGATGAATAGTGTACCTTGATCGGTGAGCTTCATCTAAGATCTTCTTCTTTAATTCCGGACAATCAGGTATACAAGTTCTACCTTTGAATAATAATCTTCCATCAGAAGTTAGTTGAAAATCAGATTGTCCTTCTAATCTGCCCTTGATTTCCACTAATATAGGATCATCACCCTGAAGTGCTTGTATCTCAGATAATAAATCTGACTGTATGCTTACATGAGATAATGTAACAAATTTGGATTCCGTGTCCAAGCTTATATTGAGCTCGGAGAATTGTTCAAGTAACCTCCATTCTTGTATCATACAATTGGCTATTATTGCTCTCGGCTTTCGACTAAGGGCATCAGCAACATAATTACCCTTTCCGGGATGGTATTGTATATTGAAGTCGAAGTCCTTGAGATATTCTAGCCAGCGTCTTTGTCTCATGTTTAGCTCCTTTTGTGAGAATAGATATTTGAGACTCTTGTGATCGGAGTAGACAGTGAACTGTACTCCATAGAGATAGTGTCTCCATATCTTTAGGGCAAATACTACCGCGGCCAGTTCTAAGTCATGGACGGGGTAATTCTCCTCATGCTTCTTCAGTTGACGTGAAGAGTATGCTATGACCTTTCCTTGTTGCATTAGGACACATCCGAGGCCAATGCCAGAAGCATCAGTGTAGACCTCGAATTTCTCTCCTTCTATTGGTAGAGCTAACACCGGAGCTGTAGTGAGATGATCCTTAAGAGTTTGGAAACTTCTTTCACATTCCTCACTCCATTCATATCGGATCTCCTTACGAGTTAACCTTGTAAGGGGCACGGCGATCTTAGAGAAATCTTTGATGAATCGCCGATAATAGCCTGCAAGACCTAAGAAACTTCTGATCTCGCTTGCATTAGTGGGTCTTTCCCAGTTTCTTACAGCTTCAACCTTTGACGGATCTACAGATAAACCGTCCTTGGATATGACATGTCCGAGAAAAGCCACTTCTTCAAGCCAGAACTCGCATTTGCTGAGTTTAGCATATAATTGATTTGTCCTCAAGACTTGCAATGCAATCCTCAAATGCTCTTCATGTTCTTCCTTAGTCTTAGAATATATCAATATATCATCAATGAAGACTACTATGAATTGATCCAAGTAAGGCCTGAATATGCTATTCATTAACTGCATAAAGGCAGCAGGGGCATTTGTTAGTCCAAAAGGCATAACAACAAATTCGTAATGGCCATACCTGCTTCTGAATGCGGTCTTATGAATGTCATCATCCTTGATTCTTAACTGATGATATCCCGACCTGAGATCAATCTTGGAAAAATATTTGGACCCTGAAATCTGATCAAATAATTCATCGATTCTCGGCTGTGGATACTTGTTCTTGATAGTAAGATGATTCAACTGTCGATAGTCGATACACAATCTCATGGATCCATCCTTCTTCTTTACAAATAAGACTGGTGCTCCCCACGGGGAAGTACTTGGTCTAATAAACCCTTTTTGGATTAGTTCCATCAACTGCTCCTTCAACTCCTTGAGTTCAGCAGGGGACATTCTATATGGTGCCTTTGAAACAGGACCAGCACCAGGGACTAAGTCAATGGTGAAGGCCACTTCTCTTTGAGGGGGTAATCCCGGCAAATCTTCTGGAAATACGTCTGGGAATTCTCGCACTACCTGAACGTCTTCTATCTTGGTTTTCTTAGCTTCTTTAACAGTGACAAAAGCAAGGAAGGATACACATCCCTTCCTGACGAGCTTGCTTGCTCGAAGAGCCGAAATAAGAGGGGATTTGCTTCGACTCTTAAGACTAGTATAAGTCAGTTCTGGAAATTCTTTGAAAACGATCTTGCTATTACGGCAATCAACCGTTGCCTGGTACTTAGATAACCAATCTGCTCCTAGTATAACATCATATTCTTTTAGATCTAAACAGATAAGATCAATAGGATATTCTTTCCTCGAACCAATACCTCACAGTTTTGGTAATGATGCGTGATATCCGTCTCGTTTCTGAGAGGAGTAGACAACACTATTTTCATCCATTCCGGTTCTAGAGGTAACGGGTCAGCAAACTTCTTAGAAACAATAGAATGCGATGCACCCGTATCAAATAAGACATGTGCATATTTGGAACAAATTTTCAATGTACCTTCCACTAATCCGCCTTCTTCTTCAGGTTTGGTCTCCTGTATTGCATGAAGACGAGCATTCTTTGTCACCGGGCGTTTACCATCGCCGGCTTGGTCGTTCATTAATGGACACTCGGGAATCCGATGCTCACGGCTTCCACAACGGAGACAAGCTCCTAATTTCCTCCAGCATTCTTCCGTCTTGTGACCAGCCTTGTCACAATGCTTGCAGACTGTATTCGAAGGGGTAGTGGTGATAGAGAAAGGCTTGGTCTTCTTGAATTTCTGATCTTGAGAGGAAGAACCTCCATTATTGGGCCTCTTCTTAAAGTTGGGTTTGAAAGAACCCGAACCCGTGACTTGTTCCTTCTTGTCTTTTCCACGCATCCTATCAGATAGTTCCGTGGCATCTTCAAGTAATTGAGCTCGGCGCACTATTTCAAAATAAATTTGGATGTCCATAGGCGCCAATTGAGTAATATAGTGGGGCCTAAGCCCATTAAGAAATCTACGGGCTTTCATCTTCTCCGTGCTAATAAGATGCTTAGCATATCTAGATAACCTGGAGAACTGAGCTTCATAATCTGCTAATGATAAGGATCGTTGCTTTAATGCAGCGAATTCGGCAGCCTTCTTTTCTTGGACTCGGTCCGAGAAATATTTAGCATTGAAGTATTCCACGAATTCTTCCCATGTTACTTGAGTAGGATCGATGGTTGCTTCAATAGACTCCCACCAGCATCTAGCATCTTTCTCTAACTGGAATGTAGCTAATAGCACTTTGTCCTGGTCCGTGCATTGCATGACACGGAATATGCGTTCGGTTTCCCGAACCCAATGCTCGGCATCGTCCGGATCGGTCGATCCCATAAACTTCGGGGGATTCATATTCTTAAAGGCTTGGTGTAAGCTTCCAGCTCGTGGAGCACCACCTTGTGCTACCTGTTGTAGCACTTGGGTCATCCCTTGAAGGGTACGCTGCATGTTGCGCCATTGAGCACGTTCGGCAGCCATTATCCTACAATTACAATAACTATATTAGTACGTGATCGTATTTAAAGACTCGTATACTATGTTAAATCTAACCCTTGGTTCTACCCAATCTCACTGATTTAAAGGTTCAACTTATCCTTGGACTTGGGTTTTTCCTAGGAATTGAATACCTTAGGCTCTGATACCACAAAGACTGTCACGCCCCGAGCGCGGAAGATACCCGGAGATGCGCGACGTGTCTATATCAATCATATCAATCAGAGTGGTCGTGTATTCGACGCAAAGACAGAGATGCGCAAAATAGCAAGATAACCCAATCCATTATTTCATAATGGATAGACTATTACAAATCCAATACTCTGTTTAATAAAAAGGAAAAGAATACATATTTGACTCAAGAAACTATAGGAAAGACTAGACGACACTTGAGCAGCTCTATCAGTTTCACTCTTGAACATTCCCATCCGATTGACTTCCATCGTCGTCGGACTTACCTGAAAAGTACAAAGGGACAAACGGAATGAGCAAACGCTCAGTAGGAAATTATATCTCAAGTACTAGCAAGGGGTTTAAGTAATTACATCTTTCATGAATGCAATAAAGCTATGCATGCTCGCATAAAACGACAAGATAGAGAGAATGTAATATCAAGAAATAAGATGAACTTAATCATGAACTTCCAACAAGATGACAAGTGTATTCAAGGTATTCAAGCAAGCACGTTTAACAAGTCATGCCAAGAACTTTGGCTATCATGTATCAAGCAAGTAAATTACCCTTTTTCGGGCCACGCATTTCATGTAAAGTCAAGTACGATTCAAGTACAAGATGTGTGTGGAATGTCCAATCAAGCAAGTCAAGTACTCAGTATAATGCCAGATACCTTATCATTTTAACTCCCATGGGCACAAGTACTTTCGGGTGCTCCTCCCAGGACCAGATCGGGCCCTATATGCACAGGCATTTATCATGTATTTTTGACATCCACTCTTGTTTATATAGCCAATATAGAGTTTCAATATTCAAGCTTGTAGACATGTATGACAACTTTGACAGAATAGAGTCCAAAAATATGACAAAGGACATAGATTGGCGATAATAACGGTAAAATCATGATATCAATAAAACTAGGTAGAATATGGTTCCCTTAACTTAGGTCCCATGACAAATCAATATGGACATTCTTTATATAGAATTGAGGTCCACATAAACATTAGATCAAGCAAGATACCCTCATTCTTATCATAGAATTGAGGTTTACAAGAACGACATGATATGGCATGATATCATCATCCCATTAAGAATTTCTTATGATATACTCTTTGTATAATCATAAGAGCCGGTATACCATGTTTCTTTAGATTGACATGGCAAGGATCGTGTAATAGGTTTTTAGGGTACAACTAGCTCAGTCGGCCTTGAGGGAATCCAAGGCTACGAGGAGTCTTACGGAGGTCTCTATGACTAACTCGCTAGTCCAAAGGAACGGAATGTCCAATGGAGAGCTTGTATGTCAATGAGAGTTGAGTGTGATCGATGAAACAACGTGAAACGTGGGACTATACTCACGGAGTGGAGAATAGTGCCGATATATATATTATATAACATATGAAATCATCGGTTAACAAAAATAGGGAAAAATCAGTTTTACAGTAAAATAACGACTTAGGTCAAGTCGTTTCTCAAGTAATTAACGCCTAACAGAAGGGCGTTTACATATTTCTATTTTACAGAATTTTCAATAATTTTATTAATTCATGAAAAACACGCCCTAGTCAGGGGCGTTAGTCAGGTAAGTAACGCCTAACATAAGGGCGTTTACATATGTTCCGTTTTTGCAGAATTTCATTATTTCAATAATTTATATAAAACGCGCCCTGGACAGGGGCGTTTCTTCAGAGTTGACGACTATATAAGCAGGCGTCTCATTATTTAAATATTTGACAGAATATAAATAATTTTCAGGATTTATTTAAAACACGCCCTGGAAAGGGGCGTTACTGTTTAATTTTATTTTACAGGATATACATAGTTCAGGAATTTACAGAAAACGCGCCCTAGAAAGGGACGTTTCTTTTCAATTTACGCCCTGTGATGGGGCGTTAACAGGTGTAAAATGACGTTGTCAAGGTCGTGAATTCAAGGAATTTACAATATTTCAACAAATAAATTTCCAAGACAGGAGACATGATCATGACAAGAAAATTAGCAAGAATTTACAGGTAGAGTCATGCAAGATATTAGAATCGATATTTCATATTTATTGAATTTTAAACAGGATCAATTATTGATTTCATGCTATTGTTCATGAAATTAACGCCTGTATACAAGGCGTATACTTTTAATTAACGACCACTGTGATGGTCGTTTCTTTTAAAGTAGCGCCCTATTGAAGGGCGTTTCTTGAAAAATTTACAGAAAACGTATTAAAACTACATGCAAACTGTATAAATATATCATGCATGGTGCTTCTTATATTTATTTTTAGTTTGGGCTACGAGACTTGAGAAAATCCTACCTTTAAGAGTTGATTTGGAGATGACGATTTGCAGATTGATATGAAGAAGGGAGAAAACTCTGTTGCTTAAACAGCAACCAATAACTTCAGCCGTATCAGCAGGAAGAAGTCTTTATGTTCAACTGATGAACCCCTTTCGACTGAACTTCCTACAGAGAAATACGAAGAAACATTAATATTTTCTTCATAATACCTGACCGAAGGTAAAGGAAAGATTATTACCTTTGTTCTTCACAACCCCAATGCTTCTTCAACCTGGAAGAAGGAAGAAGTCGAATTAATGACCGTCCACCAAATCAAAAAGGGACAGAGGGAAGGAAGAGCTATTGCTCTGTAATTACCTTCAGAGAACTCGAACGCCAAATAGCGTTCACGGGTTCGAGCAGTAGATTATTTATAGGGTTATGGAAGTCCTATTAGGGTTAGTGTTCATGTGGAAGTAATACTTCTATGATAGAGTCATTACCACGTTTGAACTCTTTCTAATGCTTATCACTTACCCTGGATAAGTTCTGGGTTCGTCGGGTCACGAACTGAATTAACGCCTTAGGTCAGGGCGTCGATTCTTTAATTAACGACCTAGTTCAGGTCATTTCTTAAGAAGCGCCTTTCGTTAGGGCGTTCCTTTGTTTAAAACACGCCTAATATATGGGCGTTTCTTTCACTTACCTATTTGGTCGCGTGAGAGTTGACGACCACATTCGTGGGCGTCCTTTCTTTAGTCACGCCGTATGTAGAGGCGTTTCTTTTTAAATTAACGCCTTACTCAGAGGCGTTATCTTTAATTTGTTTTATTTTGTCTGTATTACTTCTGTAATATGTATGTTTTTATTTTTATTTCAATATTCATTTATCAGGGTTGCTACAGAAGGGCTTTCTGCTCTTCAGGCTTCTGCTTCGATGATTCTTCATCTGAAGACGGAGGCTCCATTTTATATCAGCAGCAGCAACACACTGGCGTGTGTGGCTTCCACGTTTTCTGCCCTAGAAATTCGGATCACGTGGCAGCTTCCTGGTTCATGAGCCAGGCACTTCGGATCACGTGCTCTATAATTCAAGGACATTCGTTCAGAAACACTCAAGACTGCTGCGTTGACTCTATCAGCCCATGGCGTTGACGCATCGATGATCCATTGATCAAGTCTTTAGCAGATGGGCGTGCTGCGTCGACACTGCTAGCCCATAGCGTTGACGCAGTGGTGTTCCAGCAACTAAGTGTTCAGTTGGTTTGCATGCTGCGTAGATGTTATGATCATCCTGCGTTAACCCTTCTGAGCTGTCTCCGAGCTAGATGCCTATCAGGATCAATGGCTGCGTTGACGCAGTCTAGCAATGGCGTTAACGCATGGATACGTCCCAGTGAGCAAACAACCTAGCCTTCTTCACTGTTGCGTCGACGCTGCTTGATGAGTGCGTTGACGCAGTGGAAGATATCGTGAAAGCTTCGTTGCTTGTAAGAGTCTCTGCTTCTTTAACTGCTGCGTCGACGCTGCTTGCTTGTGGCGTTAACGTAATAGAAGACATCGTGAAAGCTTCGTCTACTGATGCGTGGACGCTTTAAGCTTCAGGCGTCGACCCTGTTCCTTTAAGAAGATATGCCAATGTACAGACTAAATGGATCCAGCTGGTGTATAGACTTTGTGCCCAAGCTATCAATGTTCTGATGCGTCTACTCCACTTGATTGTTGCGTTGACACACCAATTAACCCAGGGGCTTCTTTCTTGAGTTTGCACTGTGTCCACGTGTCAGCCTTTCAGCCAGCTTCATCACACGTGTCACTATCCTGTCTTTCCAGCCTCGAATCACGTGCCCTCTATAAGCTTCACGATCAGAACACCTGTCAGACAGAGTATCGATAAGTCATCAGTTTAAGTGAAGAACTCTGTGTAGACTTGTAAAGATAATCATGCTGTATAGACTTTGAAGGAGGACAAATGTATGGACTTGGTGAAGCTCAAGCACTGTGCTGACTTGTGAAGACTGTGGATGTGTGGACTTGAGCGAATGAAGCCGATGTACAGACTTGGTAAATCGAAGCCTCTGTACAGACTTTATGCGATGCAAACAGCTGAACAGACTCGAATGAGTTGACGCTGCAGCCCAATGAGTTGACGCTGCAACGTATATACTTGATGATCAACTGATGATGTATAGACTTCATCAAATGAAGAAACTGAACTGAAGCGTCGACGCATCAGCTCAAGGAGTTGACGCACTACTGTATGGACAGATATAGAAATGACCAAGGGGTCGACGCATCAGCACACAGAGTTGACGCAGTGCACGCACTACAGTGACAACTGTGCAGACAGAGAGAAGCAATGAATGCTTTATGCATCAGTTAACATGACTGAACACCAAAATATATTAAACTAAACTAAGCAGCTAGTTGACTGAACATTTGATTAACTCACATCAACAGCAAATCATCAAAACCATCATCAAAACCACAGGCATCAAAAGCAAGATGACTGAACATTTGATTAACTCACATCAACAGCCAATCATCAAAACCACAGGAGCACAATAATCTCCCCCTTTTTGATGATGGCAACACAGTCAATACATTGAGTCATTCTGATGATGTGAGGCTTTCTGAAGACTCAAATAATTCTCCCCTTTTGACTTCATCAAAAAAGAAAAGAATTTGAGAAATTAAGGCATGTATAAAAGTTCAGTCAAGTTCTCCCTCTTTGGCAAACAATCTCACCCTTTGGTATAATTAACATAAACCATGGTAGATGCAGATGCAGCAAGAAATGCAATACTTCCCTTTAAGTATATGAATGCAAGGTCACAAATGATATGAACATGATTCAGTATGACAAGGATTGCTCCCCCTGAATAGATGCCAATTGATATGCAAGTGATGCATGACATGGAAGCTCCCCCTCAATAAGTGGAACCTTATGAGATAGATGAGAGGGTGCAAGAGAGTGACCACAGGGGCAAACAAGGAGAAGTTCAGGTCAATGAACCAAGGACATGAGCAGAAGAAATTCAGTTAACAGATTTTTCAAGGATGCTCCAAACACAAGAAATTATTCAGCAAGATTTTCAAGGAGATATCAATGTCATAAATCCAAAACATAATTTTTCAAAGTCTTCCATTATAGGGACTTATGAATGAGCCTTTTGAACAGCATGGTTTAAACATGATGTATGCAGAGTTTATCAATAAAATTCTGTATTGATATCTAAAACCATGTTTTAATAAAAATGAACCAAGCCCTCATATTTATCTTGATTAATCTCCCTTTCTCTTACACAATCAAATCTATTGACTTCTTTCAGAATTACATGCACTAGTATTGAAGTCAAGCAATTATGAAGTCATATGATTTTATCTAGGGTTGTAGCAATTTGATTTTAGCATCAATATTCAGATATTGAGATATGTTCAACAATTTTTCATGCTACAAATTTTACGAGCAGTCTAGTTCAGTTCACACCTTGTAACTAGAGGACATACCTTGATCAGAGGCCAATATCCCTAAGCACTTAGTGTGACTAACTGTCATGCTATATATGTGAACAGAGATAGCATTTACACATCATGACATACTCCAAATCATTTCTTGATGAGTGAGTTGTATTTCTCAGTGTGCATGCCATTGTTCTGCCTGAATTTCAATGAATTCTTAATCAGAGTTAACTAAGGCACCTCATGACACAGTCCTTTGGACATGTGTTTCTCAGTGACCAATGTCATTGCTCTGACAGATATTACCCTTTAGACATTTCAGAAAAATTCATTTACTTCAAATCAATAATAGTTTCATGTACTTAATCAGTTGAAGACATGTATTCAAAAGTGCAGATTTCAGAAGTTTTCACAAGACACAACATGAAACAGATGGTTAAGGTTTATTAAACATGCTTCAGATATTTTAAAGAGATTTTAAAGCCAAACTCATTGAGTACATTAAACTTAAACCACATGAGTTATTTCAGTCATTCATAAAAATGTATAATAGAAGATTTCTAGTTCAAAAATTTTCAGTTTTATGACCGAGATAGCCCATTGAAATCTTCATGAGGGATTGATAGATTTCTGAAGCCAAACGATACCAATTGATAGAAGAAATACCAATTGTTAAGAGAGATTGTGAAGCTCAAAGTTTTTAGAATATGATCAAGGTTTGTCAGCAACATCAATAAGAAAGGATATGCAATGAATTCTGACAAATGTATGCATTTGACAACCTATATGCAATGCAATGACTCCCCCTCACAATATGCATTCAAACTCTCTTTTTGGCATTTTCAATATAGGGAGATGCAATGCATTATATGTATACAGGGACATGCAGAGTCTTAACATTGAATGCTATGCAAGGAAATGCAACTAACTCCCCCTGAAAACATGCAATGCTTGCACTGAAAACTGAACATATGATTCCAAATGATATTGTGACTTGTGCACAATCAGACTGTCCTATCAGCAAAGTGACCCATGGTACTAGGCGGAGCACTTGGTCTAAAAGACCACCTCACACATAGTAAGAACCTCCAGATAGACTTCCCGGCCTTTTGGTACCTTACCATTTATATATCATTGAGGTCATGCATGATAATTCAACATGCAGTCCTATATGCAATACAGAATTTCAGTGAGCTATTGCAATACACAAATTTCAAGCCACATTTATAAGCAGTTCAGATTTTTCCAGAAGATTCGAAATGTAATTTGTTTTCAGAGTTTATGCATAACACAATTATCAAGCAATTGCAATTAGCCTATGTATGCATCAGATACAGACAACCCCTTTAAACTCAAATTTGCACAGAACACTCAGCAAGTGCATGATCAGAAAATAATGCAACTGGCAGATGATGAATGAATGTGCAAGAACAGATTTAGCATGCATGCACTAGATGAATTTCAAAACATGAAATGTAGAGAGTTTACCTGAACAGTGTGAGAATGGGGTTATTCATTCTTGAGTGCCTTGGATCATTACCTCTTTTATTCCAGTCCCAAGGCACACCTGCAAAATAATCACTTTGATCTTGCAGGAACCCAAGCAGCCTTGGGTCCTGTTTTATCCCTAACAAGTGTTCTAAACAATTTCTTAGCAGTATTATCATCATGATCCACCAGGTAACAGTTATCCATGAAATGACCAAATTTTCCACAATCTCTACATGATGTAGCAAACCTTGAATTCTTTTTGTGGACATTATTATCATCATGGAATCTATGTGAGTTTGCATGAAAATTTTTGTTACTTGCATGAGGTTTTGATTTAGCATTGCCTGCCCACAAGCATTCAGAAGCTCGGTGGCCAAGTTTTCCGCATTCAAAACATACAAGAATCTTTTCTTTAAAACTAGGTTTATTTCTACCAAGAGAATTTCTGTTTGCAGGGAATTTATCAAATTTGGAATTAAAATGTTTTCCCTGAGCATACCAGCAGTCCTTGACTGCATGCCCATACTTGCCACATTCAAAACACCTTAGGTGCTTACCTCTTGAACCATTATATCCCCATGAAGTCCTAAACCAACACTCAACAGCTTTATGACCACGTTTGTTACATTTATAACAAATGATGTGTTGGTTTGAAGCATACATGTTTCTTTTGGGGTGATGATGAACAGAAGACCTAGCATGTATTTTATCATCTTGTTTCATAATGAAACAGGCATCCATGAAATGACCATGCTTACCACAATAATGACAAGATGTATCAGACTTCCTTGTAGCATGATTTCTACCAAATGAATTTCTCGAATGCAATGTTTCACTTGCATGCCCATCTTCAATCAATAATCTGCAATCATCCATTACATGGCCTACCTTGCCACAATAATGGCTTGAAACACTCTTATCAGATGCATACAGATAATTAATTGAGCTATGAGCAGTATGCATTGAGTCATCAGATGCAGTATAGGTAGCAGATTTAAAGACACAAGTAGGGACATGTTTATTCTTGTTTTTCTTACCATTTTTGCTCATTTGTTTACCCTTGTTCACAACTTTTATTTGTTCTTCATTTTTCTGGGCCTTGAATTGGAAAACAGATGATGTAGATGTTTTAGGAGGCCCAGAGCAGCTTGCAATGTCAGAGCTGCGAACAAAAGTAGTATACAACTTTTTCTTAACAGATTTTTCAATTTGGGATTTGCATCCTTGTTCTCCACTTGATTTAGTGACGTTATCACACAGAGGAACATTCATTTTCTCTTTTCCCTTGATAGATTTAGACATGGAACGAACAAGTTTACTTATTTCAGATTGGAGAGAATAAGTTTTGAGTTCTGATTTAGTCATGTCTTCCTCACACGTGATAATTTGTCTCTGCATGACATCATTCAAATTTTTAACTATTTCTAGTTCCTGTTTCAGTTTCAATTCATTCTCACATTGAATTTCCTTATCAGCAGATTTTTCTTTTTCAAATGACAACCATTTTTTCAGAAAAGACAGTATTAAGAACCATTAGTCTTTTATTTTGATCTTTTAGATGAAAATTTTCTTCAATCAACTTGTTTTCAAATTCTTCTTCCAATTTCAATTCTGATTTTAAATTTTCATTTTCAGCCTTTAGACTTGTGATTTCAGCATTTTTCTCTTTTCTTAATTTTCTCTTTTCTGACTTAATTCTTTCATATTTTTCCAGTAGATGCTTATGCATGGCAACTAACTCATCATGGCTAATATCCTCAGTCTCAGAGTTTACCTGGGATGAGGACTCATCTGATTGATCACTCCTTCTTGCCATGAGACATTCTTCTTCCTGTTCCACGTGTGTTGTAGTCACTCTATCAAACATTTCCTTTGCAGTGCTACACTCTGAGAAGGAGAAAGAATCATCAGAGCCGATTGTAGCCTTCATTAAATTTAGAGCTCTCACATTATCGTCATTTTTCAACTTATGAACATGAGTCCACTTGGACTTATCCTTAGGAAGTTCATGTGGACTGTGAGAGATAACCTTCCACAATTATGGATTAATAGAGTTAACATGCTTGTGCATACGATATAGCCAGAATTTAATATTTGAACTACTGAATAGTGGAGGATGAGCCATGATAGCACAACAGATTAATGCACCAGGAATATTGATGCACTAAAAACAAATTAGCATCGAAAACCAGAGATCGAATCTGCAGGTCGTTGGACCTTGTATGCAGACACCGCTCTGATACCAACTGTTAGGGTGCTAGGCCCGGATACAGAGGGGGGGTGAATGTATCCTGCTATGTATAATGGCCTAATAAAAACTTGGATGCTAGAGATAGACACAGAATATAACCAATTTGATTCAATTCAGATACAAACACTTGAAGCGTGGCTATCCAAGCATCTAGCGGAAGCAAATCAAGCAATCTGATGAACCAGTTGAAAAACCTTTTAGACAAAATAGCAACTATGTAACTGGCCCCCAGATAACCAACTAGCGGAAGCAGCACAAATGAGAATAAGAGATCTTAAGACAATCTGTGAAGGGTGGTAGGAGATATGGAAGAACACAGTACAAGCAAACCACTGCTCAAAGATTTTAAGGTGGTTCAGTCCTTCAGACCTACATCCACCCCTCACTCCCAACCGGAGTGAGGCTTCACTAGCAAATGCTAGAAACAAGCAGACTCAGTCTGCAACAGTGGCTGCCACACAGCTTGACCAGGGAAACAGACTTCCCTCTTCCTCCCAACCGGAGGGACACCCAAGTGACTCCCAGCCACTTGGAAACTAGAGGTCGAAGACCTCTCTTCCTCCAGACCAGGAGGGACCACTGGACTTGCAACCACAAGCCCAGAACCGGAGGACTAGCCTCCCTTCCTCTAACCAGAGGGCAACCCATAAGTGACAACATGTCACTTGCAACCTGGAGATCAGATCTCCCTTCTCCTGAACCAACAGGAGGAACCCGATCCCCAACAGGGCAATCGGAAGAACAAAGATGATCAGAAAACAAAGGAAAACAACAAAGGAAAATAACACAGCAATCAGAAGGTTGTAAAACGAAATGCACAATGTGGCTCTCAACGGAGCTGACTGGCCTGGATCTGATCCACGGTCCAGTGAAGATAGATCTTCAAGCAGCTTCTTCCTTCTTCTCCACGAGCTCTCTCGCTCACTCTCTTTCTCTCTTTCTTTCTCTTCTGCTCTCCAAATCTCTCACTCACTGCTCTCTCTTCACGGCTTCTCTCTTCTATATCTTCTTCCTCTCTTTTCCTTCTTTTTCTCTTTTTCTGGATCGAAGGGCTTTCTGCTCTTCAGGCTTCTGCTTTGATGATTCTTCATCTGAAGATGGAGGCTCCATTTTATATCAGCAGCAGCAGCACACTGGCGTGTGTGGCTTCCACGTTTCCAGCACTAGAAATTCGGACCACGTGGCAGCTTCCTAGTTCACGAGCCAGGCACTTCGGATCACGTGCTCTATAATTCAAGGACATTCGTTCAGAAACACTCATGACTGCTGCGTTGACTCTATCAGCCCATGGCGTTGACGCATCGATGATCCATTGATCAAGTCTTTAGCAGATGGGCGTGCTGCGTCGACGCTGCTAGCCCATAGCGTTGACGCAGTGGTGTTCCAGCAACTAAGTGTTCAGTTGGTTTGCATGCTGCGTAGACGTTATGATCATCCTGTGTTAACCCTTCTGAGCTGTCTCCGAGCTAGATGCCTATCAGGCTCAATGGCTGCGTTGACGCAGTCTAGCAATGGCGTTAACGCATGGATACGTCCCAGTGAGCAAACAACCTAGCCTTCTTCACTGTTGCGTCGACGCTGCTTGATGAGTGCGTTGACGCAGTGGAAGATATCGTGAAAGCTTCGTTGCTTGTAAGAGTCTCTGCTTCTTTAACTGCTGCGTCGACGCTGCGTGCTTGTGGCGTTAACGCAATAGAAGACATCGTGAAAGCTTCGTCTACTGATGCGTGGACGCTTTAAGCTTCAGGCGTCGACCCTGTTCCTTTAAGAAGATATGCCAATGTACAGACTAAATGGATCCAGCTGGTATATAGACTTTGTGCCCAAGCTATCAATGTTCTGATGCGTCTACTCCACTTGATCGTTGCGTTGACGCACCAATTAACCCAGGGGCTTCTTTCTTGAGTTTGCACAGTGTCCACGTGTCAGCCTTTCAGCCAGCTTCAGCACACGTGTCACTATCCTGTCTTTCCAGCCTCGAATCACGTGCCCTCTATAAGCTTCACGATCAGAACACCTGTCAGACAGAGTATCGGATAAGTCATCAGTTTAAGTGAAGAACTCTGTGTAGACTTGTAAAGACGATCATCCTATATAGACTTTGAAGGAGGACAAATGTATGGACTTGGTGAAGCTCAAGCACTGTGCTGACTTGTGAAGACTGTGGATGTGTGGACTTGAGCGAATGAAGCCGATGTACAGACTTGGTAAATCGAAGCCTCTGTACAGACTTTATGAGATGCAAACAGCTGAACAGACTCGAATGAGTTGACGCTGCAGCCCAATGAGTTGACGCTGCAACGTATATACTTGATGATCAACTGATGATGTATAGACTTCATCAAATGAAGAAACTGAACTGAAGCGTCGACGCATCAGCTCAAGGAGTTGACGCACTACTGTATGGACAGATATAGAAATGACCAAGGGGTCGACGCATCAGCACACAGAGTTGACGCAGTGCACGCACTACAGTGACAACTGTGCAGACAGAGAGAAGCAATGAATGCTTTATGCATCAGTTAACATGACTGAACACCAAAATATATTAAACTAAACTGAGCAGCTAGTTGACTGAACATTTGATTAACTCACATCAACAGCCAATCATCAAAACCATCATCAAAACCACAGGCATCAAAAGCAAGATGACTGAACATTTGATTAACTCACATCAACAGCCAATCATCAAAACCACAGGAGCACAACACAATGACTATCCACAGATCTGGATTAGTTTGCATCACATATTCTCTGAACTGATTAAACCAATTATAGAAACCCGAACCTTCAAACTTCGGAGGACCAACAGTGAGTTTCATGCTTTAGACAGAATAAGAGTTCTAGGAAGAACACTAATTAAGCACAATGAATCAACTCAAATAACACCAAAAATAGATGAGCAAAGCAAAGCACAACTCAATGAAGCAACACACGATTTCAAAAGACCCACTCTGAAATGCACTAAACACTAGCAGGATCCTCTGCAGATTGTTAGATCTGATAGATCAGAGACCCGCTCTGATACCAATTGTTGGGTTCGGTGCAGTATTCAGAGGGGGGGTGAGTGAATATAGCCCTTTAAAAATCTTTCGCCCAATTAAAATATGATGCTCACTAGAATTACTAGTTCGCAAACTAGACAAGCTTAAATGCTAATGGGCAGATGCGGAACTAAACAACCACACATTAAGATCACTAGAGTGCTAACAAGACAGATTTAGACAAAATATAGCTCAACTAGAATTTCGCTCTCTTGACAAATTAAAACACTCTAAGAAGACTAATTAACTCTTCTGCTCAACCAGAAGCCAAACACATGGAGCGCCCCTATGCATTCATCTAGCGGAAGCACAATAGAACAAAACAAACCACAATGCACAAGGGGTTTTTAGGTGGTTCGGCCCAGCAGACCTACATCCACCCCACACTCAAACCGAGTGTGGATTCCGCTGACTCACAGCTTGAACCGCTGGGCATCACAGCTTGCCATACAACCGCTGGGCAACATAGCTTGCCGTCCGAGGAATCCTCCTCGCCCCGCTGAGCAACACAGCTTGCTGTCCAGTGGAATCCTCCACTGCAAACCGTTGGGTAATACAGCTTAGCTGTCCAGAGGCAGCACCTCTGCAATCCGCTGACTAACAGCTTGAACAAGATGTAAAATAGAAAACAGAAAATGGAAATAAATAGCAATCTGAAAGCTGTAAACAATGAAGCACAATGTGGCTCTTTAAAGAGCTGGATGGCCTGGATTTGATCCACGGTCCATCAAGAACAGATCTCCCTCGATCTCACTCTCTTTCTTCACTCTCTCTCTTTCTCTTTCTTCTCTGCTGCACTTCTCTTCTTCTCTCGATCTCTGTTCTCCTTTTCTCTTTTTCTCTTTTTCTTCTCTTCTGCTGGATCGTGGAAGCTCTCTCTTCTTTTTTCCCTTTTTCTTCTCTCAGCTTCTGCTCCCTGGCTTCGATCACGATCAGCCTCCATCTGAAGACGAAGGCTCCAATATATACCAGCAGCAGTAGGGAGATAGGGCGTGTGCTTCCCACGCCTTCCGTCCAGAAGATTCCTCCTCGGATCACGTGCTCAGCACCCACCTCGGATCACGTGTCAGGTGCCAGCTTCAGGTCACGTGCCCATTCATCAGTACGCTCAGCAACTGGAGTTAGATGGCGTAAACCCGCTTGCTCCAAGGAGTTGATGCAGCCTTCAGAGATCTTCAACCTATGAAACTCAAGTCTGCTGCGTTGACTCCATCAGTTTGCTGCGTTGACGCATTGATATGTTCCAGTGAACAAACAACCTAGCCTTTTTTTACTGCTGCGTCGACGCTTCCAACCTGCGGCGTTGACGCATTGATGCGTTCCAGTGAGCAGGTCTTCATCAGATAGACGTGCTGCATTGACGCTCTCAGCATGCTGCGTTGACACATGGAGCTGCAGCGTCGATGCTGCCAATGTACTCCAGAGGCTGCAATAAGGGACACTTGAACTGCTGCGTCCACGCTACTTGATCAATGCGTTGACGCACCAGAGTAATCCACAAGCTTCTTTCTTGATTGTTTGAACTACTGCGTTCACGCCACTTGATCAAGGCGTTGACGCATTGGTGTGTTCTAGCAGCGAAAATTTGATGGCTTCAGCCCTCTTGCTTTAAGGGGTTCATTAGCCTCTTCAGTCCCTGTCAGACAGATGAAATGAAGTCATCAGTTCTAAGTTTATGCATTGCATTGTATAGACTTTGCTGTGAAGGTAAAGGCTAAAGCAACATACAGACTTTATGATACTTAGATGAAAAACAGGCGAAAGCAATGTAGAGACTTCAGACTGCAGGAACGTGTGAACAACCAATGTGTAGACTCTTCAATCGACAGGCTTTGAAGCATAAAGGCAATGTACAGACTTTGAATTAAAACGAATGTAAAGACTTAGAATCAAAGAGGCATTGTGTAGACTTTGAACCAGTGTACAGACTTGGAAGCTTGAGCCAATGAATAGACTTGAGACGCTTAAGGCGATGTACAGACTTGTTGAGGCTCAAGCGGTGTACAGACTTCGAAGTTCCACTGTGGATGTACAAACTTGAAGAAGAGATGCCAATGTACAGACTTAATGATATGAACACTAAGGCATGCTGTACAGACTTACTCGATCAAGCTGATGTACAGACATTGAAGAACAAGCAGCTACAGTCCAATGTGTGGACTTGTCGTTCACTGATGAGTGTACAGACTTCGAATGAAAACCAATGTGTAGACTTACCACCGACCATTGTGTAGACTTGAAGAATGTGAGACGATGGCTAAGACACTGCACAATCGGATGTATAGACTTTACTTAACACAGTCCGATGTACATACTTGGAATTTCAACTGAAGGGTGTATAGACTTGACCAAACAGTCCAGTGAATAGACTTGAATAACTGTGGTCAGTGTACAGACTTCGAAGGATGCAGACTCTGTATAGACTTCAACTCAAACATGCATAATGTATAGACTTTGTAAAACTTGAATGCGATGTACACACTTGCTGAACCACTGTATAGACTTATAGAGATGACGCTGCAAACTTGAGAATGCTGTGTACACACTCACAGCGTTGACGCTGCAGACTTGAGAATGCTCACAGCGTTGACGCTGCATGAGACGTAGGCTGTGCAGACTTAGCCTAAGACAATGCCTGAGACGGATGATGTATAGACTTGCATTACTATAGCAACGTGTAGACTTTGCCTTAGACGCTAAGTAAGACGCTGAATGTACACACTTCAAGTCCAGTGTATGGACATTGCCTTAGACTCTAAATGAAACGGACTTTAGCCAATGCAATGTATAGGCTTGAATGAGATTCCAATGTATAGAATTGCATGATGCACAATGACACAGTCCAGTGTATAGACTCTTAGCCATGAATAAATGCAATGCAGTCTGATGTGTAGACTTTGCAACCGACAGCCAATGTATAGACTTGGCCAATGCTGTCTAGCCTATGCACAAAGTGACACATGCAGAAACATGACATCTGACAAAATGCAATTCAGATATATAAAGAACAAATGCCATCAATGCTAAACATCATCATTCATGTTGTTATCATATGCAGAATGCTCAAGGATAAGAATGCACAGAAATGCACTTTGTTTATTGCAATCATCAAAACACAATAGCATTGCAATCATCAAAATACAATATCAAATGCACTCAAATGCACTCACTGTCTTGCTATCATTAAAACCAAATAGCATTGCTATCATCAAAGCAACATAGCACATGCTTGTGCCTAAGGGGCACAACAGGGAGGATATTTCATTCAGGCGGCGTGCCGCCAAGCATACCTATGTCCTTGGTCGGACAACAGATACATGTTCATCCTTGATCGGACGACGGATATGCTCTCGCCCTTGATCGGACGACGGATATGCTCTCGCCCTTGATCGGACGATGAGGGCGTGCTCGTCCTTGATCGGACGATGGGTACATCCTCATCCTTGATCGGACGATGGATATGTTCTCGTCCTTGGTCGGATGACGAGGGCATGCTCATCCTTGATCGGACGATGGATAATGCCTGCTTATGGCGTATTCTTCTCGATCCTCGTCAGGTGAAGTCCCCGGCGTTCATAATGCGTGACCTGAGGCTCGAGAAGGCTTCAATGTGTTGGTCTCCTTTGGCTTCTCTGCTTCAGTAGACCGCATCATTTATCTTTGAGGCTTGATCGCCATTGAGTATATTTTGAGTGCCAACAAATGCCCCCCAGCCACGGGTGCTGCGAGCAAGGCACGAGCGAGGCTGGACCCGCCGATGAGCTCCGTTTGGGCAGATTTTCGGTATGGCTTGACATGGTCCTAGAATGGCCTTTGAATATGGTGCGATGGTTAATCCGGCCCGGCCATGGGACTTGTGTTAAAATGGCATGCCCTTGCGTTGGCAGACTTAATACGGCGCGCCTTTGAAGAGGGGGCCTATTTAGCGCGCCGGATTAGCATGAGTCTATAGTCTTTAAAATTTGAAAAAAACATTTTAAGTGGGAAATGTTAATCAGGCGCACCCTTTAGCGCGCCGGATTAGGCCATCAAGCCCTCCCCTATATCTTCTTCTTCCTTGTTTTTCTTCTTCATTCCAACTTCATTTGCATCTCAACCTTCTCTCTCTTCCCTTCTCCTCCAGAGTGCAGCGGCGAGAGTAGAGTGGTAAGTAGAGATATTTGGGGGTCCAACCCCTTGTCTTCCAGGCCCTGGGAGGCCCCTTGTAGGCTTGTCCTCGGAGCTGCACCCCTAGGTGTCCTGGGCCTTTTTCAGGGATCGTCACTTAGTGGACGAGTTCCCGCTTCGCCCTGGCAATCTCCCGAGCTGGGGAGACTCTGCCGAATTTTTATCAGAAAAGACTTTATCTTCAACATGCCTTCTGACTTTGTTTGCTTTCTTTGTATTTGTTTTGGGTGCAGATATCATGCCATCTGGATCTTCTTCCTCCTCCTGTGCTATAGTGACGTGGAGGGATGTTTATTCTTTGGACAGGGGCCATGGCAAGCTAGCCATAGTAGCAGAGTCTTCCGATTCAGAGACCGAGATAGTGGATATAGACCGCCTGCTGATCATCGGATGTGATTCTTTCAAATATGAACAACCTGATGGCTCCAGGGTGGATCATCCCAAGGACAAGCATCTGATGTCCTTTCTGAAGCAGTTCAATCTTCAGGGGAAGTGGGATCTGTTCCTTGTTCGGAAGGCTGAGCTAGCATTGCTCGAGGGATGGGACAGTCTCACCGACTGCGTTATAAGGGAAAGACCCATCTATTTTCTAGGTGAACCCAGGAAGTGGGGTGCCGTACTTGGGCTTCAGGAGCTGTCTCCACAAGACGGGCCGCTGACTAGAGCCCCTAAATTCATCCCGGCCAGATGGAACGAGACTGCGGGTCGTGTGGACCGAGAGAAGTCATCTTTTGGTTTATTCTTGGCTCCGCTGAAGTGGGGATATCGAGACGAGCCTTTCTTGTTAGACTGCCTGGCGGTTCGGTTCAAGCACCATATTTCTGTGGGATGGTTTGCCAATCTGAAGGCCACCGACGCCCACGCTTTTAGGCCTGGAGCAGTAGAATTCACAGAGTTTGTCTTGCAGTAGTATGCACCTATCTTGATCAGAGCAGGTGTATATCACGGTGTATATGCATCAAGGTACCGCTATCCCATCTCGAAGGGTCTTTGCTGCGGCATGATTGAGGTGTTCTGCCCGGAGTACAACACCTTCTACACTTCAGAAGGAGAGACGTCATTAGACCTGTGGAGTCTCTCGCAGCTAAGCGACCTCCCGATAGACGGTGAGCCGTATGAGGAAGTTTGTTGGCCAGACTGGCTGAAGGACCAGACAGACGGAGAAGGGTGATACTTGACTGGTTTCGCCTACCGCTATTTGATGAAGGCGTACCGCAGTCTCTGCCGTTCTTCTCATGAAGCAAAGGGGGCGCGGAAGCCTGAGGAGAAAAGGTGTGTGCGAATGGGCACATGGCTTCAATATTTCTTCAGAGGAGAGCAGAAATACACAAATTTCCCCTCTATAGTACCACCTCCTGTTCAGCGGAAGAAAAGAGTTCGGTGACAGGCTGCTTTCCCCTCGACTTCGGAGGGAGGACAACCAGGAGGACCCAACCCTAGGGGTGTAGACGTAGTCACTCATTGTGCTGCGTTTCTGACTTATTGGATTTGCTCCTTCACTCTCCCGCAAGGTGACAAGAGCGTGATTAAGGCAGAGGCTATTTATCCTGCCTGCCTGATGGCTTGGGGCATGAAGCTCTCGCTTTGCCCCGTTGCATTATGTTTGATATACAAGTTGCTGGGAGACCTGCACCGCTCACGCCTCCTCAGGAGTCTTCGAAGGGTTGGCCCATTGCATTTCTTTAACACTTGGGTCTGCACCCTATTCCTAGAGGCTGCTCCTCGGTCGCTCCAGTCAGCACAACTGGTCCCCAGGATGATAGAGTTTGCCAGTGTTGAGCCAACCCGAGTGGCGGACCAGCTCTTTGCTATATGTGGAAAGCTTACAAAAGTTCCACTGGATTCCTCGGGGGTTCTACACTTTTGGAGTCTGGCGGCGCACTCTAGCCCCTTGGTGAACAGGATGAGGGAGTGCCGTCTAAGCGAGTTGGAGGAATATGTCCACCCTATTTCTGACGCCAAGTGTACAAGACCGATCTTGGAGTCAGAGTTGATAGATTGGGCGTTGTCCATAAGGCCGAGCGTCCTGGTTTTTCGCAAGAGCGGCAGGCTGGAGCCGTATTATCCTTTCCGATTCAGTCGAAATTTTGGCTATGACCAACATATTCCAGCTACTTCCACCCAATTTGCACTGCCGAACAGGGGCCGAGCCGGCCAAGTATCGAATGACAAGGCCCGCATTTGGTGGGATTATATTCACCGTCGAGAGGCAGTTTTATTCAGAGTTCTGGTCCCTGCGCGCTTTCCCCGTGTGACTCCAGAGTACATCAAATGGTGGAATGCGCACACGGGCTTCTATAGGAACTCAAGGAGAGAATGCTGGGCTGTTGCAGAGTGTAAATTTCTGGACTCCCAGCCAGTGCCCACTCAGGATATCGACCCGGCTTACTTGAAGAGGTTGAAATCTCGGACGAACGCTTCAGTGGCGAACTACCTGGAAGCGAGGAAGGCTGCCAAGCAAAGTTCATCCAAGGTTGAGCCGAAATTGCCGGAGATCAGCAAGAATGGCTTCTTGAAGACTCTTCAAGGCCTGTGCCGTGTAAGTGGCGAATGACTGGTCCTCCAACAAATTCCTTTGCCAGTGGAGGAATCGACGCCTTCTACAGCTTCTTGGCATCCCTAGAGTGATTGGCTTTATCCCTACATGACTTTCATCAGGGGAGAAGACCGACGGCCGGAGCTTTATGAGGGCACCCCTTGGTTGTTTGCGTTGTTGCGTTCACACGGGATTTCAACGGGTGGCCGTAGTAAAAGCATATTGGGCCAGCCCGTTCCTTTATCTTTCAAGTATGCTGATGGATGGGGCCTAGACCACCTCGGCTTGTATTACCATCTATCCTCATGCGGCCATGAGGACCTCGGGTTGATGGCTGAACAGTGTGAAGTGATAGGGGACATATGCTGGCTGGTTCGCGAAGCCGCCTCTAGGGACAAGGAGCCTTCGCTGTTCTACTGGCCACTTTCTTCATTTTATACGGGACCAGCAGGTATATTTCTCCCCTTTTTTTCTTCAGCTTTAGGCTTTCCTTTTGCTGCTGTGTATGTCATCTCTCCTTGCCTGTGTGTAGTGCTGCTTTCTTCGGAGGAGACTAAGCATTTCAGGGAGCTGTTGATAAAGGCTCAGAAACCAGCACAATTTGAAGTCCGGGAAGCTGCCCCAACCACGACACCACTTCCTCCAGGTGATTCCCGGAAACGGACAAGGTCCCAAGTCCGGGAGGCCATCACCCGAGCGAAGCGGGCTCATCAGAAGAAGACTGTGGACCCAGCACCTACGGTCATCTTTCCGAGAGTGGTCTCCTTTGAAGAGTTCGAGGCCTCTCGTCCCTCAGCTCGTGTGACCCGAGGTATGCCTCTTATCTTGTGTCCAGTCGTCACCTTGGCAACATGGATCAATTCTCATTCTTGCAGATGTAGCTACTTCATCTGCAATGGCTGCACAAGCGGCTGTCGCCCCTGTGGGAGCTAAGGAGAGAGAGGACGTGGTGCAGACGGATCTGCCCTACCCCATGCCAGGTCGCTAAATAGAGGGTATTTGATGACCCATCAAGTTGCAGACTTCTATAGTTTGTTGTCCCCTGTGCTCACATGGGTGCTTTCTTTTCTTCAGCTTCGGTCGAGACTCAACCACCTTCTCCCTCTGTCGTGGACTCAACTGAGGGAATCTCTGAAGAACCATGGGTAACTCCAAGAAGCCGATCTACTCCCGAGGCTCGCTCGCCCGTTATCCCTGCCACGGAGTCGGTTGAGCCGGCCCCTATCGAGCCAGAAGATCCGGCAGGAGGCCTTCCAGGTGAAGGACCACCGGTGTTGAGAGAGAAAGAACTATTGTTGGTTCAAAGTTTGTCCTCGTCAGAGCAGTTGGACTATGGCAGCGGCTCGAGCAATGAGGATTTCCTTCTGACGGGAACCGAGGCTGAGGATGCTGCGGTGTCTTCCGCCTATGAGAGCAACTTTACGACCTTCAGTCCTCCACGGCTGACGTCGAGTAGCTTTGGACCACCAGGTCCGTCCGTGGGAGAAGGGTCAGAAGGGATGGAGATAGTGGCTCCTACTGTTACAGATTTAAGCTTAGTGCCGATTGAGGTAAGAGCTACACTTCACAGTCTTATGCTTATTCTCGTCCGGCCATTATGCTGGTCTTTCGAGATTCTTATGCTCTCTTTCCTTCGCAGACTCCTGCTAGTTAGGCCGAGGTTGTTTTGCCGGTGATAACCATGAAGATACCTCTATCGCCTCTCAGTATAGATCCGCCCTTCTTCCCGCCGGTCCTGAGGCCTATAGCCCTGAGGTATCCGAAGGATTACATGATGGTAGCGGGCTCGGAGGCACTGGAGATGGTTGCCGGGTCTGAGCCATCGGCTGTGGTTCCCGAGCAGCAGCAACTTGTCATTGCCGATGAGCCACTTTAGAGTGAAGAGGGCCTTCCTGGGGCAGAGGAAGGAGAAATTGTGGAGGAGGTGATCGGGAGCCTGCCGACCCCACCCCCTGCCATTGAATCATCACTGGTGGTAGCTGGAGAGGCCGGAAGTGGCGACCAACCACTCCCTGCCCTCCAAGGTCCAGACGTGGCACTCTCGCCTGAGGTTGGGAGAGAAGTAGGTGTTATCGACAGTCCCACTGTTGCATTGTCTGCGGGGGCCAGTCCTGGCGCGGGCGCCTTGCAAGATATGCCATCCTCATCTTCTGCGCCGGGTGATGATATTTGGGCCGCGGTTGATAGCCGGGTAGAATTTCAACTCCCGGATACGCCGTCACTTGGTTTGCAATCCTCAAGTGACCTAGTGTGGCAGTATTTGGAGACATTGCGGGAGACCGTGACAGCTCGCCCGGAGTTAACTTATGCACAGTTCAGGGGTCTTGCAGAGCACCTCTCCCGCACTTTGCTAGCTTTTGGCTGCCCCATAGAGGACTGGGTGCAGCGGGTAATCCTGCTCCTGAAGCATGTGAATAGGAGGGAGTTCATAGGCCGCAGCTTGATAGATCAAATGACGGCCGCAAAACTTGAAAGGATAGAGTGTCAGGCTGCCCTTCAATCATTGAGAGAGACTGCCCAGCAGGTGCGGGATGATGCCGATGATTCTGGCCAACGTCGAACTTTTCTGAGGACTCGGATAGATGAGCTTCGTGCCGAACTTGACCGGGCTAAAGCAGAATTAGCATCGTTCGATCAACTGTGGGTTCAGTACACGGAGGCGGCTAAACTGGCAGAAGGGCAAGCCGCATCCCTTGAGGAGAAACTGGTGCGACTGTAGGACGAGGAAGACCATCTACAGGAGTTTGCCCGCTATCTGTCCCTGGGGCTGCTGGAGTTCGAGGACATCTTCCGCCGCTCGCTACAATAGCTCCATCATTTTCTCTTCTCTCCCCTTTTTGTGAACTTCCACGTATTCCGGGGGGTGTATGCCCCGGGTAACATGTATTTCCCTTTTGTGTTTGAATGGAAACTTTCGTTCCCTTACTTTGCACCTCTGCTTGCTAAATAGATTCATTTAGTCCGGAGTATGTTAGTCGCTAGGGCAGGAGAGCGCTCGCACCTTCAGGGAAGGGGCCAGGGGTTCGCTCCACTGGGACACATCTTCTCCTCGGGACCATTGATCCGCCCGGGTCGAACACCGGGGAATAAGGAGAGAGGTTTACGGGCCACCGAGGGCTAGAGGGTAGAAATAGGGACTTATTTGTGGACTTTGCCGAAGGTGACAAAGGTTCATGGTAAAGGGAGGTTTGCCCATAAACACGAACGTAAGGTTCGGGCTGAGGGAAACACCGACCGATCTTGTCGATGATGACAAGGGTCAATAGTAACTCAGTCATCGGCATTGGTTAAATGTCGAAACAAAGGATTGATTTATTCATTAACGAGGACGGAAGGTCCAGGTTAAGGCAAAAGTCAACCGGTCTTGCCGATGATGACAAGGGTCGAAAGATATTTGTTTATCGGTGGGACTTTTGAAGGAAGACTCCGTTCTGGCCCTACAAAGGATCTTCTGGGTGGAGGATGCATCATCATTATTCGTCATTTTTTATTCTCATTTTTTGAACTCAATTCTTGGGGCAAAGCCGGGCTTGAGGAGATGCTGGCCGACCTTGCTGATGATGACAAGGGATGAGAGGAGGTTGACCGATCTCGTCGATGGTGATGAGGGTCACAAGGAGGTCGACGGATCTTGTCGATGATGATAAGGATCGAGAGGAGGTTGACCGATCTCGTCGATGGTGACGACGGTCACAAGGAGGTCGATCGATCTTGTCGATGATGACAAGGGTCGAGAGGAGGTTGACCGATCTCGCCGATGGTGACGAGAGTCACAAGGAGGTCGATCGATCTTGCCGATGATGACAAGGGTCGAGAGGAGGTTGGCCAATCTCGCCGATGGTGACGAGGGTGGCAAGGAGGTCGATCGATCTTGCCGATGATGACAAGGGTCGAGAGGAGGTTGACCGATCTCTCCGATGATGACAAGGGTCACAAGGAGGTCGACCGATCTTGCGGATGATGACAAGGTTCGAGAGGAGGTTCACCTATCTTGCCGATGGTGACGAGGGTCGCAAGGAGGTTGACCGATCTTACCGATGATGACAAGGGTCGAGAGGAGGTTGACCAATCTCGCCGATGGTGACAAGGGTCACAAGGAGGTCGACCGATCTTGTCGATGATGACAAGGGTCGAGAGGAGGTTGACCGATCTCGCCGATGGTGACGAGAGTCACAAGGAGGTCGATCGATCTTGCCGATGATGACAAGGGTCGAGAGGAGGTTGGCCAATCTCGCCGATGGTGACGAGGGTGGCAAGGAGGTCGATCGATCTTGCCGATGATGACAAGGGTCGAGAGGAGGTTGACCGATCTCTCCGATGATGACAAGGGTCACAAGGAGGCCGACAGATCTTGCAGATGATGACAAGGTTCGAGAGGAGGTTGACCTATCTTGCCGATGGTGACGAGGGTCGCATGGAGGTTGACCGATCTTACCGATGATGACAAGGGTCGAGAGGAGGTTGACCAATCTCGCCGATGGTGACAAGGGTCACAAGGAGGTCGACCGATCTTGCCGATGATGACAAGGGTCGAGAGGAGGTTGACCGATCTCGCCGATGGTGACGAGGGTCGCAAGGAGGTCGACCGATCTTGCTGATGATGATAAGAGTCGAGAGGAGGTTGACCGATCTCGCCGATGGTGACAAGGGTCACAAGGAGGTCGACCGATCTTGTCGATGATGACAAGGGTCGAGAGGAGGTTGACCGATCTCGCCGATGGTAAAGAGGGTCAGCAGGAGGTCGACCGATCTTACCGATGATGACAAGGGTCTAGAGGAGGTTGATCGATCTCGCCGATGGTGACGAGGGTCACAAGGAGGTCGACTGATCTTGCTGATGATGACAAGGGTCGAAAGGATGTTGACTGATCTCGCCGATGGTGACGAGGGTCACAAGGAGGTCGATCGATCTCGCCGATGGTGACGAGGGTCGCAAGGAGGTCGACCGATCTTGCTGATGATGACAAGGGTCGAAAGGAGGTTGGCCGATCTTACCGATGATGACAAGGGTCACAAGGAGGTCGACCGATCTTGCCGATGATGACAAGGGTCGAGAAGAGGTTGATCGATCTCACCGATGGTGACGAGGGTCACAAGGAGGTCGATCGATCTTGCCGATTATTACAAGGGTCAAGAGGAGGTTGGCCAATCTTACCGATGATGACAAGGGTCACAAGGAGGTCGACCAATCTTGCCGATGATGACAAGGGTCGAAAGGAGGTTGAGAACTCTAAATCATCACTTTACTTGCTTAAGCGCCCTTGTGGGTTTTCGCCGAAGTCAGCCCCCTCTTGCTTTTGCCCACGCGCCCTTGCGAGTTTTCACGTGGCGGGGTACCTGATTTTGCCTGCAGCGCACTTTCAGGTTTTCGCCACAATTGGGTTATAGCCATTTTTACCCTTGTCCTAATGTGAGAGCAAGTCCGGCGAGGCACCTCTATTTTAAGCCTCATGTTTTTCTTTCTTTTTTTTTCTTATTTTTTTGATTCACGGAATGGATCCGGGATGAATGTGAGCTCGCTTGTTGACAACGGATGAGAGACCCATGTTAGTGAGATGTCGACCAGCCTTGCTGATGGTGGCAAGGGCCGATCATAGGTTTGTTCGTCGACACTGGCTTGAATGTCGTAGCAAAAGTAGATTCATTAACAATGACGGAAGGTCCATGTTAAGGGAATACTGACCGATCTTGCCAATGGCGACAAGGGTCGAGAGGAGGTTGACCGATCTCGCCGATGGTGACGAGGGTCACAAGGAGGTCGACCGATCTTGCCGATGATGACAAGGGTCGAAAGGAGGTTGAGAACTCTAAATCATCACTTTACTGGCTTAAGCAGATGGGGACATCACCTCCCTTTGCATCCAGCATGGTCTAGTCATTTAATTTTGAGTCCAATGTAATTTTTTATTTGAGTCATTTGATGTATTTTCCCTTTTATTTGAGTCATGTTCCTAGGTCTTGTGTTTATTTCCCTAAGTTTGAGTGTCATTAGATTGTCTAGTTAGCTATTGGGCCCAATTCATTGGACTTGGCCCAAGGGCTCTCCCCTACCCCCTCGGTTATTTGTTATTGAGTCAATTGTCAGGGACTTTTGTAGAAATGTGGGTTTCCTATATATAGGATCCCATTTCCCCCCATTTCAACTTAATGAATCAATGAATGAAAAACTTGCCATTTTGAGAGTTTACACTTCTTATCTATTGGAGAGATTCCATTTTTTGGGTGAGATACCCTAGGGGAGAGATTCCCCACCCTTCCCTCTCTTAATCTCTCTTTTCACTCCACTTTCTCTCTCCTCCACACCCAAATTCGAATTTTCTTCTCTCTCCTCCCTTCCCAACCACCTCCACTCCCCACCTACCCCATTTAAGCCTCTTCCCATTCCCCACAACCCTCATCAATACTCCACCCCTTCCCAAGACCCCCTCCACCAATCCTCTCCTCACCATCCAACCCCCAACTACCCCTCCCACTTTCCCAAGCACCCTTCCCACTACCCCAAGCACCCCTTCCCTTCCCCAACACAACCCCCCCATTCCCAAGACAAAAAATTAACCCCACCCTTAAATGTATTTTTGAATATCCTTCCCTCTCTCCATTCCAACCAAATTCGCAGCCCCCACTACCACCATCTATTGGACCCTCTTCCAGACCTTATTCTCCACCTCCCACACCTTAGAACACCCCCTCCTAGACCCCCTTACAACCAGGGGTCACTCCCACACTCATCTACCCCCTTCCCCTTCTTCTTTCTTGGTCATTGGAAGCTACTTTAAAGTTACAGTTTGCTGTCCAAAGGTTACAGATGAACCAGCAACTTGCAGCGGCCACCACCACTTCCTCCTGACAAGTTTGAAGACCAAAGAGCCATCGTCGGAAGCGTCTACCAGTCTCCTTCGTAACCGAAGTGGTTTCATCTTCTTTCGATCTCCGAGCCGCCCAGGAGGTCCATTCTCCCACAACTGCGCAGTTCTGTCTCGGTTGAGGACCTAAGCCAGATTAGAAGCTCTGCCACGATGAACCCAGAAGGAACCAGTCCATGAGTTCTTCTTAAAAGTTCTTCATCGCCCAGTCTACTTCCAGAATCAAGAAACAGAACTTCATTCGGCGTTCATGATCCAGAGTTCTCATTTTTCTCCCTCAGCTACGCAGATCTTCTACTCACAGTCTGCACCGACCAGTCGTCATTGTTCTACATCCCCTAGTCTTCTCCGACATCGGTTGGCTTCCCCGTCAGTTTTTCTGCGAAGAGGACTCGTCCACGATTCCAACGACTCTGATGGCGCTTGATTACGAGGTCGGGAGCTACCGGGGCATTCTCTGCAATATGCTGTTAGAAGTCTGCAGCTGCCGGTCTAAGAATCTGAGGCTCTGTTCAAACCTCCATCTCGGCCAGCAGCGACTCCAGAAGAAATTAAAGAAATTCTGAGGCTTCCCAGCTACGAAGATTTCCCCACCGGTCTCGCCACCAGCAAAATTCCTGAGCGAGTTCTACAGCAGCAACACCGACTATCTGTCCCTATTCGCAGACAGCAGGCAGATTCGGTGCCGTCACTTAGTCATCCCTCTTTACTCTAATTTCCCCGCCCCGCTTGGCCGGCTGAAGGCCCCTCCCTGCGTGGAGGTAGTATTATTTGTAATCTCATTAACCCCCACCCCAAGATCCCCCTCCTGCGAGAGGTGTAGTGGTGTAACTTGTTTGGGCAGGTCAAGCTACCCCGACGCGGCGTGTGGGGATCCACTCGCCTCCCCGCTCGCCCTCGTCTCCGACCGGGACCGGTTTCTTCAAACCGGTCGAGTAAGTGCTCAAACATTCACTCCATTTAGTGCTTGTCTTTCAATATTAGTTCTTAATTCCGCTGGTTATGTGAGTGAGAGCCCGATCCTCAAGCCCCGTTGTCTTGAGTGATCACCGTGGGAGATTTGCAACCGGTGCCTTTGGCACTTTGTCGGCCCCCTTGAATTGGGCATCCACACCCATTGGGAATCACATATTGGCCTTGCTGGCCCTCTACCAGCAAGGGCCCAACCCCTCAACCTCACCTTGGCATTGCCAAGTTACCCCGGACTTGGGTGAGCGACGAGAGAGCGGCGGCCCAAATTGGCCCGTTTTGATTGTGAATGTGCTTGTTTGCCTAAGTCTTAGGTTGTGTCACATCAATTGGTATCAGAGCAAGTCATTGACTTGTCTCTATCAAGTCAAGTCCTAGGGAATGCTTGCATTGGAGTCATCATCAATCCGACCCTTGCATTGATTCCCCCGATCATCATGGCCACCTACTTAGCTTACTCACCACCCATGGAATTCATCCTAGATAGGGATATTACCTTTGACGGATCGCATTCTAGTGACTATCTTAGGTGGGAGGCTACCATAGAAAAGTACTTTGAAAAGACTTGGGTATATGGATGCGCGAGAGTCCGAGAGGCCAAGGGACGACTTCGGGGTTAAGCCAAGAGTAAGTGGGAACACATAGAGGGCTTAAAGAGGGTTAGAAGACAAGAACCTATTCACTCATGGGAAGAGATGAAGGTAGAACTTAGAAAGATCTACATCCCCAAACATTTCCACCCCTCCTACTCAAGCACCCCTAACCCGAGGAGCACTACCACTCCTCCACCCCCACCCGGCCAACTTGAGACCGACCATTGGTCTCCACCCCCACCACCCCCAACAATTCATCTCTCAACCATCATAACAACACTTCGTGACCAAGTCCTCTCCCTTAAGACCCAAATAAACCAAACAACCACCTCTCCACCAAATCCCATGAGGATCCCCACACTCCAACCAAAACCTCCTTCCGCCAACCTATCTACCCAAACTCAATTGGCCCCCACTACCACCCCTCCACAACCAGCCGATCCCAAGGGGAAGAGACCCCTAACCAACCCGGTTTCCCCAAAAAGGACCACCACTCACCCTATTCTCACCATTCAAACCCAAGTAGACCCCGTGTCCATCCCTCCACCTAGAACCATGACGGCCACCACCACCCAACCCAAATCCTGTCACCCAACCCACCTTCCACTTCCAAACCCCATCCTACCCCAACCTAGACCTCCACTACTTCCACTCCCAAACCACATCCTACCAATCCCAATCCAAGTTTCCCTTTACCCTCTACCCTGGGAACACCACACATAAACCCTCATCACCCCAAAAGACTCTCTCACCTCCTTGGTAGCAGAACTCATACCCAATCCAATAGTTGTGAGCACTCCAAACCCACCACCCACTGTGGAGGAAACCCAAGTCCAAGCTGAAGAAGGAACGTCACACGATGGTCTTTACCTTACACCACCCTCTCTAGTTGGGGCGGAGCTCATCTTAGGAGAACCCATTGTTAGTTGGCTAAAGGAGAGCCCAATTCGAGAGACCCCGGCCCATGTTTTCCCTCCCATAGAACGAGACCTTCCCATAGTGCCCTTCTTCTCCTATCACACTACAATCCAAGCATCCTATCAAGTGGAGACCTTAGAGGACCTCCTCAAGGGCATAGCATGGCAAGTAGAGATGACTAGCATGTTGACCCCTATGGTTGAACAACCTAGGAGCCTTAGCCTCCTACACCTATGCATAGGGTCTATCACCTCGGTTTGCACCATTGGTTGCTACACTAGCGACCTCCTTCTATTCCTCCCTACACCCGATGAGCCCAACCTTCTCCTCGATTTAGAGCTTCTTATCTCGGGTAGAAAGCTAAGCCCTCCACTCATGGCCGACTCACTTGTCAAGAATATTGGCCCAACTATAATGGAGAAGGATGACTTAGCACCTTTTAAGGATCTTGAGGACATGGAGTGCCACCCCCTAGGTGACCCATTTTATGATCCATATGATCCATTCCAATGGGAGTCAAGGGACTCATATGACCCAACCATCTTACCAACCGCCCACCCTTTCCTACCCTCACCCACCATATTGGGCCAAACCCACCTCATCTATGACCCGGGTTACACCTTGGGAGCCATGACCTTGGGACACATTTCCCTAGGTAATGAGGTTGTGCTCCATCCCATGATGACCACATTCTTAGATCCGTTCGATCCTTTCCAATGGGAGTTCAAAGGTTATCCCACACCTATACACATGGAAGTCACCCTTAGGAAAAACATGCATGTGTCTAGGCCTACCACACCACTTGGCATGAACACTATGTTGGGTCCATTCATTCATACCACCCACATGTCAAGTAGAAAGCATGAGTGGCCCATATTCGGATATATTGGTCCACCTTCATTTATCATGGGTCTTAAGCATGTCAAAAGCATCTACGGATGTCCAGGTCCCCCTACATTCATCACCACTTTGCATGATAGGTTCACCTACGGGTGCCCCGGCCCACCTAGGCCCACCAAAGTCTACATGACAACATTGCATGATAAGTCCACATATGGTTGCCCCGGCCCTCCAAAATCCATCAAAGTCTTCTTGGCATCAAAGCATGATTGATCTACTTTTGGTTGCCCAGGCCCACCCATCACCCCTAGAATGTCAACATTCACAAAATTACATGAAAGCCTTTGCAAACACATAAGCAAGAAGAATGAGGCTTATAAGAGGCGGGCCGACTCTCATCGGCGTCACCAAGAATTCCATGAGGGTTACTTTGTGATGGTAAGGACGGAGAGGCTCTCCCCGGGAGCCAACTCTAAACTGAGGTCACGTGGGGCTGGTCCCTTCCAGGTCTTGAGGCGCATTGGTGCAAATGCCTACGAGTTAGATCTCCCTGAGGAGTATGGAATAAGTCTCACATTCAATGTCGCCGACCTAGTGCCATATAAGGGACCCACGGTGGTACCTAGTGAGGATATTAAGCCTATTCCCTCTGTTGAGAGAGCACCCACCCGTGAGGAGAGTCCACCAGCCAAGAGAGCCCAGCGTGAGCACATTGAACGAATATTGGATGAACATGTCACTACCACCAGGAGCAAGGTATACGAGCGCTATCTCGGCAGGTGGATGGAACGGTCTCGTTCGAAAGGCTTGAGGGCGGTACCACTTCTACACCCTCCAAGGAGGGAAGGACACTTACTCGACGGAGTCGAGTTCTCCGCACCCCGGGAGTATGATGGGGACATCACCTCCCTTTGCATCCAGCATGGTCTAGTCATTTAATTTTGAGTCCAATGTAATTTTTTATTTGAGTCATTTGATGTATTTTCCCTTTTATTTGAGTCATGTTCCTAGGTCTTGTGTTTATTTCCCTAAGTTTGAGTGCCATTAGATTGTCTAGTTAGCTATTGGGCCCAATTCATTGGACTTGGCCCAAGGGCTCTCCCCTACCCCCTCGGTTATTTGTTATTGAGTCAATTGTCAGGGACTTTTGTAGAAATATGGGTTTCCTATATATAGGACCCCATTTCCCCCCATTTCAACTTAATGAATCAATGAATGAAAAACTTGCCATTTTGAGAGTTTACACTTCTTATCTATTGGAGAGATTCCATTTTTTGGGTGAGATACCCTAGGGGAGAGATTCCCCACCCTTCTCTCTCTTAATCTTTCTTTTCACTCCACTTTCTCTCTCCTCCACACCCAAATTCGAATTTTCTTCTCTCTCCTCCCTTCCCAACCACCTCCACTCCCCACCTACCCCATTTAAGCCTCTTCCCATTCCCCACAACCCTCATCAATACTCCACCCCTTCCCAAGACCCCCTCCACCAATCCTCTCCTCACCATCCAACCCCCAACTACCCCTCCCACTTTCCCAAGCACCCTTCCCACTATCCCAAGCACCCCTTCCCTTCCCCAACACAGCCCCCCCATTCCCAAGACAAAAAATTAACCCCACCCTTAAACCTATTTTCGAATATCCTTTCCCTCTCTCCATTCCAACTAAATTCGCAGCCCCCACTACCACCATCTATTGGACCCTCTTCCAGACATTATTCTCCACCTCCCACACCTTAGAACACCCCATCCTAGACCCCCTTACAACCAGGGGTCACTCCCACACTCATCTACCCCCTTCCCCTTCTTCTTTCTTGGTCATTGGAAGCTACTTCGAAGTTACAGTTTGCTGTCTAGAGGTTACAGATGAACCAGCAACTTGCAGCTGCCACCACGACTTCCTCCGGACAAGTTTGAAGACCAAAGAGCCATCGTCGGAAGCGTCTACCAGTCTCCTTCGCAACCGAAGTGGTTTCATCTTCTTTCGATCTCCGAGCCGTCCAGGAGGTCCATTCTCCCACAACTGCATAGTTCTGCCTCGGTTGAGGACCTAAGCCAGATTAGAAGCTCCGCCACGACGAACCCAGAAGGAACCAGTCCACGAGTTCTTCTTAAAAGTTCTTCATCGCCCAGTCTACTTCCAGAATCAAGAAACAGAACTTCATTCGGCATTCATGATCCAGAGTTCTCATTTTTCTCCTTCAGCTACGCAGATCTTCTACTCACAGTTTGCACAGACCAGTCGTCATTGTTCTACATCGCCTAGTCTTCTCCGACATCGGTTGGCTTCCCCGTCAGTTTTTCTACGAAGAGGACTCGTCCACGATTCCAACGACTCTAACGGCGCTTGATTACGAGGTCGGGAGCTGCCAGGGCATTCTCTGCAATCTGCTGTTAGAAGTCTGAAGCTGCCGGTCTGAGAATCTGAGGCTCTGTTCAAACCTCCATCCTGGCCAGCAGCGACTCCAGAAAAAATTAAAGAAATTCTGAGGCATTCCCTTCCCAGCTACGAAGATTTTCCCACCAGTCCCGCCACCAGAAAAATTCCTGAGCGGGTTCTACAGTAGCAACACCGACTATCTATCCCTGTTCGCAGATAGCAGGTAGATTCGGTGCCGTCACTTAGTCATCCCTCTTTACTCTAATTTCCCCGCCCCGCTTGGCCGGCTGAAGGCCCCTCCCTGCGTGGAGGTAGTATTATTTGTAATCTCATTAACCTCCACCCCAAGATCCCCCTCCTGCGAGAGGTGTAGTGGTGTAACTTGTTTGGGCAGGTCAAGCTACCCCGACGCGGCGTGTGGGGATCCACTCGCCTCCCCGCTCGCCCTCGTCTCCGACCGAGACCGGTTTCTTCAAACCGGTCGAGTAAGTGCTCAAACATTAACTCCATTTAGTGCTTGTCTTTCAATATTAGTTCTTAATTCCGCTGGTTATGTGAGTGAGAGCCCGATCCTCAAGCCCCGTTATCTTGAGTGATCACCGTGGGAGATTTGCAACCGGTGCCTTTGGCACTTTGTCGGCCCCCTTGAATTGGGCATCCACACCCATTGGGAATCACATATTGGCCTTGCTGGCCCTCTACCAGCAAGGGCCCAACCCCTCAACCTCACCTTGGCATTGCCAAGTTACCCCGGGCTTGGGTGAGCGACGAGAGAGCGGCGGCCCAAATTGGCCCGTTTTGATTGTGAATGTGCTTGTTTGCCTAAGTCTTAGGTTGTGTCACATCATAAGCGCCCTTGCGGGTTTTCACCGAAGCCAGCCCCTCTTATTTTTACCCATGCGCCCTTGCGGGTTTTCACGTGGTGGGGTACCCGATTTTTCCTACGGCGCCCTTTCGGATTTTCGCCACAGCAGGGTTATTGCCATTTTTGCCCTTGTCCCAACGTAGGAACAAGTCCGGCGGGGCACCTCTATTTTAAGCCCCATTTTTTTCTTCTTCTTTCTTCTTTCTTTTTTGACTTACATAACAGGAGGATGTTGAGAGGGTCGGCTAGGACACGAGGCCGTGCGCCGAGAAAGGGGGTTTATTCGTTAGCAAGAAGACAACGCTACGCAAAGGACAGATCTGAGCCGATTCGGGCATAAGGCCCGCAATGGCAATGCTGTTGAAGGGTTGGCTAGGACATGAAGTCTTGCGCCGAGAAAGAGGGTTTATTCATTAGCAAGACGGTAATGCTAATGCAAAGGATAGATCTGTGCCGATTTGGGTGGAAGGCCCGTAATGGCAATGTTGTAAAAGAGTCGGCTAGGACACGAAGTCTTGTGCCGAGAAAGAGGATTTATTCGTTAGCACGAAGGTGATGCTAATGCAAAGGATAGATCTATGCCGATTCGGGCGTAAGGCCCGTAACGACGATGTCGTTTAAGAGTCAGCTAGGACACGAAGTCTGGTGCCGAGAAAGAGGATTTATTCGTTAGCATGAAGGTAATGCTAACGCAAAGGATAGATCTGTGCCGATTCGATTCGGGCGTAAGGCCCGTAATGGCATTGTTGTAAAAGAGTCGGCTTGGACACGAAGTCTTGTGCCGAGAAAAAGGGTTTATTCGTTAGCAAGAAGGTAATGCTAACACAGAGGGTAGATCTGTACCGATTCGAGCGTAAGGCCCGTAACGGAGATGTCGTTATATATATATATATATATATATATATATATATATATATATATATATATATATATATATATATATATATATATTAGAGCTCGGCTAGGACAGAGTGCCACTAGGCCAAGGTAGGTAGAACTCAGCCAGGGTGGAGTTCCACTAGACTAAGGAAGGTAGAACTTAGCTAGGGCGGAGTGCCACTAGACTAAGGCAGGTAGGACTTAGCTAGGGTGGGGTGCAGCTATACTAAGGCAGGTAAAACTTAGCTAGCGCGGAGTGCCGCTAGACTAGGTGGGCAGAACTCGGCCAGGACAGAATGCCACTAGTCCAAGGTAGGTAGAACTTAGCTAGGGTGGAGTGCCACTAGACTAAGGTAGGTAGAGCTCGGCCAGGGCGGAATGCCACTAGACCAACGTAGGAAGAGCTCGGCCAGGGCGGAATGCCACTAGACCAAGGTAGGAAGAGCTCAGCCAGGGCAGAGTGCAACTAGACTAAGATAGGTAGAGCTCGGCCAGGGCAGAATGCCACTAGACCAAGGCAGGAAGAGCTCAGCTAGGGCGGAATGCCACTAGACCAAGGTAGGTCGAACTTAGCTAGGGCGGAGTGCCACTAGACTAAGGCAGGTCGAACTTAGCTAGGGCGGAGTGCCACTAGACTAAGGTAGGTAGAGCCCGGCCAGAGTGGAATGCCACTAGACCAAGGCAGGAAGAGCTCGGCCAGAGCGGAATGCCACTAGACCAAGGTAGGAAGAGCTCAGCTAGGGCGGAGTGCCACTAGACTAAGGTAGGTAGAGCTCGGCCAGGGCGGAATGCCACTAGACCAAGGTAGGAAGAGCTCAGCCAGGGCGGAATGCCACTAGACCAAGGTCGGTCGAACTTAGCTAGGGTGGAGTGCCACTAGACTAAGGCATGTCGAACTTAGCTAGGGCGGAGTGCCACTAGACTAGGGTAGGTAGAGCTCGGCCAGGGCGGAATGCCACTAGACCAAGGTAGGTCGAACTTAGCTAGGGCGGAGTGCCACTAGGCCAAGGTAGGTAGAGCTCGGCCAGGGTGAAATGCCACTAGACCAAGGTAGGAAGAGCTCAGCCAGGGCGGAATGCCACTAGACCAAGGTAGGTCGAACTTAGCTAGGGCGGAGTGCCACTAGACTAAGGTAGGTTCTGGTCATTCTGAGAATGCCGATTGAGCTGCGTGATACAGCTTCAAGTGTTTTCCATTAAGGGGAGAGAACTGGACGACTGCCTTGTGATCTACAAGGACGTACGCACCCCCTTCATATACTCGGCGGACGACGTATGGTCCAACCCAATTTTTAACCAATTTCCCTTTGGGATTAGAGGCCATTACTTCTCTTCTTTTGACCATCACCAGGTCACCTTTCTTGAATTCTCGACCTTTGACCAGCTTGTCGAAAGCACGGGCCATGCGAGCTTGGTAGAGTTGAATACTTTGTTGCGCACGAAGACGCTTTCCTTCGAGCTCGGCGAGCTCCTCCAGTCTTCTCTCTATGTTAGTCTGCTCGCTGCTGACCAATCCATGCTCGATGGAGATTTGCAACGAGGGGACCTCTAATTCAATTGGCACCACTGCCTCCGACCCGTACACGAGGGAGTAAGGTGAGCAGCCAGTCGGGGTTTTGTAGATTGTACGGTAAGCCCAGAGTGCCTCATACATATTTTCTTCCCAATCTCTTTTGTTAGCCCTGACAGTCTTCGCTAGCAGAGTGCATAGCGTCTGGTTGAACGCTTCTGCAAGTCCGTTGGCTTGAGGGTAGTAGGGAGAGGATGCCCTCCAATCAATCTTGTATTTGTCAGCTAGTCGGTACACCTTCTGATTCTTGAAGTGACTGCCATTGTCAGAGATGATTCGGCTGGGTACTCCAAACCGGAATATTATATTTTGCCGGAGGAATCTGGCGACTAATTCCCTTGTCACTTCTCTTAGTGCTACTACCTCTGCCCATCTGGAGAAGTAGTCTGTAGCCGCTAAGATATATTTGCATCCCGATGAAGATGCGGGTAGTGGCCCTACCACGTCCGTACCCCATTGAGCAAATGGCCAACTTGGGATGGTAGGATGCAGTGGCACAGGTGGCCTTCTTGACACAGTGGCATGTTCTTGACACCTCTAACAGGCTTTGGTAAACTTGCAGCAATCGTCAAACATAGAGGGCCAATAGTAGCCCAGTTTCTTTATTTCAATTTTCATTTTTGGACCGGCCTAGTGTGCCCCGGCTGACCCGGCATGGACCTCTTGCATTACCTGCCCAGCTTCCTCTGGAGGTAAGCAGCGAAGTAAGATCTTCTTTTGGGCATCTGCCATTATACGGAACAATGTTCCATTCCTCATCTCATATGAGTCTTTGACCCTCAGGAGCTTCATTCTCTGTTCTTTCTCTTTCGGGAGTTGTTGGTGTTGAAACCAACGTAGGAGGTGCTCCCGCCAATCGGACTGCTGGATACCTTCTACATCTGCCACTTCATTTGCTTGTTCATCAGCTAGGGTTTTTGTCACACTGGGGACCTATCGCCGGTTGATTACTGTTATATTCAGGCTCGTATCAGGCGGGACTACCAAAGAACTAGCCAGCTTTCTGAGGGCGTCTGCTTGAGCGTTCTATCCTCGGTTGATGTGCTTGATGCTAATGAAATAGAATCTTGTCATTAGGCGGTGTGCCAGCTGGTAATAGGGAAGGAGCTCTTGCTTCCGCACATCGAACTCCCCTTCTAACTATTTTATAACTGGCATGGAGTCCCCGAATGCTTCTAGCATTTGAATCCCCATGGATAGAGCAATCTGTAACCCGATTATGAGGGCTTCATATTCTACTTCATTGTTTGTGCAAGGCTTATTTATTGAACGGGATGTATGTATGACTTCTCCTTCTAGAGATTTCAAGACTATGCCTGCCCCCGCCCGGACTCTGGTCAATCCAGTTACTGAGGTGTCAATTCGGGAAGCGCCGTCAAAATACAGCTGCCATAGAGAGGGCATGTGGATGCACTTTTTATTAAGTTCGTTGTTTATTTGTTCATTGGGTTTATTAAGTGCGTGGGCGTGCCAGTCACCTAGTGACGATCTATTGTGCGCTCGATCTGACTAATCAGACGATTGTGTTGTTCGTGTCGGGACCAAAACCCACTGCGCCATAAAGGTCACATCGTCATTTACATCCCCTCAGAGAGGAGAACACCCTTGATTAATCTCCAGGAATCAGGGCCTCATGGCCAGGAAACTATATCGAGAGAAACAAGTCGATAGCGGTCTCGAATCAGTCGGAAAACCCTATGTCTAGGGAAGCAAGCATTCGAAATATGTCGGTCACTCAAGGGACCATTTTGATATTCAGACAAGCGTCCGACTTCAGAGAATCGTGATAGTCACGAGGAAAACTGGAGCATATGTATGCCGGGATACGGCAAATTTATTGTTCAAAGGGATAGGATACATTCGGTTGAATCCCGGTTAGAGTGATCAGAAATCAGCGAGTTTATTGGCCCGGTGCGAGATCGAGTCAGGACCATTCCGGGGGCGCCTCCCGCGGTCGAAGTCAGGCTCGCGTGGGCATCGTCAATGTTTCCGGTGCCAAGGGGGCAACGGGAGGATGTCCTGGGACCAGATATGAGAACCAATGTGCGTTCAAAGGGAGCGGGCTATAGGCCGAGGATATGGGTCAGGCAATGACCATGATCGGGGCGGACCCGAGGTCTAAGCGTGGCCCACGGAGGCCTTATTGATATTCCCATGTGTAGGGTTCGGGGAGGACGAGAGCCGCCTCGTTCCATTTAGATTTTTCGGTCACTCATGGACCATTTTACGTTTGGACAAAGGTCCGTATAGAAAACAAGATGATGACGGGAGTGAATCCGCGTAAATGTCTGCCGTGAGTACGGCAAGTTTAATGCAAGTGCGGGATTAGATCCCGATATATATATATCGGTCACTAAGGACCATTCATTGTTCGGACGAGAGTCCACATTTGAAGCGTCGAAGATAACGATAAAACCACACGGATGTCTGCCGTAGCTGCGACAAGTTTAATGTGGGTGCGGGATTGTATCCCGGCATATATGTCGGTCACTAACAGACCATTCATTATTCGGACGGAAGTCCGTATTAGTAGCGTCGAGGACGATGATAAAATCGTACGGATGTCTGCTGTAGGTACGGCAAGTTTAATGCGGATGCGGGATCGGATCCCGGAATAAGTGGGTCAAGCTGATGAACTATAGGCCCAAGAGGTGCCCGGATAATGACCATGTCGGGGATTCCGAGGTCCACGTCCGATACCAAGGGGCATCATTACTTTTCTTTTCACGCATAGTCCGGGGGAGAGGGTTGTTAAGTGTGAAACCTGAACTCGCCAACATGCGCCCTCGCACGCGGATCGACCTGCGCGGTCAGGTCGCGGGGTTCGACCTGCCCGGTCAGGTCGCAGGGGTCAAGGGGGGCAGCGCCCCCGGAACAAAAATTTTATTTTAGAAAGGTTATGGTGTTAGAGTTTCTTTTATTCTTTTATTAGCATGATTGACCTTTTATTATTTTTTTTCTTGTTTATTCCCCTTTTGTATTAAGCAGGCGCGCCGGATTAAGGATGGATAGGGGGGGAGCGCTGGGTATGGAATGAACAAGTGGGGGGCGCCGTTTTAAGGGTGTTAGGTGCACAGGGATCGCGCCGTTTGAAGGGTTCAATGAGGAGGGCACGTCGGTTAAGGCCACGCCGGATTAGGATGCCAATGGAGGGCGCGCCGGATTTGGCAACGCCGTAATAGAAGTTGCAAAGGGGCGCCCCGGGGAAGGTAGTAAGGAGGAGCACGCCGGTTAAGGGTTTAATGAGGAGGGCGCGTCGATTAAGGCCACGCCGGATTAGGATGTCCACAGGAGCAAATGGAAATGGGCGCGCCAGTTAAGGCCATGCCGGGTTTAGATGTTGAAGGCGCACGCCGATTTAAGGTTCAAAGAGGGAGATGGGATTCTGAGAGTGATATTAAACTGGCGCGGTGGAATAGTCACCGTGCCGTATTAAACTCTCCCGAGGGTTTATTGCTATGACTGTGTGTTTCTTTTCTTTTCTTTCACCTATAGGTTGGGTTAATGATCCGTTTGTTGATTCATTTGGTGGATTAAGTTGGTGAAGAGGGGGTTTAATCGTTGTAGTTGTTTATTAAGAGGAATCAACATGAGGTTTAAATGTTTTGTTCGGAGGGGTTTATTGTGCAAAAACTTCAAGTGGTTAATTCACAGAGGGTTTATTGTGTATTAGTTTGAAGGTTGAGTTTGTTCTCCGGAGGGTGCTTTCTTCATTTGTTCTCGCGGGTTCTTAGCCCCTGGCGAAAATCGGACAGCACCTCCCCCGGACTGAGGCTTGCCGGAGAAAAGCGAAGGCCACCAAACGGATTGCTCCGGGACTACCTTCAAAAATGCGGAGCGGCCTCACGGCGGTCCGTTAGCCCATGTGTGAGTGTGGAACGCTCGAGGGCCAGCCTACGAGAGCGACCACGACTCACGGGCGATGATCTTTCAAGCGGGACAAATGTTTGCCATAGTAGGGCAAGAAGTATTCATCCGTCGAGTGGGTTACCTTGAGAGTCATGCCATGGAGCGGCAGACCTCAAAGACCCCCGGATGATCAGAGAGTGAGAATGGGAAGCAAGGATCGGAGTGACAGAGACTGAGCTTGCAAAAAAAGGGTTTTCCTTGATTCATCCACACAAACTGGGGAAGGAGTCTTGATACAGAGAAGATAGAAATGAAAGCATTACAAAAAAAAGAGAATACATTCGACGGGGAGAAAGAGAAGCATTAGATGGAGGAGAGAGAGAGAGAATAGGCCTCTCACCCTCAGAACCACCCCTCACCCTCACTCCCCTCTCTTCACTTCATCTCACCTCTCCGACGCGAGGAAGTAGCTTCTTTTCTCTTCGGTGGACTCTTCCTCTCAGATGATCTCACCTTTCTTTCCCTTTCTTCTCCCGTTGCACACTACCCAGCCGAGAGAGAGAGCCAGCCTCTCTTTTTTTTGTTATCATAGTAATGCCCCTTTTTTTAGAATGGCTCGCTTGGAAGGTTCTTACCACTTCCACCTTGTCCGCGAAGAAGCTCGGAGTTGACATGGTGCGCTGGACGACGCTGGTTCGCGCCGTACGCTGCTGTTCATCCGAGGATGAGATGGTCGCAGGTCCGTAGGGGTTGCTTCGCCGCTGCCGCTCCTGTGCTATCGAATGGAGGTAGAAGCAGAGTGTCGGACATTCAATGTTCTCTGCACGCCATAATGATGCAAAACAGAGCATCGGTATGCCGACGGGACATGATGGGGTTAAACCGGCACGGTGGAACAGTGCCCACGCCAGTTTAAACCCAAGTGCAATTGGCGCGCCGGTTTAGCTTTCATGCAAGTGTGGCGCCATTTTAAGCATCAAAGGGGGATGGCCCGTTCAACCAGGAGCGTACCGGATGACCAAATCAAGGAGGGGTGCCATTTTAAGCATCAAAGGGGGATGGCCCCTTCAACCAGGAGCACGCCGGATGACCAAAGCAGGGAGGGGCGCGCCGTTTTAATGCAACACAAGGGGGCGCACCGATTAAGGGCCTTGTCACGTCGTTTTAAGCACCGAATGAATTCATTTCAAAGTCGCGGCTACTTATACAAACGTTGGCGTCCTCGGAATGTTTTAGTTGTGATGCATGGCTTCAACAATTTTCCGTTCGCAGCTTCTGGGGCTCGGTCCAAGGCTTTGCGTGACTTCCGGCATATGCCGAGACTGTGCCAGAGTTCCTGGCTTTTCTTTGATTCTGCTCTTGGCATGGCCGGTCATAGAGTTGTGGCCGTATCTACTGCCCGGGGGCTTCCTTAACGGATGGCGGACCATCAAGTGAGTTCTCGGCCTGGTTGGGAGAGGTATAGGTTTGTTTGGCCCTCTCGTCTTCGACTTGCGCTTGAACGCATAGACGCGAGTGTCGTATGATCATCATCGTCATCATCATTTTTTTGATTTCCACAGGGCCGCACTTGGCCGACCTCTAGAGTTTCATCTTCGGGAAGCTCGGGTTCCAGTGGACAGTCTTCAGGTACTGGATGCTCAGCGAAGAAGTCGGCGATGGCTTGGCCCTTGACTGCCTTTTGCGGTACATAGGAGATATCATACCCCATAAGAATCACTGCCCATTTGCCTAGGAGGCCTTTGAGGGCCGGTTGGGACATGATATATTTAAGCGGATCCTCCTTGGAAATCAGCTTAACCTCATGCGATAGCATATAGTGTCGGAGTTTCTTGACCGTGAAGACCAGTGCCAGGCAGATCTTCTCGATATAGGTGTACCTCTCCTCAGTTCTGACCATTCTTCGACTGAGGTAATAGAGGGCTTGTTCCTTCCCTTCTTCATTATTCTGGGCTAGCATTGCCCCCAGGGAGTTATATGTGGCTGCTATGTAGAGGATTAGCGACCGTCCTTTCACCGGCGCACCCAGCACTGGAGGAGTCTTCAGATAACCCTTCAGCTTGTCAAAGACTATCTGGCATTCGTCATCCCAGTAGAAGGGAACATCTTTCATCATTAGCTTATGGAAGGGATGGCATCGCTCGGACAAGTTGGATATAAACCGTCGGATGTATGCCAGACGGCCTTGCAGAGATCTCAGCTCCGAGAGGTTCCTTGGTGAAGGTAGCTCCTGGATCGCCTTGATCTTTACGGGGTCTATCTCAATTCCTTGATATCTGACAATGAAACCCAAGAACTTTCTGCTCGAAACTCCGAACGTACACTTCATAGGGTTCAGCTTCAATTCATACTGCCTCAGCCTCTGAAAAATAACTCAGAGGTCTTGCAGATGGTCTTCTTTCTTTCTGGTCTTGACTACCAGGTCATCTATGTAGCACTCGACCTTATGATAGAGCAGCTCATCAAATATTCTAGTCATTGCCCGCTGATAAGTTACGTCGGCGTTCTTTAATCTGAACGACATCCTCTTGTAATGATAAATGCCTTTGGGAGTTCGGAAGGCAGTGTGGATCCGGTCATGTTCCGCAATACATATCTAGTTGTAGCCGGATGACCCAGCCATGAATGATAGGGCCTCATGACCGGTTGTTGCATCTATCATGACCTCCGTTATTGGCACTGGGAAGTCATCTTTGGGGCAGGCTTTATTTAGATCTCGGAAGTCAACACATATCCGAATCTGTCTATTCTTCTTCTTCACGGGCACAATATTAGCTAGGCACGTGGTATATTGATTTTCTTCGACGAAACCCACATCAATGAGCTTGTCGACTTCCTTGCATATTTGAGTGATGAGCTCTGGCCTCATGTGCCGCGGCGACTGCTTCGCCGGTTCGGCTTTAGGGTTTATGGTTAGCTCATGATGTGAGACCACAGGGCTCAGTCCTGGCATTTCCTTTTAGGTGCAGGCAAAGCAATCCTGATATTCTTTCAGCAGCTAGATATACAGCCCCTGTTCTTTAGTAGATAACTGGGCGCTGAGGAATGTTGGCCTGGGGTCGTCCTCGTCTCCCAAGTTGACTTCTATCAGTTCATCGACTGTTGCTTGGCCTCCATCTTCTATCTCCGGGGGTGCAGGCTGAAGGTCGACAAAGTCTGGTATATCATCTTCGAGGTCGAGGATCTTGATCTCTCCATTTTGCCTTATCTGAGGTATGTCAGGAATCTCTGGTTCGGCTAGCAGTGACCGCATGAATTGCTCTGCCAGTAAATCTACCTCAATAGCAGTTCCAAGGGGTGACTCGATTGCCTCATCCCTTGCTGAGGGGGTTGCAGTCGCTAGGGACTGGTGTTTGTTTGTCCCTGAGTCGGAGTAGCACTGCAGCTTCATGGTATAGGGCGAGAAGGTCTCAGTCCCTTGGACCACCATATCTTTAGTGGAGGTAGCTTTTTCTTTTCTAGCAGCGTCCATCTCTTTATCAGGCTTGGGAGAAGTTTCCCTAACTGGTTCAAGAAGTGCTGACATCATCATCAGAGGAGGGTTACCGGAGGGAGGCAACCCTGCTTCTTCAATATCTTCAGCTTCACTACTGCTAGCTGTATCGAATTTGGCTTGAAGAGTCGCTTCTTTAGGATGGACCTATTCCCAGCACCGGCAAGAGAATATGGCTTCTAATTTCAGGCTTCTTGGTTGAGCTGGATCAGTGTATTCAGCTTCTGCTGGGTGTTCATCGAAAGTTGCCCCCAGTGAGCCATCCTCAGTTGGGTAGAAAGTTGAAATGGTATCCACTTCATAGCGTCTGCTGTAATAAAATTCCTCGAGGGTGAAGCCCAGCCCTGGGTGTTGAGAGACACGTCTCATTTCTTTATCCAGGTTCGGGGGATACCACAGCTTCTGGAATGCTTCTTTCTCCTTGCAAGGCTGGCCAGAGGGGATGTGTTGCTTCTAGAACATCTTGGCCATTCGACTTGTTATAAATGTCAACCCCTGTATAGGAACTGACGGGTCTTCTATACCTTCAGGCAGATGACAATCAGTATCCTCCTGTGTAGGGTGCTCCTCAGCTGTGTAGAACAGGCTGCTGGGGCCATCTATCTGCGCCACCTCCCAAGCTTTGAAAGGCTTGACAGTGACATTATCGAGACTGAGAACTGGCTTGGTAAGGCCCTCCGGGATCCCGATGTGGTCATGTTGCTGGTCGACCCTGACTTCATTAGCTTCAGGATAGATGGCGGGAGGTGCTACCCGGCCCACGTTCCCGGTGACAATGATGTGTGAGACCGTCTTGGGATTAACATACCCACGCGGTGGCGGAGGGAATCATTCAGCGCCAGAGGTGCTTTTTGTTGTGCTGGAAGAGGTCTTGGCTTCAGGGGTCGTTTGCGACCGCTCTGCAAGAGTGCCTGCTAGATATCTGAAAATTCTCTTTACTGCACTCAAATGAGATTCCCTAGGACTAGTCTGAAATCTAGCACAAAGACACATACTAAATTGTATATCAGGATGAGAGGCAGTAAGATATAGTAGAGAACCAATCATACCTTGAAAAATTTTAGTATCTACCATTTTACCTTCCGGGTCAGCATCTAGACTAGTTGTTGTACCCATTGGAGCTGAAGTGGCCTTGACACTTTCCATTTTGTATTTCTTCAATAGGTCCTTGAGATATTTTGCTTGAGTTATGAAGCTCCCTTCTGATGTTTGAGAAATCTCCCCCCGAGTGATTGACCCTTCAGCCTCCTCCCCTTCGATCCTTGTTTCTGTACTTTAAGTTCCTTGCTCTTCTTTATTTTCCAAAAATTCTCCTTCATCTTTGTTCCTACAAAAATTATTTTCAGACTTATAAGATGATTCATCAAATGTAATATGTGGAGATTCTTCAACACATTCATTTTTCAAATTAAAGACTCTATAGGCTCGTGAATGTTCAGAATAATCAAGAAAAATTCCTGGTTCACTTTTAGCTTCAAACTTGTCAAGGTCTCTTTTATCATTAACATGAATGAAACATTTGGTTCCAAAGACCTTAAAATGTGCAAGTGAAGGTTTCTTACCTTTCATCATTTCGTATGGAGTCTTTTTACTAGAAGGTCTTACCATTGCTCTATTTCAAATGGCTTTCTAGCGTAATAAGAGTGGATACTTTATTGTGAAAATTTGTGTGATTAACAGCAATATGAATGTTGCCTTGAAGAAGTGGCTCAAAAGATGAGAAGCATGAAGCAGTCATGAAGACGAGGTTCACAGGACAAATTGAATGATATGGCATGAACTCAGGTGCAATCCTTCCTATCTTCTATAGAATAAATTCCATGTTAAAAACAAAAGCATCTGAACTTCTCTTCTGGAAAAACAACTAAAATTATTGATTATATGAGAGATTTGATGGGTGACTGTATGGGACAGCATGCTTGAAATTTTCTGTACATCACTTTATATCTCATACTGCATAAAGTGTTAAATTAAGGGGGAGTTTTGGATGTCTTTATATGTTACGAAAAACTGTGTGGCTTTTATTGAAAATCCGATCCATACATTCTTAAGTCCACATATATGTTGTCATGCAGTGTTATGCACAATCCTTGAAAAAACTGACTATCTCTTCTGAGTTAAACTGCATGTCATTGATGTTAGAAAAATGTATTTGAAAATTTACTGCATACATTATTATATCTGCATATGTCATTTGCATTGTTTTCATGAATTATGGTGCACAACTTGAAAAATCTGATGCATATGTTATCTTGCATTGTAATGCTTTGTTTGAAATCTACTTCTCATACTGAAATGAATTCCATTTAGGACTGCAATTGCTATACATTGTCATGCATGACCTTATGGTATATTAAATGGTGTTAGAAGAAGGGAAAATTATGTCTGTCTGGAAACCTGCACTACGTGTGAAAGAGATCTAAAGATCTAAGTTCTCTGCCATGTATCATAGGTCAAAATTGCATATAGAGCACTGTAGACATTCATGAGCATAGTTCAGTAACTCCTTGCATAGTCTTCATGTTGAGCCTAATGAGTCAGTGCATTTAGATAGGGGGAGTCAATACATATATTTGTTTGCTCATGTGGTTTCAGTATAAATCACATTGTAGTCATGCATGATTAAGACTGCATTGGCATTCACTCAACTACAAAAAACTTCATGAGTCTGCACTATATGCTGCATTTTCCTATTTTCTGCGTGCATAATACTATATGCTATTAAAACCTCTTCCTTGAATGTTTTATAAGACTTTACACTCCCTTGATAAATAATGCTGCATTTTGAGTAACAATTGGTGTATTTCATGTCATACCTTCAGGGGGAGCAATTCTTTCATAAGTGTTCTTATTTAAGGGAAAGTGCACAGTTATGGTACTAACTAAATTTTTGGTATTCATGTTAAATCAAATCTGCACACTGCATTGCACCTAAATGTGAAGAAGAGTGTTAACATAAGGATATAAGAATTTCCTTTTAACACTCTAGAGAATTTAAACTTGCAGCACTAAATTTGAAGATGTAAGTTGAGGAAAAAGCTGTCCGCCACATGTGGAAGAAAAATCTGGAATGAAGTTTGGAGTGAAAAGATTTTTAAAGGCTGAGCAATGCTCAGTCTCACTAAGTAGATTGGATGCATGTCACCTGAGACGTGATATGGTTCATTTTGAAAGGTGATACACTAAGGTATCTCTGATCTGATTGAAGTGAAATGGTTAAATGTTCTGAGTAACCGGGGAGTCAGGCATGTGCTCTATGTGTCTCCTCGCGTCAAAAGGAATAAATTAAACCTGAACATTCCTATTGAGAAATATTCAAAATTCTGTTGAGAAAAATTGAGGAAATCAGGATATGGTGAGAAAAGTTAAAATTGGCAGAGCGAAACCTCCAATACACTCACATCTGATGGTGATGTGCTATATGAATAGGTTCCTTTGTGTTAATCTGTTTTATAATCCATTTATCCATATGATTAAAATTCATTTTCATGTTTATATATTGACACAAATGGAATTTGATTTGACGTGCATTCTAAAAATTTGATCGGTTGCATGGACTGCTACATATTTTTCCTAAATATTTGCACACTCCTCTTGGTGTCTGAACATGAGTATTTTGATTGTATTCAATTTTTGCACACATCTTACACCTATCCCATTTTTTAAGAAAGGGGGAGATGTATTGCTATTTTATATATACATATGATTTTTTTAAGTCTGCATGTTATGAATTCCTACAGCTTGCATGATCATATTGTCAGTCAATTGCATACCTACATGGTGTCATGTGTGTGTGCATCTAGGTTCATGCATTTCAAAAAGAAAAATAATTAAAAATCTGAAGAAAAAAATAGAAAAATCAAAATTCACATCATTGCTACTCAATTCTTGAAGAAATTGTTCAAATGTGATTGAAGCTACATTTCATGTTCCTAATTGTCTGGCATTTTCATCAATTGGTATTCATAAATGATCTTGTCTCATCTACCAGTGAGCCCCAAAACTGAATTTTTTGCTAATGGCAAAGGGGGAGATATGTTATGCTTGTTGCCATCATCAAAAAGGGGGAGAATGTTGTGCATGAGTGTTTCATGCATACATGTATAGCTCATGCATTGCCTGATTTGTTTTGATGATGGCTAAACTAAACTATAAGTTGGTTTTGATAATGTCATGTGTATCCCTGAATCTTATGAAGCACGGGTTGACAGCATGAAGATGTTACTAAGCAGTCAACATAGCCAAGCCCAAGAGTCAACGTAGTCAACGTAGCAAAGTAGTTAAGCTCCAGAGTCAAAGCAGTCAACCCCAGTCAGTGAGGTGACAAATGGTTTACAAGGATGACAAAAAGAGTGATACTAGTGTCAAATAGCTCAGCTTGTTGTAGAATGGCCAAAGAAGACAACTTCATTTTGATGGAGTCGACGCCAAGCCCTTTTGGAGTCGACGCAAGAATGCTAGAGCCACTCGCTAGCCAAAGCAGCTAAGGCGACGGCGGTTGAAGAATAAGGGTGACAAATAGAAGATAAGGTTGACAAATGGCTTGGTAAAGGTGAAAAATAGGTGGCCAGGCTAAAAAGAAGCAAGACATCTCTTGGAGTCGACGCAGTCATGAAATGGTGTCGACGCAGCCAAAGGTATTCTTCAAACAGAGCTTTGACGGAGAAAAATGGATCTCAAGGCAGACAAATAGATGCACACAAGTGACACATGAGCATTAAGGCTGAAATATATACCGCCAAGGGTGAAAAACAGGTGACAACACTTTAAGTGTGAAAAAGGTGCCTAAGGAAAAGAAGGCGATGACTCTTTGAGATCAAGAGTGACAAATGGGTTGCTAGAGCTGACAAATGGCCGATAAAGGTAACAAATGACTCCGTATGGGTGAAAAATAAGTGGAAACGCTGAAGGCTTTGAAAAACATAGAAGCGGCATCGACGCAGTGCACAAGGGGAGTCAACGCAGCCAAGGTGCCAAACTCACTAGGATGAAAGAAGAAGCAGTGGCGACGGCTTAAGGAGAGTAAGGGTGACAAATGACTCTGTTGTAGACGCCTAATTTCAGACATCCCGCGGACCTTTGTCTAGCCATTATAGAAGTGATACTTTCTCTTGGTTGATTGAGAGTGTGAGGTCTCATCCTTGTCTAGGTAGACTCCACCATGTCCCTTCATGAATTTTTTGAGGTTCCATATACATATTTTTCCTTGATCTCTAGGCGGCCAAGGTGCTGGCTGCCCACACCCCAAAAGGCCAAGGTGTTGGCCGCCCAGAACCCAAGGCAGCCAGACACCTGGCTGCCCAGCCTAGCCAAGGTGGACAGACACCTAGCCGCCCACCATCCTAGAAGGCCAGGGTGCTGGCCGCCCTCACCCACCTGGAAGGCCACCTTGTTGGCCACCTAGGCCCTTAGAAGGCCAAACTCCTGGCCACCCATCCATTCCAAGGGGGCCACACAGTTGGCCGCCCAGTCCTTCAAGAAGGCCATCGACCTGGCCGCCCAGCTCCTTTGAATGGCTAGAACCTTGGCCGCCTCCTGTCAACCGCCTATCAACTCCATGATCTGCCCACTCCGGGCACGTCCTCCGAAACTATTCCCACCTCGAAGGGTGGAGGCACACATAATCTCACACGTCCTCGTCTCTAGAGGGGGGGAAATGAGTTTGAATTTATCTTCGAATGAGAGGGAAAGCCCCCACATACAAAAGCCCATTTGGAACCATCTCACGGGGGGTTGGACATTTTTTGGAGGAGGAGAGACTGCTAGTTCCTTCGAGCCCAGAGAGAGAGCTGTGAGCATGAGAGCGCCTTCCCCAACCTTCCCCTGGAAGCATAACTCGAAGTCGAAGAGCTCCGCCGCAGGAGAGTCCCGGTTCCACGGGGCGTCCATCGACATGGCCACCAACCATCTTTGGACGGCCACATAGTTGGCCGCCTCCTGTTAGTAGATGGGCAAACCCCATCTTTCTTCCTTGTTCTCCATTTTGCAACATTTCAGTTTCTTTTATTGCATTCATGCATGATAGACTTGCCTAGATCCCTTTCTTTAAAGAGGTTTTCTCAATCCAAAACATAGGGAAGGCGGATGGTCGAAAGTCTCGACCATCCCCCTTTATACCCCCCTTCCCGATACGATCACCCACATTTGCATGTTCTTCTCTTTGATCTGAGGATGTACTACACTTTCACAGTCTAATGGGTTTATTCTCTTTGTTTGCTAGTTAATTTATAGGAACTTCATCACCGACTCGCAGAGCTCCTTGCTCTTGGTCGGCTGAGAGCGAGGATAGGAAGATCCCACATTCTCACGTTCCTAAGGCATTCACGATCATCCTACCCCTGTGAGGCTCGAGTATAAGCCTCTGGCGCACATCATTCCTTTCTTTCTAACCTGTGCACTGTAGGTAGCAGTAGCATAGTTCGGAGGGAGGCCATGCACACGACCCACATGCCTTGGCGCATGGCACCACCTTCCGGCGCCTACATCTGTAAGGCTGACAAATGTTGGGTAAGGGTGAAAAATACCCTATAAGGCTGTAAAATAGATTGGCAAGTCAGAAAAATAGCCCAACTCACGTGACACTACCAGAAAAGGTGCTATTTCAGACGGCCAGTTTCCGTCTCAAATCCGTCTGAAATTTCGTCGGAAGACACTTTTGTAACGGATTTCACACGAAAAAGGGACGAAAATCGGCTGTCTCATATTCTTGATTACAAATTTCGGACAGATTTAATATCAGTCACAAATTCCATCTAAAATTTTACACGGTAACTTACCGTGTGAAATACCGTCTAAAATTACAAATTTTGGACAGATTTAATATCAGTCACAAATTTCGTCTGAAATTTCACACGGTAACTTTCCGTGTGAAATACTATCTAAAATTATAAATTTCGGACAGATTTAATATCAGTCACAAATTTCGTCTGAAATTTCACACGGAAAAGTTTCCGTGTAAAATACCGTATGAAATTATCCGTGCCAAATACCGTTCCAATATCCATCTGAAATTTCAGATAGATTAGTTTGTCTCTATTTCCGTTGCAAAATTCAGATGTACAACTTCACACGGCCAATTATCGTCCCTATTTTTGTTTCAAAATTCAGACGTATCTGTCATAAATCCGTCTAAAATTTTAGATGGATAAATTTTTGTCTCTAATTCCGTCTGACATTTCCGACGGATCCGTCTGAAAATCTGTCTGAAATACTTCCATTAATTTTTTTAAAAAATATAAAACTATTTTAAAAAACTTGTTAAAATACATCAAATATAATCAAACTAACGTACTGAAAATAAAACACATAATAAGAAACTCAACACGAATCCCCACTGATCAAATATCATCAAAACAATGAACAAAAAATAAAACACATAATAAAGTCAAAAAATATCCTCCACGTCGTCCATATCCTCCTCCCTGCCCTGCGTATCTCCTCTATCGCCGCTCGCAGAAGGATCCTCCAACATTAAAAAAATAATAAAATCATTCATAGATAAAAAAATTACTGCAAAGATAAATTAAATATTTTATTACATTACATAAATTGAAATCAAACATAATATCAAATCGATAACTGCATAGATTTTATAGACCCAACTAACTGTCATCAGTATTTTAAATTAATTACATTTGGAGAATGCAATTCTGAGCGCCGAGCTCAAACCGATCCAAATTGAAATCCGTATATTTTGACAAGTCACTTTTATCTCCCAGGTCGTGTTGGAACGATCGACATGCTGATCCGATCGGTATTCCAGATTTTAGATCCCCGAAGCAACTTCTTTAATTTTTAACTAAGTGCATTTACAAAATACACTTTTGAGCGTCGGGCCCAAATCGAGTATTCGATTTGGATTTCACCAATTCTCACAAGTCACTTTTACCTCCCAGGTCGTGTTGGAACGATCGACATGCCGATTAGACATGTATTTTAGATTTTAGACCACCAAACCCCTACTTATCTGTCTTTTAAATTAATTACATTTAGAGAATGCACTTTTGAGCGTCGGGCCCAAACCAGATATCAATTTGGATTTCGTCAGTTCTGACAAGTTACTTTCATCTCCCAAGTCGTGTTGGAACGATCAGCATGCCGATCAGACCGGTATTTTTGATTTTACACCCCCGAACCCGACTTCTTTAAATTTAAACTAAGTGCATTTATAAAATGTACTTTTGAGCGCTGGGACCAAACTGGGTATACGATTTAGATTCCGCGAGTTCTCACAAGTCACTTTTATCTCCCAAGTCCTGTTAGAACAATCGCACGCCGATCAGACTGGTATTTCATATTTTAGACCCCCGGACCCGACTTCTTTAATTTTAAACTAAGTGTATTTACAAAATACACTTTTGAGCGCTAGGCCACAAACCGGGTATCCGATTTGCATTCCGCTAGTTCTCATAAGTCACTTTTATCTCACAGGACCTGTTGGAACGATCAGCACACCGATCAGACCGGTATTTCAGATTTTAGACCCCCCAACCCCTAGCTATCCGTCTTTTAAATTAATTACATTTAGAGACAACACTTTTGAGCGCTGGGCCCAAACCGGGTATCCGATTTGGATTCTGCCAGTTCTCACAAGTCACTTTTTATCTCCCAGCTCCTGTTGGAACGATCGGCAGGCCGATCAGACTGGTATTTCAGATTTTCGGCCCCCGGACCTGACTTCTTTAATTTTAAACTAAGTGTATTTACAAAAAGTACTTTTAAGCGCTAGACCCCAAATCGGGTATCCGATTTGGATTCCGCTAGTTCTCACAAGTCACTTTTATCTCTCAGGTCCTGTTGGAACGATCGGCACGCCGATCAGACCGGTATTTCAGGTTTTAGATCCCCGAACTCAACTTCTTTAATTTTTAACTATGTGCTTTTACAAAATGGACTTTTGAACGACAGGCCCAAATCGAGTATCTGATTTGTATTCCGCTAGTTCTCACAAGTCTCTTTTACCTCCCAAGTCGTGTTGGAACGATCGACACGCTGATCAGACATGTATTTGAAATTTTAGACCCCCGGACCCGACTTCTTTAATTTTAAACTAAGTGTATTTACAAAATACACTTTTGAGCGCTAGGCCCCAAACCGGGTATCCGATTTGGATTCCGCCAGTTCTCACAAGTCACTTTTATCTCCCAGGTCCTGTTGCACTGATCGGCACGTCGATCAGACCGGTATTTAAGATTTTAGACCCCCAACCCCTAGTTATCTATATTTTATATTAATTACACTTAGAGACTGCACATTTGAGCACTGGGCCCAAATCGGCTATCCGATTTGGATTCCGCCAGTTCTCACAAGTCACTTTTATCTCCCAGGTCTTGTTGGAATGATCGGCACGCCGATCAGACCGGTATTTCAGATTTTGCACCCCCGGACCCGACTTCTTTAATTTTAAACTAAGTGTATTTACAAAATGCACTTTTGAGCGCTAGGCCCCAAATCGGATACCCGGATTCCGCCAGTTCTCACAAGTCACTTTTATCTCCCAGGTCCTGTTGGAACGATCAGCACGCCGATCAGACTGGTATTTCAGATTTTAGACCTCCCAACCCCTAGTTATATATCCTTTAAATTAATTACATTAAGAGACTGCACATTTGAGTGCTGGGCCCAAACCGGCTATCCGATTTGGATTCCGTCAGTTCTCACAAGTCACTTTTATCTCCCAGGTCCTGTTGGAAAGATCGGCACGCCGATCTGACCGGTATTTCAGATTTTAGACCGCCGAACCCGACTTCTTTAAATTTAAACTAAGTTCATTTATAGAATGTACTTTTGAGCGTTGGGTCCAAACCGGGTAACAGATTTGGATTCCGCGAGTTCTCACAAGTCACTTTTATCTCCCAGGTCCTGTTAGAACGATCGGCACACCGATCAGATAGGTATTTCATATTTTAGACCCCCGGATCCGACTTCTTTAATTTTAAACTAAGTGTATTTACACAATGCACTTTTGAGCACTAGGCCCCAAACCAGGTATCCGATTTGGATTCCGCCAGTTCTTACAAGTCACTTTTATCTCCCAGGTCTTGTTGGAACGATCGGCACGTCGATCAGACCGGTATTTCAGATTTTAGACGCCCCAACCCCTAGTTATCTGTCTTTTAAATTAATTACATTTAGAGACTGCACTTTTGAGCACTGGGCCCAAACCGGGTATCAGATTTGGATTCCGCCAGTTCTCACAAGTCCGTTTTATCTCCCAGGTCCTGTTGGAATGATCGGCATGACGATCAGACCGGTATTTCAGATTTTAGACATTGGACATGACTTCTTTAATTTTAAACTAAGTGTATTTACAAAATGCACTTTTGAGCGCTAGGCCCCAAACCGGATATCCGACTTGGATTCCGCCAGTTCTCACAAGTCACTTTTATCTCCCAGGTCCTGTTGGAATGATCGGCACACCAATCATACCGGTATTTCAGATTTTAGACACTCGAACCTGACTTCTTTAAATTTAAACTAAGTGCATTTACAAAATGCACTTTAGAGCGCTGGGCCCAAATCGGGTATCCGATTTAGATTCTGCCAATTCTCACAAGTCACTTTTATCTCCCAGGTCCTGTTGGAATGATCGGCACGCCGATCAGAATGGTATTTCATATTTTAGACCCCCGGACCCGACATCTTTAATTTTAAACTAAGTGTATTTACAAAATGCACTTTTGAGCGCTAGGCCCCAAATCGGGTATCCGATTTGGATTCCGCCAGTTCTCACAAGTCATTTTTATCTCACAGGTCCTGTTGGAACGATCGGCATGTCGACCAGACCGGTATTTAAGATTTTAGACCCCCAACCCCTAGTTATCTATCTTTTAAATTAATTACATTTAGAGACTACACTTTTGAGCGCTGGGCCCAAACCAGGTATCCGATTTGGATTCCGCCAGTTCTCACAAGTCACTTTTTATCTCCCAGGTCATGTTGGAACTATCGGCACGCCGATCAGATCGGTATTTCAGATTTTAGGCCCCCGGACCCGACTTCTTTAATTTTAAACTAAGTGTATTTACAAAATGCACTTTAGAGCGCTAGGCCCCAAACCGGGTATCCGATTTGGATTCCGCCAGTTCTCACAAGTCACTTTTATCTCCCACGTCCTGTTGGAATGATCGACACGCTGATCAGACCGGTATTTCAGATTTTAGATCCCCGAACCCAACTTCTTTAATTTTTAACTATATGCATTTACAAAATGGACTTTTGAGCACCGGGCCCAAATCGAGTATCCGATTTAGATTTCACCAAATCTCACAAGTCTCTTTTACCTCCCAGGTCGTGTTGGAACGATCGACATACCGATCAGACATGTATTTCAGATTTTAGACCCCTGGACCCGACTTCTTTTATTTTAAACTAAGTGTATTTACAAAATACACTTTTGAGCGCTAGGCCCCAAATCGGGTATCCGATTTGGATTCCGCCAGTTCTCACAAGTCACTTTTATCTCCTAAGTCCTGTTGGAATGATCGGCACATCGATCAGACCGGTATTTAAGATTTTAGACCCTCCAACCCCTAGTTATCTATCTTTTAAATTAATTACATTTAGAGATTGCACTTTTGAGCACTGGGCCCAAACCGGTTATCCGATTTTGATTCCGCCAGTTCTCACAAGTGACTTTTATCGCCCAGGTCCTGTTGGAAAGATTGACACGCCGATCAGATCGGTATCTCAGATTTTAGACCCCCGGACCCAACTTCTTTAATTTTAAACTAAGTGTATTTATAAAATGCACTTTTGAGCGCTAGGCCCCAAACCGGATATCCGATTGTGATTCCGCCAGTTCTCACAAGTCACTTTTATCTCCCAGGTCCTATTAGAACGATCGACACGCCGATCAGACCGATATTTCAGATTTTGTACCCCCCAACCCCTAGTTATATATCTTTTAAATTAATTACATTTAGATGCCTCGTCCCCCAACTACCATCGTGTCCTGCTCCCGTTTGACGCCTTGTCTGCTGATGTGCACACGTCCCCGGGTGGATGGCCACCTCAGGCGTGCTCCAGATCGCCGGCCATTTGCTGTCGCTGCTTACACTCCAATTACTTTGCCCCTTGTTTTAGGCTTCACTTTAGGTTTGCTCTTGTTTCCGTATTGGGCCTTTCCCATAGGCTGTATTTGGGCTCCTCCCTTCCTTTGTTGAATGCCCCCCCGACCTTCGTGGTCCCTTGTACCCCCATCTCCCTTTCTTTCATTTTTTCTTAATATATATAAAATCTTCTTGTAAGGTGTCTGAGGTCGAGTTTCTCCCCCTGCCCCTTGCAAGTATGGCTTTACTTAAAAAAATTTTTATTACATTTAGAGACTGCACTTTTGAGCGCTGGGCCCAAACCGGGTATCCGATTTGGATTCTGCCAGTTCTCACAAGTCACTTTTATCTCCCAGGTCCTGTTGGAACAATCGTGTCATGCCCTGAGCCTTTTATTACAGCGGAAGACTAGCTCGGGGAATCGCGAACAGCCGACATGGTAAGCCTCTTGCAAGCAAGAACGATCAGAGCGCAAGACAATCACACATAAAAATGCAATTGCACAATAATTTACTCAAACTCCAACTTTATTTCATTAATAATCAAAACATTCTATTACAATGACTTTTCAACCCTCTTCAGTCCATTAGACTCAAGGAAAAAAAGGAAAATTACAAAGACTCGATCTAAACAATAGTGACTTTCCTAAGTCTTCACTCTTTTTTTTTTATAAGACTTTCATTCGCTCTCGGACCCGCTACTTGTATAACTCGAATCCGAATTCGTATCACTTCCATCTCCTGAAAAGATTAGAAATAGGTAATGAGCACACTTGCCCAGTAGGTATCTTCGCATCAACATGAAGGCACTATTAAAGTAATTAGTGTTTTAGCTTTAAAGAAATAAGATAAAATCATGCGAATGCGATCAATCATGCGATTAAACCAAAGTAACAAAGATAATCATGTAAGATAGAATGAGCAAGTATGAACTAGCAAGAATATAACAAAAATATGATATGGCCTTTCATGAACAAGAATGTACTAGAAAGTCATGTAACAAGAAAGGAAATACTCTTCACTTAGTAGCAAGTACTTCGTGAATTTCTGTGGAATATCATGTAACAAGCTAGCAAGTCATGTACGTGTATATATCGTGTCGTGGATTTTCACTTCACGAGCTGTGGATATTTCACTTATTTATAGAGAAAGTACTCCCAACGCAATGCGACGTCAGTAGCATCATACCCCATGGTTTATAATAGTATGTTTTCGACAATCAATCGAGGGGACGAGCATAGAGCCCTTGAACACAATCAGTGCTCGATCCACATCTTCAAGTATAAATCAAGCTACTTCCACGCATGTAAATAATGTGGCCAAGAATGTACAATTTCAACAATAGGTTCATGATAAAGTAATCTATCATAAGAATGCTTCTATTTGAAAAGAATTTCAATAAACATATTAAAGCTAGGTTATGCCATGGAAATAAATTGGCAGCATAACAGTACGTTCCTTGACTTTCATAATTTAAAATTAAGGATCTTTGGACAATATGACAAGTCCTAGACCATCAATAATCCATCTAGAAACTTTAGAATATCAACCCTTGGGTCAAACCTCGGGTTAAAGTACTCAAGAATTATGACGGTCGGTCAATGGGCCGTTACATGAACGTGACGGTCTATAATTAGGCCGTTAGAATGGCTGAATGCAGAAAGAATAAATTGGACTCAGTGAATGTGACGGTTGTATACTGGACCATTATATGTGCCTAGCGGTCTAGTAATAGGCCGTTACATAGTCAAAACCAGAAAATATCGATAGTGCTTTCTAAACAATTGGACTTTAATGGTACAACCAACTCGGCGTCCTAGTGGGAATCCCAGGCTGACAGAGAATTACGGAGGCCTTGAAACAAGATTTCCTAGTCCATTGGAAGGGATATCTAATAGAGAAGTCCTCAAGTTCAAGAATATGTTCCTATAGTGCAAAAGTGTAAACTAATGGTCATATACCGGAATATATGCCATGTACTTAGAGAAATTGATTCTATAGTTGGAAAAGAATGTGTAACGATGTGAAACCATGATAAAACTCCGTCAATACATCATTTAAAATCATGATTTAATATAAAACTATAGAGTTTTAGCAAATGAAATTAACATGTACTTAAAATAACTCAAAGTGCTTTAGACATGCATGAACCAATTAATAAATTTAAAGTCATGAAAATGGGTCAAAACTTGGATAACTAGGCTTATTTATAAGCTACTTTTATTGTTCTCAATTCTGTCCCAAGTTGACAGAACACAGCACTCTAGCGGTCTAAGACAGGCACATCATATAGCTGTGACGGTTCATCGTGGAGCCGTCAGAGTGTTGTAACGCTTCGATCCTGATCCGTTTGAGATTACAGAGAAATTTAAATACAACAGGCGGTGTGACGGCTTATCGTAAGGCCGTCAGAGTCATGTGACGGTCTAACTATAATCCGTCATAGTACTGCTGATAGTAAGTAAAAGAGCTATGGTTTAAAACCTTTCATGCAAGAAGAATCAGAATAAACAACTACTCTAGTCATGACAGAACGAAGAATAGGCTATCTAGATGCATAGGTTGCAGTGAATGAACAAGAGAATATCTTTTATCTTTCATTTAGGCTATGGACATGCATGTATGCATAGACCTACTAAAACATGAAATTCAAGGTTTATAGTGCATGGAATCAAGTGAAACCAGAGGGCTTTTATCCCTAACATGATATTCTTGCCGTTCATGAGATAACCTACCTCTTTACTGGGCTTTCAACTTCCAATTTGTGACTGCAAGACACGCTCTAGTTCTTCCCTTGACTATGAGTTTTCAACAACTTCTCGTCGCTCCAACTCCTCAATCTCTTGACCTAAGGACGTAAAATTTGGAGGGTAAGATGGTGAAACTAAGGGGAATAGAAAGTTCTAAAGACACTTAGGCTAATTACCTCATTTTGGTGCTCTAATCTCCTGTTCTTCAGTGGACTTTCGCTCAAATTCCTGGGTTGCTATGGTTAAACCAGTAACTTTGGAAGCTTCAAACTCTTGTGTAGTTGATCTCCTAGCACGAAATTTTGAGAAAGATTAGTCCTATGTATAAGGAACAAAAACCTCTAAAGAACCTACCTGAAATAATGTCGTCTTACCTTGATTCCACGTGAGCCAATGTAAGGGTCGCGCAGGTCAAAACTAGGGTCTATTTATAGGGTTTTGCTAGGGTTTGAGGATTAGATTGATTCTAGAGTCCTTGTTAAAGCTTAGATCGACTTCTGAGAGTCCTTAACACGTTTACTAGTCCTCCCATCTCGATCCCTAAGAGATAGACTAGTAAAAATCTAATTTTTTTACTCTTTCTTCCACTCACGGAACTGACAGAGCGTAACAGTCGACTATTGGTGCGTTACATTCCCGTGACAGTCACACGATAGACCGCTATAGCTACTGTGCACAGAATTCAACTTAATTTAAACTCTTTTATTTGTTTTATCCACATAATTATCTATAAAAGGATATTTATCCTTAAAATTCGTGAATAGGCTAAATAACCTTCTAGAATATGGGACAAACGTAATGGGCTTGGTCCTTAAACCTTTTAGGTTTTATTTATCAAAGCTGGATTAATTATTCAACATACTTGGGCCTTATAATCAATTTAAGCTTTATAATTTCTAATAAATTCTAGAAAATTCTTAAAATAATCTAGAAATTATTTATATAGATTTTGGGGCACTACACCCTCCCCCACTTAGAAGAATTTGATCCACAAATTCAATTCATGGATTATATGGAGAGTGTACTTACAGTTGAATAGTTCCGGGAATCTTTTCCGCATGGCTTCTTCTGTTTCCCAAGTTGCTTCGGACGGCCATGATTTCTTCCATTGAATTTTGACCATAGGAATAGCTTTATTCCTTAGTTGACGCACTTCCCGTTCAAATATTTTGATTGGTTTTTGTTCGTATGTCAAGTCCTTCTTAATCTCCATATTGTCGTAAGTGATGACATGGAAAGGATCAAATACATACTTCTTGAGCATCGAGACGTGAAATACATTATGAACTTCAGATAATTATGGAGGTAAAGCAATCCGATAAGCTACTTCAGCAACTCTTTCCAGAATCTCAAAAGTACCAATAAATCTTGGAGTAAGCTTTCCCTTAATACCAAATCTTCGAATACCTCGACCTGGAGAAACTTTACGAAATACATGATCTCCTACTTGAAACTCAAGTCGCGCCTTCGATTGTCTGCAAGGGATTTCTGTCTGTCTTGGGCCTTTTGAAGTCTTTCACGAATGAGTTTTATGTTTTCCCTAGTATCCCTAATAATATCATGACCGAGAAATTACCTTTCTCCTACTTCATTCCAACAGAGAGGGGAACGACAACTCCTCCCATAAAGAGCTTCAAATGGTGCCATCCATATGCTGGCCTGATAATTGTTGTTATATGCAAATTCTACCATAGGTAAGTGATCATGCCAACTTCCTCCGAAATCAATAGCACAAGCCCTGAGCATATCTTCCACCACTTGATTTGTTCTTTCAGTCTGACCATCAGTTTGTGGATGGAATGCCATGCTAAAGTTCAGTCTGATCCCTAGTGAATATTGTAGACCCTTCCAGAATTGTGATATGAATCTAGGATCTCTATCAGATATGATAGTGACATGGACACCATGTAGCTTGACAATTTTCTTCATGTATAAGGCTACTAGAATATCCACAGACCATCGACTTTTGATTGGTATGAAATGTGTAGATTTAGTCAATCGATCTATGATCACCCATATACCGTCGTGTCCACCTCTTGTCTTTGGTAAACCCATAATGAAATATATTCCTATACTTTCCCATTTCCATGCTGGAATATCTAAGGGATGTAATTTACCTGCGGGTCGAAAATGCCCTGCCTTTACTTGTTGACAAGTGAGACAGCGAGACACGAAATCAGCTATTTCCCTCTTCATATTGGGTCACTAGAAATTTCTTTTGAGATCTTGATACATTTTGGTACTACTAGGGTGAATGGTGTACTTGGACTTATGTGCTTCTTCTAGGATCAGTTTCTTTGTATCCTCATGATCTGGTACACACACTCGGCCCTTAAATAGCAATCTTCCGTCATTTGAAACAGAAAAATCCGGCCCCTGTTCTATGTTGGCTTTAATCTCCAGTAATACGGGATCATCATTTTGCAGCTTGACCAGATCTTCTATTAATGTAGGTTGAGCTTGAATATTAGCTATGAAACAATCTTCTTCCTTCATGTCAATATCTAACTTCAACTGAGCAAATTAAGGAATAATATTAGTCATACTAATCATGAGACTTGATAGCTTTCCTATTGGTTTTCTGCTGAGTGCATCTGCTACAGCATTAGCCTTGCCATGATGATATTGAATAGCAAAATCAAAGTCCTTACGATATTCTAACCATCTCCTCTACCTCATATTTAACTTCTTTCGAGAGAATAAGTATTTCAAGCTTTTGTGGTCCGAGTAGACCATGAACTTTTCTCCATAGAGATAATGACGCCAAATTTTTAAGGCGAAAATAACAGCTGCTAGTTCCAAATCATGCACAGGATAGTTTTTCTCGTGACGTTTCAATTGTGTTGAAGAATAACAGATTACCTTTCCATTCTGCATGAGGATGCACCCTAAGCCAATGCCAGACGCGTCCGTATATACTTTGAATCCACCACCTTCCATAGGTAGTGATAGAATAGGAGCTGTAATAAGATGGTTCTTAAGAGTTTGAAAACTCCTTTCACATTCCTCTGACCAGACAAAAAGATTTTCTTTTCTTGTGAGTCTAGTTAAAGGAACAACAATTTTTGAGAAGTTTTTAATGAATCTCCTATAATAACCAGCTAGACCTAGAAAGCTCCTTACTTCTGATACAGTCGTTAGCCAGCTCCAGTTTCTGATAGCTTCTACTTTAGAAGGATCCACAGCGATACCTTCTTTTGAAATAATGTGGCATATGAATGAAACTTCCTTGAGCCATAATTCACACTTGTTAAGCTTGGCATAAAGTTTATGTTCTCTAAGTGTTTGCAAAGCTATCCTCAGATGTTCTTCATGTTCCTCTTTTATCTTGGAATATACCAGGATGTCATCGATGAAGACGACGATGAACTGGTCTAGATATGGATGGAAAACATTGTTCATAAGTTGCATAAATGCTGCTGGGGCATTTGTTAACCCGAACGGCATTACCACGAATTCATAGTGGCCATAACGACTTCGAAAAGCTGATTTATAAATATCTTCTTCTTTAATTTTAAGCTGATGATAACCTGATCTGAGATCAATCTTGGAAAAATACTCTGCTCCCGAAAGCTGATCGAAGAGCTCATCAATACGCGGCAACGGATACTTGTTTTTGATTGTAAGTTGATTCAGTCGTCGGTAGTCTATGCATAGCCTGAGAGAGCCATTCTTCTTCTTGACAAAAAGAACTGGCGCACCCCAGGGGATGTGCTAGGTCTGATGAAGCCTTTTTCTAATAGTTCATGCAATTATCTTTTTAGTTTCTTAAGTTCCGTGGGGGACATCTTGTAAGGGGCTATAGAAACATGTGCTGCTCCTGGAATGAGTTTGATGGTAAAGTTTACTTCCCTCTCGGGTGGTAAACTGGGTAATTCGGATGGGAACACATCTGGGAACTCATTTACAATAGGGATGTCTGCTATGATGATTTCCTTAGACTCGGTAACAATGACAGAAGCAAGAAAAGCTTCACATCCTTGCGAGATAAGTTTACAAGCGTGAAGAGAGGATATGATAGTGGGATGTTTCCTATACTTGATGTCAAGGAAAGAAAATCTTGGAAGACCTGATTTTCGAAAGGATATAATCCTATTTCGGCAGTTAATATCAGCATCATGATCTATAAGCCAATCTACCCCTAAAATGGCATCATAACCTTTCATGTCAAGGCATACTAAGTTTGCGGGGAGATTGTGTCCTTCTACTATTACCTCACTATCAGGATAATACTCGGTCAGTTTTGTTCCAGAACCTAAGGGTGTAGTAATAGCAAGATCGAAAGGTAAGGGAACTAATGCAATTGGTAATGTTTTTACAAAAGTAATGGAGATAAAAGAATGAGAGGCACCAGTATCAAATAGCACAAATGTAGGACGGGAACAAATTTGAAGGGTACCTGAGAGAAATAACAATTGTTAATTATCATGGAATTAGAAAGAGATTAATCTTAAAACTAATTAACTATCTTATCCCGGGCTCTACCCAATTCTCGCATGGGTGAGGAAATTCCTTCCTTAGTTCATAGGTAGAGGTCCTTAAGTCTTGAACTTATCCTATGACATGACTCTTTTCCCTAAGTCCTGAGACTTAGGCTCTGATACCAACTTAACTGTCACGCCCCGAGCCTTTTATTACAGCGGAAGACTAGCTCGGGGAATTGCGAACAGCCGACATGATAAGCCTCTTGCAAGCAAGAACGATTAGAGTGCAAGACAATCACACATAAAAATGCAATTGCACAATAATTTACTCAAACTCCAACTTTATTTCATTAATAATCAAAACATTCTATTACAATGACTTTTCAACCCTCTTCAATCCATTAGACTCAAGAAAAAAAAAGAAAATTTCAAAGACTCGATCTAAACAATAGTGACTTTCCTAAGTCTTCACTCATTTTTTTTGATAAGACTTTCATTCGCTCTCGGACCTGCTACTTGTATAACTCGAATCCGAATTTGTATCACTTCCATCTCCTGAAAAGATTGGAAATAGGTAATGAGCACACTTGCCCAGTAGGTATCTTCGCATCAACATGAAGGCACTATTAAAGTAATTAGTATTTTAGCTTTAAAGAAATAAGGTAAAATCATGCGAATGCGATCAATCATGCGATTAAACCAAAGTAACAAAGATAATCATGTAAAATAGAATGAGCAAGTATGAACTAGCAAGAATATAACAAGAATATGATATGGCCTTTCATGAACAAGAATGTACTAGAAAGTCATGTAACAAGCAAGTAAGTACTCTTCACTTAGTAGCAAGTACTTCGTGAATTTCTGTGGAATATCATGTAACAAGCTAGCAAGTCATGTACGTGTATATATCGTGTCGTGAATTTTCACTTCACGAGCCGTGAATATTTCACTTGTTTATAGAGAAAGTACTCCTAGCGCAATGCGACGCCAGTAGCATTATACCCCATGGTTTTATAATAGTATGTTTCCGACAATCAGTCAAGGGGACTAGCATAGAGCCCTTGAACACAATAAGTGCTCGATCCGCATCTTCAAGTATAAATCAAGCTACTTTCACGCATGTAAATAATGTGGCCAAGAATGTACAATTTCAACAATAAGTTTATGATAAAGTAATCTATCATAAGAATGCTTCTATTTGAAAAGAATTTCAATAAACATATTAAAGCTAGGTTATGCCATGGAAATAAATCGGCAGCATAATGGTACGTTCCTTGACTTATATAATGTAAAATTAAGTATCTTTGGATAATATGATAAGTCCTAGACCATCAATAATCCATCTAAGAACTTTAGAATATCAACCCTTAGGTCAAACCTCGGGTTAAAGTACTCAAGAATTGTGACGGTCGGTCAATGGGCCGTTACATGAACGTGACGGTCTATAATTAGGCCATTAGAATGGATGAATGCAGAAAGAATAAATTGGACTCAGTGAATGTGACATTTGTATACTAGACCGTTATATGTGCCTGACGGTCTAGTAATAGGCCGTTACATAGTCAAAACCAAAAAATATCGATAGTGCTTTCTAAACAAATGGGCTTTAATGGTACAACTAACTCGGCGTCCTAGTGGGAATCCCAGGATGTCAGAGAATTACGGAGGCCTTGAAACAAGATTTCCTAGTCCATTAGAAGGAATATCCAATAGAGAGGTCCTCAAGTTCAAGAATATGTTTCTATAGTGTAAAAGTGTAAACTAATGGTCATATACCGGAATATATGCCATGTACTTAGAGAAATTGACTCTATAGTCGGAAAAGAATGTGTAACGATGTGAAACCATGATTAAACTCCGTCAATACATCATTTAAAATCATGATTTAATATAAAATTATAGAGTTTTAGCAAATGAAATTAACATGTACTTAAAATAACTCAAAGTGCTTTAGACATGCATGAACCAATTAATAAACTTAAAGTCATGAAAATGGGTCAAAACTTAGATAACTAGGCTTATTTATAAGCTACTTTTATTGTTCTCAATTTTGTCCCAAGTTGACAGAACACAGCACTCTAGTGGTCTAAGACAGGCGCATCATATAGCTGTGACGGTTCATCGTGGAGCCGTCAGAGTGTTGTAACGCTTCGATCCTGATCCGTTTGAGATTACAGAGAAATTTAAATACAACAGGCGGTGTGACGGCTTATCGTAAGGCCGTCAGAGTCATGTGACGGTCTAACTATAATCCGTCATAGTACTGCTGATAGTAAGTAAAAGAGCTATGGTTTAAAACCTTTCATGCAAGAAGAATCAGAATAATCAACTACTCTAGTCATGACAGAACGAAGAATAGGCTATCTAGATGCATAGGTTGCAGTGAATGAACAAGAGAATATCTTTTATCTTTCATTTAGGCTATGGACATGCATGTATGCATAGACCTACTAAAACATGAAATTCAAGGTTTATAGTGCATGGAATCAAGTGAAACCAGAGGGCTTTTATCCCTAACATGATATTCTTGTCGTTCATGAGATAACCTACCTCTTTACTGGGCTTTCAACTTCCAATTTGTGACTGCAAGACACGCTCTAGTTCTTCCCTTGACTATGAGTTTTCAACAACTTCTCGTCGCTCCAACTCCTCAATCTGTTGACCTAAGGACGTAAAAGTTGGAGGGTAAGATGGTGAAACTAAGGGGAACAGAAAGTTCTAAAGACACTTAGGCTAATTACCTCATTTTGGTGCTCTAATCTCCTGTTCTTCAGTGGACTTTCGCTCAGATTCCTGGGTTGCTATGGTTAAACCAGTAACTTTGGAAGCTTCAAACTCCTTGTGTAGTTGATCTCCTAGCACGAAATTTTGAGAAAGATTAGTCCTATGTATAAGGAACAAAAACCTCTAAAGAACCTACCTGAAATAATGTCGTCTTACCTTGATTCCACGTGAGCCAATGTAAGGGTAGCGCAGGTCAAAACTAGGGTCTATTTATAGGGTTTTGCTAGGGTTTGAGGATTAGATTGATTCTAGAGTCCTTGTTAAAGCTTAGATCGACTTCTGAGAGTCTTTAACACGTTTACTAGTCCTTTCATCTCGATCCTTAAGTGATAGACTAGCAAAAATCTAATCTTTTTGCTCTTTCTTCCACTCACGGAACTGACAGAGCATAACGATTGACTATTGGTGCGTTACATTCCTGTGGCGGTCGCACGATATACCGCTACAGCTACTATGTGCAGAATTCAACTTAATTCAAATTCTTTTATTTGTTTTATCCACATAATTATCTATAAAATGATATTTATCCTTAAAATTCGTGAATAGGCTAAATAACCTTCTAAAATATGGGCCAAACTTAATGGGCTTGGTCCTTAAACCTTTTGGGTTTTATTTATCAAAGCTGGATTAATTATTCAACATACTTGGGCCATATAATCAATTTAAGCTTTATAATTCCTAAAAAAATCTAGAAAATTTTTAAAATAATCTAGAAATTATTTATATAGATTTTGGGGCACTACTGATCGGCACGCCGATTCGACCGATATTTCAGATTTTAGACCCCCAGACCCGACTTCTTTAATTTTAAACTAAGTATATTAACAAAATGCACTTTTGAGCGCTAGGCCCCAAACGGGTATCCGATTTGGATTCCGCCTGTTCTCACAAGTCACTTTTATCTCTCAGGTCCTGTTGGAACGATCGCCACGCCGATCAGACCGATATTTCAGATTTTAGAGCTGTTGGATTTTCCAGTGTCTCCCTTAGGGATTTGCCGTTCCACGTGGATTATGGGGTCCACGTGGGGCATCAGTGCGTTGGCAGCCTATCCCGCCGCATGGATTATAGGGTCCTTGTGTGATGCCCCTTATGTCCGCCCACAGCACGATAGTGTGGGGTTCTGCAATGCCATAAGGAAATACGGTCCGCCTTCGCTACTAGCTCGAGCTTTTAGTGCAACGGTTGGGGCATGATCCTATAAACTGGTATGAGAGCGAGGTCGCGGGTTCAAATCCCCCAGGTGCCGCTGGGGGGGAGATTCTTGGATTTTCCCGCGTCTCCCTTAGGGCTCCTTTGTTAATCGGGTAGAATAACTCATTCGACCCTTTTCAGTCGAATGAGATATTCGACCCCGCGTAACTCTTCTGTATGTGAGAGGCTTCAGTGGGCCCCACAAATTCTCTCCCATGGGATGAGTAATCCGGCGGCGCTATTCGAGAAACAAACAGGCCCTTAGGGATTTGCTGTTCCACGTGGATTATGGGGTCCACGTGGGGCATCGGTGCGTTGGCAGCCCATCCCGCCGCATGGATTATGAGGTCCATGTGCGAAACCCCTCACGTCCGCCCACAGCATGATAGTGTGGGGTTCTATAATGTCATAAGTGTTGGGTTCGGTGCAAGTATTCAGAGGGGGGGGTGAATGAATATGGCCTATAAAAACTTTCACCCAATTAAAATATTAGGCTCACTAACTATTTAGAATGCTAACTAGACAGATTTATCAAATCTGGAAGACTAATTAGCACATGCGGAATTAAACAAACAGACAGTGAGCACTCTAACAAGACAAGTTAGACGAACTATAGCTCAATTTGAATTTTGATTACTTAACAGATTAAGACACTCTAAGAGAGCTAATCAACTTTTCTGCTCAACCAGAAAGCCAACACTTAGTGCGCCCCTAATCAATCATCTAACGGAAGCAAACCATAAGCAGTCAACCCATAATGCAAGAGGGGTGTTTAGGTGGTTCGGTCCTGCAGACCTACATCCACCCCACACTCAAATCGAGTGTGGATTCCGCTGACTCACAGCTTGAACAGCTGGGCATCACAGCTTGCCATACATCCACTAGCCAACACAGCTTGCCGTCCGAGGAATCCTCCTCGCCCCGCTGAGCAACACAGGTTGCTGTCCAGTGGAATCCTCCACTGCAAACCGCTGGACAATACAGCTTAGCCGTCCAGAGGCAGCACCTCTGCAATCCGCTGACTAACAGCTTGAAGAAAGGTATAAAAGGAAAACAGAAAATAGAAATAAACAGCAATCAGAAAGCTGAAATAATGAAGCATAAATATAGCTCTCGAAAAGCACTTCTGACTTGGATTTGATCCAAAAGCCAGACAACCCAATCTCTCTCTCTCTCTCAGCTCGAGCTCTCTATTTCTCTTCTTTCTCTTCTTTCTCTTCTTCTTCTTCTCTTCTCTTCTTTCTCTTCTTCTTCTTCTCTTCTCTTCTGTTTCTTTTTCTCTGGATCGAAGACCACTCTGCACTCTCAGACTGGATGTATATGCTTTGCTCCTTTTCTTTCGATCAGTCTTGTTTAGTGGAAGAAGGCTCGTATATATAGCAACAGCAGCAGCAGGCACACTGGGCGCGTGTGGCTTCCACATTTCCTGCCCTAAAAATTCGGACCACGTGGCAGCATCCTGGTATCTCGTCCATCCTTGGATCACGAGCCAGGCACCTCGGATCACGTGCCCTTCATTAGCCTCTTCAGTCCGATGTATAGAGTTCCCAGTTCACGTGCTCAATGACAGCAATCTGACTTGCTGCGTAGACGCTGTCAATCAATGGCGTTAACGCAGTGAGGCATTCCAGTAAGCCATTGGCTTCGTCTCTTTAGCTGCTGCGTCGACGCTGCTCAATTGTGGCGTTGACGTAGTGGAATAGCCTGTGAAGGTCTATGCTTCTTTAACTGCTGCGTCGACGCTGCTTGCTTGTGGCGTTGACGCAGTGGAAGATATCGTGAAGGCTTCGTCAACTGATGCATGGATTCTTTAAGCTCCCAGCGTCGACCCTGTTCCCTTCAGCAACAAGAATGAAGTCATAAGATTTAAGTATGTACATTGCAGGGTATATACTTCGTTGTATAGACTTGTGAAGGCGAATGCAACGTACAGACTTGCCCAATGTGTTGACTTCAACAAAGGAGACAACGGCTGTATAGACTTTAAATCCTAAAGGCAGTGTATAGACATTGAAGAACAACAACCAATGTATGGACTTTACAATGCAAACAACAATGTATAGACTTCATGTAAAAGCCCAATGTATAGACATTGAATTCGAAGATCAATGTGCAGACTTTGGATTTGAAGACCAGTGTGCAGACTTCAAGTTTAACTGTGGATGTACAGACTTCAGGTGTGAAGACGATTGTGCAGACTTTAGGAAATCAAGCGATGTGTAGACTTGAAGCTCCACGATGGATGTATAGACTTCAAATATCAAGACGCTAAGGAAGACGGACAATGTACAGACTTGCTGACAGACCGATGTACAGACTTTGCTCAAATGCATGAGACACTAACTGAGACGCTGGACTCTGTACAGACTTTGAGCGATGTATGGGCTTCAAAGAAGTTGGCGATTCAATGTACAGACTTGATGAAGCGAAGCCAATGTACAGACTTAATGTGTAGCTGAAGCCTTGAACGTAGGAATAGGCTGTAGTGTATAGACTTCAGGCTTCAGAACTGAATGTTCAGACTTCACCTAAGAAACGTAGGGAAAGACCCCAGTGTATAGACTTTGCCTTGAGCGAAAGGTAAGTGATGAATGTATAGACTTTCACGATGTGTAGACTTGGATACGTGAAACTACAGTGAAGGAATGTACACACTTGACCGAATCAAAGGCAAATCGAGTGTACAGACTTCATGCCATGAGACGCTGAAAGAGACAGTCCAATGTACAGGCTTATGAAGACTGATGCATGAACAGTAATGCATAGACTTGCATGAGACGCTCGAATGTATAGACTTAGGAGCATATGACACGGCTGTACAGACTTAGAATATGAAGACTGATGTACAGACTTCATTAACAATGCATGAATGAGACGTTGTATACACTTAGCCTAATACAATGTATGCGACTAACGCTGTACACACTTAGCCGAAGACATGCATGAGACTGACTCTGAACACACTTAGCCTAAGACAATGTGTGGACTTTATCTATCATGGACGATGTATAGACTCAATCAATTGGAAGAGATTCCAGTGTATAGACTTGAGTTCTTAAGCATGACTGCTGAAGGAGTCGGCCCATCAGAGGATGTGTCGACCCATGACATATGAGAAATGTAAACAGCAGTGAATGGAATGTGAATGGAATGCAAAGAGCACGTAGAGGCAATATAGACTTTGAATCCAATGCACACGGCTGACAGACTTGAAGTGAACTGAATGAACATGATATACAAACTTCAAGGCTTGAATGCAAATGATGCAATGCACAGAAATGCACTTTGTTTATTGCAATCATCAAAACAAAATATCATTGCTATCATCAAAATACAATATCAATCATCAAAACACAATAGCATTGCTATCATCAAAATACAATATCAAATGCACTCAAATGCACTCACTGTCTTGCTATCATCAAAACCAAATAGCATTGCTATCATCAAAGCAACATAGCACATACTTGTGCCTAAGGGGCACAACATTCTCCCCCTTTTTGATGATGGCAATAAACAATGACAGTGAGTCACACACAAACTTTTCTCCCCCTTTGACATAATTGAAAAAGGGAAGAACAATAAAAAACATGTGTGCAACATGGCAGTATGCATGCAAGTGACTTCTCGAGCAATAAACTCTCCCTGAAGGTATGACTCCCCCTGAATTCTTTCTCCCCCTAAATAAATGCTCCCCCTTTGAGAAGGAATATGAACAGATAAACAAAGGTAGAGAAGGTAGGAGGGTCACTTGACAACAACTGAATCATAGGTTCAGAAAGGAAGCATGATTATAAACAACTATTAAAGTATAAGAATCAACAACATACAATTTTGACAAAAATTCAGGTTTAATCGTGATAAATCTACAGTAAAACATCTGACCCCTGAAAAAGAGTTTATATATTCCATTTATAGCAATGAATCTAGGGCACATGGTATTAATAGATAAGTCAGAAATAATACCCTTTTGTGATTAAACATGGAAGATCAAGAATGGCAGTTGAATATGTATTGAAAATAATTTTCACTTATTGACTTTTGATTTTTCGAAGGGTTACAGCAGTTTGATTTTCACTTATTGACTTTTGATTTTTCGAAGGGTTACAGCAGTTTGATTTTCACTTTTGAATTTTTCAGAACCTGAACTAAGTAAATAGATCAGTGGCATTTATGCTGTTGACATTAGGTGTACACCTTGATCAGAGGCAAGTACTCCCAGTTACTAGGCATAAACTACTAGACCTATTTCAAATCAGAACCCACAAAGGATAGTCTTCACTTTTGACATTAAGGGTACACCTTGATTAGAGGCCAGTACCCTCAGTTACTTGGTGAGGACTCCCCCTATAGATTTGACCCTATGAACAGAGATATTCTGAATCACCTCATGACATGTGAATTCTCCTGCTTCTTTGGAGGAGTTCACAGTTTCTCAGTGCAATCAGCCATTGCTCTGTCACTGTGTTCAGTTCCTAACATTAATGATCTTATTTATTGCTGCCCTTAATTCTTTTAGAGTGATTGTTAACAAAAAAATCAGTACACACTCTTATTAGCCTGTTCTAGACATATCCGGTTCAACACATTTAGGCATTACAAGAACTTTTTCTATTTTAGCCATGAGACAAAGATTAAGAGCTATAAAAGTTTTCTTGTATCTCAAATTCTGAAGTGCAGACACTTAACTCCCCAATTTATAAAGGTTAAACATTTAGTTCCTTTCAATTTGTAAGAGTGATTCTTATAAGTGAACAATTGCAATAATCACAATTCAATGTGCTAAACCAGATGCAAAGTTGTTGTTCAGTGAGAATGATGGGGAAAAGATAGCAATTGGCAATATGGTTCAATGAGCAACTGATGTCAAGGAATGTGAATCATTTGAATGAGAACACTGAGAAGTGAATATGATTCAATAAATTGAATAGAACTCTCAGCTCCCCCTGACATCATGATGCAAGAGATATGCTATGCAACATACTGTTCTACATGCAGACTATACACCAAGGATACATGAGACAAGTATGCAATCAATTCAGGTTTATGCATCCAAGTCAAGCATTTTCATCCTTTTTCAGATTTTTTCCAACATATGATGCAGTGCAAAGCAGACCTATTATGCATTGAAAAACATGCAGTCTACGACAATAGGCAAATGCCAGTCATGCAAATCAGTCCTTTATGCATTGAACAACTTTAAAGTCAGTCATGCAAATAATGTATGCTGACATTAGACACATGCAATGACTCTATACACTGAAGAACTATTCACAATCAGCAAGTTATGCATTCAACAACAAGCATGCAATCCATTTACACAGTGCAATAATCAGTGAGAGAAGAGCATCAGATATATGCAAGGTAAAACTCAGTAGCTGAGTCTGGAATGCAGACTGATCAGCTAGACATGAAGAGAATATCAGACATCAAACGAACAGTTCAACAATTTCAGATATCAAACAGACAAATCAGCATTTTCAGATGATGAAATTTAAAAACAAGTTCAGAGCTAACCTGAGATGTAGAATCCTAGGGCTTCCTTTTTGAGTGCCTTGGCTAAATTACCCCTTTTATTTCTCTCACCAAGGCACACCTGCAACATATCAATCAATATGATCTTGTAGGGACCCAAGCAGTCTTGGGTCCTGCACTAACCCTATCAGGTGTTCTAAACATTCTTTTTGCAACATTATCATCAAATTCCATAAAAGAACAATCAGACATAGAATATCCAAAATTTCCACAATAATGACATGAAACAACAGATTGTCTGGTCCTATGATGCTTATCAAAAGAAGCATGAGACCTATGAGATTGAGAATGAGTTATTCTGTTGTTTACATGAACATTCTGTTTCTTATTCTTCTTCATCCAGCATTCAGCAAATTTGTGACCTGATTTACCACAATTAAAGCATGAAAAGTTCACAGGTCGTTTTGCAGAGAATTTAAAAACTTTGTTATTAACATGACTTACTTGGACATGCCAACAGTCCTTGACTGTATGGCCATGCCTCACACATTCGAAGCATTTAAGATGCTTGCTTCTAGATTCATTTTTACCCCAATGATTTCCTGACCAGCACTCAATAGCCTTGTGCCCAGGCTTATTGCAAGTGAAACAAATGATATGCTGATTAAATTTGAGTTTGTTTCTTTTGTGCTCATGATGATTTGGGGTGTATCTGGCATGCATTCTGTCATCAGATTTCAAAGCATAGCACTCATTCATTAAATGACCATACCTACCACAATAATAGCATGAAGCATTAGATTTCCTGAAGGCATGGTTTCTTCCAGATAGAGTCCTAGAATGCATTGTTTTATTTGCATGCTCATCCTCTTTTAATATTCTGCAATCATCCATGATATACCCATGCTTACCACAGTAATAGCAAGAAGCATCAGATTTCCTAGGGGCATGGTTTCTATCAGATGAATTCACAGATGCATGTGAATGAGTACAAGAAGCATGAGCATTTTGCATTGACCCATCAGATTCAGCAGAGCTAACAAATTTCAGAGTATAACTAGAATTATTCTTTGCTTTCTTTGTTTGACGTTTCCTTTTCAATTTTTGATTATTATCAACAGGTTTTGTTTGCTTTTCAATTTTTTGAGCTTTGAACTGAAAGACAGATTTTGAAGGTGACTTCTGATTTTCATTTTGTTTTGGGGATTGCTTTGAAGTACCAGCTACATCAGTGCTTTGAACAAAAGTGGTATATAGCTGGTTTTTAGTGATTTTCTTAACATTAGAATAGCAATTTGTTCCCCCTTCTGAGTTATCATCCTTCCTCTTCTTTGCAGACTCAATAGCTGAATTTTCCAGATTATGAATTTTATCTTCCAAGCTAGCAATGTGAAGTTCATAACTGGCTATTTCCTGTTCACTGCAATTAACACATTCGCTTAGAACTTGGTTTGTAGTTTTATACTTCTCAATTTCTTGTTCTAGACTGTTCAAAATTTCTGAATTTTCATCATAGACAGCCTTTCCTTTTTCTGTAGTGAGCAGTCTTTCAGACAAGCCAGTGTTCAACCACTTCAGTTTTTCAACTTCAGCTTTTAATTCAGTGTTTTCTTCCTCAAGATTTTTATCCTGAATTTCATTGTTAGCACATCTCTCTCTTCCAGACATTAGTTCTAGTTTTTCAATTAATTCCTCTTCTCTTTCCTCCACTCTAATTTTCTCAGCCACCAAGTTTTTGTGATCCTCTTTAAGTGAGATAATTTGTTTACTCAGCCATTCATTCTGACTATAAAGATCTTCATTTCGTTCTCTTAGAGCTGAGCACATATGGCAGGTTAATTGAGCAGAAGAAGAATGTGAAACCTCCCCATTGATTTCATTTATTCTACCCATAAGATTTTCAATTTTCTTTTGAAATTCTTCATTCTCAAGTTTCAGTTTATCCAATTCAGAATTAACTTGAGTCAGTTCTTGCATCCCTTTTATATGTTCACTTTTCTTCTCATTCAGCTGATTCTCAAGTTCTGATATCTTGTCCAGACATGTTTGATTTTCAAATTTTAGAGAGCCATTCTGTTCCTGAAAATTCTGAACATCTAACATACATGCATTATAAGATTGTTTCAGATCTGGACAAGTTTTACAAGGAACTTTCAAAGTTATCTGATCACATTTCTTTTTTAGTCTTTTATTCTCAGATTTCAATTTCTCACATCTATTATTGAGTTCCTCATTTATATTCCATAGATCATCAATTGAAAGTTCTTCAGGTTCAGAACTTACCTCGGATGAAGTTTCATCATCAGCATTTCTTCTATCAGCCATCAAGCATTTGCTGTGATTTCTGATTAGCTTCAATTTTTCAAAAATGTCTTTGGCAGACCTGCAAGATGAAATGCATTCAATTAGAGATCTGTCAATTGATTCTTTTAATAAAACTACAGCTCTATTATTGACGGAGTCTTTCAGCTTATCCTTCTTGGTCCATTTAGATTTATCCTTCGACAGTTTGTATGGGCCGTGAGTTATTACCTTCCACAATTTTGGATCAGTAGACTTTACATATCGATGGAGGTTTTCGAACCAAGAGTCAAAGTTATCACCTCTGAATATCGGAGGATTAGCCATCGAATCAGATAACAACCAAATTCAAAGCACAAAACAATAGACAACAAAACCAGATAAGCAAGACACGACACTAACTCAGTGAAACTAAATACAGAACACAAGAGGCACACTTATGAAATGCACCAAACAGAAATGCACTAAACCAGATGATCAACGTAAAGCACTAAGATAGTAAATCAAAATGATTCCAAATGACCCACTCTGAAATGCACTAAACAGTTAGCAGGATCCTCTGCAGATTGTTAGATCTGTTAAGTCAGAGACTGCTCTGATACCAATTGTTGGGTTCGGTGTAAGTATTCAGAGGGGGGGGGGTGAATGAATATGGCCTATAAAAACTTTCACACAATTAAAATATTAGGCTCACTAACTATTTAGAATGCTAACTAGACAGATTTATCAAATCTGGAAGACTAATTAGCAGATGCGGAATTAAACAAACAGACAGTGAGCACTCTAACAAGACAAGTTAGACGAACTATAGCTCAATTTGAATTTCGATTATTTAACAGATTAAGACACTCTAAGAGAGCTAATCAACTTTTCTGCTCAACCAGAAAGCCAACACTTAGTGCGCCCCTAATCAATCATCTAACGGAAGCAAACCATAAGCAGTCAACCCACAATGCAAGAGGGGTTTTTAGGTGGTTCGGTCCTGTAGACCTGCATCCACCCCACACTCAAATCGAGTGTGGATTCCACTGACTCACAGCTTGAATAGCTGGGCATCACAGCTTTCCATACATCCGCTGGGCAACACAGCTTGCCGTCCGAGGAATCCTCCTCGCCCCGCTGAGCAACACAGCTTGCTGTCCAGTGGAATCCTCCACTGCAAACCGCTGGGCAATACAGCTTAGCCGTCCAGAGGCAGCACCTCTGCAATCCGCTGACTAACAGCTTGAAGAAAGGTATAAAAGGAAAATAGAAAATAGAAATAAACAGCAATCGGAAAGCTGAAACAATGAAGCACAAATATAGCTCTCGAAAAGCACTTCTGACTTGGATTTGATCCAAAAGCCAGACAACCCAATCTCTCTCTCTCTCTCTAAGCTCGAGCTCTCTATTTCTCTTCTTTCTCTTCTTTCTCTTCTTCTTCTTCTCTTCTCTTCTTTCTCTTCTTCTTCTTCTCTTCTCTTCTCTTTCTTTTTCTCTGGATCGAAGACCTCTCTGCACTCTCAGACTGGATGTATATGCTTTGCTCCTTTTCTTTCGATCAGTCTTCTTTAGTGGAAGAAGGCTCGTATATATAGCAACAGCAGCAGCAGGCACACTGGGCGCGTGTGGCTTCCACATTTCTGCCCTAAAAATTCGGACCACGTGGCAGCATCCTGGTATCTCGTCCATCCTTGGATCACGAGCCAGGCACCTCGGATCACGTGCCCTTCATTAGCCTCTTCAGTCCGATGTATAGAGTTCTCAGTTCACGTGCTCAATGACAGCAATCTGACTTGCTGCGTCGACGCTGTCAATCAATGGCGTTAACGCAGTGAGGCATTCTAGTAAGCCATTGGCTTCGTCTCTTTAGCTGCTGCGTCGACGCTGCTCAATTGTGGCGTTGACGCAGTGGAATAGCCTGTGAAGGTCTCTGCTTCTTTAACTACTGCGTCGACGCTGCTTGCTTGTGGCGTTGACGCAGTGGAAGATATCGTGAAGGCTTCGTCAACTGATGCGTGACGCTTTAAGCTCCCAGCGTCGACCCTGTTCCCTTCAGCAACAAGAATGAAGTCATAAGATTTAAGTATGTACATTGCAGGGTATATACTTCGTTGTATAGACTTGTGAAGGTGAATGCAACGTACAGACTTGCCCAATGTGTTGACTTCAACAAAGGAGGCAACGACTGTATAGACTTTAAATCCTAAAGGCAGTGTATAGACATTGAAGAACAACAACCAATGTATGGACTTTACAATGCAAACAACAATGTATAGACTTCATGTAAAAGCCCAATGTATAGACATTGAATTCGAAGACCAATGTGCAGACTTTGGATTTGAAGACCAGTGTGCAGACTTCAAGTTTAAATGTGGATGTACAGACTTCAGGTGTGAAGACGATTGTGCAGACTTTAGGAAATCAAGCGATGTGTAGACTTGAAGCTCCACGATGGATGTATAGACTTCAAATATCAAGACGCTAAGGAAGACGGACAATGTACAAACTTGCTGACAGACCGATGTACAGACTTTGCTCAAATGCATGAGACGCTAACTGAGACACTGGACTCTGTACAGACTTTGAGCGATGTATGGGCTTCAAAGAAGTTGGCGATTCAATGTACAGACTTGATGAAGCGAAGCCAATGTACAGACTTAATGTGTAGCTGAAGCCTTGAACGTAGGAATAGGCTGGAGTGTATTGACATCAGGCTTCATAACCGAATGTTCAGACTTCGCCTAAGAAATGTAGGGAAAGACCCCAGTGTATAGACTTTGCCTTGAGCGAAAGGTAAGTGATGAATGTATAGACTTTCACGATGTGTAGACTTGGATACGTGAAAGCTACAGTGAAGGAATGTACACACTTGACCGAATCAAAGGCAAATCGAGTGTACAGACTTCATGCCATGAGACGCTGAAAGAGACAGTCCAATGTACAGGGTTATGAAGACTGATGCATGAACAGTAATGCATAGACTTGCATGAGACGCTCGAATGTATAGACTTAGGAGCATATGACACGGCTGTACAGACTTAGAATATGAAGACTGATGTACAGACTTCATTAACAATGCATGAATGAGACGTTGTATACACTTAGCCTAATACAATGTATGCGACTGACGCTGTACACACTTAGCCTAAGACATGCATGAGACTGACTCTGAACACACTTAGCCTAAGACAATGTGTGGACTTTATCTATCATGGACAATGTATAGACTCAATCAATTGGAAGAGATTCCAGTGTATAGACTTGAGTTCTTAAGCATGACTGCTGAAGGAGTCGGCCCATCAGAGGATGTGTCGACCCATGACATATGAGAAATGTAAACAGCAGTGAATGGAATGTGAATGGAATGCAAAGAGCACGCAGAGGCAGTATAGACTTTGAATCCAATGCACACGGCTGACAGACTTGAAGTGAACTGAATGAACATGATGTACAGACTTCAAGGCTTGAATGCAAATGATGTAATGCACAGAAATGCACTTTGTTTATTGCAATCATCAAAACAAAATAGCATTGCTATCATCAAAATATAATATCAATCATCAAAACACAATAGCATTGCTATCATCAAAATACAATATCAAATGCACTCAAATGCACTCACTGTCTTGCTATCATCAAAACCAAATAGCATTGCTATCATCAAAGCAACATAGCACATGCTTGTGCCTAAGGGGCACAACAATAAGGAAATACGGTCTACCTTCGCTACTAGCTCGAGCTTTTAGCGCAACGGTTGTGGCATGATCCTGTAAACATCACTCTCACTATAGGGTTAAAGGAGACTAAAAGGTATGCTCTGATACCACTTGTTAATGAGTTACCAGAAGATCCAAAGGGGGGTGAATTGATCTTTAAAGCTTTTTGGCCAATTTGAAAAATGTGTGAGGCAAATAGGGCTGGAATGCAGGTCAAACACTTAATCTGCAAGAGTATACGCCCTAATCAACTTGTGCAAATCATTCAAGCGGAAGCAATTCAGACGATTTGGAGCACAATCACACAAGAACACAAGCAAACTCACAACACCGGGAATTTTAGGTGATTCGGTCTGCAGACCTACGTCCACCCCACACTCTAACCAGAGTGTGGCTTCTGTTGATACACAGCTTAACCGCTGGGCCTCACAGCTTGCCTACAAACGCTGATTCACATCTTAGACCACTGGCATTACAGCTTACTCCTTCTGCTGACGAACAGCTTGGATCACTGGGCCTTACAGCTTAGCCGACCAGAGGATTCGATCCTCTGCAACTGCTGAGTGACACAGCTTGCTCTGCTGACTAACAGCTTGAATAAAAATGAAAATGAGGAACATGAACAATGGAATATAGCGACTGAAAGCTGGCAATAAAACCCGATGGATATCGCTCACGCAGGAGCAAACTGGCCTGGATTTGATCCAAGTGCCAGTGAACAGACATCAAAGATTCTTCCCTCGATCTCACTCTCTCTTCAACTGTTCTTTCAATCTTACGAGCTCCTCTTTCTTCTTTTTCTATCTCTGATCTTCTCTTCATTTCTTTGATTCCTCTTCTCTTTCTTTCTCAGATATCTCCTATTCGTGCTCTTCTCTTCTGTTTCTCGTATATCAATCTCCTCAGAAAAAGGGTTTATATATGACTTCAGTCTCGGACCCACGTGCTCACGCATTGGGCGTGTGGAGGGAACACTCCCGCCCAAATGCTTCCAGAAGGCTCTCAGCCACGTGTCCAAATCTGGGCACTGTAGCTTTCACGTGGCAGTCATCTGTCAGGGACCATCCACCTTGGATCACGTGCCCTTCTTAATAGTCACGAGCAGTTGACTTATCAGTCTGTCAAGACATATAATCATCAGACAATTATGGAGATTGTATAGACTTGCTGAGACATCAAAGCAACCGTGCATAGACTCAACATACATATGCACGGACTTAGTTTGGTCTCATAGCAATCATGTGCACGGACATGATCAACATACGAGCAGACATGCACAGACCATGTTGAGACACAAGACAAGAATACACCGACTTATACGCACGCATTGATGAGAATAACACAGACTTGTATGCATGCAGCAGTGAGAGAAGAACCGAGTTCGGTTTTGCATACGCAAAGTATGCACCGACTAGATTCATGCACAGACAAACACTTCAATGACTTGGTCACGTGCAGCCACAGAGATTGCACCGACTTAATGAGACGGTAAACAGATAATGTATCGAGTATGAGAATGCAAGACGACCAATGCACCGACTTATTGTGAGAGTAAGCAGGACCTACACCGAGGGGATCGTGCAAGAAGAAGTATTGCATAGACTCACTATCGTGCAGCACCAATGTTTGCACCAACTTGATCGAAAGTGCAACATTGAGTTGCACCGACTCAAAACATGCAAAGGCTAGGAATGCACTGACGTTGAAAACTCCTTACACTTAAGCTTGCATCGACTCAATGTGCCTCAGCACAGAATGCATCGACTTCTATTCGTGCATGACCAAGAGTTGCACAGAAATAATGAAAGCCACGATAGAAGATGTAATGACACTGTGACTCTTGGACTTAGAAATGCAACGACTTAGCTCTACTGCATGACTTAAATGCACAGGCTTATTTCGCTAAGTATGCAACACATGCACGTTCTAGGTGCAGCCTAGCGAACATATGCATCGACTTAATGCAGAGCAAACATGACTATGCACAGACTATGCTAAGCTAATTAACTAAGTGTGCATAGGCTAACTTCAGAATGAACATGCACTACAATGCAATATGATGATGCAGAAGACAATTTTATGCATTTAGATTTCACCATGATTCATAGATTGTTATTATCAAAACCAGGGTCCAACAAGACCCTCGAACCCAACTTCTTTAAATTTAAACTAATTACATTTACAAAATACACTTTAGAGCGCTGGGCCCAAACCAGGTATCCGATTTGGATTCCGCCAGTTCTCACAAGTCACTTTTACCTCCCAGGTCGTGTTGGAATGATCGACACGCCGACCAGACATGTATTTCAGATTTTAGACCCCCGGACCCGACTTCTTTAATTTTAAACTAAGTGTATTTACAAAATGTACTTTGGAGTGCTAGGCCCCCAAAAAGGTATCCGATTTGGATTCCGCCAGTTCTCACAAGTCACTTTTATCTCCCAGGTCCTGTTGGAACGATCAGCACGCCGATCAGACTGGAAGTTCAAATTTTAGACTCCCCAACCCCTAGTTATCTATCTTTCAAATTAATTACATTTAGAGACTGCACTTTTGAGCGCTGGGCCCAAACCGGGTATCCGATTTGGATTCCGTCAGTTCTCACAAGTCACTTTTATCTCCCAGGTCTGGTTGAAAAGATTGGCATGCCGATCAGACCGGTATTTTAGATTTTAGACCCCCGGACCCGACTTCTTTAGTTTAAAACTAAGTGTATTTACAAAATGTACTTTTGAGCGCTAGGCCCCAAACCGAGTATCCGATTTGGATTCCGCCAGTTCACACAAGTCACTTTTATCTCTTAGGTCCTGTTGGAATGATCGGCACGCTGATCAGAATGGTATTTCAGATTTTAGACCCCCCCAACCCCTAGCTATCTGTCTTTTAAATTAATTACATTTAGAGACTACACCTTTGAGCACTGGGCCCAAACCGGGTATCCGATTTGGATTCTACCAGTTCTTACAAGTCACTTTTTATCTCCTAGGTCCTGTTGGAATCATCGACACGCCGATCAGATCGGTATTTCAGATTTTATGCCCCCGGACCCGACTTCTTTAATTTTAAACTAAGTGTATTTACAAAATGCACTTTTGAGCGTTAGGCCCCAAACCGGGTATCCGATTTGGATTCCGCTAGTACTCACAAGTCACTTTTATCTCCCAAGTCCTCTTGGAATGATCGGCACGCCGATCAGACCGATATTTTAGATTTTAGATCTCCGAACCCAACTTCATTAATTTTTAACTATGTGCATTTACAAAATGGACTTTTGAGCACCGGGCCCAAATTGAGTATCCGATTTGGATTTCGGCAGTTCTCACAAGTCTCTTTTACCTCCCAGGTCGTGTTGGAACGATTAACACGCTGATCAGACATGTATTTCTGATTTTAGACCCCCGGACACGACTTCTTTAACTTTAAACTAAGTGTATTTACAAAATGCACTTTTGAGCGCTAGGCCCCAAACCGGGTTTCCAATTTGGATTCCGCCAGTTCTCACAAGCAAATTTTATCTCAAAGGTCCTGTTGGAACGATCGGCACGCCGATCAGACTGGTATTTTAGATTTTAAACCCCCCAACCCCTAGTTATCTGTCTTTTAAATTAATTACATTTACAAAATACACTTTTGAGCGCCGAGCCCAAATCGAGTATCCGATTTGGATTCCGCCAGTTCTCACAAGTCACTTTTATCTCCCATGTCCTGTTGGTTCGATCGGCACGCCGATCATACCGGTATTTCAGATTTTAGACTCCTCAACCCGACTTCTTTAATTTTAAACTAAGTGTATTTACAAAATGCACTTTTGAGCGCTAAGCCCCAAACCGGGTATCCGATTTGAATTCTGCTAGTTCTCACAAGTCACTTTTATCTCCTAGGTCCTGTTGGAACGATCGGCACGTCGATCAGACCGGTATTTCAGATTTTAGACCCTCGAACCCGACTTCTTTAAATTGAAACTAAGTGCATTTACAAAATGCACTTTTGAGCGCTAGGCCCAAATCGGGTATCCGATTTGGATTCCGCCAGTTCTCACAAGTCATTTTTATCTCCCTGGTCCTGTTGGAATGATCGACACACCGATCAGATCGGTATTTCAGATTTTAGACCCTCGGACCCGACTTCTTTAATTTTAAACTAAGTGTATTTACAAAATGCACTTTTGAGTGCTAGGCCCCAAACCGGGTATCCGATTTAGATTCCGCCTGTTCTCACAAGTCACTTTTATCTCCCAGGTCCTGTTGGAATGATCAGCACGCCGATCAGATCGGTATTTCAGATTTTAGACCCCCCAACCCCTAGCTATCTCTCTTTTAAATTAATTACATTTAGAGACTGCACTTTTGAGTGTTGGGCCCAAATTGGGTATCCGATTTAGATTCCGCCAGTTCTCACAAGTCACTTTTTATTTCCCAGGTCCTGTTGGAATGATCGGCACGCCGATCAGACCGGTATTTCAGATTTTAGACCCCCGGACCCGACTTCTTTAATTTTAAACTAAGTGTATTTACAAAATGTACTTTTGAGCGCTAGGTCCCAAACCGGGTATCCGATTTGGATTCCGCCAGTTCTCAAAAGTCACTTTTATCTCCCAGATTCTGTTGGAGCGATCGACATGTCGATCAGACTAGTATTTCAGATTTTAGATCCTCGAACCCAACTTCTTTAATTTTTAACTATATGCATTTACAAAATGGACTTTTGAGCGCCGGGCCCAAATCGAGTATCCGATTTGGATTCCGCCAGTTCTCACAAGTCTCTTTTATCTCCCAGGTCATGTTGGAATGATCGACATGCCGATCAGACATGTATTTCAGATTTTAGACCTCCGGACCCGACTTCTTTAATTTTAAACTAAGTGTATTTACAAAATACACTTTTGAGCGCTAGGCCCCAAACCGGGTATCCGATTTGGATTCCACCAGTTCTCACAAGTCACTTTTATCTTCCAGGTCCTGCTGGAATGATCGGCACGTCGATCAGACCGGTATTTCAGATTTTAGACCCCCCAACCCGTAGTTATCTGTCCTTTAAATTAATTACATTTAGAGACTGCACTTTTGAACGGTGGGCCCAAACCGACTATCCGATTTGATTCCGCCAGTTCTCACAAGTCAGTTTTATCTTCAGGTCCAGTTGGAACGATCGGCACGCCGATCAAAATGGTATTTCAGATTTTAGACCCCCGAACTCAACTTCTTTAATTTTAAACTAAGTGTATTTACAAAATGCACTTTTGAGCGCTAGTCCCCAAACTGGGTACCCAATTTGAATTCTGCCTGTTCTCACAAGTCACTTTTATCTCTCAGGTCTTGTTGGAACGATCGGCACGCCGATCTGACCGGTATTTCAGATTTTAGACCCTCGAACCCGACTTCTTTAAATTTAAATTAAGTGTATTTACAAAATACACTTTTGAGCGCTGGGCCCAAACCAGGTATCCAATTTGGATTCCGCCAGTTCTCACAAGTCACTTTTATCTCCCAGGTCCTGTTGGAACAATCGTCACGCTGATCAGACCGGTATTTCAGATTTTAGACCCCCGGACCTGACTTCGTTAACTTTAAACTAAGGGTATTTACAAAATGCACTTTAGAGCGCTAGGCCCCAAATCGGGTATCCGATTTGGATTATGCTTGTTCTCACAAGTCACTTTTATCTCCCAGGTCCTGTTGGAACGATCGGCACGATGATCAGACTGGTATTTTAGATTTTTGACCCCCCAACCCCTAGCTATCTAACTTTTAAATTTATTACATTTAGAGACTGCACTTTTGAGCGATGGGCCCAAACCGGGTAACTGATTTAGATTCTTCCAGTTCTCACAAGTCACTTTTTATCTCCCAAGTCATGTTGGAACGATCGGCACGTCGATCAGACCGGTATTTCAGATTTTAGACCCCCAGAGCTGACTTCTTTAATTTTAAACTAAGTGTATTTACAAAATGCACTTTTGAGCGCTAGGCCCCAAACCGGATATTCGATTTGGATTCCGCCAGTTCTCACAAGTCACTTTTATCTCCCTGGTCCTGTTGGAAAGATCGGCATGTTGTGCCCCTATGGTCATTTGAGTCATTCTGTGGTCACTTGGGTAATTCGACATCATTCTATGGTCATATGCATTTTGTGGTAGTCTTGGTTTTGATAATGGCTAAACACTATTAGTCATTGATATTTCCCACTCTCATGTAACTGACATACGTGATGGTTTGATCATGACAGGTACACCATTACATGGACAAGAAAGACAGTGGAGTCGGCAAAGTGAAAGCTCGTGGATCACGCCCAAGCAAGGATGCGAAAACAAGCACAAGTCGACACGCGATATTCGGCTCGTCATCCATATAAGGTCAATGCACAAAGAAGCATAGCCAAGAGAATCCAAGGCCATAAACTCCGTTGATATCTTTTAGACTATCAAGGGAGATGCCACCGACATGCACGGGCTGCTAATGGAGTTGAACGACGGAGCTAGAACGGAAATTGGACCGACCCGGGATAAGCCGGGTTCTGCCCAGCTGGCGGTCAACCGCCAGCACAGGGGCGGTCGACCGCCCCAGCCAGCATCCGCCAGTCTGCAGTCTTTCAGCTAGCGGTCGACCGCCAGCCAGTGGCGGTCGACCGAAATTCCCAGGGATCACCCGAATGCAAGTTTTACAGTAGCGGTAGACCGCCAGGAGCTGCAGGTCGACCGCCAGTCCCGAGCCTTCAATGTTGACTTTGTTTCTAACTTCGAAAAGGGCCATTCAACATGGATTTATTTAATCTAAAAGTCACCTAATCACCCACAAATTGTGGATCTAGTCTGAGGCTTGTCTATAGACCATTCAAGGTCTATAAAACCAATACAAGAGGGTTGGAAACCCCCAATGCTTCAAGTCTTCAAGAGAGATCAAGGGAGGCCATTTTCGAGGTACTGTAGCACCTCCGTGAACAGTACTTCGGGCTGGAGTTCTTCATCCATCCAAGGTGTTTCAAGGTGAGATCTGAAGCAAGCAACCTCCACCAAAGCTAGAAGCACTCAAGGATAAGAAGGGTGATCAAAGGAAGCCACAAAGAGGGTGTTTCAAAAAGGAAATCAAGCTACTCCGGGAAGAAGTTCTTCATCAAATCTTCAAGTGATTGAAGCAACTTCAAGAGGAAATCAACTTCAAGCCAAGTGAAGAAAAAGCTGCAATCATCTTCCTCTTCCTCATCTCAAGGTGATCCATATAAGCTGCAAGGGTGTGTTCAAGGGAAAGGAGTTCGAGTTACTGTAGTTGTGAACAGTACTCTGGGAAGAAGCTCTTCATCATATCTCCAAGTGATTCAAGCTACTTAAAGAGGAGATCAACTCCAAGCCAAGTAAATCATCAGATTCAAACTCCAGCAAACTCAGACAAGATCTTTTCTCTTTGAACATATTTCATATCTTGTTTGAGTATTTTCATATCTTGTTCTTTTCCATTTCATTCAAACATTTGGAACTGAAGATCGTCCCTACCTGTGGTTAGTAGGAAGGCAATCGGAAGCTGTCCGATCTGCGGTGTTGATGTCCCTACCGGCGGTTAGTAGGAAGGCAATCGGTGATCTTTCCGATTTGCGGTTCAGTGCGTGGCACTAGTGAAACCTCACCGGATTTGGTGAGGGGTGGATGTAGGACTGGAGATTCAGTCCGAACCACCTTAAAATCTCATGTGTTGTGGTTTGCTTGTGTGATTGCTTTGTGTTAGATGCATGCTTAGGTTCAATATCTATATTGCATAATCATCTTGTTAAGCAAATCAATGTGTTCTTCGTTTAGCTAGTTATATTCCGCTGCTATTATCATTACCTAGCTATATAGAGGGTTACATTGCGAAAAGAGGGGCAGATCTATTCACCCCTCCCCTCTAGATCCGCTGTCCACTTCACAACAAGTGGTATCAGAGCCTAATCTCTCATTATGGGGTCCAACGACCTTGAGGGAAATGGTGGATCAGCATCTAAGGTTTATTTACTTGAAGGACACTCTGTGAACAGACCTCCTTATTTCACTGGATCTAACTATCCTTATTGGAAACATCGCATGCAGGTGTTCATTCGCGCCCAAGACTACGAACTTTGGCGTGTGATCAGCAAAGGTCCGTATGAGCTTACGGATAATGAGGACTTGTGGACCAATGAACAAATATGGCAATCCACCGTCAACTGGAGTGCTAAACATATCATGCAATGCTCACTCCATCCAGTTGAATTCTCAAGAGTAGCCACCTGCGCAACTGCGAAATTGATGTGGGATAAGCTAGAGGTAATCTACGAAGGAACCTCTCAGGTACGAGAAACAAAAGCCAATATTTTAGTTTCTAAATATGAAATGTTCCGCATGAAGCCTGATGAATCAATTCAAGATATGTATGCTCGCTTAACTGTGCTTACTAATAGTTTAACTGATTTGGGAAAGAAATATACAGAGCAAGAACTTGTAAGAAAAATTCTCAGATCATTAACTCCAGCATGGCACACGAAGGCAACCGTTGTTGAAAAATCGAGAGATCTCACAACCACAAAGGTAGATGAACTCATTGGGTCATTAATGACCTATGAGATCAACCTCAAGAACAAAGAGGCTGAGGCACCTAAGAAGAGGTCCCTAGCTCTTAAAGCAGGACCCAGCGGTCAAGGCTCTTCTGATGAAGGTGAGGATTCGGCAAGTGAGCGAGATGAGGATGATATAGCCATGCTCACACGTAAGTTCAAGAAATTCTTGAGAAAGGAAGGTCAAGGGTAAGAAATAGTTTCAAATCTAATTTTGAAAACTCTAAGAAATCTGACAAAATCATTTGTTATTCTTGCAACAAACTAGGGCATTTCAAGAATGACTGTCCCGACAGATTCAGAAAAGCTGACAAATGGAAGGGCAAGAAGAATAACAAGGCCATGGTGTCCACATGGAGCGATGAAGAGGAAAGTAATGATGGAACTAGCTCCTCGGACAAAGAAAAAGAAGATTTCTGCCTCATGGCCAAAGGTGACGAAGAAATTGAGGTAAATTCTCCATTTGAAGATTATACAATTGATGATTGGGAGGATGCATATATACAACTCATGGGAAAATATGAAATGTACAAAAAGGAAAATAAATCGTTGAAAAAGAAAATCAATTCTTTGGTGCATGATCATGACAAGGATAATAAGAATGCTCTACTTGAAACTGAAATTGAAGATCTTAAGAAAATGATTGAGGATTTGGAAGAAGGAAGAAAAGAAATGGCTGACTTGGAAACTGAAAATGAAAATTTGAGAAATGAGATTGATAGCATTAAGCTAAAAATGCAAACCTATGAAAAGAACAGCAAATTGAGTATTGAAAAATATGATGCCGTCAAACATGTCAACACTCAACTCTTGCAAAACATTGAAAACTTACAAAAAGAATTGAAGGATAAACAACAATCCTTGGAAAATTTTGTGGATGGAAAAGAAAACCTAGATGCTTTGCTAGGTACTAGGATGAATTTTAACAAGGAAGGGTTGGGTTTTGAACCAACAAACAAAAGGCCAATTGGGCTAAAAACAGTCACATTTGTCTCATCTTCCGAAGCCTCCACCTCAAACATAACTCCCACACAAAACCAGCAAAAACAAAATGAGAAAGGAAAAGAAAAGATTGAAGGGGGAGTCACCAACATTCCCAAAAAGCCTGTCCAAAGACCTAAGAAAGGTCGACCTTCCCCGCAGCATAGGTCAACACATTCTTGGCCATTGCATGCTCAATCTTCCAGATATCACCAAAACTGGATTGCACATTCATATAGGCCAACACCACCATACTTTTGGAGAAATTGTGATTCATGTGTTCATCAATCCTATAACTTTTAATCTCCTAGGTGGCAGAACAATCACTCTCAACCCAATAATAACCAATGGCCACAATGGGTTAAGAAGCCAACTTCATCAAACTTTCACAAATTCCAACCAAGAACCTCCAAACATAAAATGAATGTCAAAGTTGAAAAGAAAAGCCAAATCCCTGCTCTAAGCAAACAAAATATGAATGTTAGAAAAGTCTGGATTCCAAAAGAAATGGTTTCATGCTTTGAAAATTTGAAGAGTATGATGGGACCCAAATTTGGTTGGGTTCCAAACACATTTGCTTAATTGCTTGTGCAAGAGTGTCTTGCAGCCATACATAACATGTGGTACCTTGATAGCGGCTGTTCAAGACACATGACCGGAGACAAATCAAAATTTTATCTCTTGGAGAAAAAGGAAGGAGGACATGTCACATTTGGAGGGAACAACAAAGGAAAAATCATTAGAACAGGCAATGTAGGTAAGAACCTCTCCAACTCCATTGGAAATGTGTTGCTAGTTGAAGGTTTGAAATATAACCTACTAAGCATAAGTCAATTGTGTGATAAAGGTCACAAAGTTTTGTTTGATTCTCATGAATGTAAAATCTTTGAACCAAAATCTGACAAGGTAAAATTTTCTGGTAAGAAAGTCAACAATGTTTACATGATTGACTTAGATGATCCTGCTTATTCAAACCTTTGTCTTGCTGCACCAAAATCTGAAATTGCATGGTTATGGCATCGTAGACTAGGACATGCTAGCTACAATGTCTTGCATAAACTCTTGAAGCATTCAATGGTGAAAGGTTTACCTGAACTATCCTTTAAACAAGAAAATAAATTGTGTGATGCATGTGCCCTACGTAAACAAACTAGAAAATCATTCAAGGGAAGATCTGAAAATACATCATCCAAACCACTCGAGCTAATTCATATGGACCTATTTGGCCCAACCAGAACTGCTAGTTTAAGTGGTAGAAAATATGGATATGTCTTGGTGGATAACTTTTCTAGGTTCACATGGGTTTTCTTTCTCACACATAAGAATGATGCTTCGAGTTTCAGGCACTCTACATGAAGATAAAGCAGGACGGTGAGTTTAAAATTTCCAAGATTCAATCTGATCATGGTGGTGAATTTGAAAATGATGATTTCTATAATCTCTGCAGGGCTGAAGGCATTTCACACCGATTCTCTTCACCAAGAACGCCGGAGCAAAATGGTGTAGTTGAAAGAAGAAACCGAACACTTGTAGAGATGGCAAGAACCATGCTTGCTGAACGGCAACTTCCAAGGAGATTTTAGGCTGAAGCGGTAAATTCGGCATGTTACATTATCAACCGCTCTATGGTAAGGCCACACACCAAAAAGACTCCTTATGAGTTGCTGAAAGGTAAAAAGCCTTCTCTCTCACATATGAAAGTGTTTGGGTCAAAATGCTTCATCCACAACAATGACAAAAGATACTTAGATAAATTCGAGCCCAAGAGCGATGAAGGTTTCCTTGGATATTCTGATAGATCTAGGGCTTATAGAATTTACAATATCAAAAATCAAACTGTGGAAGAATCACCCCATGTTTCCTTTGATGAATATCATGATTCTAACAATGATAACTCTTGCAGGAAAAACGATGAAGATGGGGAATTCCTAAGCATAAGGGACAAGAGTGATCCTCCACAAGAAGAAATAAAAGAAGATGGTGACCTAGCTGAATCAAGCAATGCAAGGAATCAAGCTCCAGAGAAGGTAACGATTCTACAAACATTAGAATTCTTAAGGATCATCCCTTGGAGAATGTCATTGGTAGCTTGAATGACCCACCTAGAACTAGGTCACATTTTAAAATTGTGGAAGAATTAGATCAACTTGCTCTTGTCTCGCAGCATGAACCCAAAAATATTGATGATGCTTTAAAAGATGAAAACTAGATAAATTCCATGCAAGAAGAGTTAAACTAGTTTGAAAGAAACAAAGTTTGGCATCTTGTTCCTAGACCTTTATTACAATCTGTCATAGGCACTAAATGGGTTTTTAGGAACAAACTAAGTGAGGATGGCAAGATAATAAGAAACAAGGCTAGATTGGTGGCTCAAGGGTATAATCAAAAGTTTGGGGTAGACTTTGATGAATCTTATGCCCCTGTTGCTAGACTCGAAGCCATCAGAATTTTACTTACCTTTGCATGCTCCCTTAGAATAAAGCTGTATCAAATGGATGTCAAAAGTGCTTTCTTGAATGGCTTGATCAAAGAAGAAGTCTATGTTGAGCAGCCCCCTGGCTTTGAGAATTCTAATAATACAGATTTTATATACAAGCTAGACAGTGCGCTTTATGGACTTAAGCAAGCACCAAGAGCTTGGTATGAGAGACTAAGCTCGTTCCTCATTGAAAAAGGGTACACACGAGGTAAAGTAGATCAAACACTTTTCACAAAGAAGCAAGGTAAGAACATCTTGATTGTTCAAATTTATGTTGATGATATTGTGTTTGGTTCTACAAAATCTGAAATGTGTGAGGAATTTGCTAACCTCATGACTAGCGAATTTGAGATGAGCTTAATGGGTGAACTTCAATTCTTTCTCGGTTTGCAGGTCAACCAAGGAGAAGATGGTTGGTTCATCAGCCAAGCCAAATACATCAAGGAGCTGCTAAAAAGATTTGACATGGCAAACAACAAAATCATTGCAACTCCGATGAGCACCTCAACTTCACTGGATTCGGATGAAAATGGTAAATTAGTGGATGCAAAGGTCTATAGAGGTATGATTGGCTCTTTGCTTTATTTGACTGCATCCCGACCAGATATCCAGTTTAGTGTATGTCTTTGTGCTAGATTTCAAGCCAGTCCTAGAGAATCTCATTTCATTGCCGTCAAACGTATCATTCGATATCTTGCCGGCACTCAAGATTTGGGATTATGGTATCCGTCATCATGTGATTTATCTCTTATATCTTATTCTAATGCGGATTACACTGGATGCAAGCTGGAGCGTAAGAGTACTAGTGGCTATTGCCAGTTTCTAGGCGGGTGTTTAGTTTCTTGGGCCTCCAAGAAACAACACTCGGTTGTCCTCTCAACCGCGGAGGTAGAATATGTTGCTGCGGGGAGCTGTGGCACCCAAGTGTTGTGGATTAAACACCAACTCCAAGACTACTTGGTGGATCTTGGTTGTGTCCCGATTCTATGAGATAACACTAGTGCTATCAACCTTGCAAAAAATCCAGTCCAGCACTCTAGGACTAAGCATATTGAGATTAGGCATCACTTCACTAGAGATGAGGTCGGTAAGAAAAATTTTGAACTGCATTTTGTTGACACTCTAAATCAAATTGCTGATATTTTCACCAAGCCCTTGTATAATGACAGATTTTCAACACTCAGAAGGGAGCTTGGTCTTTGTCGACCTCAGGCCAATATGAATTTGAAATGATGATCATGCTCAATTAGTTGTGTGTCTTGCACGTTGGCATTCATGCATTGTTTATATGTCAATATGTCATTTTGTATATGTGTCGCATTACATGTAGATGCATAATAATTAAATGAGTTCATGATTCATAATGCATTGCATGGTCTGTGTAGCATCCTTTCTGCATGGGCACTGTATATCAAATGTTGATGTATGGAAAGGCAGGTTATGCTTGTCTAGACGCACTCAATATGCGTGAGGTTTCACCTCCGCCAGGTACCATGCGCCATTGTCCCATATAGGCCATATAGTAAGGGGGAGTTGTCGTTTTGCAGCATTTATACATTAGTTTCATATCCATTCTGTTGCATTTAATAAGTGTACAACCATATGTTGGGTCATGCATTTCATGTCTACCAAATTCATGTCCACCCCTGCACGTTTCAGGTCCTTCTCCTCTTGACACTTATCATTACACTTGCTTGCACACATAACTCTTCGCATATCCATTGCATATCCTTAGGGGGCGTTTTGTTGATTCTCATAACCTCTTGAAAACTGCACTTCAGTGGCTTACAGTCTGGTTTGAGTTCACGAGACAGATGGACATATGGTGTAAGAGCTTTCTATTATATGCCCTAATGATTGTCCATTCAATGAAAATGGTTCAGATTTAATGATTTCCTTGTAGTTCTGATATATCTTGTTTGAAATCATCTATGTTCTGAAGCTTTAATAGACCTTAACTAGAGACTGCATATTGTGTTTCGCATGACTATCCTGATATCTGAAAATCCAAACGTCTTGACAACTTTGGTGATACACTCAGGCTTAGTATTGCTTCTAAACATATTGATGAGCTGGAATTCCTGAAAATCATTCTGACAGAGCAATGATATTGTTGCACGGAGAAACATGTCATGTCATCAAAATCAAGTGACAAATGATATGTCATGATGTGCCTCTGTTATCTCTGTCGTCATTCTCTTTGGACTCTAGGCAGAGCACTGGCATAATTGCTGAGAAATATATCCTCTCATCAAAGATATGAGATTGGATATGTCATGACGTGACTTTGCTATCTCTGTTCATCTTGAAGCATGACAGTCAGTCTTACCAAATTCCTAGGAATACTGGCGTCTAAACAACGTGTATTCTTACGGCTTGGAGGCATGTACTAGACTTGATTGCTCATAAAATATGAGTCTTGTGCCTTCAAATGCACATGATATTGATAATCAAACTTGTTGAATTCCTAAAATTCCATGCTTTAGTCATGATTGTTTAGCCTCAATACATGCTTTTGTGTTATTGCCTTTGTCGTTATTGAATATGGATATATAAGACAAGGGAAGGTTAAACACTGTCATGATATGCACCTTTGGTTCATTTCTATTAAATCTTGGATGTAGCTGCTTTTCGAACTCTGTTGATGAATTCGGATTTTATTATATTTGAACCATATATGTTGTTCACAGTCTGTTTCAGGTTTGCATATAATGGCTTGCTCTTCACTCCTTTCAGCTCTAGTCTCCTAGATATTTCACTTTATTATTCCTTTTTACTGTTGGCAAAGGGGAAGAATTCTTTGTGTGAGTCCTTTGTCGCGTTAGCTATGCGTTATGCGTTAGCTATGCGTTATCGCATTGTCTTTGGGGGTTGTGTGAATGGTGTACGGGGGAGAGTCAAAGGGGGAGAATCCATTGCTCATTTTTGTATCTCATATGTGTATATGATGGGGTTTGCATAATTACATAGTATCCATATCTGCATTCATAATTGCATTCACATGCTATTACTATCATGGATCTTGAGCTGCACACAGGTTGCATATGTCATAATCTTTACCATATTTGCCATATTAGATATTTTTGCCATATAGTGACTCACAATGTTGCCATCATCAAAAAGGGGGAGAATGTTGTGCCCCTATGGTCATTTGAGTCATTCTGTGGTCACTTGGGTAATTCGACATCATTCTATGGTCATATGCATTCTGTGGTAGTCTTGGTTTTGATAATGGCTAAACACTATTAGTCATTGATATTTCCCACTCTCATGTAACTGACATACGTGATGGTTCGATCATGACAGGTACACCATTACATGGACAAGAAAGACAGTGGAGTCGGCAAAGTGAAAGCTCGTGGATCGCGCCCAAGCAAGGATGCGAAAACAAGCACAAGTTGACACGCGATATTCGACTCGTCATCCATATAAGGTCAATGCACAAAGAAGCATAGCCAAGAGAATCCAAGGCCATAAACTCCGTTGATATCTTTTAGACTATCAAGGGAGATGCCACCGACATGCACGGGCTGCTAATGGAGTTGAACGACGGAGCTAGAACGGAAATTGGACCGACCCGGGATAAGTCGGGTTTTGCCCAGCTGGCGGTCGACCGCCAGCACAGGGGCGGTCGACCGCCCCAGCCAGCATCCGCCAGTCTGCAGTCTTTCAGCTGGCAGTCGACCGCCAGCCAGTGGCGGTTGACCGAAATTCCCAGGGATCACCCGAATGCAAGTTTTACAGTAGCGATCGACCGCCAGGAGTTGCAGGTCGACCGCTAGCCCCGAGCCTTCAATGTTGACTTTGTTTCCAACTTCGAAAAGGGCCATTCAACATGGATTTCTTTAATCCAAAAGTCACCTAATCACCCACAAATTGTGGATCTAGTCTGAGGCTTGTCTATAGACCATTCAAGGTCTATAAAACCAATACAAGAGGGTTGGAAACCCCCAATGCTTCAAGGCTTCAAGAGAGATCAAGGGAGGCCATTTTCGAGGTACCGTAGCACCTCCGTGAACAATACTTCAGGCTGGAGTTCTTCATCCATCCAAGGTGTTTCAAGGTGAGATCTGAAGCAAGCAACCTCCACCAAAGCTAGAAGCACTGAAGGATAAGAAGGGTGATCAAAGGAAGCCACAAAGAGGGTGTTTCAAGAAGGAAATCAAGCTACTCCGGGAAGAAGTTCTTCATCAAATCTTCAAGTGATTGAAGCAACTTCAAGAGGAAATCAACTTCAAGCCAAGTGAAGAAAAAGCTGCAATCATCTTCCTCTTCCTCATCTCAAGGTGATCCATAGAAGCTGCAAGGGTGTGTTCAAGGGAAAGGAGTTCGAGTTACTGTAGCTGTGAACAGTACTCCGGGAAGAAGCTCTTCATCATATCTCCAAGTGATTCAAGCTACTTCAAGAGGAGATCAACTCCAAGCCAAGTAAATCATCAGATTCAAGCTCCAGCAAACTCAGAAAAGATTTTTTCTCTTTGAACATATTTCATATCTTGTTTGAGTATTTTCATATCTTGTTCTTTTCCATTTCATTCAAACATTTGGAACTGAAGATCATCCCTACCTGTGGTTAGTAGGAAGGCAATCGGAAGCTGTCCGATCTGCAGTGTTGACGTCCCTACCGGCGGTTAGTAGGAAGGCAATCGGTGGTCTTTCCGATTTACGATTCAGTGCGTGGCACTAGTGAAACCTCACCGGATTTGGTGAGGGGTGGACGTAGGACTAGAGATTCAGTCCGAACCACCTTTAAATCTCGTGTGTTGTGGTTTGCTTGTGCGATTGCTTTTTGTTAGATGCATGCTTAGGTTCAATATCTATATTGCATAATCATCTTGTTAAGCAAATCACTGTGTTCTTCGTTTAGCTAGTTATATTCTGTTGCTATTATCATTACCTAGCTATATAGAGGTTTACATTGCGAAAAGAGGGGCAGATCTATTCACCCCTCCCCTCTAGATCCGCTGTCCACTTCACAACACGGTACGCCGATCAGACTGGTATTTCAGATTTTAGATCCCCGAACCCAACTTCTTTAATTTTTAACTATGTGCATTTACAAAATGAACTTTTGAGCGCCGGGCCCAAATCGAGTTTCGATTTGGATTTCGCCAGTTCTCACAAGTCTCTTTTACCTCCTAGGTCGTGTTGGAATGATCGACACGCCGATCAGACCTGTATTTCAGATTTTAGACCCCCGGACCCGACTTCTTTAATTTTAAACTATGTATATTTATAAAATGCACTTTTGAGCGCTAGGCCCCAAACCGGGTATCCGATTTAGATTCTGCCAGTACTCACAAGTCAATTTTATCTTCCAGGTCCGATTGGAACAATCGGCGCATCGATCAAACTGGTATTTCATATTTTAGACCTTCCAACCGCTAGTTATCGGTCTTCTAAATTAATTACATTTAGAGACTGCACTTTTGAGCGCTGGGCCCAAACCTGCTATCCGATCTGGATTACCCCAGTTCTCACAAGTCACTTTTATCTCCCAGGTCCTGTTGGAACGATCGGCATGCCGATCAGACCGGTATTTCAGATTTTAGACCCCCGGACCCGACTTCTTTAATTTTAAACTAAGTGTATTTACAAAATGGACTTTTGAGCGCTAGGCCAGAAATCGGGTATCCGATTTGGATTCCGCCTGTTCTCACAAGTCACTTTTATCTCCCAGTTCCTGTTGGAACGATCGGCACGTCGATCAGACCAGTATTTCAAATTTTAGACCCCCCAACCCCTAGTTATATATCTTTTAAATTAATTACATTTAGATGCCTCGTCCCCCAACCACCATCGTGTCCTGCTCCCGTTTGATGCCTCGTCTGCTGATGTGCACATGTCCCCGGGTGGATGGCCACCCCAGGCGTGCTCCAGATCGCCGGCCATTTGCTGTCGCCGGTTACACTCCAGTTACTTTGCCCCTTGTTTTGGGCTTCACTTTAGGTTTGCTCTTGTTGCCGTAATGGGCCCCCCCCACAAGCTGTATTTGGACTCCTCCTTTCCTTTGTTGAATGCCCCCCCTGACCTTCGTGGTCCCTTGTACCCCCATCTCCCTTTCTTTCCTTTTTGCTTAATATATATTAAATCTTCTTGTAAGGTGGCCGGGGTCGAGTTTCTCCCCCTGCCTCTTGCAAGTATGGCTTTACTTAAAAAATTTTTAATTACATTTAGAGACTGCACTTTTGAGCGCTGGGCCCAAACCGGGTATCCGATTTAGATTCCGCCAGTTCTCACAAGTCACTTTTATCTCCCAGGTCCTGTTGGAACGATCGGCACGTCGATCAGACCGGTATTTCAGATTTTAGACCCCCGGACCCTGTAGACACGCCAAAATTGACGTTATTGTGAGTACATCTCATATTACCTTATAATACCTCAATTTGAACCTCAAATTATCTTATTTGAGTGATTTTATAAATTTTTGCTTGGATTTTCCACTTTTTCCTATTTTTTTAATTTTTCAGAATTTTTCTGGAATTTTCTAGGATTTTTCTCTATTTATCTGGGCTTCAACGAATTAACGTCAGGAACCCTGGACGCTATTTAATAGGCGGCTGAAAAAGTGAATGCTATTTCCTTTGTTGACAATTACCAAAATTTTTGAAATTCATGATATGCGCCGTTACTGAAGGACACTATTTGTTTATTATCTCAGAAAATTAAGAATTGGCGCCTGCAAATATGGGCGCTATTTGGAAATCTTATTTTGCTAATTTCTAAAAATCAAGAATAAGCGTCCGTTCATGTAGATGCTATTTGGAAATCTTATTTTACTAATTTCTGAAAATCAAGAATGAGCGTCTTCCCATCGGGACGCTATTTGTACAATGATTTTGGTAACATTTAACTTTCCTTAAAATAGATCAAGAATTAGCATCCTCTTGTGTAGCCGTTATTTCTAAATAACGTCCATTTACACAGACGCTATTTTCCTTGCCATTTCTGGAGATTTTATCAATTCAGAAACTCTAAATTTGCGTCCGGTATACCAGACGCTATTTATTCTTTAAATTTAGAAATTCCCAAATTTTCTAAAAATGCCTTGGAATAAGCATCTGTGGTGGTGGATGCCAATTCAAAAAGCGTCCAGGGTGCTAGGCGCCATTTTTATGAGATTTTCAGATTCGGCCGCAGCCCTTCCTTCCCCGTTTTGCCACCTGCTTCATTGGGATTCTTTCCCAGTTTTATCACCTTCCGTCGAATTAACTTTCCCAAAAATCAACTCCCCATCTTTTCTTATAAATAGAGCCATGCGGGTCTCTCCACGGGGGGCGATTCTTGTTAAGACGGGGAGGTGCTGCCGGTACGTCGGTTGAAGGAGGGAGCTCTGCGCATAAGGCTTCATCCATCCGAGCCTTCCTCCGAGCACACATCAAAGCCCAGGGTCCCTTTTCCCCTTTTTTAATTCTTTTGTTCTATTCCTTTTATTTTTTTAACTGTATGCATACATATCATCTTCTTTCACATATTTTTCTCCCTATCTCAACCGCGTTGAGAGCACCTCCCACAGTGCACACTTGCACACTCATTTCCTATCATTCATCAATTTATCCCCCACCCTTTGCATTGTGGTTTAAAGGGCCAATGTCCAGCAGGTGTGTTCATCTCCATGCCATTCACGTTAGATATTTCTATTGGGATTTGATGCTACACATTGAGTTCTAATTCAATTATTTTTATTGGTGTTTGTATCTCTTGCAAGGGTAATCAAAGAAGACTCTCTTCATTGACCGGCCGATCGGAAGAGAAGGAAGTCGTCCCACAATCTCCCCCGCACATCTTTTGAGGCAACCCCTCTGGCGATCACCTTTCCACTCTTGCATCCACGCATGCTCCCGTTTCTCCCCCTTTTCCCATTCTTATTGCATATATTTCTTTATTTATTATTTAGTGGATTTTCCATGATCTACAAATTGGCAATCACGGTGGGACTTCCTACTGTTTTCTTTGATTACCCACGCATTTTGAATTGACGTCCATTCATCTGGACGCTTATTACTTTTAGCGCCTCACCCAGCAGGCGCCATTTGTTTGTCATTTATTGATTAACTGAAATTTGTATGATCTGCGTCCTATTGGGAAGACGCTATTCATATTTTCATTTCTGCCAATTTTGTTATCTGCGTCTCCCCCGACAGACGCTATTTTTGTTTACACATTTTTAAGAGAAAATCATTTTGAATCTGCGCCCGGATTGGTAGACGCCATTTCATTTAGCGTCCTGCACCCTGGATGCCATTTTCCTGTTTGTCACCATTTCCCATGGTTGCATTGTGCGATTGGCTATTTCTTGTTCCTGTTACTGTCATACTGTCGCTTGCTTTCATTCACTGCTTGAACATACACTTGCTTTCACTTGCACTCTGAGCATGTATTGCTACTAACTGAACATACACTATTGTAGTGACTGGCTTCACAGTCCTCTTACCATAACACATTACATCACTGATTGACCGTGCTCTTGCTACTTAATTCATATTTCATCATTATGCTGTTACTATGCTACCACCTGTTCCTGCCACCCCATGTTACATGTTCATTCATCTGTTGCGTATAGCTCATTGATGCACTTCCTATTATAGTGATTGCATGCCTAAAATTTTCCTGTGATCCCCGTTATCATTTGCATATCCATTTGTTGTCGCATTCAGTTTGCATATCCTATTGTATTTATTGTATTTACATTCCCCATTGCATTTCACTTGCATATCACGTTTCTATCATTTGCATTTCACGGTTCCACATATCATTGTTATATATCACTGTTGCATATTGATCACTGTTCATATCATTAGCATTTATGCTTGTTCTGTGGGTTTTCTCCCTATATTCTTTTGCATTAGCATTTGCATCCAGCGGCATATTGGTTTGGGAGACCTCCTCTCCCCACACTTTCTAGGAGCCACACCCCCTTCTTGGACTTATAGGCGCCCTGTATCGAGCATTCCGTCTCATGGACTGGCACCTATTTGTCTAAGACCTCCGTAAGTCCCCGCACCCGTGGATTCCCTCACGGAAGCTTGGGCAGGTTGTACCTTTGAAGTCCCAGGTTTAGTTGGCCTATGCATAGTGAGAGAGTGTTCTTAGTTGGCATGGAAGCGAACTTACATTGAAACTAGGTTCCTCACTTGTGTGAATCACTCCGAAGTTTGTTAAAAATCATTTAATTCACCAAGGTTCAGACAATAAAAAATCAACGGTAACCATTCCAACTTGTGTGCTTCTTTGCAAATTGTTTTACTTGAACTTTGATTGCATAATGGCTTACCTTGATAGACAAAATAACATGTTTAATCTTAATTATGTTCATGAGGATTCACAACCTAGCACATCCTATACTCCTCAATTTCAACATGTCCATCATGATCCTCACCATAACTCCTCCAAGGGACCACGTCCTCATTCCTATGGTCATGCCCGACCCATGGGCAATGTCCGATACCATGGTCCCCCACATTCATTGCAAGCCACTACTCCTGCGGGACCATCTCCTCCTGACGATGAGAGGGTCTCCCAGATCCTGTATGCATTAGATCATCTCACCCCTTAACAAATCCAGGCCCTTAAGGCCGCTGTTGAGGGTGTACCTTATTCTTCTCATTCTCCTTCTACTCCCATTCGGGTGGCCCATCACCCACCTCCTTCCGCTCCCAATCGGGTAGCCCATCACCTATCTCCTCCTATTCACACTTCTCCTCGGGCGGTCCAATACCCGCCTCCTTCTATTCATCCTCCTTCACGGCCCCAAGGCCCATTTATTCATTGCAACCCGGCCCGACTGGGTCCTTATTCGGGTCAGCCCATTACTTCCCCTCCACGGCCTTTTTATGTGGCCCCGCCTTCAAGGCCCTGCCAACCCTCTACTGCTCAAGTTACACCCCTCCATCAAACTCTTCTTGAAAAAGTCACTTCGTTGGAGGAACAATTAAAGAGGGTTACGAGCCCACGGCCCGCTCCTCCTACCCCAGTCAATCCCCGTTATGTTGCTCTGAATGACATTACCAAGATGGAAAGTGATTGAAAGGATAGGAGAGACGACTACGACGTCGACATTTCAAGCAAGCAAGAGCCGACAGGTTTCAACGTTCAAGTGGACGCTATCCATCCTCCACCCATTCACCCCATTCACTCATATGGCCCTCCACCTCCACATCCGCAATATCATTACATTCCACCACCCACATATACGCCTCCGCTACGGTGTCCACTTGAGCCTGCTAATGAAGAACCGGTGATTGAAGAATTCGAGGCGGCATACGATGAAGCTCTACAAGCACCCCTTTCGAGTTTCCTTCGCTTCCCTCTCCCTCCGCCACCACTGGATGAACCCCCTGCTCAAGACGAAGCCCCCGTCCCCAATCCAACCCCCGTTTCTAAAACTTACTGGTGTTACGATGATGGGTCGATACTTCAATCACCCATACCGCCGCATCTTGAGTCTCCTTCTGCCCCTAACACCGTTCGCCCCGCTCGGCATTTCCTCCGCACCAAACCTTCACCAATTACACCTCCACCCAATACACCATTAGCCTCCACGCTATCGACCTCTGCCGAGCCCTCCGCCAAACCTTCCACTAAACCTCCACTCATTAAGCCATTAGCCTCCACAACACTAGCCTCCAGCAAACTCACCATCGAACTTTCCTCAATTAATCTCCCATTACCGCTACCTCGGCCCTCCATTATACCTTTAACTCGTAACTTAGCCACTCCTACTCCACCACTTAACCCTTCACCTTTACCCATGGTTAATCCTGAGCAGGATCTGACTCTTTTTGCACTCTAGCCAACCCTGACTGCCTCCGAGCAAAGGGGGATGCTCGACGTGTTTGAATCTCTGTTTCCACTCACCCATTTGCCAACACCTTCCATTACACCACCACCCATGGAGCCTTCCGTCTCTGCTTCACCTTCCTCTACCACGCGGAATGGGGGGGCTTTTGTCAAGCAGATGTGCCGAAGATGATCAAGAGTCGGACAGGAAGGATTTGGCCACGACCGTGGTATTCAAGATGCAAAAATTTGTTTGCCGAATGCCGGTCTGCGTTTTCATTCCGAGCATGGTTGAAGAGGCCAAGTCCCCGCCGCTGCTCGCCAGAAGAGAATGTCAAGCGCTGATGCCGTATAAGTCTACGCCCAAGGGCCGGGCAGGGCACCCCTTGTTCCAACTTTTCAATCTCAAACCCATTCTTCCGTACAAGGGGCAAACGCTCATGTTGTTCAATGCTCTTCATACGCCACAATCCTTGGGCATGATGACGCTTTTGATCCCAACTCTTCAGCTCTCTCACATTATTGCTCGTCGCTCTCCAAGAGAGTTGTCATTTTTTATTGAAGCTTCGTCGTGGGCTTTCGCTTTATCTATTGGGCCAAGTGGCTATACACTTTCACTACAGTGGCAGGGCAATTATTCTTCCGCTAAGGGGCCTTCCGCTACCCTCTCCACTTTCCATCCTACTTCATCCACACTCTTGTCTATCACAAATTCCTCAAGGGCCACTCCAGGGGTAAGGAGGAGGATCTCATCTCCTCGCCCTTCACGTTCTGTGCATCTCATGCATTCCATGCATTCATTGCATCCATTTTATCGCATCCGCATGCATTTGCATTCTTTCTTCCCCGGGTTTCCGGACCCGTATCTTCACCGCCTTCCGGAACCTCTAGATCTTCCGCATTTCCCATCTTATTCATCTTTATCCTCAGGATCTTCGGGTCCCCTTACACTGCCCGGGCATTGCACCCTCTCCAATCTTTTCTCAGAGCATCGCGCCCCTTTTCAACTCTTCCATCCGGACCCTCCGGATTTCTCCCTTGTCCTTCTGGGGCATCACGCCCCATGGTGTCTCATCCTTCCGGAACCTCCAGACCTCTCACTTTGGGCATCACGCCCCTCTACATCCTCACAACCGGGTCCTCCGGGTTTCACACTAATTTTTCCCGGGCATCATGCCCTTTCTGATTCTATTCCTCCGAAACCTCCGGATTTCCATTCTAGGGCGCCGCGCCTCTCCACACCTCCACTTCCAGACCCTCTGGATCTTTCTCTCCTTCTAGGGCATCGTGCCCTTTTCTACCTTCCTCCTCTGGAACCTCCGGACTCTCTTTCCTTCCTCCTAGGGCATCGCGCCCTTTTCTATCTTCCTCCTCTGGAACCTCCGGATTCTCCATCTTACTCTCTCTATCTTCTTCCAGGGCATCCCGACCCTTCTGATTCCATTCCTCCGGAATCTCTGGACCCTCCATCTTTCCTCCAATTCATCCTCCTGCTCCTCCGGGACATCACGTCCTTTATCCTCTTCTTCCTTTTTCATCATCTTTTTGCATATTTCTTTCCAGGGCATCGTGTCCCTCGATATTTTCTCCCTCCGGAGCCACCAGATTCTCCTTCCCATCATGATCCTCCTCCTTCACCTCCGGACCCTCCGGATCCTCCTCTCTCCATTTACCAATTTCTCCTCATGATCCCTTCTGATCCCGGGTCCGACCCGACTTCTTCTACATCTACTGTGCTGGGCATCTGCCCTTTCTCTCACTGCTTTCGAGGCTTTAGTCCTCACTCCTCCTCTTGATTTTTCACTTCTTCTGTAGACTGTTCCATGTGATCAGGGTCTCCGCGCCTTAGCGTGAGAGTTCAAACCCTTGCCTCTCCTCCTTTTCTCCTTATTCGTCTGAGTCTGGCCTTAGTATCACTCCTTCTTGTTAAGCCACTTCAAATCCTTGGCTTTCAATCTTTTATCTGCCATTTGAGGACAAATCCCACGATGATCAACATCGCCTCCGGCGGCAGCTGTTCTAACAAAGGAGCACAACGTAGCATATGGGCGTAAGTACATACTTTTATGATATCATTACCTCATTACTTCACGCATGGTTTTCAAAATGAAGTGCTTCTTAACATGATTAAGAGTGGTAGTCAAGACCTTTATCCTAGGTTTTTATCTTTACTGAATCTCATAAAAGAGTATTTAGGCTTGCTTTTGCGGCACCTTTGGTTATGAGAACCCCGCATTGGGAGTTCAGCATTCCCTCCCGCTTGTTAAGAGCAACCCTCAGCTGGGCACTGCACACACTTCACGGCACCCTTAGCCGGCCTCCTTTGGTGAAGCATCATCGCTGCTTTGGCCATCCCATGAGTATACCTGAAAGTCTTTTCTCTTCTTTACTCGGGTTATTATGAACTCAACTCAAAATTTGACAAAATCTATGAATAAAGGCATGTCAAGAGGGCAAAGTCCCCACAGGGAAAACCCTGGCCGTATGCATGTCAAGGGTCTAAAAAAATCAAAGGCACAAAGCCCCGGTGCAACAGACCACCTCTTTGAGGGGTAGTACCTTGGAAGGAATTCAAGTCCTGATGCCCCCCATCCTGCATAAAGCTTATCCCCAATTATTCTTCTCTTCTCCCTCCGAGGTCGAATGTTTCTCAGGTATGGCCTTAGCAGGGGCACCGTTAACCATGGGCAGTCGTCTATAGGAGGCCACCCTCAAATGCATGCCTAGCTTTGGGCAGTTCTTAGTGAGAGGGGAGGGAACAAGGACCCCCAGCCAGTGGTTTAAATACTCATTTAGTGCTGCACTAGCAATGTCTAAATCAAAATCTAAAAAAATGAATATTTTCAAAAAATTTAAAAAAATTTGAATATTTCACAAAAAATCCAAAAAAAAATTGAATATACTCCAAAATTCCATAAAAATTTGAATATCTTTTCAAAACACATAAAAATTTGCATATTCCAAAATCAAAAAAAATGCATTGTATTTTTCTGATGGTGTTATTTTGTAGGGACACTCTTTGCAATGACTTAAGAGCACGGGATGAGTCCTCTCCACTCATTTCTATCAATCTGTTGATTCTTCCCAATATTCTCATAACATGCCACCCTAGGCATTTTGATTATCATCTCCCTATATCATTCTGATTATTCACGCCAATCTCCTGCCACGCTCGAAGCATCAATCTATTGATTACTCCTGTCGCCCTGCACATCATTCTCCTACAAGGCACTCTTGCCAATTTTTAGCTGGGCATTTTGATCGTTCAGTTCCACATCTTTTAACTGATTAGCCAAGTTGGTCATCCTCATGAAAATGATGCTAAAGCCCTAATGATGAATATGCTTTGATGCCATTTCTTTGATATGCCATGCTTTTGGTATCGTTCATGCTCTACATGCTTAAGTTAGCTACGGCAGCTATACTTCATTTACTTTATACTTCTCTATATCTTGGCTAATGAATTTTGAGTGCAAGAAAGAAGCTCTTGGTCCCACCGACTGGGCATCATCATCCAAGTCCCACAGTGTTTGCACATCATTCTATCTCAGTTCCCTCCATGCTCATTGCTATCACCATCTCCCTGTATGCATTCCTACTATATGTTATCTACGCTATTAGATTATATCAAGGACCTTGTGACTTTGGTAAATCTGGAATTTGAGTTCCCCTTCATCAAAAATAATGATGATTCCAGAGGAGCCTCAGTCACACGGATAGGCCGTTGAGCTGTCTAAGACTGGGGACGATAGTCCCTTTTTGTGAAGGGTTTTTTGCATATTAGTCCCTACAAACTTAGTGAATTGCCGATTAGTTCCTCAAATCTGATTATTATCTTAAAAGTCCGTATAATTTTTAACATTTTATAAATGAATCCCTGTAGTTTGTTGCCGTCCATAGAAAAGAATATTCCATAGAATATTCCATCAAATGTGTGTAAAAAGTCTAAAATACCCCTGTTGAACGTTGACTCTCTCTCTCTCTCTCTCTCTCTCTCTCTCTCTCTCTCTCTCTCTCTCTCTCTCTCTCTCTCTCTCTCTCTCTCTCTCTCTCTCTCTCTCTCTCTCAGAGGGAGGTCGAGGGAGAGGGGATCGGAGGAGGTCGAGGGAGAGGGGATCGGAGGGGAGCTATCCACCGGAGCAGGTGGTTCTGCAGCGGAGGAGCTGTGGCGGGGCAGCAACGAGAGCACCACTTGCGGCTGAGGTTCATGGCGATCCGCGATTGGAGGGGGGTCCGAGGTGGAGGGAGAGGGGACCGGAGGGAGAGGGAGGAGGGGGACTGGAGGGGGGGAGGGGGACCGAAGGTGGAGGGGGATGAAAGGGGGAGAGGAGATGGTGGACTAGAGGGGGAGGGTTACTGGAGGTGAGTTTAGAGACAGAAGAAGAGAGAACGGAGGGAGGGAATGGTTGTGTGCGATGTGAGTGTGTGTGTGAGAAGGAAGAGGGTGAGAGAGCGGTTGCTGCTGGTGGGTTGTGAGTGTGTGGGGAGTATGTGCATGCAAGTGAAGAGAGAAAGGGGGAGGGAACGGGAGAGAGGTGTAGAGAGAATAGAGAGGGGAAGAGAGATGACAGAGAAGGGGAGGTTGACTCCGTAGGAGGGCGGTGCAATGTGTGTGTGTTTGCAGTGTGAGGGGGAGAGAGGAGTGAAGGGTGTGGAGAGGGAGGCGATAGCGGCGAGGGGTGAGTGTGTGCTTGTGCGTGTGCGTGCGGTGTGAGGGTTAGAGAGAAAGAGAGTGAGACGGAGGGGGAGGGGGGAGGGCGGCCGGAGGGGGAGAAGGGAATCGGAGGGTCGGAGGGGGAGAAGGGGGGAGGTCGTAGGGGGGGGAGGGAGGCCGGAGGGGAAGGGCGGCCGGAGGGGGGGAGGGAACGGGAGAGAGGTGTAGAGAGAATAGAGAGGGGAAGAGAGATGACAGAGAAGGGGAGGTCGACTCCGTAGGAGGGGAGGTCGACTCCGCAGGAGGGCGGTGCAACGTGTGTGTGTTTGCAGTGTGAGGGGGAGAGAGGAGTGAAGGGTGTGGAGAGGGAGGCGACAGCGGCGAGGGGTGAGTGTGTGCGTGTGCGTGCGCGTGCGGTGTGAGGGTTAGAGAGAAAGAGAGTGAGACGGAGGGGGAGGGGGGAGGGCGGCCTGCGGGGGAGAAGGGAATCGGAGGGCCGAAGGGCGAGAAGGGGGGAGGTCGTAGGGGGGGAGGGAGGCCGGAGGGGGAGGGGGAGGGCGGCCGGAGGGGGAGAAGAGAATCGGAGGGCCGGAGGGGGAGAAGGGGGGAGGGAGGCAGGAGGGGGAGGGGGAGGGCGGCCGGAGGGGGAGAAGGGGGTCGGAGGGCCAAGGAGGGGGGAGGTCGCAGGGGAGGGGGGCCAGAGGGGGGGGAGGGGGGCGGGGGACCGGAGGGGAGAGGGAGGCCGGAGGGGGAGGGGAAGGGAGGTCGCAGGGGGAGGGGGGAGGGTGGCCGGAGGGGGTAGCGCTGCCACCGACTCCCCATCGCCGCTAGGCCCCGCTGTTCGCCGTCTTCACCACCGTCGGCCACCTTCCCTGTACGTACACACACTCTGGCTGGCCTCTCTCTCTCTCTCTCTCTCTCTCTCTCTCTCTCACACACACACACACACACACACACACACACACACACACACACACACACACACACACACACACACACACACACACACACACACACACACACACACACACACACACACGCATGACTAACTAAGGGCTAGTTAGTCTTTTCCTAATATTGAGTCAACTTAACTCTGGTTTATTTAATTTTTATGGATTTAAAATAACAGTAGGGACTTATTTGAACAACAGAGATAATTATAGGGACTTTTAAGACAATAATCAGATTTGAGGGACTAATCGGCAATTCACTAAGTTTGTAGGGACTAATATGTAAAAAAATCTTTTGTGAATTGGTGCGCGGATAAATGAGCATCGGCTTAGTATCAGCTCACAAAATTGGTTTCTTGACTCAGTCTGGGCAGCTTAACAATATCATCCTTGATTATCTTCTATTTTAATTTGTTTTAACTTTTCCTTTAAACCCAGCATGCATTCATGTAGGACTTTGAATTAACGTTGGAAAATCATTCTGATAAGCTGATTTTTGAGAGTCAAAATGATCTTAATGTTCAAGATGTGAGATATTCATAGCGGGATTGAATCCTCAGTTCGTCGTGTCGCCGATTTTGGGCTTTTTTCTCGAAAACTCATTGTTTGGATTTCTATCCTCTTATTTTCACTCTCTTTTTTTCTTTGATCTGCCTTGGCTGCAGCACGTCCACATTGGCTGCTAACCGCTCTCCAATGGCGAAACCTACGGGTTTGTGACCCGGGGTACTTCCACCGTGCTGGAAGTTGATCATTCCTTTATCTTCTTAGTGCCCGCGTGCACATTCTCTCCTCTTTTATCCAAACATTGTTGATTTCCTTAAAACTTCCCGAGATTGCTCCATCTCGAGCTTCGGATTTAATTCTCATCAAGTGATGTCAATCGCGTGTCTCATCACACCATAGCATCTACTTTTCAGTTTGCTCTGTTCCGTTGTAAAGCAGACGCCAAGGCAGGGTAGTTGTAGACACGCCAAAATTGACGTTACTGTGAGTACATCTCATATTACCTTATAATATACCAATTTGACCCTCAAATTATCTTATTTGAGTGATTTTCTAAATTTTTGCTTGGATTTTCCACTTTTTCCTATTTTTCTAGATTTTTTTGGAATTTTCTAGAATTTTTCTCTATTTATCTGGGCTTCAACGAATTAACGTCAGGAACCCTGGACGCTATTTAATAGGCGGTTGAAAAAGTGAACGCTATTTTCTTTTCTGACAATTTCCAAAATTTTTGAAATTCATGATATGCGCCGTTACTGAAGGATGCATTTTGTTTATTTTCTCAGAAAATTAAGAATTGGCACCTGCAAATATGGGCGCTATTTAGAAATCTTATTTTGCTAATTTCTAAAAATCAAGAATAAGCGTTCGTTCATGTAGACACTATTTGGAAATCTGATTTTACTAATTTCTGAAAATCAAGAATGAGTGTCTTCCCATCAGGACGCTATTTGTACAATGATTTTGGTAACATTTAACTTTCCTTAAAATAGATCAAGAATTAGCGTCCGCTTGTGTAGCCGTTATTTCTAAATAACGTCCATTTACACATACGCTACTTTCCTTGCCATTTCTAGAGATTTTCTCAATTCATAAACTCTGAATTTGCGTCCGGTATACCAGACGCTATTTATTCTTTAAATTTGGAAATTCCTAAATTTTCTAAAAATGGCTTGGAATAAGCATCTGTGGTGGTGGACACCAATTGAAAAAGCGTGCAGGGTGCTAGGCGCCATTTTTCTGAGATTTTCAGATTCGGCCGTAGCCCTTCCTTCCCCGTTTTGTCACCTGCTTCACTGGGATTCTTTCCCAATTTTATCACCTTCCGTCGAATTAACTTTCCCCCAAATCAACTCCCCATCTTTTCTTATAAATAGAGCCCTGCGGCTCTCTGCAGGGGGGGGCGATTCTTGTTAAGACGGGGAGGTGCTGCCCGTACGTCGGTTGAAGGAGGGAGCTCTGCGCATAAGGCTTCATCCATCCGAGCCTTCCTCCGAGCACACATCAAAGCCCAGGGTCCCTTTTCCCCTTTTTTAATTCTTTTGTTCTATTCCATTTATTTTTTTAACTGTATGCATACATATCATCTTCTTTCACATATTTTTCTCCTTATCTCAACCGCGTTGAGAGCACCTCCCACAGTGCACACTTGCACACTCATTTCCTATGATTCATCATTTTATCCCCCACCCTTTGCATTGGGGTTTAAAGGGCCAATGCCCAGCAGGTGTGTTCATCTCCATGCCATTCACGTTAGATATTTCTATTGGGATTTGATGCTACACATTGAGTTCTAATTCCATTATTTTTATTGGTGTTTGTATATCTTGCAAGGGTAATCAAAGAAGACTCACTTCATCGGGCGGCCGATCGGAAGAGAAGGAAGTCATCCCACAATCTCCCTCGCACATCTTTTGAGGTAACCCCTCTAGCGATCACCTTTCCACTCTTGCATCCACGAATGCTCCTGTTTCTCCCCTTTTTTCCATTCTTATTGCATACATTTCTTTATTTATTATTTAGTGGATTTTTCATGATCTACAGACCCGACTTCTTTAATTTTAAACTAAGTGTATTTATAAAATACACTTTTGAGCGCTAGGCCCCAAATGGATATCCGATTTGGATTCCGCCAGTTCTCACAAGTCACTTTTATCTCCCAGGTCCTGTTGGAACGATCGCCACGTCGATCAGACCGGTATTTCAGATTTTAGACCCTCGAACCCAACTTTTTTAAATTTAAACTAAGTGCATTTATAAAATGCACTTTTGAGTGTTGGGCCTAAACCGGATATCCGATTTGGATTCCTCCAATTCTCACAAGTCACTTTTACTTCCCAGGTTGTGTTAGAACGATCGACACGCCGATCAGACATGTATTTTAGATTTTAGACCCCCGGACCCGACTTCTTTAATTTCATACTAAGTGTATTTACATAATACACTTTTGAGCGCTAGGCCCCAAACCGGGTATCCGATTTGGATTCCGTCAGTTCTCACAAGTCACTTTTATCTCTCAGGTCCTGTTGGAACACTCGGCACACCAATCAGATCGGTATTTTAGATTTTAGACCCCCCAACCCCTAGTTATCTGTCTTTTAAATTAATTACATTTAGAGACTGCACTTTTGAGCGCTGGGCCCAAATCGGGTATCCGATTTGGATCCCGCCAGTTCTCACAAGTCACTTTTATCTCCCAGATCCTATTGGAACGATCTGCATGCCGATCAGATCGATATTTCAGATTTTAGACCCCCAGACCTGACTTCTTTAATTTTAAACTAAGTGTATTTACAAAATGCACTTTAGAGCGCTAGGCCCCAAACCGGGTATCCGATTTTGATTTTTATCTCCCAGGTCCTGTTGGAACGATCGGCATGCCGATCAGACCGGTATTTCAGATTTTAGACCCCACAACCCCTAGTTATCTATCCTTTAAATTAATTACATTTAGAGACTGCACTTTTGAGCGCTGGGCCCAAACCGGGTATCCGATTTGGATTCCGCGAGTTCTCACAAGTCACTTTTATCTCCCAGGTCCTGTTGGAACGATCGACACGTCGATCAGACTGGTATTTCAGATTTTAGACCCCCGGACCTGACTTCTTTAATTTTAAACTAAGTGTATTTACAAAATGTACTTTTGAGCGATAGGCCCCAAACCGGGTATCCGATTTGGATTTTGCCAGTTCTCACAAGTCACGTTTATCTCCCAGGTCTTGTTGGAACGATTGGCATGCCGATCAGACCAGTATTTCATATTTTAGACCCTCGAACCCGACTTCTTTAAATTTAAACTATGTGCATTTACAAAATGCACTTTTGAGCGCTGGGCCCAAACCGGGTATTCGATTTGGATTCCGCCAGTTCTCACAAGTCACTTTTACCTCCCAGGTCGTGTTGGAACGATCGACACGCCGATCAGACATGTATTTCAGATTTTAGACCCTCGGACCCGACTTCTTTAATTTTAAACTAAGTGTATTTACAAAATGCACTTTTGAGCGCTAGGCCCCAAACCAGGTATCCAATTTGGATTCCGCCAGTTCTCACAAGTAACTTTTATCTCTCAGGTCCTATTAGAACGATCGGCATGCCGATCAGACCGGTATTTCATATTTTAAACCACCCAACCCCTAGTTATCTATTTTTTAATTTAATTACATTTACAAAATGCACTTTTGAGCGCTGGGCCCAAACCGGGTATCCGATTTGGATTCCGCCAGTTCTCATAAGTCACTTTTACCTCCCAGGTCGTGTTGGAACGATCGACACGTAGATCAGACATGTATTTCAGATTTTAGACCCTCGGACCCGACTTCTTTAATTTTAAACTAAGTATATTTACAAAATGCACTTTTGAGCGCTAGGCCCCAAACCAGGTATCCGATTTGGATTTCGCCAGTTCTCACAAGTAACTTTTATCTCCCAAGTCCTGTTGGAACGATCGGCACGCCGATCAGACCGGTATTTCAGATTTTAAACCTCCCAACCCCTAGTTATCTGTCTTTTAAATTAATTACATTTACAAAGTGCACTTTTGGGCGCCGGGCCCAAATCGAGTATCCGATTTGGATTCTGCCAGTTCTCACAAGTCACTTTTATCTCCCAGGTCCTGTTGGAATGATCGGCACGTCGATCAGATCGGTATTTCAGATTTTAGACCCCCGGACCAGACTTCTTTAATTTTAAACTAAGTGTATTTACAAAATGTACTTTTGAGCGCTAGGCCCCAAACCGGGTATCCAATTTGAATTTCGCCAATTCTCACAAGTCACTTTTATCTCCCAGATCCTGTTGGAATGATCGGCATGTCGATCAGACCGGTATTTCAGATTTTAGACCCCCGATCCTGACTTCTTTAAATTTAAACTAAGTGCATTTACAAAATGCACTTTTGAGCGCTAGGCCCAAACCGGGTATCCGATTTGGATTCCGCTAGTTCTCACAAGTCACTTTTATCTCCCAGGTCCTGTTGGAAGGATCGACACGCCGATCAGACCGATATTTCAGATTTTAAACCCCTGAACCCCAAATTGTATGAATTCTTCTAAACTAAGTTAGTTTTGAAAACACACTTAGTTTTGAATTGAGTTATTTGACAGTCGGGCTCAAACCGGATATCCGATTTGGAATCCGTCAGCTCCCACAACTCACGTCAACCTCGCAGGTCGTGTTGGAATGATCGTCACGTCGATCAGGCTAGTATTTTATATTTTGGACCCCCGAACCCCAAATTTTCTCAATTCTTCTAAAGTAAGTTACTTTTGAAAACTAACTTAGTTTTAAATTGAGTTATTTGAGCATCGGGCTCAAACCGGATATCCGATTTGGATTCCGTCAGTTCTCACAAGTCACTTTCATCTCCCAGGTCCTGTTGGAAGGATCGACAGGCCGATCAGATCGATATTTCAAATTTTAGACCCCCGAACCCCGAATTATATGAATTCTTCTAAACTAAGTTTTGAAAACACACTTAGTTTTGAATTGAGTTATTTGAGCATCGGACTCAAACCGGATATCCGATTTGGAATCCGTCAGCTCCCACAACTCACGTGTAACACCTCGGTTAAATAATAAAATGTAAAGGTAAAATTTTGAATATATATATATATATATTAGAATTAAAGCTATTTACTTGTTATTTAATGACTTCAATGATTTCTCTTAATTAAAGAATATTATTTATTTTGAAAGTGGCTAAATTATATCAATAAAGAAGAATAATTATTTTTCTACAATTACCATAAAAGAAATTTTATATTTCAAGAGATAATCGAATTTTTCATGATAATCTAAATTTTATATGTATATAGATTAAATTAAGTGAATTTCAACCGTAGGCCAAAGTTTGACTAATTTATAAAAATATGAAAAATATATATTCTTGTAGAGAATGAAAAGTTAAAAAATATTGTCAGTTGGGCCGACCCCTAATAAAAATTGGATTAGACTGAATTAAAGAATCAAAAGTTAAAATCGTTGTTTTAATAACTCAAACCACATCAATCTTAAAAGATCAAATTCGAGCTCATTCATTCGAGCCCAAACCAGACCCATTTGATAGATAAACCCTAGTAGCTCATTTCCCCTCTGAAACCCTAGCCTCTAGAAGCTCCCATTCGACGGTGGCGGCGCGAATATGATCGAGTGCGAGTTTTTCGCCGGTTTTTTCTCCTTGGACTCTCGAGTCCAATTCGATCCCTAGAATGACCTATAGGCTCTATAAATAGAGGGCTTTCGCAGCCCTAGAACTCCTTTTGATTTTCCAATAGGTGGCGTGGGCGATCGTGGTCAAACCTAGGCGAATTCGGGCATTTTGTGGCAGCGTGTATTAGGGTTCCGACGAGCGCGTCTTCCCTTCTTCTTCCCAAATCGGTATGTTTCTCTCAGGATAAAATTAAGTAAAATATATCATTTTGTGCGTCTTTAAGCTCTCTTTCATTGGATACTAAAAGCCCTAAAATTCGTGTAGTATCCTGCGAGAATTTTCTATTTTAGTAGAAGCATGTCATAATTAGGGTTAACTATGTTCCAACTTGGTTTAAGTAGGGATTTCAGGCACTAATCATTCAATTGATCATGCCATCTTGTATAAAATTTCATACTTGTTCCATTGATCATAAAAGCCCTAATTTTCATGCTCTATATAGTGCATATTTAGCTATTATTCCCAACCCTAGCCAACCCCGCCGGAGACGGGCAGGGCGAAGGGGCAGCGAACTGTTCTGATATGAGCGGCCATTCGATAGACCGTACATATATATGAACCGCCAGTCTGTGACCGCCTGTGTTATTTGCATTATTACATTTTTTTGAGACAAGCGGCTATGCCAGAATCGCTCAATGAGCCATACGGCCATCTACAGACCCCTCATCTCCTGTCGGGCCCCTGCCTACAGAGTATGAACGGCCTGTGGAGAGACCGCAGAGGCCCTTCAAAGGTTCTGGACGAACCGTTCTTCCCCACAGAATTGTGTTGATTTCGAATTTATCATGTTTTATCTCTAGTTATTTAATCTTCATGGTAGGCTAGCAACCAACATATAAATGGAACATATGGAAGATGAGATTTTATAAACTACTGGTTTACTTTCCATCATGACCTTGGTTTGTTCTTTCAACTAAGTTAATTTCAAATATGAATGCATGAACCGTGTTACTAGGATTGTTTGGCAGTCGTTCTACTCCAGTAGGATTGGATGTCCGCTATACTGGTTTCTGATGTTTATTAGCCTAAATTCCTTGTAATGGTTGGGACTCTCCGCCGGATACTCCTTCCGTCGGACTAGGACCTTCATTACAGAACCTCCGTAAGCCCCCGCAAGCCTGGGATTCCCACTAGGATGCCGGGTAGGTTGTACCACCAAGACCTGAACCTGTTCACGTGATCTAACCGCTTGGGTTGATGTGTTGTGAGTCATGGCTCAATTTGGACCATTTAACTCAATAGGCGGCCCATTAGGAACCGTGCATCCCTGGCAAATTGCCATTTAAGGTTGGTCGGTTATCCTTGTCCTTTCTTCGACCAAATCACGGTTTGATCGACCCAGTAAGCCATGGGCTGACCAGTGGAAAGTGGACTGGACCCTGGTTCAGTTCTGCCCCACTTATGGCAGCCCAGAGCCCATTTGGGTAGATTTCTAGTTTATTAAGTTAAGCCAGTTAAACGGACTGATTAGGCCCGTTCATGTACTCGAGCGGATCTTATTGGACCGTTCATCCCTCGAGCGGCCCTATAAAGCCCGTTTATCGTGTTCTTGGGCTTCGAGTCCTTTTTGGCCATGTGCGGCCCATTCTTGACCATCTATACTAGTTGAAAGGCCCATTTCTGACCGTTCTTCTCTAAGAGTGGCCCAGAATGGTCCGTTTATCCTTAGCTTCGGCTGGGCTGTTCTTCAGCCAGTCATCCTTGCACGGCCCAGGATGGACCGTTTATGTGTTAAGCAGACCAGAAATGACCGTGTACATTCTAGTTTTCCGAATTTGATGTTTTCATGGTTTTGATGTGTGTGAGCTGCTTTAGCCTATCAAGGTTATGGTACCTCGAGTTTTGACCTATTGATAGATCTATTGTCAACATGTATCTATTTCAAGAGTCATTTCTTTAAATGACTATTTCCTCTCGATTCAGGAGCTTATTGTTTGGAATCTCAAGAAAATCAATACTCTTATGCACTTTACCTTGATTACATGAACTTGATCTTGGAACTCTTGGCCATTCTATTCGTGGATGTCTAGATTTTGTGGGATCGATGATCCAAACAAATCAATGCCAAGGCAATCACATTTAAGGGCCCAGTCTGGTCCTGGGAGGCGCACCCGAAAAGTACTTGATCCCCGGGGAGGTGAATGACTAGGTGTGGCATTTGGCACCGAGTACTATGTAGCGTGTTGGGTCTACGACATTCCACATTCTCGTGAACTTGCTATTCATGCTTGAAAGCATGAAGTACTTGCTTGCATGACTCGACTTGACTTGACTTGATATATGGCCATTCACTTGAAGTTCGGATTACCTGCTCTTGCTTTCGTGACTTGAAATCTTTAACGTGCTAGTTATTTTGTTATCATGCTTAATTGTTTTCTCTCGTTATTCCTGCATTCATGAAATGGTTAATTACTTAAACTATGCCTGATGATAGAGTGTAATTCCTACTAAGCTGCTTGCTCACCCCTACTTTCCAACCCTTTTGAGGTAACGCGGTAGATGGCACGCTTGCAATTGGGATCGGGACAGTGTGATCGAGTGAACTTGGAGCTTTAGAGACCGGAGTCTGTCTTTTTATTTTCTTGAGCCTAGATAGTATAGTGAGTCTTGTCATTTTATCTTCTTTTATCTTTATTAAGTCCAAATTGTAAAATTTAAATTTCAATCATCAATAAAAATATTTTTTTATCAAATTGTATGGTCTCCATGTGTCTATTTGTGTTTACTTATTTTTCTCTTGTTATCATGACTGTTTTGCTGTACGTTCCGAACGCTACTTCCCGCTACTATCGGTTCGGGCCGTAACAGAAGTGGTATCAGAGTCTCGGTTGTTTGTGTTCTAGGTTCTTGTCTATAAGTATAGGTGACCCTAAGTTATAGGACCCGTATCATCCCTTTTGTCACCTGGTGAGATTGGGTAGTGTCTCGGGTTGGGTAATAAAACATGTATAAGATTGCGTAACACCATGCGTAAGGGTGATAAATATGTTAACCTTATAAATTTTTGCAGGTATCAAAGCCCTTTTTGAAATGGAAGCAAAGGGGTTCCCGAGTAAGCTAATGTTCAGTTTCGCTAGAAGGTGGCGAGTCCATTGTAAAAAGATTCGAAGTAATAAGAAGAAAAGGCATAACCTTTCACAAATGAAATGTTTCCACTGTCACAAAATTGGTCATCTAATCAAGGATTGCTGGCGAAGGAGAGGAGCGTGTCTTCGTTGCGGAAATAAAGATCACATAATGGCTAATTGCCCTAAGTTACTTCCACGAGTAAATTGGCACTGATTTCTAATAAGGTATCGTTCTTCCTTATCTTTAACTATAGTTAAAATTCTTTTATTTTCCATTAATCGTATGATTACCACGTTATTTCGAATAGTTAATGGCGATTGACGAATTTGGGGGCCAAATTCCTTAAAGTGGGGAGGATGTAACACCCCGGTTAAATAATAAAATGTAAAGGTAAAATTTTGAATATATATATATATATATATATATATATATATATATATATATATATATATTGGAATTAAAGCTATTTACTTGCTATTTAATGACTTTAATGATTTCTCTTAATTAAAGAATATTATTTATTTTGAAAGTGGCTAAATATATCAATAAAGAAGAATAATTATTTTTTCTACAATTACCATAAAAGAAATTTCATATTTCAAGAGATAATCGAATTTTTCATGATAATCTGAATTTTATATGTATATAGATTAAATTAATTGAATTTCAACCGTAGGCTAAAGTTTGACTAATTTCTAAAAATATGAAAAAATTATATTCTTGTAGAGAACGAAAAGTTAAACAATATTGTCAGTTGGGCCGACCCCTAATAAAAATTGGATTCGACTGAATTAAGGAATCAATAGTTAAAATCGTTGTTTTAATAACTCAAACCACGTCAATCTTAAAAGATCAAATTTGAGCCAATTTCTCAACCATTCGAGCCCAAACCAGACCCATTTGATAGATAAACCCTAGTAGCTCATTTCCCCTCTGAAACCCTAGCCTCTAGAAGCTCCCATTCAACGGTGGCGGCGCGGATATGATCGAGTGCGAGTTTTTCGCCGATTTTTCCTCCTTGGACTCTCGAGTCCAATTCAATCCCTAGAACGACCTATAGGCTCTATAAATTGAGGGCTTTCGCAGCCCTAGAACTCCCTTTGATTTTCCAACAGGTGGCATGGGTGATCGTGGTCGAACCTAGGTGAATTTGGGCGTTTGGTGGCGGCGTATATTAGGGTTCCGACGAGCGCGTCTTCCCTTCTTCTTCCCAAATCGGTAGGTTTCTCTCGGGCTAAAATTAAGTAAAATATATCATTTTGTGCGTCTTTAAGCTCTCTTTCATTTGATACTAAAAGCCCTAAAATTCGTGTAGTATCCTGCGAGAATTTTTAATTTTAGTAGAAGCATGTCAATATTAGGGTTAACTATGCTCCACCTTGGTTTAAGTTGGGATTTCTGGCACTAATCATTCAATTGATCATGCCATCTTGTATACAATTTCGTGCTTGTTCCATTGATCATAAAAGCCCCAATTTGCATGCTCTATATAGTGCGTATTTAGCTTTTGTTCCCAACCCTAGCCAACCCCGCCGGAGACGGGCAGGGTGAAGGGGCAGCGAACTGTTCTGATATGAGCGGCCATTCGATAGACCGTACGTCTATATGAACGTCCAGTCTGTGACCGCCTGTGTTATTTACGTAATTACATTTTTTTTGAGACAAGCGGCTATGCCAGAACCGCTCAATGAACCATATGGCCATCTATAGACCGCTCATCTCCTGTCGGGCCCCTGCTTGCAGAGTATGAACGGCCTGTGGAGAGACCGCAGAGGCCCTTGAAAGGTTCTGGACGAACCGTTCTTCCCCACAGAATTGTGTTGATTTCGAATTTAGCATGTTTTATATCTAGTTATTTAATCTTCATGGTAGGCTAGCAACCAACATATAAATGGAACATATGGAAGATGAGATTTTATAAACTGTTGGTTTACTTTCCATCATGACCTTGGTTTGTTCTTTCAACTAAGTTAATTTCAAATATGAATGCATGAACCGTGTTACTAGGATTGTTTGACAGTCGTTCTACTCCGGTAGGATTGACTGATCGCTATACTGGTTTCTGATGTTTATTAGCCTAAATTCCTTGTAATGGTTGGGACTCTCCGTCGGATACTCCTTCCGTCGAACTAGGACCTTCATTACGGGACCTCCGTAAGCCCCTGCGAGCCTGGGATTCCCACTAGGACGTCGGGCAGGTTGTACCACCAAGACCTGAACCTGTTCACGTGATCGAACCGCTTGGATTGCTGTGTTATGAATCACGGCTCAATTTGGACCATTTAACTCAATAGGCGGTCCATTAGGAACCGTGCATCCCTCGCTAATTGCCATTTAAGGTTGGTCGATTATCCTTGTCATTTCTTCGACCAAATCACGGTTTGATCGACCCAGTAAGCCCTAGACTAACCAGTGGAAAGTGGGATGGACCCTGGTTCAGTTCTGCCCCACTTATGGCAGCCCGGAGCCCATTTGGGTAGATTTCTAGTTTATTAAGTTAAGCCAATTAAACGGACTGATTAGGCCCGTTCATGTACTCGAGCGGATCTTATTGGACCGTTCATCCCTCGAGCGGCCCTATAAGGCCCGTTTATCCTGTTCTTGGGCTTCGAGTCCTTTTTGGCCATGTGCGGCCCATTCTTGACCGTCTGTACTAGTTGAAAGGCCCATTTCTGACCGTTCTTCTCTAAGAGCGGCCCAGAATGGTCCGTTTATCCTTAGCTTCGGCTGGGCTATTCTTCAGCTAGTCATCCTTGCACGGCCCAGGATGGACCGTTTATGTGTTAAGCGGACCAGAAATGACCGTGTACATTCTAGTTTTTCGAAATTGATGTTTTCATAGTTTTGATGTGTGTGAGCTACTTTAGCCTATCCAGGTTATGGTATCTCGAGTTTTGACCTATTGATAGATCTACTGTCAACATGTATCCATTTCAAGAGTCATTTCTTTAAATGACTATTTCCTCTCGATTCAGGAGCTTATTGTTTGGAATGTCAAGAAAATCAATACTCTTATGCACTTTACCTTGATTGCATGAACTTGATCTTGAAACTCTTGGCCATTCTATTCGTGGATGTCTAGATTTCATGGGATCGATGATCCAAACAAATCAATGCCAAGGCAATCACATTTAAGGGCCCAGTCTGGTCCTGGGAAGCGCACCCGAAAAGTACTTGATCCCCGGGGAGGTGAATGACTAGGTGTGGCATTTGGCACCGAGTACTATCTAGTGTGTTGGGTCTACGACATTCCACATTCTCGTGAACTTGCTATTCGTGCTTGAAAGCATGAAGTACTTGCTTACATGACTCAACTTGACTTGACTTGATATATGGCCATTCACTTGAAGTTCGGATTACCTGCTCTTGCTATCATGACTTGAAATCTTTATCATGCTAGTTATCTTGTTATCATGCTTAAATTGTTTTCTCGCGTTATTTCTGCATTAATGAAATGGTTAATTACTTAAACTATGCCTGATGATAGAGTGTAATTCCTACTAAGCTGCTTGCTCACCCCTACTTTCCAACCCTTTTCAGGTAACGCGGTAGACGGAACGCTTGCAATTGGGATCGAGACAGCGTGATCGAGTGAACTTGGAGCTTTAGAGACCGGAGTCTGTCTTTTTATTTTCTTGAGCCTAGATAGTATAGTGAGTCTTGTCATTTTCTCTTCTTTTGTCTTTATTAAGTCCAAATTGTAAAATTTAAATTTCAATCATCGATAAAAATATTTTTTTAATCAAATTGTATGGCCTCCATGTGTCTATTTGTGTTTACTTATTTTGCTCTTATTATCATGACTGTTTCGCTGTACGTTCCGAACGCTGCTTCCCGCTGTTATCGGTTCAGGGCGTGACATCACGTCTACCTCGCAGGTCGTCTTGGAAGGATGGGCACGCCGATCAGGCCAGTATTTTACATTTTGGACCCCCGAATCTCGAATTTTCTCAATTCTTCTAAACTAAGTTACTTTTGAAAACTAACTTAGTTTTAAATTGAGTTATTTGAGCCTCGGGCTCAAACCGGATATCCGATTTGGATTCTGTCAGTTCTTACAAGTCACTTTCATCTCCCAGGTCCTGTTAGAAGGATCGGCACGCCGATCAGACCGATATTTCAGATTTTAGACCCCCGAATCCTGAATTTTCTCAATTCTTCTAAACTAAGTTACTTTTGAAAACTAACTTAGTTTTGAATTGAGTTATTTGAGCGTCTGGCTCAAACTGGATATCCGATTTAGATTCCGTCAGTTCTCACAAGTCACTTTCATCTCTCAAGTCCTGTTGGAAGGATCGGCACGCCGATGAGACTGATATTTTAGATTTTAGACCCCCGAACCCCGAATTGTATGAATTCTTCTAAACTAAGTTAGTTTTGAAAACACACTTAGTTTTGAATTGAGTTATTTGAGCGTCGGGCTCAAACCGGATATCCGATTTAGAATTCGTCCACTCCCACAACTCACGTCTACCTAGCAGGTCGTGTTGGAAGGATGGGCACGCCGATCAGGCCAGTATTTTACATTTTGGACCCCTGAACCTCGAATTTTCCCAATTATTCTAAACTATGTTACTTTTGAAAACTAACTTAGTTTTTAAATTAATTATGAATATAGTTGAGTAATTCTGTCAAAATAAAAAACATAATAAACACTCACCTGATGGGCCTGTGCCCTGGTGGTGGATCCATGAGAGAGAATTCTCGCCTCGGAGAGGAGACCACTGATTGCCTGCAACATGGTTGCCTGCTGGCTAGACATGTCCTCTCGGATCTACCGCTGCAAATCAGAAATCTCCGATCGGACGATGTCTTTGACGTCACTGGCAGAAGAACTGGGGGCAGGTGGAGGTATATTGAAGGCTTTGCTACTGGTTTGGGCAGAGCCTGAACTCGCACATGATGATATCACCGCGCTAGAGTCCAGGCTCTCCCCAAAACCATATAGCCGGCCTTTCTTCGGTACGCCAGCGGTTGCCACCCATTCCGCCGGATCGAACTACGGTTGCTGCGCATCTCCCTCCCCGTACTTCTCTGTCACAGCTCTGCTATATGTTTCCTACAAATTGAATAAAATAACTAGTCAATTTCATATGAATCAATCCGATTTAAATGAACGGTAGAAGTTGTATATGTAGATAAACTTACCGCTACTGAGTGAGCTCTCTCACTCACAGATTGATCTGTCCCCTTCTTTTTGTGTGTTCTGTTGAACACCTCGAGGAACGACGAAGCTCAATTAAGCTCCACAGCCTGGTATACAATTCATAGTAAAAAAATATCATATATATTAATAAAATGTAAGAAGATAAATTGAAACATTACTTACCATTTTTTGTTTATGAGCCGCGAAAGAGACGGACCCACTCGTATGCAAATTTGTGCCCGGTTGTGATGCCCTGTTTGCTTTGACTTTTTGGGAGTTTTCTATCCTTGGGGTCGACAAATTTGTCACATACTATGTCCCAATCCTCCTTCCTCATCCATAGAGGGCGGTGCTCCTTCCACAACTGTCGATCTTCACTCCCACAAGCCTTTTTTTTAGCGTGTTCTCGGGCCTCATGTACTTTCCTTCGGTAATTTGACTTCATACTAGACTCCCAGGCAGAACGACATCTCACCGCGTCATGTCCACTCATGAATTGATAAGTCTGCTGTAAATCAATTAAGTTTCACACTTAGTATACTGTTGTGAATTGAGTTTGGAAAATACTTGAATTAAATGACGTAATTACTTACTAAGAACATGTCGAATAATGAATCGCGGACGACCGTCGAAAATTCTTTGAAAGACGATACTGGCCTGGGCACATATGCCATTACTAGTTCCATAGAATGATGGTCAGCATCGAAAGGTTCAAATTTAGAACTGCAATTGTAAATGTCAAAAAATTCATATTAGATAGTTGAAGGCTAAATAATGAATGTAATAACCTTATAAATTTACCCGGAGATCCAGCACGGGCGACGTCCATCATGGGCCGTGCCTCCCTCGTGACGACTGCCGGCATCGTCAAGTGGCTGAGTGGTGGGGGTGTGCCCTGCACAAGTGGGAGGTGGTGGGAGGGCACTAGGACCTATAAGAATTAATTTTCACAAGTAAAATGAATGTTTTGCTGAAAATTAAAATATACATACCTGCATCGGGAGGTGGTGGGGGTGGCGCATGTGGTCGTGCTGGGAGGGGACTGTGAACTATAAGAATTAAATATCATAAGTAAAATGAATATTTTGCTGAAAATGAAAATATACATAATGGGGAAAATACTGGGACCTGTAAGAATTAAATTTAATAAGTAAAATGAATATTTTGGAGAAAATTAAAATATACATACCTACAGCGGGAGTTGGTGGGGGTGGCACATGTACAACAAGTGGGAGGGCACTAGGACCTGTAAGAATTAATTTTCATAAGTAAAATAAATATGTTGCTGAAAATTAAAATATACATACCTGCAGCGGGAGGTGGTGGGGGTGGCGTCTGTACAACAGGTGGGAGGGCACTGGGACCGGTAAGAATTAATTTTCATAAGTAAAATAAATATGTTGCTGAAAATTAAAATATACATACCTGCAGCGGGAGGTGGTGGGGGTGGCGTCTGTATAATAGATGGGAGGGCAGTGGGACAAGTAAGAATTAATTTTCATAAGTAAAATGAATATTTTGCTAAAAATTAAAACATACATACCTGCAGTGGGAGGTGGTGGGGATGGCACATGTACAAGTGGTCGTGAGCCGACACATGGACCTATAAGGACATTCTTTTAAGGTAGTAAATGTTGAGTATATCCTGGTGATTTTGATGATAACAAAACCCAGGACATGAGTTCTATCACGTGCCATGTATTAGCAATCAAGTACGACCTTTATACGCAATCAAGGTCTAATTTCATCATGCATTATGCTTAAGTGTTCATACCCTTCCAAATGTGTAAATCGAGCTCAAATGGACGTGAAATTAATAACAACATAAGTTTAATTTAAGCCTCGATCATATGGATATGATTTGCTAGGTTAACAACTTGTTTTGGCAGGATTTTCACAGTCCGGTCGACCTGAGAGCATGGGCCGGTCGACCAGAATTAACAGCGTTAAAAAATCTACAGGAAATTTATAGTTCGGTCGACCGCCAGCCCTATCCCGATCGACCGATTTTCCCAGTGTTGAAAAACTTCATTCCTGTAAAATTTCGGTCGACCGCCCCATATAGTCCGGTCGACCGCCAGCTTCGAGACAGCAATTGTTGACTTGTGTTCTTCAATGTGGAAAGCCCATTTCATTGGGTTTATTTAATCCCAAAGTATCCAGACTTGCCATTATTTGTGGATCTGGTCCCTGGCTTGTCCCTTGACCATCCAAGATCTATAAATACATCATATTGGGGTCAAAAACCCTAATCGCTCAAGGGAGATCAAAGAGGCTATCAAGGGGAGAAAGTGTGTTGTCACTGTAGCTCCGTGAACAGTGTTTCGGGGAAGAACTTCTTCATCCATCTCTAAGTTTTCAAGATCATTTGCAAGGCATTCAAATGAAGATCAAGTAGTGGAAGAAGCTTCATCCATTAAGGGGGAGCTTAAATCTGAGTTTTTCATTTTATGTTTCTCCCTTATTTTTCATCGAGCTTCAAGTGTGTAATCTTGTACTTTTAAACACTTGTGTGTGTGTGGATCTACACAGATCCGTGTGTGTGTGTGTGGATCTACACAGATCCGTGTGTGTGTGTGTGTTTAGATCCACAGATCCGTGTGTGTGTGTGTGTGTGGATCTACACAGATCCGTGTGTGTGTGTGTGTGTGTGTGTGTGTGTGTGTGTGTGTGTGTGTGTGTGTGTGTGTGTGTGTGTGTGTGTGTGTGTGTGTGTGTGTGTGTGTGTGTGTGTGTGTGTGTGTGTGTGTGTGTGTGTGTGTGTGTGTGTATTTCTTCTAGTTTTCACATATCTTTGTGATTCGGTGCTTGTGCACCTTCGTGGGAGTTCCAACTCCTCACGTGTGTGTGTGTTAGTTTTGATCTTGTAATCCTTTACAAGATAGTATGGGAATCCTCACAGATTATGAGGGGTGGATGTAGGTTGCCGTTGTTGCATCCGAACCACCTAAAAATCACTGTCCTTTGTGTGGTTTGTTCCTTTTCATCTATCCCCATTCTATGCAGCACACACGTAATTTTAATTTGGTTATTTTGGTTGAGTTAGATCTAGTATAATTTATCATTCTCATATTATATCTCATGTATATTAAAAGGTGGGTTCAGATCGACAAGGCAAACCTTGTCAGGAAGATAACATCTTGTGTGAGTTCAATCTTCGGATTTTTACCTCCGCCACTGTACCTAAGATCGGTTGAGTGTGATAGATTTTATTAGATCTAAGTGTTTACATATAGATCTAAATTTTCATTTCGGCTATTTTTCACACTTGTTACATTTGGCCAATAATTTTGTAAAAAGTTTGTATACACCCAATTCACCCCCCCTCTTGGGTGTCATTGATCGCGAGACTTCAATGGGTATCAGAGCAAGGCTCTATTTCTTTCAGATCTAATGATCTAGAGTAAGATCCAGATCAATGGAAAACAAGGGTATGATGCCTGAGGGTCATTCCATCTATCGTCCTCCATACTTCGATGGCTCAAATTACTTCTATTGGAAAAATAGAATGCATGTCTTTCTGAGAGCCCAAGAGTATGAGTCTGGAGGGTTGTGGACAAGGGTCCATATAAACTCTCGGATGATGAAGAAAAATGGACACCTGAGGAAATTAAGAAATGCACTGTAAATTTTAATGTTATGAACATTATGCAGTGTGCTATACATCCTAATGAGTTTTCTCGTGTATCCATGTGCAGTTCAGCAAATGAGATGTGGGACAAATTACGGCTTATCTATGAAGGAACCTCCAAGGTCAAGGAGACCAAGGCCAACCTACTCGTTAGAGACTACGAGCTATTCAAAATGAAACCTAAAGAATCAATCTCTAAGATGTTCACAAGGTTAACTGAGAATACTAATGGTCTCAAGAGTCTCGGAAAAGAATAGACCAATTCCGAGCTCGTGAGGAAAGTGTTGAGATCTCTCCCATCTGCGTGGCACACCAAAGCTACAGTAATTGAGGATTCGAAAAATTTATGCACACTCTCTTTGGACAAGCTCATAGGGTCACTCATGACCTATGAGATAAACATGAAGAGAATAGCCGAGGAAGATACGAAGAAGAAGAAAGTGATTGGATTGAAAGCTCACCAATCTGATGATAACTTTCAAGAAGAAGAATCCAGCAAGGGAAGCAATGAAGAAGAAGACTTGGCCATGATAACTCGCCAAGTAAAGTGATTTTTGAGAAAGAAGTGGAATTTCCAAGGCAACTTTAGAAAGGGGCAAAGGAAGCTCATTCAAACCAAGGGCGAACCGAGCAAGCCCAACACTGTCATTTGTTACGAATGCAAGAAGCCCGGGCACATGAGATGAGAGTGCCCAGATATGAAGAGGAAATTCAAGAAGTCTCAAGCCATGGTCGCCACATGGAGTGACAAAGAGGACGAACCATCCGACGAGCAGATCCAAGAGCTAGTAGAGAGCCTGTGCCTTATGGCACACGAGGATGACGCAACAGAGGTAAATTCTGATCCTGATTTTATTTCGAATGAACAATGGGAGTCAGAATATGAAAAGTTGTATACAAAATACAGAAAAATCAGATCTGAAAATAAAACTCTCAAAAAGAAAATTGATGATGTATCACATGAGGATATTTTTGTCAAATTTGAGAAACTGGAACAAGAATGGTTTGAGTTAACAGAAGAAAAAGAAACTTTGCTTCAAACGATTTCAGATCTCGAAAACGCCAAAGAGGAGCTATCATGTAAAATGTCTGAAATTGAAAATAAAAATGTGAGCTTGTTTTCTGGGTTTTGAAAATAAAACTCTCAAAAAGAAAATTGATGATGTATCACATGAGGATATTTTTGTCAAATTTGAGAAACTGGAACAAGAATGGTTTGAGTTAACAGAAGAAAAATAAACTTTGCTTCAAACGATTTCAAATCTCGAAAACGCCAAAGAGGAGCTATCATGTAAAATGTCTGAAATTGAAAATAAAAATGTGAGCTTGAATAAAGAGGTGACTGACTTGCAGTTCAGTCTCTCTAGGTTTGTTAAAGGAAAACAAAACCTAGACAATGTGTTGGGAGTTAAAACTAACTTCCGGAAAGAAGGATTGGGGTACATACCCCAAAATAAGAAATCTTTTGAGCACAAGATTACTACATCTTACGTGCATGAAAAAGGAAATGATTGTGCTTCATGTTCACACTCTAAGCCCGTACATGTTCAACCAAAATCACGCCAATTCTCAAGAAGGTCCTCAAATGTCAATTGCTTTCATTGTGGCCATTTTGGTCATGTTATTGCTCATTGTTGGTTTAGACAAAACTCACATAGAAATCATGCTGCTTGGACAAAGAAGTCATATGTGCAGAATTGGACTAACTTCAATGGACCCAAATTCGTTTGGGTACCAAAAATAATTGCATGAGAATGTTATTTCTTGCATATATGTCTTGAAGCCAGGGGGAGCAAATGGTACTTGGATAGCAGTTGTTCAAGACATATGACAGGGGACAAGAAAGTGTTCTCTACACTGCAAGATAAAGATGAAGGCTCAGTTGCTTTTGGAGGCAAAGACAAAGGTAAAATCATTGGGATCGACAACATAGGTAAGAATTCTGGAATTCTTATTGAAGATGTGCTTCTGGTGAAAGGTTTAAATCACAATCTGTTGAGCATAAGTTAATTGTGCGATAAGGGTTTCAAAATTATTTTTGATGAAACCCATTGTATTGTCATGAACAAGAACACAAATGAGATCAAATTCATTGGAAAAAGAAATAAGAATGTCTACACTGTTGATATTGATGATGTCTCTTGTGATGATATGTGCTTGGTAGCAAACAATCATGAAAATGGATGGCTATGGCACTGAAGACTAGGTCTTGCTATTTTTGGAGTAATCTCCAAGTTGTCTAAACATGATCTGGTGAATGGTTTGCCAAAATTAAAATTTGAAAGTGATAAAATCTGTGAGGCTTGCACAAAAGGTAAGCAAAAACGCATATCTTTCAAAAATAAGAACATTGTTTCTACCTCCAGGCCTTTGGAATTGATGCATCTTGATTTGTTTGGCCCAACTAGGACATCAAGCCTAGGAGGGAAATCCTATGGTTTTGTAACCGTTGATGATTATTCCATATTTACATGGGTGTTATTTCTATCTAATAAAAATGATGCATTGATAAAATTTCAAGTGTTTTGCAGGAAAATCCAAAATGATAGAGGTTATCTTATCACTACCATTCAGAGTGATCATGGTGGTGAATTTGAGAATCATGACTTCAACAATTTTTGTGAAGAGCAAGGATACACGCACAATTTCTCATCACCAATAATGACTCAACAAAATGGAGTAGTGGAGAGGAAAAATAGAACCTTGATAGACATGGCACGGACCATGTTAAGTGAGAACTCCCTACTAAAATATTTTTAGGCCGAGACGGTAAGTACAGCATGCTACATCATCAACAGGACAATGGTAAGGCCCATTCTGAAGAAAACCCGATATGAGCTTTACAACGATGAAGATCCCAAACGTTCAAATGATGCTAAGGCCAAGAATGAACCAACTGAAGGGATCCCCAGTAAGAGTGAAGAGGATGAAGATTTTTCAATTGAAGCACTTCAAGAACAACAAGTACAACACCACGATTTGCCCAGTTCTTCTACGTTCTTGAAAGATCACCCAGCGAAAACATAATTCGTAATCCTCAAGATGGGGTAAGAACTAGGTCTTCACTAAGACAAGTAGAAGAAGAGGATTTGATAGCCTTAATTTCACAAGAAGAGCCTAAGGATATTCATGAAGTTCTTCAAAATGAATCCTGGATTCAGGCTATACATGAAGAGCTACACCAGTTTGAAAGGAACCAAGTGTGGACTCTCGTGTCGCGTCCTAAGAATCATCTCACAATTGGAACCCGTTGGGTTTTCAGAAATAAGTTAAATGATACAGGATTGATTGTTAGGAATAAGACCTGGCTTGTAGCCAAAGGGTATAGCCAGGAGATGTTTATTGATTTTGATGAGTCTTTTGCACCTGTTGCTAGACTAGAAGCAGTCCGGATCTTACTGTCCTATGCTTGCTCCTTGAACTTCAAACTATTTCAAATGGATGTTAAATCTGCATTTCTTAACGGTTACATTAAGGAGGATATTTTTGTAGAGTAACCTCCAGGTTTTGAAGATTCAAAGCATCCAAAGCATGTGTACAAGTTGCAGAAGGCCTTGTATGGGTTAAAGCAAGCACCAAGGGCATGGTATGAAAGGCTCACTTCATTCCTTACGAAATATGGTTTCAAAAGAGGTAAGGTTGACCAAACACTCTTCACAAGGAAATCAGGTAAAGACATTTTAGTAGTTCAAGTATATGTGGATGACATTATTTTTAGAGCTACTAACAATGTCTTATGTGAAGAATTTGCAGAAATCATGCAAGGAGAATTTGAGATGAGCTTAATGGGTGAACTGAATTTCTTTCTTGGATTACAGGTGAAGCAAACACCCGATGGCATTTTCATCAATCAAGCTAAGTACACACTGGAGCTGTTAAAGAAATTTGGGATGGCTGAAGCAAAACCTTTGTCAACTCCAATGGCCACAACCTCGAAGTTAGATAAAGATGAAAATGGTAAAACAGTAGATCCTACACTGTTTCGAGGTATGATCGGATCACTACTGTATCTCACAGCATGCCGCCCTAATATTCAATTTAGTGTATGTCTATGTGCTCATTTTCAGTCATGCCCTAAAGAATCTCATCTAATAGCTGTTAAACTCATCTTTAGATATTTAATTGGCACAATAGATTTTGGCTTGTGGTTTCCCATCGGTAGTTCATTTGATTTGATTGCTTACAGCGATGCGGATTATGCCAGATGTATTTTAGGTTGCAAAAGTACTGTCAGTTTCTTGGTGGGTGCCTAGTCTCATGGGCGTCTAAGAAACAACATTCAGTAGCTCTCTCAACGACCGAGACTGAATATGTAGCTGCCGGAAGTTGTGGAGCCCAAGTACTTTTGATCAGAAATCAATTGCTTGATTTGGATATTGAAATGAAATGTGTGCCAATCTTGTGTGATAATACCAGTGTAATCAGCTTGTCAAAAAACCCTATTCAACATTCTAAGACAAAGCACATTGACATTCGACATCGTTTTCTGAGAGATCATGTAGGAAAATGGGTCTTTGAATTGAATTTTATTGACACACACAATCAACTAGCTGATATTTTCACAAAACCCCTAAACCAGGAAAAATTTAGCAAGATAAGAAGAGAACTTGGGATGTACAAGGGTGAGAGCATACATACATAGGTCTGCACTTAGGATAAGAATTGCATTTGTAGAAACTCATATGCATCAAGGGTAGATTAACATGCATATTGTATACATCTACTTTTAATACCTTGTGTGTTCATATACACTCCTGCATGCTTGAATGTATTTATACATATAGCCCTCCTTGAAAAGCATTTCTAAGGCCAGATATTCCTTGGTTAAATAAATGTGGACCTAGTGATGCCAGACCTAAGGCAACTTCTGAGGGGGAGTTAGAGAACTTTGTTGAGTAGTGGACATCAGATCTAGAGGGGAGGGGTGAATAGATCTGCCCCTCTTTTCCCAATGTAACCCTCTATATAGCTAGATAAAATAAATCACAGCGGAATATAACTAGCTTATTGAAGAACACTATGATTCGCTTGGCAAGATGAGCAACTAATATATCGATTTGAACCTAAGCATGCATCTAGAACGAAACAATCACATAAACAAACCACAAGACAAAGGATTTTGAGGTTGTTCGGACTGAATCCCCAGTCCTACGTACACCCCTCACCAAATCCGGTGAGGCTCCACTAGTGCCACGCACTGAACCGCAAATCAGAAAAACCTCCGATTACCTTCCTACTAACCACCGATAGGGGCGTCAATCACCGCAGATCGGAGAACTTCCGATTGCCTTCCTACTAACCACCGGTAGGGACGATCTTCAGTTTCGATTGTTTGAAAGAAATGGAAAGAGAACAAATATCAAGCTATTCAAACAAGATATGGAATATGCTAAAGAAGAAAAATCTTGTCTGAGATTACTGGAGCTTGAATCGGATGCTTCAATGGTGTCTTCTTCCTTAAGAGATGATCTTCCTTGAGTTGATGAAGAAGACTATGGATGTATCTTCGATCTTCCTTTTGATCTTCTTGAGTTGATGAAGAAGATGAAGGATGCATCTTTATCTTCTCTTGGCTTGGGCTTGATCTCCTCTTGAAGAAGCTTGAATCACTTGAGGATGAAGAAGCTTCTTCCCATAGTACTGTTCACAGCTATAGTACTCGAACTCCTCTCCCTTGAACACACCCTTGTAGCCTCCCTTGAATCCCCTTGAAGCATTAGGGTTTATAACCCTCCTTGTGTTGGTTTTATAGACTTTGAATGGCCCTTGGACATCCTTCAGACCAGATCCACAATCCATGGGGGATTGGGTGACTTTGGGGTTAAACAAAGACAAGGAAAGGGGCTCTTCTCGAAGTGGAAAATAAAGTCAACATTGAAGGCTCGGGGTTGGCGGTCGACCTGCAGAAGCTGGCGGTCGACCGCTAATGAGAAACACTGTAGACGGATGGTCCCTCGAATTTCCGGTCTACCGCTACAGGGCTGGTGGTCGACCGCCACTGAGACTCATACAGACTGGGAGCTGCTGGCTGGGGCGGTCGATCGCCCCTGTGCTGGCAGTCGACCGCCAGCTGGGTAGACCCCGGGTTTTCCCGGGTCGGTCCGTTAACCTCTTTAGCTCCGTTGCTTGAGTCCTTTAGCAGTCCGTTCTCATCTGTGGCATCAACCTTGATATTCTTGAAGATTTCTATTGATTATATTGCTCCTATAATAAAAAATTTGTTTCGGGGGCTCTGCCCCCGGAAACCCCCGCAAGGGGCGCTGCCCCCTTGACCCCCGCGACCCGACCAGACAGGTCGATCCGCGTGCGAGGGCGCAATCATTGAGCTTTCACTTTTGCCATCTCCACTCCATTCCTTGGCATATCTGTCATGAAAGAATATCAAGTAGTTTAGTCATATGAGAGTGGAAAATAACAATGACTTATAGTGTTTAGTCATTATCAAAACCATGAATATCAAATAACTCAAATGACCACAGGATGATGTCGAATGACACTTATGACCACAGTATGACTCAATTGACCACAGGGGCACAACAAACTTTCCTCAAATCTCCATCTCTTCTCCTTCACTCCACTTCATAATGATGGTCCCAATCAGAAGGTCGGGTGATGGTCCCCCCATATATTAAAAAAATGAGAGAGAGAAAAAGAAAAGAAACAAAAAAGAAACAAAAAAATAAAAAAATGGGGATTTTTGGGGATAGCGGTCGACCGCCGCTCTCGCACCGATCGATCGGTGGCGGCGAACCAGCCCGACCGAACCCTCAATCGGACCATCTTATAAGGGGTCTTAACACCCCATTCTCTCATTCTATCACCTCCACTCTTCCTCCAACACTTTTCCCTAACCCTAGAACCACATATCTCCACCTCCTATGCCCCTAAACTTTATCATTCCTCCACCCGCACAAGATCCGACGTATTCGTCACGGTTTCGGGACGAACTCCATTCGGCCATTCGTGCATTCGTGAAGCTACCTTCTAGGTTCCAGGTTGTGGAGAAGGCTATTCCAAGCCCTAGGAGTGCCCTTTTGGTCCATCTTCCTCCCCTGGGTTGAGATTGATTCTTCAAGGGTTTCCCGGTGAGTTTTCTAGTTCAGGATGCCACCTCGATGGAGTTCTCGGCGTCCTGCCCAAGGGGAACCACGCAGTCAGAGACAAGAGGCCCTGGCTTCTCCACCACAGTGAGCACCTGCACCTCGTCGTGCACCTCGGTTGCCTCCCCGTCTTATTATCGACCCTCGGTTGGTCGACTTCAATGAGGTGAACGAGATTTTGCCCGATTTATGTGCAGTCTTTGAGATTCAACTCGGTTGGATTGACTTTGTCACTAGATATACCCGATATTACCCCAATCTAGTGCAACGGTTCTATGGAAATTTGGTCAAAAGAAATGAGGAATTATATACAGTTGTTCAAGGTGTTGAGTTTCATATCACTCTAGATTTGTTTGAGCGAGTCTTAGGAGTTTCGGCTAGAGGAGCCGACATGGTTTTTGGTCATGGTGCTGTTGAGGAAACTTTTCTTGCTATGACCAGTTGTGATTACGTGCATGGTGTCAGCAACTTAATCATATTGAATGCAAATAACTTTCCACCATTGTAGCTTATATTGCACCATATGTTTACCTCCCTCATTTATCCAAAGGGTGGCAACAGAAATGAAGTGACAGAGGTTCACAGGTTCATATTTTACAATGTTATGAATGAGATACAAGTCAACATGGGTCGCCGTATGACGACTCTCATTGGGTCTTGCCGAACCAATTTGTGGCGATCCTTGCCCAATGCTTCACAGTTGACCGACATATTCATCCATGGTGGGATCAACTTGGCAGATGAACAGTTCATTTATGTTCGACAAGATGATATATATAATGAGCATAAGATTTTCACAGATGTGGGATATTATTGGGGTACGGATGGTGATCTCCGTCGTGATGTGCCCGTTTATGGGGAACATGCAGTCAATGAAGGAGAACAAGAACAGGACCAACATGAGGATCCAGGGGAACTACCCCCTCCAGTTCAGGCTGAGGACCAGCCTCCTCCACCTTCACCTCACCACATGGATCCGGAGATGCCTCCTCTATCATAGTACCATTATGGAGAGTCTTCTACTCAAGGGGCCGGACAGCATCCTTGGGTAGACTATGAGACTTTTGACAGGCAGTTCACTGGGCTGGAAACTTGGGTGGATGCCTTTAGGGAGCAACTCTCTACCTTTAGGGAAAATATTGCAACCATGGGCACCATGCTGGAATCTTTACCATAGCATCCAAACTCTTTCTCCACAGCTTTGGATTCCTTAGCCACTCAGATGCACACTCTCTCCACCAACATGACCACCCTCACCCAGAGCCATGAAGACTCACGTGAGGCTTTTCATGCTATGAACTGCGTGCTCCTGAACATGCAGCGCCGTGACTATGATAGGGATCAACAACTAACCCATATCCAGCACCGCCTTCAGCATCACGACCACTTACTTGAAGACATTCGGCAGTGCCTTGGCTATGTGCCTCTACCTCCACCAGATGCCCAGCCTCCTGCATATGACCCTTGAGGACATTTCTTTACTTTCCACCCTCCAGACTATGTCCTTTCATCTTGTGTCTTTTGGGTCTCCCTTTATCTATCCTATTCCCTTTTGATGATGCCAAAGGGGGAGAAGTAGTAGTGTAGGTTTTATATTTATATATGTTAGTATGTTTGTATGTTTGCATGCATGAACATGTGAGGATCTTTATATCAGTTCTGCATTTGTTTTGTCTCATGTGTCTAGAGTAGTGCATTCATTCTCGCATCAATGTACCTTGTAATGAAATGATGAAATGAATGCAACTGGTGTTTGATCTCAAATGGTTGGCTCTTGTGTCTCATTTCTTTTCTAATTGGCAAATGCAGTGTTAAATGGTTTGCGTTAGCTGGCTTGATGTGATGTGAGTAAATGCCTTGATTTCGAACATTGATCTCAATTTTCAAAATTGCTTAAAGGCACACCAATGTATTCAAATGCCCCTTTAGTTTTATCATCATCAAAAAGGGGGACATTGTTGAGTATGTCCAGGTGATTTTGATGATAACAAAACTCAGGACATGCGTTCTATCACGTGCCATGTATTAGCAATCAAGTACGACCTTTATACGCAATCAAGATCTAATTTCATCATGCATTATGCTTAAGTGTTCATACCCTTCCAAATGCCTAAATCGAGCTCAAATGGACGTGAAATCAATAACAACATAAGTTTAATTCAAGCCTCGATCATATGGATATGATTTGCTAGGCTAACAACTTGTTTTGGCAGGATTTTCATAGTCCGGTCGACCTGAGAGCATGGGCTGGTCGACCAGAATTAATAGCGTTCAAAAATCTATAGGAAATTTACAGTTCGGTCGACCGCCGGCCCTATCCTGGTCGACCGTTTTTCCCAGCATTGAAAAACTTCATTCCTGTAAAATTCCGATCGATCTCCCCATATAGTCCGGCCGACCGCCAACTTCGAGGCAGCAATTGTTGACTTGTGTTCTTCAACGTGGAAAGCCCAGTTCATTGAGTTTGTTTAATCCCAAATTCACCAGACTTGCCATGATTTGTGGATCTGGTCCCTGGCTTGTCCCTTGACCATCCAATATCTATAAATACATCATATTAGGGTCAAAAATCCTAATCACTCAAGGGAGATCAAAGAGGCTATCAAGGGGAGAAAGAGTGTTGTCACTGTAGCTCCGTAAATAGTGTTTCGGGGAAGAACTTCTTCATTCATCTCCAAGTTTTCAAGATCATCTGCAAGCCATTCAAGTGAAGATCAAGCTGCGGAGGAAGCTTCATCGAAGAGCATCTTCATCCATTAAGGGAGAGCTTAAATCTGAGTTTTTCATTTTATGTTTCTCCCTTGTTTTTCATCAAGCTTCAAGTGTGTAATCTTGTACTTTTAAACACTTTTGTGTGTGTGGATCTACGCAGATCCATGTGTGTGTGTGTGTGTGTGTGTGTGTGTGTGTGTGTGTGTGTGTGTGTGTGTGTGTGTGTGTGTGTGTGTGTGTGTGTGTGTGTGTGTGTGTGTGTGTGTGTGTGTGTGTGTTTCCTCTAGTTTTCACATATCTTTGTGATTCGGTGCTTGTGCACCTTCGTGGGAGTTCCAACTCCTTACGTGTGTGTGTGTTTGTTTTCATCTTGTAATCCTTTACAAGATAGTGTGGGAATCCTCACAGATTATGAGGGGTGGACGTAGATTGCCGTTGTTGCATCCGGACCACATAAAAATCATTGTCCTTTGTGTGGTTTGTTCCTTTTCTTCTATCCCCATTTTGTGCAGCACACACGTAGTTTTAATTTGGTTGTTTTGGTTGAGTTAGATCTAGTATAATTTATCATTCTCATATTATATCTCAGGTATATTAAAAGGTGGGTTCGGATCGACAAGGTAAACCTTGTCAAGAAGATAACATCTTGCGTGAGTTGAATCTTCGAATTTTTACCTCCGCCATCGTACCTAAGATCGGTTGAGTGTGATAGATTTTATTAGATTTATGTGTTTACATATAGATCTAAAATTTCTTTTCGGCTATTTTTCACACTTGTTACATTTGGCCAAGAATTTTGTAAAAAGTTTGTATACACCCAATTCACCCCCCTCTTGGGTGTCATTGATCGCGAGACTTCAGTAAATGATTAAAATATTTATATAGCTAACTATTTTAATAGATATACCTGTACCCGAAGAAGACGCCAAAGAGGAGGGAGTAGAGCCCCTGTCACTGCCCTGTCTCCTCCCACTCCTAGTACGACCTCCTCGAACCATTTCTTTATTACTAACAAAACAATTAATACGTATTAATCCTCAATTAGATAAGGCTAGACCAATGTTATTAAAAATTATGCAAAAATGAACGGTTATCTTACTAAATTATCAAAATGTGCCTCCATCATGCTGATGATATATCTAACTCATCATCATCTTCGTCATCCATAGTAGCCTCATCAGATTCGAACTCTTCCTCTTCATCCGATTCCTCCTCCCCTCTAACATCAACATTTATCTCCATCGGATCGACTTCTTCCACTTCATCTCCCTTACATAATGACAGTGGCTCATCAGATTTGTCCAGATTAATATGCGTGCAACCGACAACGCCAACTTCATCTGATTGAAAATATTCAACACTGGCAACTCCTAAGGGGTTTTAACTCATATTTAACTCATAAGTGGGAAATAGTTTTGCTTTAACCCTATAAACGGCCTACCAATCTTTATTCTTGGATGATGGATAGCTTGAATAATACACTTGCTGGGCTTGTGCTGCTAAAATAAACGGTTCATAGGTATTAAGTTTAGACCTATGTTTGACATCGACAATCCCATAAGTTGTGTCATGTCGAATAAAATTAGGATCAAACCAATGACACTTAAATATGTATACATGATTGTCTCGTCCCAAATACTGAAGTTCTAAGACTTCGTCAAGAATACTGTAGTAGTCCAATTCCGCTTCATTGTATAAACTTCCCTAACAGATACGTCGTTGTTCATCGTAGACTTACTTCGTCCATAATCCCTCGTATGAAATCTGTATCCATTCATAATATATCTTAGATAGGCATGTGCAACCGTCGAGGGGCCATAACTTATATATTGTACTCTTTGATCAGTAATGAGACCTTGTTCAGCCTATATGTAAATTTGAGTAGTTATAATAAGGTTAAATCTCTTCAACATACATAAATACAAACATATATATTCAACGATCGACACTAACCTGATATCTCAGCCATTTGGCAAAAAACTTCTTGCGTTCTTTTTCAATCTCCATGTCCTAGATATTTGGGCATTTTTATTCTAATTCTGAATCAAATTATCTGCAATATAAATACACTACTAATTTAAATGAACTACAGAACAAGGATGAATAACTTATGAAAATCGCTAGAAATGTGAGTTAAGAACTTACTCAACATAAGGTTCAATCTCGATACAATTCAGAAGAATATATATCTCAGCGGCATACAACTCTCTATCTTTGAGCGTGCGTGTCGAGCAATATTTGAATGCACGTCCAGGATGCTTAAATATAGAGAGTCGATCGGACAAATCATCAACTCCCCCATCATCATTATGTGGAGGTCGAGTACGACGAGTTAGAATCTCTGGCTCAAAGTACATGGAACAGAAGTTCAAAATTTCTTTAAGAATATATGCCTCAGCAGTCGAACCCTCCACCTTTTTTTTTTATCCAAGAACCGACCGAACAGGGCAGACACTGGTCGAGTGCACCCTCCCTTAGAGAGGGAGAGTGTTCCCACTCCCCCAGGCTGTACCTGTGGCCCTAGATTTTTATTAATATTGAAGAAAGGGTACACAAGCTGCGGGGCATACCCCTGGGATAACAAGGGGCAAACTTAGCCCAATGAAGCCAACGGGATTAAGAGGGCAAGGGATGGGATTACAAACAAAAGAAACTAAGGAAAATGGATAGCTGGCAGCCCAGCCTTATCCATTCTAAAGGCACCCTTGGCCAACCATGGGAGATCCCTTACTTGGGTAAAGACATTGTTTAGAGGAGCACTACATGCATATGAGGCCAAAGAGTCAGCTACTTGATTCCCCTCTCTGAATGTGTGATGAAGCAACCACCCACTTTCTTGGAGAAAAGCTAGGGTCCTCCTCCACCATGGAAGAACCACCCAGCTGGGAGCCACACCACTCCGAACTGCCTCAATAAGGAGAGCACAGTCTGAATAAATTGCCATAAGATTAATGCCTCCTTGCTTCGCAATTGCCAATCCATTGTGCATGCACCTACAACAACAAGTTAGATGGCAATGACATGTACCGACCATGGATGACATGTAACTTAACAAAAATTCTCACATACCTCTCAAATGGATACATCCATCGAAATTGTATTGGCCCTCCGACAATAGCCTCATATGGCAAATGGATGACCAGGTGCTCCATCGAATCGAAGAATGTCGGAGAAAATATCTTCTCTAGCTTGCAAACGGTTGTGACCACATTTTCTTCGATAGTTTGTAAATCCCAAAGTCTGAGTTCTGATGCACATAAAATCTTGAAAAACTGACTCAGCTCGGTCAGTGCTCCCCATATAGGCTTTGGCAACAAATTCCGAAATGCAATGGGCACTAGCCTCTCCATGGACACATGGCAGTCGTGACTTTTCAGACCATATATTTTACCCTCATTAACATTCACACAACGGGCTATGTTGGATGCATATCCATCTTGGACCCTCAACTGTTTCAACCACTGGCACACTTCCTTCATCTGTGTATCATTAAGCACGTAAGTTGCTTTAGGCTGCATAGTTTTTCCATTTACGTTCTATAGTTCCAGTTCTGGATGTTTACAAAGCATCTTTAAGTCCATATGCGCTTTGGCATTGTCCTTTGTTTTGCCTTTAACATTCATGATCGTATTGAACACATTATCAAAAAAAATTTCTCGGTATGCATAACATCCAGATTGTGTCGTACAAGAAGAGTTGACTAATAAGGCAATTCCCAGAAAATACTTTTCTTATTCTAGTTGTGATCCTTTCCAAAGCTAAAGAGTTGGCATATGCTACCAGACAATTGTACTACATCTGGTAAATTTTGCACCCGTGTCACCATATGTCGACCCGACACCCATTGTAAGTCTGCTTCATCCATTTCAACAGTATTTTTTTAAACGGGTCTTTTTGCCTTCGAAAAGGATGGTCACTTGGTAGCAACTGTCAATGGCAATCAAACCAGCATGCTTTCCCACCATGTTTCAATACAAATGATTTCGTATCTTCCATATAGTAAGGACATGCTAACCTCCCATGTATGCTCCAACCAAATAGCATTCCATATGCAGGGAAGTCACTTATTATCCACATCAGTGCAGCCTTCATAATAAAATTTTGCTTCCTACATGCATCATAAGTAACAACTCCATCAGTCCATCCATCAGTCCATAAAAAATTGAGCTCATCAATCAACGGCCTGAGATATATGTCCAAATTTTTTTCGGGACTTTTTGGACCAGGAATTACTAAGGACAAAAATAGATATTCTCGCTTCATGCACATGTCCGACGAAAGGTTGTACGGTGTCATGAACACTGGCCAACAAGAATAAGATACCACTGAACCACCGAATGGATTAAAACCATCTATGCATAAACCCAATCAAACATTATGTGGCTCCTTTGAGAAAGCAAGATGAGTACGACTGAAGTGAGTCCAAGCTTCACCATCGACAGGATGACTGATTATATCATCGGCACGGTGTACTCTTTCGGTGTACCATGTCATATGTTGAGCCGTGTTTGAGGACATATACAGCCGCTGCAGCCTAGGCACAAGAGGGAAGTATCGCAATGCTTTGGAAGGTACATCATTTTGCTTTGAATTGTCCCCTCTCTTAGGTTTGAATCTGTCATGGTGACAAATAGAACATGATATCTTATCTGCATCGTCTTTGTAATATAACATACAGTGATTCGAGCATGCATCTATTTTCACATATCCAAGCCCTAGCTCATTGACCATCTTTTTTGCACGGTAAAAAGTGTCTGGCAACTTCTCGTCTCGAGACAACATACTCTTGATCAAGAGGAGGAGATGGTCAAAATAAGTCTCACTGATGTGAAATTCATATTTCAAATTCAACAACTGTGACACTACAGACAACCGAGTGTGTTTTTCACAACCATCCCACAGTGGCTCATCAGCATCCCTAAGTAGTTGATAAAATCTTCCGGCTGTCTTATTCGGCGCTTCTTCCATGCATGCATGTTCCTCATGAACATTAAAACTAGGACCAGCAGCATCTACAACCATATCCACGTACCCACTTGTGCTTGCAATATTGTCGGGCTCATACCTCAAGAATTTCTCACCATGACACGTCCAATTCGTATAACCATCCATGAACCCTTTCGTGTACAAATGATGTTACACATCCCATGGTGAACACCACCTCACGTTTCTACAACTTGAACAAGGGCATTGAATGTGACCGTCACGGTATGTTGCTACATTGGGATTCCCCAATGCAAATTGAATGAAACTATCAACTCTATGCTTAAAGTCATCCGACACCACCCGGTCAACTATTCTACGATACATCTATGAACGATCTATCAACATTTTACCTGCACTCAATAAATGTTAATACACATCCTAACTTTGAAATCATTACTCTTGAAAATAAACCCACCCTTTTCCTCACATCATTCGCCATATACCATTTGTAGTTGGAAGAGGACTATTAATTAGATTATCACTTTTTAACCCATCCATGAAGGTTTGATCATATAATCACTTACTATATGTGTTGCACGATTTGCTGAAAATTTCGACAGCATCTCTCCACACTTCTCTGATATATCAAAAATACTTATTGATTTTGAAAATTTCTTAAACACTTACAAGTAAGTGGTTAAGAAAACACTCAAAATCAATAATGGTATATCAGAGAAGAGTGAGGAGACGCAACCGAAATTCTCAACAAACCATACAAACACATACAGTAAATCACTGCCTAAGTGCGATCAAACATTCACAGACTTTCCAAATGGGACAATTCAAGACTTTGAGGTAGATATATACATTCTCATAAAAAAATAAGAACATACACATCAATCCTAAAGTCATGAACGGGAAGGTTCATTGACACGGTTTTAACACGCTCTCTTAAGGTGAGTGTAATGTTAAGTCGCACCCACGCACCTCAGCTCATAGGTAATACCCCATGTATTTATATAATATAAAATTAAATAACATCACACTTATCATTATGCATACATCGAATTAAATAACATCCTATTTATAAAAATATTCAAATGAAGAATATCAAAGCTAATTAATCCACATTTTTGAGTCAGATCAACATCAAATTTCTATTAAAATCGGATTTAAAAACGTATTTATATGCAATTAAAATCCACAGAGTTTTCTTGTTGCAGAGCTGTTACCTGAAGAGACTTGCAGCAAAAAAAAAATTCAATTATTGTTTTCTTCAAGTTACCTGTATTTTCCAAACTTAATTGTTACCATAACTTGAATGTTTTGAGTATGTGGTTTATACTAAAAAAACGTTGCTACCTTTTTTCTTTTCTTTCCAATTTGAATAAGGCTTAGGATGGATACTTGCTAAACTTGGTGAAAAACTTTCCCAGTTGCCTTAGTTTCTACTACTTTAAAGGCCATATTGATGTGGTTTCTATGGAATTTCTAGCTCCAGGGACTGATTCTTTGAACCCATCTCTGGGTACAGGCGTCATGGCCTTAGCTGTGCATATGATCCTTCTGGGTTCATCCATGCTCACAGGGCCCTCAAATATACTCATATATACAAGTTTTACGGGTGGATGCATTCGGGAAAGGGTTCATGCATTCATGCACCTAATTGCCTTTTGTGAACTTTAGCTATGTTCCAATGGAATCCCTGGGAGTTAGCTCTTTTCTCTCTCCTTTTTTGAAGAGCCATACAATGCTATGTGCTTTGATGATTATGGGAGTTTTAATGTGCATGGTGTGTGCAGGAATCAGATTGATTCATGACTTCTTGACTCATGAGATGCACATATAATCCATGTAACAATATGAGCATGTAGATGCATTCCTGACAGTGCAGGCATGTAGGATAAAATTTATAGATCTGTGCACATGGGGTGACATCCCTGGACCTATGTAGGTATGTGATGCACTGTCCCTCATGGAGGGCAAAGATGGGAGCTTCTCATGAAAGAAGGATAAGAGGCTAGTTGCAAAACTAAACCTATCTTCACGGTTGTACATTGGATAATCTTGATTCACCCTCATTTTTTTTGGCAGACAGAACCAACTAGCATAGGGGTCGACCCCCCTAATGTGGAGGGGTCGACGCCTACACCCTCCTAGGAAGGGAAAGCACAGAGCTCCACAATCTTGAGTGTATCAGTGCCCAGCTCTAGGGACTGTGATCTTCTGATCTGTTCTTCTTTTTTAGCAATGATTCTCCACATTGTCTATACATTTTTTTAAGGCAATCTGAATTCCAACAGAAAAGGGGCAGACCCCTGCAATCCCAAGCTCCAGCAATTACAAAGCTCCAGGCTCAGATTTCTTCTTGTTTGGACATTAGTCATTCACCCTTTTTTATGATGATTCCCTAGTCATGGTTTGAGAACACTTGATTCTTATCATATATATCTTTATTCATTGTTTTTATCCCAGCAATCCAGACATGTGTTTGATCATTGCATTATATTTTTCTTTGATATGCATTGGTCTGAACTGGACTTCAGTTCTTCCTAACACTTGGTCAGTGCTCCCCATATTAGTTCAGCTGTACTTCAATTCTTGCAACAGAAAGTTCTGTAATTAGCATTTTATTTCTGTTTTGCTCATTCCATTCCCTGTAATTTTCAGAACTCATAAGTGTTATAGCTTCTGAATTTTCAGCTCACAATGGATTCCCTAGTTCAGTCATCTATCCATCTTCCCTTTTTTTATTATCGATTACTTGGTTCAGTCTACTTGACTTTCTTCCTTTTTATTGTTATTGCTTCGAATTATACGGTGAAAATCCGGCAATGCCAACATGAGCTATTTTTTTCCTTTTTATTGGCATAGCCAACATGAGCTATTTTTTTCTACTTCATTCGAGTAGGCATCTTCTTGGTATCACCCATAGTAGTTGGCAGCAAGTTATGAGAGTCAGGCATTAGTTTTTTACGTAGTTGTTTTGTTTTTTCTCTGGTTGAGGAACCTCTCCTCACCAACTCTGATTGTACTTCCTCTGTTTATTAATAAATTGGAGGTACAGTCCACTTAGTTTCGGGGTGGGGGTAGGGCTGTGCAGGAGGGCATCTCCAATTACGTCCGAGTATACCTTACCCTCTGTGCATTCCAACCCTTATTGGGCCAAGGCCGTTGTTTTGTCCTCACAAGGCGCCACACAACTTATAGATCTCAGCCTTACACATATAGCTTAGTTACTTTTCTTGCTTTCCGATATAGGACTAATCCGCTTCATCCCTGCCCCAACCCCCATACACAGTGGTAGCTCTACGTGGTGGGAGTTCCACAATGGTATGCACACCCTGCTAGCCCTTTCCTACAAATAACCCTCTCCTCCTATACAGCTCATGACTGCGTCACTACATTATCACTTTACAAGACCCTCATGGTCAGCGAGGGAACAAGTAGCTACCGTCTCTTTGGCTCATGGCAAATAAAACTGGCCAATTAAGAACTGGCACCAGTCTAGACTGGTCTGATTCTAATAGTTAACTTGTCAGTTTCTGGTGGTTTTATGGTCAACTTCCTAACAAAATATTAGAAAATGAGAAGAGCTGATGTTGGCACCGGCTTATTTTCTTGAATTAATCAAGGATTAAGCATAGGGAAATACTCCCTAAATAGAGCAAAATGACACATCACCAAAGCTGCTCTACCAGTCGAGTTGGGCTTGAAAATCGAGACACTTCGATGGGTCAAGCGGTGCAACACAACAACCGGGGATCGACCCAGAGCAAATGGCACTATGCCAGCCAGTTTCCCGACAACCGGGTCAGTTTTGGGATTCAGGACAACCTTCCGTACCTTACGACACTCTGTGAAGGTTCGGGGATCACCCCCAGACACCCTGCATATGGTATTACATCACCGACGCTTCAACAACCGGGTTAACTCTGTTGTGCATCCCTTGGTTTTGATGATGACAATAGGATATGTTTGATTAATCAAGTTCTATCTTGTTTCATAACAAATACAAGTGGTTTGATTGTTCCTTCAAAGTATTGGACTCATTCAATTTACCTCTGATAAGTTAAGTAATTTCAGGTCCACTGAAATCCAAGTGGAATCAACAAATCAGAAGAAGTGTCAAAGGCCGCTTGTCGACCAGGGAAGTGGTTATGGTCGACCAACGAACTCAACCAGAAAAGCATCAGATCATCTGTCTTCTGGAAGCATCTTGGCTGTCGACCAAAGCCCCGCCTCTGGTCGACCACAGAAAAGACAGAAGCAACAGACAGAACTGCTGGCCATCTGGAAACTGCCCCCTGTCGACCAGCGACCAGGCTGTGGTCGACCAACGGGCGACGTGAGTTTCAGCCAGAAGAACCGGCCGTCTGGGGACTGCCCATTGTCGACCAGCGACAGGGTCATGGTCGACCACGGGTTTATATATCGTCCAAAACCGAACTCTAACCGAATTCTGTTTTGGTTCCTTAAAACCTGCAGATGGTTGTTGCAGGTTGTTGGGCTGCTCAGGAGATAAGCTTCCGCACGGGAATCAAGGAAACAATCTTGCTTAGAAGTGGTCAAACTCGTTCTAACGATTGGATTTAAACCGATCCCTGTTTTCTAGCAGATTGGCGCTCGATCTGAAAATTGAGCGGGAAGAACTTTATTCTTGAAAATAAAAAGAGCTATATGAAGAATATAAGGCAACTAATCACGAAGAAGGAAGCGGTGAGAGAGCACGGAATAGAAGCCAAGGAAGATACACACAGAAGAGGAAGAAGGAGCTCTCCACCAATCAAAAATCTGCAGAAAGGTTAAAGGCAATCTCGTTGCTGCAGAAGGAAGACTTAGCTCAAGACTGTGTGATCTCCAGCAGCAGAACAATCGAAGGCAACTGACTGGAAGATCAACAGGGAGTCTAGGCTTCTTCATAAGCGTGATCAAGTCCAGGCTGAACACCTATTCTTCTACACACGCCAATATTCAGTCCTGTCTTTCATCACCTGTTCTTATCATCTTTTCATTTCTGATTACAATTATTGTCAAGCTGTGAGGCAGCAGAATCAAGCTGTGTGTCAGCAGGTACAAGCTGTGTGTCAGCTGTGTTTTGGTTGAGATCAGAGATTCTCATAGTGAAGCCTTGCTTGAGTTAAGCAAGGGGTGGATGTAAGTCTCAGGAAGAGACTGAACCACCTTAAAAATCCTTTCTTGTGGTGTGCTTGTGTGTGTTTGATTTCCTATACGTATGCTTGCATCTTTACTATCCGCATTAGTTCTATGATTCATTAATTACCAGTAGCTCATCTGGTCGATAGTCAGTAAATTATCAAAAAGGGGGAAAGATCTATTCACCCCCCCTCTAGATCTATTCAGTCCGTATCCAACACGTGGTATCAGAGCAGGTTCTCCAAAAATGTGGTCTAACAACCAGGAGAGACCGGGCGGACTGAACTCTAAAAGCCTCATAGCTGAGGGGCACTCTGTAACTAGACCTCCATATTTTGATGGAACTGATTATTCTTATTGGAAAAATCGTATGCAGGTGTTCTTACGTGCGCAAGACCACGAGATGTGGAGGGTAGTGAGCCGCGGACCTTTTGAGCTACCGGAAGATGAAGAAACCTGGACCAGAGAACAGGTCAGGAAATCAACTGTCAACTGGGGAGCCATGAACGTGATGCAGTGCTCACTACACCCCACAGAATTCTCAAGAGTTTCCCAATGCGCAACAGCCAAAGAAATGTGGGATCGTCTAAAGGTAATCTACGAAGGTACTTCCGAGGTAAGAGAGACAAAAGCAAATATGCTAGTCTCAGAATATGAGATGTTTAGGATGAAAAATGATGAAAGTATTTCTGAGATGTATGCCAGATTAGTACAATTGACTAATGGCTTGAAGAGCTTAGGGAAGACATACAAAGAGCAGGAATTAGTGAGGAAGATTTTAAGGTCTCTCACATCGATGTGGCATACCAAGGCCACAGTCATTGAGGACTCAAAGGATCTCACAACAATGACAGTGGATGAGTTAGTAGGATCCCTGATGGCCTATGAGGTCAATCTGAAGAGAAAGGAAGATGAGGGCAAGAAAAAGAAGCAACTTGCCCTAAAGACTAAGACAAGCACCTCTGAGGTGTCTGACAATGATGACTCATCTAGCTCAGGTGAAGAATCTGGTGAGCTAGCCATGCTTACAAGAAAATTTAAAAAATTCCTGCGGAAGGAAGGTAAAGGATTCAGAAATCCAAAGGGCATGGTAAGGAAGTCATCCCAGTTTAAATCTGATAAACATAAGGCTCCTTCTAACAAACTCATTTGCTACAATTGCAGGCAGCCTGGACATATGAAGGCTGAATGTCCAGAAGCTCCTAAGAAATCAAGCTTCAAGTGGAAAGGCAAGAAACCCAAGGCGATGATTAGCACTTGGAGTGAGGAGGAAGAGAGCAGTGAAGAGGAAACAACTTCCGAGGAAGAAGAAGGAAAGCTCTGTCTGATGGCCAAGGGAGACAACAGTGATCTTGAGGTAAGTTCCCCATTTCAAGACTTCTATAGTTCGGATTGGGAAGAAGTATATTCAGAATTGCTTGATACTTATGAAAGAATAAGAAAGGAAAATAAACATTTGAAGAAGAAGATCAGTCAACTGAATAAAGACAGCAATTCAATGGAAAACAAAACTGAACTAGAAATGGAAATCAAGTCACTGAAAAACAAGCTGAATCAAATGGACTTAGATGAAGAAAACCACAAGAGAATGTCCGAAGAGAATGAAATGCTAAAAAACGACATTGATGAGTTAAAACTAAAGACTCAAGAATATGAACAGGAAACTAAGTTAAGTCAAGAAAGAAACAATTCACTCAAGGAAGAAAACAACCAACTCCTAAGAGAAATAGAAAGAATTAAGAGTGACCTGAAAAACAAACAGGAGACCTTGGAAAAAATGACTCAAGGTCAAGAAAACTTAAATGCTGTCTTGGGAATAAAAGTAAACTTTCAAAAAGAAGGGTTAGGATACAATCCTACGGCTAAAAAGGAATTCCAAATAAAAACCGTAACTGGGATTGCTGACTCAAAAGGAAAAAGGCCCCTGATTAATCTATACCAAGATAAACAAGAGGATGTAGCTGAATGCTCCTCCAAAAGGAACAATGTCACCAAGGAAGAGAGAAATTTTAAAGAGAAAACAGTCAATCAATATAAGATTCAAAATAATAAACAAGAAACCCAAATTCACAGAAATCACCAAACAAACCAAGGACTAAACCAAGTTAAAAGACATAAATCTGGAAAACAAGATGTCTGGAGACAGGCTGGTCGACAACAGACCCTTCATCTGTCGACCAGAGGATCTGCCAGAACAGGCGCTGGTTACTGGAGAAGCAGTGGTCGACCACAGGTACACCAGATGTCGACCAGAGGTGCTGCCAGAACAGACGCTGAGTTCTGGAGACGCGATGGTCGACCACAGACATACCAAAAGTCGACCATGGCCAGACAAGCAAACAGAAATCACAGGTTTTCTCGGGTAAAACAAAATGAAAACTTGAATACACAAAGGTGGACTCAGATTAAAGAAGCTTTAGAACAAAAGCAACCCAACCTGAACAAGTTCAGAAATAAAAATTTACACTGCTCTAACAGAATCTGGGTTCCCAAAGGATTACTGCAGCAATTTCATAATTTCACAAGCTATCTTGGACCCGGGTACCATTGGGGTCCAAAAGTTTCTGTGTAACTTGTGATGCAGGTGTGTTTGGCAGCTATACACAACAAGTGGTACTTAGATAGTGGCTGCTCAAGACATATGACAGGGGACAAGGCAAAATTCTCCGAGCTAAACTCAAAAGATGGAGGACATGTGACATTTGGAGGAAATAACAAAGGCAAGATCATTGGGAAAGGTAAGGTAGGTAAGACATCTACAAATTGCATTGAAGATGTACTGCTAGTGGATGGCCTGGAATATAATCTTCTAAGCATCAGTCAGCTATGCGACAAAGGCCATCAAGTAGTCTTTGATTCTAAGATCTGTAAAATTCTTGAACCAAATTCGGCTAAAGTTAAGTTTATGGGCAAGAGAGTAAATAATGTCTACATGATAGACTTGGATGATCCAGCCCACTCCAACTTGTGCCTCACCGCCAAGAAGGAGGACCTGACTTGGTTGTGGCACCGAAGGCTAGGGCATGTTAGCTACAGGGTGCTGCACAAATTGGTTAAGAATAAAATGGTTTCTGGTTTACCTGAAATTTCGTTTGCTCAAAATGTCAAAGTATGTGAATCATGTACCCAAGGTAAGCAAACAAGAAAATCATTCAAAGGTAGAACTGAAAGTCAATCTTCTAGACCACTAGAACTTGTGCACATGGACCTTTTTGGCCCAACAAGAACTGCTAGTCTTAGTGGTAAGAGGTACGGTTATGTACTAGTTGATGATTTCTCTAGATTCACATGGGTAATGTTTTTATCACATAAAAACGATGCCTTTCATGAATTTCAGGATTTTTACAGAAGAATGAAGCAGGATGGTAAGTCCAAAGTGTGTTCAATAATATCTGATCATGGGGGAGAATTTGAAAATTCAGAGTTTGATGAATTCTGCAGGAACAAAGGAATAAATCACAGGTTCTCCTCACCAAGGACGCCAGAGCAAAATGGAGTGGTGGAAAGAAGGAATCGCACACTTGTTGAAATGGCCAGAACCTTGTTAGTTGAAGCCAATCTTCCAAGAAGATTTTGGGCTGAGGCGGTCAATACAGCATGTTATATTGTAAACAGGGCAATGGTAAGACCATCTAGTGCGAAAACTCCATATGAGGTGTTCAAAGGTAAGAAGCCATCTCTAGCTCATTTTAGGATCTTCGGTGTAAGGTGTTTTATTCATAACAATGACAAGAGATCATTGGACAAATTTGAACCAAAGAGTGACCCAGGAATCTTCTTGGGATACTCTGACCGATCAAGAGCCTATAGAGTCTACAACACCAAAGATCAGCTAGTTGAAGAATCCCCACATATCACATTTGATGAAAATAATGACTTTGACAAAACTGGACAGGTAGGCAAAGATGAAGATGGGGAATTTCTGGAAGGCAAAGAGGAACCAATGGAGACTGAAGCAGAACCAAAGCAAGGTGATTCCAATGATCAACCCGAAGGAGAGATCATCCCAGGTAACAATTCTGAAAATCTGAGATTTCTCAGAGATCATCCTCTAGATAACATCATTGGAGGAATTAATGAACCGAGGAAAACTAGATCTCAGCTTAAAACAGTTGATGAATTAGATCAGCTAGCCCTTGTATCTCAAGTTGAGCCTAAAAATGTAGAGGAAGCTTTAAGAGATGAATCTTGGATAAATGCCATGCATGAAGAATTAAATCAATTTGAAAGAAATCAGGTTTGGAAACTTGTTCCCAGACCCTCATCTCATCCTGTTATTGGAACCAAATGGGTTTATAAAAATAAGCTTAATGAAGAAGGAGTTGTTATGAGGAACAAGGCTCGGTTGGTGGCTAAGGGGTATAACCAAGAATTTGGAGTTGATTTTGAAGAATCATATGCTCCAGTTGCAAGGTTAGAAGCCATTAGAATATTGTTAGCATTTGCGGCGTCCCATGGAATTAAATTGCAGCAAATGGATGTAAAAAGTGCCTTTCTAAATGGCTTTGTAAAGGAAGAAGTCTTTGTGGAACAACCCCCTGGTTTTGAAAATGATGATCTTCCTAATCATGTCTTTAAACTGCATAAGGCTTTGTATGGTTTAAAGCAGGCTCCTAGGGCATGGTACGACAGACTGAGTTCATTCCTCACCAAAAAGGGCTACACAAGAGGTAAAATTGATCAAACATTATTCTCCAAGACCCAAGGTAAGAATATACTAATTGTGCAAATCTATGTGGATGATATTGTGTTTGGATCCACTGAAGCTTCATTATGTACTGAATTTGCAAATCTAATGACCAATGAGTTTGAAATGAGTTTAATGGGTGATTTACAGTTCTTTCTTGGATTGCAGATTCTACAATGTAGAGAAGGCTACTTCATAAATCAATCCAAGTACATAAAGGAGATGCTGAAAAAGTTTGGCATGGAGAGCTGCAAACCAATAGAGTCACCCATGGGGACAAATGCAACATTGGAGGCTGATGTAAAAGGTAACATGGTAGATGCCAAGAAATACAGAGGTATGATCGGATCCCTACTATATTTAACTGCCTCTAGGCCAGACATTCAGTTCAGTGTATGCATGTGTGCTAGATATCAATCTAGCCCTAGAGATTCACATTTAGGGGCTGTCAAGCGTATCCTTCGTTACCTTGCCGGTACCCAAGAATTGGGTTTATGGTATCCTACTTATTGCAAACTAGATTTAATTTCATATTCAGATGCTGATTATGCTGGTTGCAAAATTGATAGGAAGAGTACTAGTGGTTATTGTCAAATATTAGGTGGATGTTTAATATCATGGGCTTCTAAAAAACAGCATTCTGTGGCACTCTCCACTGCTGAGGCTGAGTATGTCGCAGTAGGGAGCTGTGGTACACAGGTTTTGTGGATAAAACATCAACTCCAAGACTACAATGTAGATCTTGGATGTGCACCTATTTTCTGTGACAACACTAGTGCTATTAATTTGTCTAAAAACCCCATTCAACACTCTAGGACAAAACACATTGAGATCCGTCATCACTTTCTAAGAGATGAGGTCTCCAAAGGAAATTTCATGCTTCATTTTGTAGAAACTGAAAAACAACTGGCAGACATTTTCACAAAACCCCTTAACAATGACAGATTTTCAACTCTAAGAAGGGAGTTAGGAATTTGTAGAATTTCTCCTGAAAATTCTTGAAATAATCATATTCATGTGTTCACTGCATAGATTCTGTCATTTCTGTCTAAGTTATGTCAACTAGGTCTCTAGTACTGGTCAAGTTTTTGAGTTTGGAAAGTCTTGTGTCGGGTGCTACTTCAGCAAGTTCTACAGAATACTGGTTCTCTACGGCTCATCTCTTGTGGTCGACCACAGACAAGGCGCTGGTCGACCAAGGCATCAGGACAGGAAATAGTTAGCTCTGGGAATTCGCAGCTGTCGACCACAGGCGATCCAATGGTCGACAACAGGTTTGTCAGAACGCAGTCTTCTCAACAGGCAGGTTCTGTGTCAGCACAAAGGTCGACCACAGGCCACTCCATGGTCGACAAAGGACCTGAAAAAGGGAAATTGGATCTAATCAAGCTGCTGGCTTTGGTGGGAAATCTTCTGAACTTTTTGGACTCTGAGCTCAGTTTTGCTTTACTCACTCATCCTTGTTCACACTTCCTATTCCTTGTGTCTCTATATCTCTTTGTGGCCAACTTATTGTTTTCTATCTTCAGCAAGGACTCACAAATTGAGGGGGAGTAAAAAGTGTAAACTCATTCCTTAATAAATCATTGAACAACCTAACCATATCTTACAAGAAAATCACCAAAGTCATCAATGAGAGTAAAGGTTAAGTGTAGTAATGAGAATTTGACCTGTACTACTGCAATAAATTCAAACCATAACTATGACTCTGACTCAAGACTATTGAGAACTTATGTTTTTAGTAATGAGACTGTTTCTCTACCTGTGTCTGTGTTGGACAGTGAAAATAAACGCTGCTATAGCATGAATGTATATGGAATACGCCATAATTCTGCCTTCTTGGTAGAGCAATGGACTGAGTTCTGAGAAACTACTGTTCTCTATCACAAAGCAAAATTGGCTGAAAAATTAAGTGGGAGACATGTATGTCATGAAGACTCAATCTACCTCTGCCACTCTCAAAATTATTAATTGGGCATCCTGAGTAACTGGGGATATTGGCGTCTGATAAACGTATATCCTCACGGATAAAAAGTGTGTCCCAGTTAAAAATGGAATGGTTAGGCATGCTAAGTAGCCGGGGTTTCTGGCGTGTAAAAAGCGTGTCTCCTCGTGTGGAAAAGCATGTGATAAACCTGACCACAGCTCTTAAATATTTCAAAACGAAAAGGCAACAAAAATGGTTGACCTAATGCACTATATGCAAATAGAGGCATAAAACACTGTTCAGCTTGTTCAGCTAGTAAAATTATCTCATGAACAATATTATAAGTTTAAGGAGCCGTGAGTAAGAAAGTGGATATGGGGAGTCAATTTATTGGGGCAATACTTTCAAATTCTTTGAACCACAAGACCCACTCGAATTTGTCACAAGGTGGTCTTTGAGAAAGGGAGGAAAGGTTACTTAATTGTCTTATTAAAGAAAGGGGGTACACTTCAATAATTTCCCAAAATATGAGTTATGCTGATTAATCGTGACCGCTCGTTCTTTGCATCGCGATGGTTCACTGCCCTAACAATTAAGGGCCAGCCTTAATGCCCTACCCTATAAATTGTCTCGGCTGGGTCCCTGAAATTTTCCCATCCGCAGCCCTAGCCCTCTCCCAACTTCATCTTCTCCAGATTTCTTTTCTCGCCTCTCTCTCGCCTCTATCTCGCTTCCCTTCACAATGTCTCCCAAGCGCGCTCTAAGTTCCTCTAAGCGTAGAAGAGATCAGGCCCCTGCCGCAGCTTCGATGCCGTCCAAGCGATCCAAGTCGCGGGCCGCACAGGGTTCGCCATCGGCCCCTCACAGGTCGACCACGGCTGATGCACCTGGTCCAGGCAGACAATCAGCAGCTTCAGAGGGATTGTTCAAATGATCTTCTTTTTGCTGTTGACAAAGGGGGAGATAGGACTTTATGTGTCATTGTGTGTCTAGTTGTGTGTCTAGATGTGAGTCTAGATTGTCAAATTTACTTTGTCTACGTGTCCTCAGTGTCTTTATCCTTTTTTGAGTCTCTCATGTAATTAGTGCTATTGTTCTTTGAAAGACACATCAAACGAATTGACTGAATGAAATCTGTGCTATGATAGCCTTGCATGCAATATCAAATGAATTTTATAATCTGTTGTTTGTCACAATGACTCATGGTTGTCATCATCAAAAAGGGGGAGAATGTTGTGCATCCCTTGGTTTTGATGATGACAATAGGATATGTTTGATTAATCAAGTTCTATCTTGTTTCATAACAAATACAAGTGGTTTGATTGTTCCTTCAAAGTATTGGACTCATTCAATTTACCTCTGATAAGTTAAGTAATTTCAGGTCCACTGAAATCCAAGTGGAATCAACAAATCAGAAGAAGTGTCAAAGGCCGCTTGTCGACCAGGGAAGTGGTTATGGTCGACCAACGAACTCAACCAGAAAAGCATCAGATCATCTGTCTTCTGGAAGCATCTTGGCTGTCGACCAAAGCCCCGCCTCTGGTCGACCACAGAAAAGACAGAAGCAACAGACAGAACTGCTGGCCATCTGGAAACTGCCCCCTGTCGACCAGCGACCAGGCTGTGGTCGACCAACGGGCGACGTGAGTTTCAGCCAGAAGAACCGGCCGTCTGGGGACTGCCCATTGTCGACCAGCGACAGGGTCATGGTCGACCACGGGTTTATATATCGTCCAAAACCGAACTCTAACCGAATTCTGTTTTGGTTCCTTAAAACCTGCAGATGGTTGTTGCAGGTTGTTGGGCTGCTCAGGAGATAAGCTTCCGCACGGGAATCAAGGAAACAATCTTGCTTAGAAGTGGTCAAACTCGTTCTAACGATTGGATTTAAACCGATCCCTGTTTTCTAGCAGATTGGCGCTCGATCTGAAAATTGAGCGGGAAGAACTTTATTCTTGAAAATAAAAAGAGCTATATGAAGAATATAAGGCAACTAATCACGAAGAAGGAAGCGGTGAGAGAGCACGGAATAGAAGCCAAGGAAGATACACACAGAAGAGGAAGAAGGAGCTCTCCACCAATCAAAAATCTGCAGAAAGGTTAAAGGCAATCTCGTTGCTGCAGAAGGAAGACTTAGCTCAAGACTGTGTGATCTCCAGCAGCAGAACAATCGAAGGCAACTGACTGGAAGATCAACAGGGAGTCTAGGCTTCTTCATAAGCGTGATCAAGTCCCAGGCTGAACACCTATTCTTCTACACACGCCAATATTCAGTCCTGTCTTTCATCACCTGTTCTTATCATCTTTTCATTTCTGATTACAATTATTGTCAAGCTGTGAGGCAGCAGAATCAAGCTGTGTGTCAGCAGGTACAAGCTGTGTGTCAGCTGTGTTTTGGTTGAGATCAGAGATTCTCATAGTGAAGCCTTGCTTGAGTTAAGCAAGGGGTGGATGTAAGTCTCAGGAAGAGACTGAACCACCTTAAAAATCCTTTCTTGTGGTGTGCTTGTGTGTGTTTGATTTCCTATACGTATGCTTGCATCTTTACTATCCGCATTAGTTCTATGATTCATTAATTACCAGTAGCTCATCTGGTCGATAGTCAGTAAATTATCAAAAAGGGGGAAAGATCTATTCACCCCCCCTCTAGATCTATTCAGTCCGTATCCAACACGTGGTATCAGAGCAGGTTCTCCAAAAATGTGGTCTAACAACCAGGAGAGACCGGGCGGACTGAACTCTAAAAGCCTCATAGCTGAGGGGCACTCTGTAACTAGACCTCCATATTTTGATGGAACTGATTATTCTTATTGGAAAAATCGTATGCAGGTGTTCTTACGTGCGCAAGACCACGAGATGTGGAGGGTAGTGAGCCGCGGACCTTTTGAGCTACCGGAAGATGAAGAAACCTGGACCAGAGAACAGGTCAGGAAATCAACTGTCAACTGGGGAGCCATGAACGTGATGCAGTGCTCACTACACCCCACAGAATTCTCAAGAGTTTCCCAATGCGCAACAGCCAAAGAAATGTGGGATCGTCTAAAGGTAATCTACGAAGGTACTTCCGAGGTAAGAGAGACAAAAGCAAATATGCTAGTCTCAGAATATGAGATGTTTAGGATGAAAAATGATGAAAGTATTTCTGAGATGTATGCCAGATTAGTACAATTGACTAATGGCTTGAAGAGCTTAGGGAAGACATACAAAGAGCAGGAATTAGTGAGGAAGATTTTAAGGTCTCTCACATCGATGTGGCATACCAAGGCCACAGTCATTGAGGACTCAAAGGATCTCACAACAATGACAGTGGATGAGTTAGTAGGATCCCTGATGGCCTATGAGGTCAATCTGAAGAGAAAGGAAGATGAGGGCAAGAAAAAGAAGCAACTTGCCCTAAAGACTAAGACAAGCACCTCTGAGGTGTCTGACAATGATGACTCATCTAGCTCAGGTGAAGAATCTGGTGAGCTAGCCATGCTTACAAGAAAATTTAAAAAATTCCTGCGGAAGGAAGGTAAAGGATTCAGAAATCCAAAGGGCATGGTAAGGAAGTCATCCCAGTTTAAATCTGATAAACATAAGGCTCCTTCTAACAAACTCATTTGCTACAATTGCAGGCAGCCTGGACATATGAAGGCTGAATGTCCAGAAGCTCCTAAGAAATCAAGCTTCAAGTGGAAAGGCAAGAAACCCAAGGCGATGATTAGCACTTGGAGTGAGGAGGAAGAGAGCAGTGAAGAGGAAACAACTTCCGAGGAAGAAGAAGGAAAGCTCTGTCTGATGGCCAAGGGAGACAACAGTGATCTTGAGGTAAGTTCCCCATTTCAAGACTTCTCTAGTTCGGATTGGGAAGAAGTATATTCAGAATTGCTTGATACTTATGAAAGAATAAGAAAGGAAAATAAACATTTGAAGAAGAAGATCAGTCAACTGAATAAAGACAGCAATTCAATGGAAAACAAAACTGAACTAGAAATGGAAATCAAGTCACTGAAAAACAAGCTGAATCAAATGGACTTAGATGAAGAAAACCACAAGAGAATGTCCGAAGAGAATGAAATGCTAAAAAACGACATTGATGAGTTAAAACTAAAGACTCAAGAATATGAACAGGAAACTAAGTTAAGTCAAGAAAGAAACAATTCACTCAAGGAAGAAAACAACCAACTCCTAAGAGAAATAGAAAGAATTAAGAGTGACCTGAAAAACAAACAGGAGACCTTGGAAAAAATGACTCAAGGTCAAGAAAACTTAAATGCTGTCTTGGGAATAAAAGTAAACTTTCAAAAAGAAGGGTTAGGATACAATCCTACGGCTAAAAAGGAATTCCAAATAAAAACCGTAACTGGGATTGCTGACTCAAAAGGAAAAAGGCCCCTGATTAATCTATACCAAGATAAACAAGAGGATGTAGCTGAATGCTCCTCCAAAAGGAACAATGTCACCAAGGAAGAGAGAAATTTTAAAGAGAAAACAGTCAATCAATATAAGATTCAAAATAATAAACAAGAAACCCAAATTCACAGAAATCACCAAACAAACCAAGGACTAAACCAAGTTAAAAGACATAAATCTGGAAAACAAGATGTCTGGAGACAGGCTGGTCGACAACAGACCCTTCATCTGTCGACCAGAGGATCTGCCAGAACAGGCGCTGGTTACTGGAGAAGCAGTGGTCGACCACAGGTACACCAGATGTCGACCAGAGGTGCTGCCAGAACAGACGCTGAGTTCTGGAGACGCGATGGTCGACCACAGACATACCAAAAGTCGACCATGGCCAGACAAGCAAACAGAAATCACAGGTTTTCTCGGGTAAAACAAAATGAAAACTTGAATACACAAAGGTGGACTCAGATTAAAGAAGCTTTAGAACAAAAGCAACCCAACCTGAACAAGTTCAGAAATAAAAATTTACACTGCTCTAACAGAATCTGGGTTCCCAAAGGATTACTGCAGCAATTTCATAATTTCACAAGCTATCTTGGACCCGGGTACCATTGGGGTCCAAAAGTTTCTGTGTAACTTGTGATGCAGGTGTGTTTGGCAGCTATACACAACAAGTGGTACTTAGATAGTGGCTGCTCAAGACATATGACAGGGGACAAGGCAAAATTCTCCGAGCTAAACTCAAAAGATGGAGGACATGTGACATTTGGAGGAAATAACAAAGGCAAGATCATTGGGAAAGGTAAGGTAGGTAAGACATCTACAAATTGCATTGAAGATGTACTGCTAGTGGATGGCCTGGAATATAATCTTCTAAGCATCAGTCAGCTATGCGACAAAGGCCATCAAGTAGTCTTTGATTCTAAGATCTGTAAAATTCTTGAACCAAATTCGGCTAAAGTTAAGTTTATGGGCAAGAGAGTAAATAATGTCTACATGATAGACTTGGATGATCCAGCCCACTCCAACTTGTGCCTCACCGCCAAGAAGGAGGACCTGACTTGGTTGTGGCACCGAAGGCTAGGGCATGTTAGCTACAGGGTGCTGCACAAATTGGTTAAGAATAAAATGGTTTCTGGTTTACCTGAAATTTCGTTTGCTCAAAATGTCAAAGTATGTGAATCATGTACCCAAGGTAAGCAAACAAGAAAATCATTCAAAGGTAGAACTGAAAGTCAATCTTCTAGACCACTAGAACTTGTGCACATGGACCTTTTTGGCCCAACAAGAACTGCTAGTCTTAGTGGTAAGAGGTACGGTTATGTACTAGTTGATGATTTCTCTAGATTCACATGGGTAATGTTTTTATCACATAAAAACGATGCCTTTCATGAATTTCAGGATTTTTACAGAAGAATGAAGCAGGATGGTAAGTCCAAAGTGTGTTCAATAATATCTGATCATGGGGGAGAATTTGAAAATTCAGAGTTTGATGAATTCTGCAGGAACAAAGGAATAAATCACAGGTTCTCCTCACCAAGGACGCCAGAGCAAAATGGAGTGGTGGAAAGAAGGAATCGCACACTTGTTGAAATGGCCAGAACCTTGTTAGTTGAAGCCAATCTTCCAAGAAGATTTTGGGCTGAGGCGGTCAATACAGCATGTTATATTGTAAACAGGGCAATGGTAAGACCATCTAGTGCGAAAACTCCATATGAGGTGTTCAAAGGTAAGAAGCCATCTCTAGCTCATTTTAGGATCTTCGGTGTAAGGTGTTTTATTCATAACAATGACAAGAGATCATTGGACAAATTTGAACCAAAGAGTGACCCAGGAATCTTCTTGGGATACTCTGACCGATCAAGAGCCTATAGAGTCTACAACACCAAAGATCAGCTAGTTGAAGAATCCCCACATATCACATTTGATGAAAATAATGACTTTGACAAAACTGGACAGGTAGGCAAAGATGAAGATGGGGAATTTCTGGAAGGCAAAGAGGAACCAATGGAGACTGAAGCAGAACCAAAGCAAGGTGATTCCAATGATCAACCCGAAGGAGAGATCATCCCAGGTAACAATTCTGAAAATCTGAGATTTCTCAGAGATCATCCTCTAGATAACATCATTGGAGGAATTAATGAACCGAGGAAAACTAGATCTCAGCTTAAAACAGTTGATGAATTAGATCAGCTAGCCCTTGTATCTCAAGTTGAGCCTAAAAATGTAGAGGAAGCTTTAAGAGATGAATCTTGGATAAATGCCATGCATGAAGAATTAAATCAATTTGAAAGAAATCAGGTTTGGAAACTTGTTCCCAGACCCTCATCTCATCCTGTTATTGGAACCAAATGGGTTTATAAAAATAAGCTTAATGAAGAAGGAGTTGTTATGAGGAACAAGGCTCGGTTGGTGGCTAAGGGGTATAACCAAGAATTTGGAGTTGATTTTGAAGAATCATATGCTCCAGTTGCAAGGTTAGAAGCCATTAGAATATTGTTAGCATTTGCGGCGTCCCATGGAATTAAATTGCAGCAAATGGATGTAAAAAGTGCCTTTCTAAATGGCTTTGTAAAGGAAGAAGTCTTTGTGGAACAACCCCCTGGTTTTGAAAATGATGATCTTCCTAATCATGTCTTTAAACTGCATAAGGCTTTGTATGGTTTAAAGCAGGCTCCTAGGGCATGGTACGACAGACTGAGTTCATTCCTCACCAAAAAGGGCTACACAAGAGGTAAAATTGATCAAACATTATTCTCCAAGACCCAAGGTAAGAATATACTAATTGTGCAAATCTATGTGGATGATATTGTGTTTGGATCCACTGAAGCTTCATTATGTACTGAATTTGCAAATCTAATGACCAATGAGTTTGAAATGAGTTTAATGGGTGATTTACAGTTCTTTCTTGGATTGCAGATTCTACAATGTAGAGAAGGCTACTTCATAAATCAATCCAAGTACATAAAGGAGATGCTGAAAAAGTTTGGCATGGAGAGCTGCAAACCAATAGAGTCACCCATGGGGACAAATGCAACATTGGAGGCTGATGTAAAAGGTAACATGGTAGATGCCAAGAAATACAGAGGTATGATCGGATCCCTACTATATTTAACTGCCTCTAGGCCAGACATTCAGTTCAGTGTATGCATGTGTGCTAGATATCAATCTAGCCCTAGAGATTCACATTTAGGGGCTGTCAAGCGTATCCTTCGTTACCTTGCCGGTACCCAAGAATTGGGTTTATGGTATCCTACTTATTGCAAACTAGATTTAATTTCATATTCAGATGCTGATTATGCTGGTTGCAAAATTGATAGGAAGAGTACTAGTGGTTATTGTCAAATATTAGGTGGATGTTTAATATCATGGGCTTCTAAAAAACAGCATTCTGTGGCACTCTCCACTGCTGAGGCTGAGTATGTCGCAGTAGGGAGCTGTGGTACACAGGTTTTGTGGATAAAACATCAACTCCAAGACTACAATGTAGATCTTGGATGTGCACCTATTTTCTGTGACAACACTAGTGCTATTAATTTGTCTAAAAACCCCATTCAACACTCTAGGACAAAACACATTGAGATCCGTCATCACTTTCTAAGAGATGAGGTCTCCAAAGGAAATTTCATGCTTCATTTTGTAGAAACTGAAAAACAACTGGCAGACATTTTCACAAAACCCCTTAACAATGACAGATTTTCAACTCTAAGAAGGGAGTTAGGAATTTGTAGAATTTCTCCTGAAAATTCTTGAAATAATCATATTCATGTGTTCACTGCATAGATTCTGTCATTTCTGTCTAAGTTATGTCAACTAGGTCTCTAGTACTGGTCAAGTTTTTGAGTTTGGAAAGTCTTGTGTCGGGTGCTACTTCAGCAAGTTCTACAGAATACTGGTTCTCTACGGCTCATCTCTTGTGGTCGACCACAGACAAGGCGCTGGTCGACCAAGGCATCAGGACAGGAAATAGTTAGCTCTGGGAATTCGCAGCTGTCGACCACAGGCGATCCAATGGTCGACAACAGGTTTGTCAGAACGCAGTCTTCTCAACAGGCAGGTTCTGTGTCAGCACAAAGGTCGACCACAGGCCACTCCATGGTCGACAAAGGACCTGAAAAAGGGAAATTGGATCTAATCAAGCTGCTGGCTTTGGTGGGAAATCTTCTGAACTTTTTGGACTCTGAGCTCAGTTTTGCTTTACTCACTCATCCTTGTTCACACTTCCTATTCCTTGTGTCTCTATATCTCTTTGTGGCCAACTTATTGTTTTCTATCTTCAGCAAGGACTCACAAATTGAGGGGGAGTAAAAAGTGTAAACTCATTCCTTAATAAATCATTGAACAACCTAACCATATCTTACAAGAAAATCACCAAAGTCATCAATGAGAGTAAAGGTTAAGTGTAGTAATGAGAATTTGACCTGTACTACTGCAATAAATTCAAACCATAACTATGACTCTGACTCAAGACTATTGAGAACTTATGTTTTTAGTAATGAGACTGTTTCTCTACCTGTGTCTGTGTTGGACAGTGAAAATAAACGCTGCTATAGCATGAATGTATATGGAATACGCCATAATTCTGCCTTCTTGGTAGAGCAATGGACTGAGTTCTGAGAAACTACTGTTCTCTATCACAAAGCAAAATTGGCTGAAAAATTAAGTGGGAGACATGTATGTCATGAAGACTCAATCTACCTCTGCCACTCTCAAAATTATTAATTGGGCATCCTGAGTAACTGGGGATATTGGCGTCTGATAAACGTATATCCTCACGGATAAAAAGTGTGTCCCAGTTAAAAATGGAATGGTTAGGCATGCTAAGTAGCCGGGGTTTCTGGCGTGTAAAAAGCGTGTCTCCTCGTGTGGAAAAGCATGTGATAAACCTGACCACAGCTCTTAAATATTTCAAAACGAAAAGGCAGAGAAAATGGTTGACCTAAAGCATAGCATGCAAATACAAGTTTAAAAACACTGTTCAGCTAGCATAGTTAGTCCAATTATCTCTTGAAATATATTATAAGTTCAAGGAGCCATGTGAAAGAAAGTGGATATGGGGAGTCAATTTATTGGGGCAATACTTTCAAATTCTTTGAACTACAATACCCACTCTATTTGGTCACAAGGTGGTCTTTGCATAAGGGTGGAAAGGTTCCATAAGTGTTCTATTAAAGAAAGGGAGTACACTTTAATATCTTCCAAAAATTTGAGTTATGCTGATTAAATCCTGACCGCTCGTTTTCTGCATCGTGATGGTTCTCATGGCAGAGAACGTGAAGCAGAGACTCCTCATCTCAGAGGGATTGTTCAAATGATCTTCTTTTTGCTGTTGACAAAGGGGGAGATAGGACTTTATGTGTCATTGTGTGTCTAGTTGTGTGTCTAGATGTGAGTCTAGATTGTCAAATTTACTTTGTCTACGTGTCCTCAGTGTCTTTATCCTTTTTTGAGTCTCTCATGTAATTAGTGCTATTGTTTTTGAAAGACACATCAAACGAATTGACTGAATGAAATCTGTGCTATGATAGCCTTGCATGCAATATCAAATGAATTTTATAATCTGTTGTTTGTCACAATGACTCATGGTTGTCATCATCAAAAAGGGGGAGAATGTTGTGCATCCCTTGGTTTTGATGATGACAATAGGATATGTTTGATTAATCAAGTTCTATCTTGTTTCATAACAAATACAAGTGGTTTGATTGTTCCTTCAAAGTATTGGACTCATTCAATTTACCTCTGATAAGTTAAGTAATTTCAGGTCCACTGAAATCCAAGTGGAATCAACAAATCAGAAGAAGTGTCAAAGGCCGCTTGTCGACCAGGGAAGTGGTTATGGTCGACCAACGAACTCAACCAGAAAAGCATCAGATCATCTGTCTTCTGGAAGCATCTTGGCTGTCGACCAAAGCCCCGCCTCTGGTCGACCACAGAAAAGACAGAAGCAACAGACAGAACTGCTGGCCATCTGGAAACTGCCCCCTGTCGACCAGCGACCAGGCTGTGGTCGACCAACGGGCGACGTGAGTTTCAGCCAGAAGAACCGGCCGTCTGGGGACTGCCCATTGTCGACCAGCGACAGGGTCATGGTCGACCACGGGTTTATATATCGTCCAAAACCGAACTCTAACCGAATTCTGTTTTGGTTCCTTAAAACCTGCAGATGGTTGTTGCAGGTTGTTGGGCTGCTCAGGAGATAAGCTTCCGCACGGGAATCAAGGAAACAATCTTGCTTAGAAGTGGTCAAACTCGTTCTAACGATTGGATTTAAACCGATCCCTGTTTTCTAGCAGATTGGCGCTCGATCTGAAAATTGAGCGGGAAGAACTTTATTCTTGAAAATAAAAAGAGCTATATGAAGAATATAAGGCAACTAATCACGAAGAAGGAAGCGGTGAGAGAGCACGGAATAGAAGCCAAGGAAGATACACACAGAAGAGGAAGAAGGAGCTCTCCACCAATCAAAAATCTGCAGAAAGGTTAAAGGCAATCTCGTTGCTGCAGAAGGAAGACTTAGCTCAAGACTGTGTGATCTCCAGCAGCAGAACAATCGAAGGCAACTGACTGGAAGATCAACAGGGAGTCTAGGCTTCTTCATAAGCGTGATCAAGTCCCAGGCTGAACACCTATTCTTCTACACACGCCAATATTCAGTCCTGTCTTTCATCACCTGTTCTTATCATCTTTTCATTTCTGATTACAATTATTGTCAAGCTGTGAGGCAGCAGAATCAAGCTGTGTGTCAGCAGGTACAAGCTGTGTGTCAGCTGTGTTTTGGTTGAGATCAGAGATTCTCATAGTGAAGCCTTGCTTGAGTTAAGCAAGGGGTGGATGTAAGTCTCAGGAAGAGACTGAACCACCTTAAAAATCCTTTCTTGTGGTGTGCTTGTGTGTGTTTGATTTCCTATACGTATGCTTGCATCTTTACTATCCGCATTAGTTCTATGATTCATTAATTACCAGTAGCTCATCTGGTCGATAGTCAGTAAATTATCAAAAAGGGGGAAAGATCTATTCACCCCCCCTCTAGATCTATTCAGTCCGTATCCAACAAACTCGGGACTCAGAATAGCCTGCCGCATCATGCGACTCTTCGCCAAGGAGCGAGGGTCACCCCGACCACCAGACAAATGGCATCATCATGTCGACGCCCTAGTCACCGGGCCTAAGCAAGGGTCCTAACCAACTAGCCATGACCCGTGGCAACATCAGCAATCGATCGGGCCCACCCCCGATCACTCAGCTTGCGGGTTTACCCGCATTCAACACAGCTACCCGAGCCTACCCGGGGGCGCCCTGAATACAAGCCACGCCATGTGGCACCTAGCAACGAGGTCGGATTCTACTCTCGAGTTGCCTCCATCCAGCCCTCTGAAGTCAAAGGAAGACCCATATGGGCCAACCACCAGCTTCAGGAGCTCACAACACCCTTATGCGGCCCACACACGTGTGTCGGGAATTTCCCAGAGCACCTGGTGACCGCACATGCTCCAGCCACTCTACAGCAAGTCCGAGCCCAACTCGGGACTCCCAGCAACCCACCGCGTCATGCACCTCCATTGTGCGGCCTCGCACGCGGATCGACCTGTGCAGTCAGGTAGCGGGGGTCAAGGGGGCAACGCCCCTTTTGGGAGTCTCCGGGGGCGGAGCTCCCAGAAGAAAATCTTTGTTTATAACAGGTCAAACCCCCAGTCAAACCCTCAGTCAAACCCCAGTCAAACCCTCAATCAAACCCGGGTAAACCCCCCAGTTAAACCTGCGGGGACCGCCCTCTCTCTCTCCCATTAGCCAGTCCGCCTAAACCCCCCTGGGGAGGGGTTTAGGCGGACCAGCCTAGCCCCTTGGGTTGGACCGCCTAAACCTCCTCTGTAAAAACAAAAAATTTACTTTTTAATCAATTAAAAAGTCATTTGCCAGCCTGCCTAAACCCCCCTTGGGGTGGGGTTTAGGCGGACCAGCTTGGACCCTCATGCTGGTCCGCCGAAACCCCCTGGGGAGGGGGTTTAGGCAGACCAGCCCAGCCCCCTGGGTTGGTCCGCCTAAACCCATTCCGGCCAAAAAAAAGGTTTTTTTAATTAAGAAAAACTCCTCCATGAGGGGTTTAGGCGGACCAGACAAGCCCATTGGGCTGGTCCGCCTAAACCCCATCTGGGGGAGGGTTTGGGCGGCCCAGACCAGACCAGCCCTCCCTTCACCCTAAGCCGCCTAAACCCTTTCCCCCTGTAGTATTCAAATGGTTTACCTGGGCTAGGTTGAACCCTTCACCGTACCCCGCCTAAACCCTTCCACGACCTTCCAAATTCCTTATAAAAGCCTCTTAGAAGCTCAAGGGTGATACGCATGCATGAATCAAGGCTTCCAGTGATCTCCAAGCTTCAAGTGGCTCCAGGCTACGAGCAAGGAGAATTGCGTATGGGTGACTTGGTCATCGGCTAAGGACGCCAAGGGTATGTCGCTTGTACTTCCCTCACACGGTGTTCCACCATGACACACAAGTCTACCCCCGCCACGTGTGCGACGTTATGACAACGGTGAACGCCCCCTCATGCCGGGACTTCCCCTCGTGTGCCCGCTGACCGCAACTACGCACGCACTATGACGTCACGCTTCCCCGTAGTCACGAGGCCACGTCCGACCACTCGACTCGAGCCGTGATCGACCCTCGCCTAGACACCAGCCCGATGCTTTCTCCAACTATCCAGTCATAGCCCCTCATTCGGCGAAGCAAACATGGCCCGTGCCACGAGAGGGACCCTCTGTAAAACACGCAGATATCCACCTTATCCAGCATTGTCCCCCGGCTTGCGCCCATTGTACTTCGGCCTCCTCGGCCCATTTTTAAAGCCCACGTCGCTCTCATATAGCATGAAACTAGTTGAACACATGTACATGTAATCAGGTCTCAGCCTCTTCATGGCGCCCGCCTCCTTCAGTCACAACGGTGCCCCCGGCACCCGATTGCTAGTCACACCGGGCCCCGAGCATGACCATCGAGGTCTCCTGACGCCCGCCTCCTTCAGTCACAACGGTGCCCCCGGCACCTGACTGCCAATCACACTGGGCCCCGAGCATGACCATCGAGGTCTCCCAGTGCCCGTCTCCTCCAGTCACATCGGGGCCCGCGGCACCCAATCACTCAACAACTCCAGTCACAACGGTGCCCCCGGCACCCGACTGCCAGCTACTCTAGTCACATCGAGACCCGCGGCACCCGATCACTCAACAACTCTAGTCACAATGGTGCCCCTGGCACCCGACTGCCAGCTACTCCAGTCACATCGGGGCCCGCGGCACCCAATCACTCAACAACACTAGTCACAACAGTGCCCTCGGCACCCGACTGTCAGCTACTCCAGTCGCATCGGGGCCCGCGGCACCCGATCACCCAACAATTCCAGTCACAACGGCGTCCTAGGCACCCGACTGCCAGCTACTCCAGTCACATCGGGGCCCATGGCACCCAATCACCCAACAACCCCAATTATAACGGTGCCCCCGTCACCCGACTGCCAGCTACTCTAGTCACATCGGGGCCCACGACACCCGACCACTCAACTTCCCCAGCACAGCGGTGCCCACGACACCCCTACCGCCCCGACCTCGACACTTTCTCATGTCGGGAATACATTATTGCGACGCCCCTCGGGCGCCATCCTGCTGAGTTACATGTCCTCTGACGGACACTTGTAGATGCCTAATTTTGGACATCTCGCGGACCCTTGTCTAGCCATCATAGAAGTGACACCTTTTCCTTGGTTGATTGAAATTGTGGAGTCTCATCCCTTTCATGTAGGCTCCACCCTGTCCCTTCGTGGATCCAACTTCATGGTAAGTTGGCGGGGGGTTACAGGGGGGTAGCGCCCCCCTGCCCGTAAGGTCGGGGGTTCGGGGGCGTGAGCCCCCTTCGCGAATTTTTTTAGGCTTTATACACATTCCATGCCATGATCCCTGGGCGGCCAAGGTACTGGCCGCTCAGCACCCAGGGCGGCCAGACACCTGACCGCCCAGCCCATTCCAGGGCGGCCATAGAGTTGGTCACCCTCATCCCAAGGTGGCCAGACTCCTGGCCGCCCAGCTCCTCAAGGTGGCCAGACTGTTGGCCGCCCTCACCCTCAAGGTGGCCATTGACCTGGCCGCCCAGCTCTTTTGGACGGCCAGAACCTTGGCCACCACCTATCAAATGTCCGTCAACTCCATGATCCACCCACTCCGGGCACGTCCTCTGAAACCGCTCCCACTTGGGAGGTTTGAGACCCACGTAGCTTACACGTAATCCATATTTTCGAAGGGTTTCCGTGGAGGGAAATTCCCGACATACAAATCCCAATCGTGAACCATCTCGAAGGGGGGGACTTGGACTGAGAGAGGTGGACACTTTCGGAGGTTGGACATTTTTGGGAGGAGGAGAGGAGGCTAGTTCCTGGGAGCTCAGAGAGAGAGCTGTGAGGACGAGAGCACCTTCCCCTACCTTCCCCTAGTAGCAGAACCCATCGTTGGAGAGCTCCGCTGCAGACGAACCCAGTTGCAGGGGGCGGCCATCGACATGGCCGCCCACCACCCTTGAGCGGCCACAAAGCTGACCGCCCTCCTGTTGGTTGATGAGCAAACCCTGTCTTTCCTCTCCCTTGTCCTCCATTTTGCTGCTTTCTATTCCATTTTACTACATTGCATGCATATTAGACTTGCCTAGATCCCTTTTCCTAAAGAGGTTTTCAAATCCCAAAACATAGGGAAGGCGGATGGTCGAAAGTCTCGGCCATCCCCCTTCTCGCCCCCCTTCCCGGTACGATCACCCCCATTTGCACGTTTCTTCCTTTAGTTTGATCATATACTACATAATCACAATCTAATGGGTTTGTTCGCTTTGTTTGCTGGTTAATTTGCAGGAACTTCATCATCGACGCACAGGGCTCCTTGTTCTTGGCCGGCCGAGAGTGAGGATAGAAGAACCCACCATCTCCCATTCCTAAGGCGTTCACGATCATCTTATCCCTGTGAGGCCTAGGTATAGGTCTCTGGCGATCACATTATTTCCATTTTTCTAACCTTTGCACTGTAGGCCATAGCAGTAGTTTGGAAGAGGGAGGACATGCACACTCCATCGTGTGGCTTCCACCTACCTACCTTTCTACCAACCTACAAACTGGCGATCATGGTGGGACACTAATTGCTCACTGTGAGTTATTGAATTGAAGTTCATTGCATTCACTTTCCAGCAAATAGCCTTTTCCCATCCTTATTTTTCATTTTTTAGTTGCTCCTGTGATTGTTCTGCACTTGGTACACCTACGGGACCAAGTCAGAGGGTGGCCAGGTTTCTGGCCGCCCTGGGACCTAGCCACCCAGGTCCCAGGGCAGCCAAAGACCCGGCCACCCACCACCCTCCTAGGTGGCCAAAGACTTGGCCGCCCAGGTCTCAGGGTGGCCATCGGGTTGGCCGTCTTCAGTTTGTGTTCCTACTCCTATTTCACTCCTGTTTGTATAGTTTAGCCTCTATTTTGTATTTTGTTGCTTTTGTTTGTTCTCACATTGCAGGTTTGAGTCCGGGGTGGGCTTAGGAAGAGCCGGCATCACACATATTAGGAACACCCTCCCATTGATTTGGACTCTTCACCTGGGGATTCCCACTCGGGTGTAACTAGTCCTTTTCAATTGGGAACCTCCGTGAGTCCCAGCGAACCGTGGATTCCCACACGGTCGCCGGGCAGGTTGTATCATTGAAGTCCTATTAGATTTCCTAAAGGGTTTTGAGTGGGATTCATATTAAGATTATCCCGGAGTTTTGGCCTTTGATTCCCCTAGAAAATTTCATTCTCATCTAAGAGGGAACTAACTCAAATCGTACTAATCACGGGATTAACCTAAGCTAAAAATTTGGGGCGCATTGTTTGAATACATGCTTGTTGCTAGATACAATTAATTCAATCCTAATTGGTCTTAAAATTCCACTTGAATCTTTGAAATTAATTAGGTTGAGTTACAATGGCAATGGCTCAATGTTATTCTAACATGCATGTTGTTAACGAGGTTGACCTTGACTTCTATGACACACAAACCCTGCTTGATGCCGAGGAAGGTACACCCAATGCTTTCATTGGGATGTGTCAAGATTCACAAATTGACGCACATCAAAGCACAACTAGTGAAGAATCATCCTCTGAAAGTCAAGAGTACATCAATGTCAAAACCCCATCAATTTCCCCAAAGGAAGACCAAGAGTTAGCTAGGGTGCTATCTCGATATTCCCCTAACTATTTCATCACCCAAGCTTCCCAAAGAAGATCACATCTCAATGCTCAATCCATTCCAAGGAGATCTCCAATCCCAATGTCAAATTCATTCAATAGGACTCCCTCCCATGTTCCTACTCAACCTAACCATCCTCTTCAACATCAAGGGGTTGCATCCTCTCCAAGATCTCATGCTATGCCTAGCGTCAATGCACCCCTTAAGCAATCCAATCTCATATCCCGACAAGAGGTGGAAAGGTACGTTCGGCAAGTGGTTCCCGAAAGTCTCTCTAAACCTCAACCTCATTCCTTCACTAGCTATTGCAAACTTCTGGATGCTTATTTTCCCTCGGGTTTCAAAGCCCCCAAATATCGGAAGTATGATGGTTCCACGGATCCACATGAACATCTTTCTTGCTACCTAATGGATTCTCAGCAATGGCTTTATAATCGGGTCCTCCTAGTTCATCTCTTTCAAAAATCTCTAGAAGGAGAGGCCTTTCGATGGTTCTCTTCACTACCAGCCATTGATCTGATCAACTTTGACATTGTGTCCGAGCATTTCATCGCTCATTTCGGCCACATGGCTAGTGTAGCTCCCACTCTCACAGATCTTATCATGGAAAAGATGAAGCCCGATGAGGACTTCACTCAATTTGCTAATCGGTGGAGAGCTATGGCTTTTAGGTCTGGGATTGCCATCCCGGAATCCCAAGCCATCAATGTTCTAATGAATAACACAATTCCTCAGCTCCGCGCTATCTTGATGCTTAGCAAATTTCACACGTTCGCTCAGCTCTACTGTCACGTCCCGACGCGGAATATCGAGGGCGTGAGCGAGTCGTAATCAAGCGTGTCTATCAGAGCATGTACAAATTTTAATTCTAAGATAAAGATTGATGAGAAAATGATACTTTTATTCTATCAAAATAGAGGTTTACATTGCTAATTCATAAGCCATAAAGGCAAATTACAGACTTCCTAACCCAAGGTACAAGATTATTGTAAAACACTAATGATCTACATAAATCCTATGGAAAAGAAAATCACTCTTTCACTCTTGTCCTTTCCCTTGTTCAATCTCATTTCCTGCAACAATTTAACCAAAATGTAGGGTGAGCAAAAAGCTCAGTAGGATTTTATATCTCTAAAAATCAGGCAATCTTTAAGTGTTTAACAATTTAAGTAATCTTTCCAAGTTGCATCGAAAAATGTATGACATGAGTGAAATTTCTAAGTAATTGAGATAACAAGATATCAAGAGAAATTTTCAAGTAATAGCTTTGAACAAGTAAAGAATTTCATGTAATTGACAATTTCACACAAGTCAAGTAATTCATGAAATTTTCAAGTAATCATATAAACAAGTAACAAGAAAGAATAGTGGAATGCCGTAAAAATCTAGCAAGTCATGCACTTCGGTGCAATCCCACACCATGGTCAATCAACTCCCATGGACACAAGTACTTTCGGGCACTCCTCCCAGGACCAGACCGGGCCCCATTAATGCCAGGCATTGGGTCGGTGGATCATAAGATCCCAAGTACGTTTAGACATCCACTTAACACTATGGCCAATGAATTTCAAGAATAAGCTCATTTGTAAAAAGTACAGATCTGGCTAAAATCTCAAAAGTTGCAAGAGAAGTGAATAATAATTTTAAGGCATCATGTTTAACGACATTAAGTCGTGGAATTCAAGAACGAACGGTAACTAGGAAGAAAATTCAAGTAAAAAGAACTAATAGAATTATTTTAATTCCATAATTTAATCTTGTGTTCAATTGATTTAACAAGTGTTTAGGCATGTTTTCTGGAAGTTTTTATATCCTAGAGGTATTTTAGTTTAGCCAAAACGTGGATTTTATAGCCAATCGGAATTCTATTATGAACGTGGTGTAGGTAAGCACCAGTTCACGAAATCATTTGAAAAGTCATTCTTAATTCTGTTAAAATTCAAAAATATTAAGTTTTAGATAAGATGCATATACTTTTGAATTAAAATCATGATTTCACATATTATTGATATATGATAATAAGATAGGATAAATGATAATAAGATAGAATAATAGATTTATCATGCATAAAATAATTTAACATGTTAAAAAGTAATTTTTATACACCAATTCGCTGATAACATGATAAAACAGATTTATGCTGTAGGTAATTTTCATATATTTATTTACTGATATTATGATAAATATAGATTTTCATGCTTAAGAAAATAGATTTATTATGCTAAAAATAGTTTCATCATGCTGAAAATAATTCTAACATGTTAAAGTAATTTTTAACATGCTATAAATAATTTTATCATACTGAGAGTAATTTTATCATGCTGAAATTTAATATTTAACATGCATAAATTAATACTTAACATGCTAAAATAATTCTCATACATTAACTTACTGATGAGATGATAAAAATAAGTTTACCATACTGATTACAGAAATTCTTTGATAACAAAATAAATTTTATCATGCTGAAATAATTGGTTTACATTTATTTACTAATTATTTGATGGGAAAATAGATTTATCATGCTGAAAATAGTTTTTAAATAGCTTGAATATGTTGACAATAGTTCTAACATGCTAAAAATAATTCTACCATGTTGGAAATAATTTTATCATGCTGGAAGTAATTTTAACATGTTGAAAGCAATTTTCATGCATCAATTTACTAATTATTTAATAGGAATTTAGGTTTAGCATGCAAAAAAAATAGTTTTAAATGGATTTAACATGTTGAAAAATAGTTTTCATATCTCAATATGGATAAAATAATTTTATCATGCTGGAAGTAATTTTTAACATGCTGGAAATATTTTTCATGTATTAGTTTTCTAATAATATGGTAAAAATAGATTTCTACATGCTAAAAATAATTTTTATTCTACAAAAATAATTTTTAACATGCTGTAAAAATTCATACATGCTAATATTGCTTTTCCTTATTTTTGGTGACTGAATGCTTACAATTAATGTGGATTCCAAATGCTATAATTCCTATTGTATAGTGACTAAACTTTAGTCCCACATTGGAAGTTAGAAAAACTTCCTTGGCTTTATATGTTGGAGACTTCACCCTTGGGTCAGGACCCAAGGGGCATAAGATGTGCGCTCGAGTTGTGTGTGGATACGAAACTATAAATATATTTATTTATTTATGCCGAGCCGAGCCGAGCCGAGGTTGGTTGGCTGGTTAGACCACGGGCATTCTGGGAAAATTTATTGAACGCGCTAGCCCTGACAAGCGCGATCTAAAAATTTATTTAATTATATATTTTTTGAAAATTGGGTTTCTGAGAACGCACTAGCTCTGGATAGCACGATCTGAAGAACGCGCTGTCCAACTTTTTTTTTTGAATATCTGGATGATGGAGATAGGGTATAGGAACGCGCCATGTCGGGGCAGCGCGTTTATGAACACGCCCCTGATGGGCAGCGCGTTCTGGTTCTGAATAAAAATGGGAATACCCCTCCAATAAAAAGACCATAACTTGCTCATTTCTTAACGAAATTTAGGGAACATGTATCAATGGAAAGAGCACTGAAAAATACACAAGATGGCATGCTTTAATTAAGATTTAGCCTGAGAGACACCTACCTTTGAGCATATTTAAGGAAGAGGTAGAAAAATACCCCCAATAATAAGAAAGCCCTTTGATCTCCGAATCTTCTCTTCAAATCCCCTCCAATCTTCGCAGCAGCATAGCCTAGGCCACCAAGGATGATTTGAGAGTCGAATAGGGTCCTATTTATAGCCTAAACTTGTCTAAGTTTGTCAAGATTTATTACCTAATTTTACCAAACACATTAACTCCGAATTAGAAGAAAATTCCAACTTCTCTTCTTAACCTAGCCTTAATTTGGTGTGAAACCAATGTAAAAATAGCTGGTCTAAGGTGGCTGGTAGGTAAGGGTTGATTCTTGAGTCAATCTTATAGAAATGGAGTTATTTTAATCCCTTAAATGCCATATTAAACACATGTTACGAATTTTAGGTTAATTTAACATTTATTGAATCATTTAACCATTAATTCAGCCCATTATGGATTATCCAATGGGCCAATTGTAATCCTAATCCATTATATGGACTTTTATTGGGCTTATTATGATTTTTCTAAGGGTTAGAGTATTTAATTTCTATTTACCTAAAGTAAATTCAAGTAAATTCATTTATCTAGTTTATTTCATATAGTAAAATCATAATTTAATTATTTCATGAAGATTTTAATTATATAATTCAATGAAAAAAATTATTTGTCATTTTAATTTATCGAGTTTCTACATCCTCCCCTACTTAAAAGAATTTGGTCCTCCAAATTCACATTATATAACTAAAATTCAAAAATTCGAATAGAGAAGTCGAATTTCTAACCTGAGATTAAGTCTGGATACTTCTTCTTGATGGACTCTTCCAATTCCCAGGTGGCTTCATCGAATCCATGCTTGCTCCATTGAACTTTTACCATCGGAATGACCCGATTCCACAGTTGGTGTAATTTTCGATCAAGTATCTTGATCGGTCTTTCTTCATATGATAAGACATTTTGTAGCTTCAAATCTTCAAACTGTATCACATGCGAAGGATTGTACACGTACTTCCTCAGCATTGATACATGGAAGATATCATGTACATCGGCCAGTTGAGGAGGCAAAGCCAGCTTGTACGCCACCTTGCCGATTCTCTCCAAAATCTCGAAAGGGCCGATAAATCTTGGACTCAACTTTCCTTTGATGCCGAATCTTTTAATTCCACGAGGGGGTGAGATCTTTAAGAAGACGTGCTCCCCCATTTGGAACTCGAGGTCTCTCCTCTGATTGTCGGCATAACTCTTTTGCCGTGATTGAGCTACCTTCAATATTTCTTGAATGAACTAGATTTTTTCAGTTGTATCTTGGACAATATCGGGACCAAGCAATCCCTTCTCTCCAACCTCGCTCCAGCATAGAGGCGATCTACAGCTTCGGCCATAAAGAGCTTCGAATGGTGCCATTTGTATACTTGACTGATAGCTATTGTTATAAGCGAACTCAGTCAATGGTAAATGTTCATGCCAACTCCCGCAGAAGTCTATCATGCATGCTCTCAACATATCTTCAATAATCTGATTCGTCCTCTCGATTTGTCCATCAGTCTGAGGGTGAAAAGTAGTGCTAAATCTTAGCCTAGTACCCATAGATGATTGCAAATCTTTCCAGAAGTGAGAGGTGAATCTCGGATCTCGATCCGAAATAATAGAACTTGGAATACCATGCAGCCTTACGATCTCTTTGATATATAAGGTGGCTAGAACATCCACGGTCCATTTAGTCTTGATAGGTAAAAAGTGAGAGGACTTGGTTAACCGGTCTACAATTACCCATATAGCATCAAAATCACTTCGGGTCTTCGGCAATCCAACTATGAAGTCCATACCCATACTATCCCATTTCCATTCCGATATTTTGAGAGGCTTGAGTTTACCAGCCGGTTTAAGGTGGTCGACTTTAACTTGTTGACATACCAAGCATCGACTTGCGAACTCGGCTACCTCTCTTTTCATGTTAGGCCACCAAAAAGTTCTGTTGAGGTCTTGGTACATTTTTTTAGCATTGGGGTGAATAGTGTACCTTGACCAATGTGCTTCCTCCAAGATTTTACCTTTGATGATAGAACAATCGGGTATGCAAGTTCTTCATTTGAATAATAACCTTCCATCATCAACCAGAAGGAAATCCAGTCGTTGATCTAGTTTCTCTTTAATTTCAATGATCATCGGATCATCATCTTGCCGTTCCTTGATTTTCGAGAGTAACTCAGGTTGGAGTCGAATATTTGCAATAAACACTCTATCTTTCTTCTCCTCCACATTGAGGTTTAAATTTGCCATTTCATCAAGTAGATGCCATTCTTTAACCATCAAACTTGATAATAAGGCCATTGGCTTCCGGCTAAGAGCATCAGCTACGTCATTGCCTTTCTCAGGGTGATATTGTATAGAGAAATCAAAATCCTTTAAGTATTCCAACCACCGTCTTTGTCTCATGTTGAGCTCCTTTTGAGAGAATAAATATTTGAGACTCTTGTGATCGGAATACACAATAAAGGCTTCGCCATAGAGATAATGTCGCCAGATCTTCAAAGCAAAGACCACAGCTGCCAGCTCTAGGTCATGCACGGGGTAATTTTCCTCGTGTTTCTTTAATTATCTTGAAGAATAGGCTATAACCTTACCATGTTGCATTAATACGCAACCTAGGCCAATTCCAGATGCATCAGCATACACTTCGAATCCTCCTCCTTCCGTAGGTAATGTGAGAATAGGGGAAGTCGTCAGACAATCCTTTAAAATTTGAAAGCTCTTCTTGAAGTCCCGCGATCAATGACACCCAAGAGGGGGGTGAATTAGGTGATAACAAATTTTATGAAAACTTTTACCCTTTTTATAAAATATGTGATAAATAATAATTAGCAAATGAAAACTAATTAACCAATTCTCTCAAACTTTCCGTTCATACACGACCATACAACGAAAACAATCAAACCACACAAATAACACACAATGTACAGCGATTTTTAAGGTGGTTCGGATGCAACGACAGCAATCCTACGTCCACCCCTCACCAAACCCGATGAGGCTTCACTCGGGGATAAATCCCCAAACGGAGACGACGCTCCAACCACACACGCAGAACGATGCCTGCCCACACACATGGGGACGCATCCCAAAACACACACACACACGGAGACGAAGTCTCTAACACGATCCAACAAGCGGATCAACAAGATACACACACGTTGCGACAAGTGCAACACTCCACACACACAAACACTAAAATCTGGATAAATCCACACACACACACGACCACAGATCCAATAACGATCCACACACACACAAGTTTGCAGTTTATAAGAAACACAAATCTGAAACTATGAAGCACAAAACACAAACATGAATAAATCACAGTTTAGAAAGCTCCTGATTTAGGCTCCCCCTGAGTGTGTGCTCTGGATGTTCGTGTTGATTCCTTCTTCACTTGAATAGCTTGAGACTCAGCTTGAATGGCCTTGTATTTGATGTAGATCTTCTTACATGGAGTACTGTTCACTGCTGTAGTACCCTTCCTTCTTCCTTGGATAAATCCATGTATCTTCATGATGCTTGTGAGCTTGTTCTCTTCCTTTGAGACTTCTGACTTCAAATGGAGCTAGAGTACCTTCAGATGATGCTTGAATGGCACCTTCTTCCTTGTAGCATCCTTCTTCTTCTTCCCTTGGATCACCTTGAGTTGATAAAGAGGTGTATGGATGTAGCTTTGAACCGTGATTGCTTCTACACCTTCTTGGAGGTAGATGGCTTCAGAAATACCTTGAATGGGTTGGAGATAGATGAAGAGCTTACTGCACGAGGTACTGTTCACGGAGCTACAGTACCTCTTCTTCATCCTTGGATAGCCTCCCCTTTGGATCTCTTGGATTAATTAGGGTTATGACTCTAATAGGATGTTTTATAACCCTTGGAAGGTCTATGGACAAGCCCAAGACCAGATCCACAAATTCTAGAGGGTTTGGTGGCTTTGGGATTAAACAATAGCAAGAGGAGATGCTTCTTTCAAGATGGACAAAAGGCAATATTTTTGTCTTATCGGGGCTGGCGGTCGACCGCTACTGGGATGGCGGTCGACCGCCACTGTGAATCCCTGTAGGCGGTGAGCTGCTGGCAGGGGCGGTCGACCGCCCCTGAGCTGGCGGTCGACCGCCAGCTGGGCAGACCCCGAGTTTTCCTGGGTCGGTCCTTTAACCTCTTCAGCTCCGTCGCTTAAGTCCTTTAGCAGCCCCTTCATGTTTGTGGCATCACCCTTGACAGTTTAGAAGGTGTCAACTGAGTCTTTGACCTTGTGGATTTTTACTGAGTGTTTTGACCTGCAAAAGCATACATAATTAATTAGAACTATAGCTCAACCATCCATATGATAAATGCATGAAGTTCATGCAAACCATTTGAGCAATAATCAAAATTTTGTTCCGGGGGCTCTGCCCCCGGAAACCCCAGCAAGGGGCGCTGCCCCCTTGACCCCAGCGACCTGACCACGCAGGTCGATCCGCGGGCGAGGGCGCACGATGGCCAGAAGGGTTTCATGTTTTAATGTGCATGAATGAGGTGTATGAAGGAGAGGTATATGAGATACACATGGTGAGATCGATGCTAAGACAAGGTAAGAGTCTCACCAATGGTTCTTGACATTAAATGACATATACCACCTGTTTTGGATTGTAGAGGAGCAGGGTGCTTATCCACATGTTTGGTTCACCAGGTGACTGCCATGTGTTTGATCCTGCAAGTAAGTGTAGATCTCTTTTAAAATCCACTTAAGGAAAAATTAAGAATATGAATAAATAAGCATGAAATAGCACAAATAAGCACGAGGTGCTAAGGGGAATTTGTGATCGCCAGAGACGCGAACGCCTCAAAAGATAATCAATAACAAATAGGGAGGATGATCGTGAAAAATACCTCAAAAGTGCGGGGATGTGAGTGCTTCCTTTCTCTTCAAATCGGCCGGCCGATGAAGAGAGTTCTTCCTTTAATTACCCTTGCAAAAAAGACAAACACCAATAAAAAAATATGGATTAGAATATGGTGAGTGTAGCATCAAATCCTAAATAAAGATGAGCATGAAATCATGGTGAAGAACACACCTAAAGGGAATTGCCCTTAAACCCCTATGCAAAAGAGGATGTGGGGAGATATAATGAATGCATGAAAATATGAATAAAAATAGGGGGAAAGAGTGCAAGAGTCGCACTAAATGGGGAGATTTCTCAACGTGGTTAAGTTAAAGATGTGTATACGAACACTATGAACATGCAGATATGAATGATGATAGTGAAAAGGAAATAAAAATGAAAAGAGGAAGCCTGTTGCTTTTGGGCTTGAATGCTCGATGGGGAGAAGTTCCCAGAAGATGATGAAGACTTGAACGTATGCAGGAGCCCCTCCTTAGCCAATGGCAACAGCAGCACCTGCGTGAGGAAAGAAAGAAGAAGAAGAAGAAAAAGAAGAAAACAGAAAAGGAAAAGAGAAGAACATCGGAGAGAGAGGTGGGCGTCCGAAGAAGAGGAATCCAACCTGACAACAGAGCCGATGGCTCTATTAAATAGATTGAAGAAAGGATAAACATGGGCAAGAGTCCAAAGGGGGAAAGGATTGGAACGGACAAGAGCCCAAATAGGGGAGGAGTTTAACGAAGCAAGGACCATCTGGGGAAAGGGCTGCGAAGCCAGAAGCTGAAACACGCCTTAGGTAAGGGCGTCAATTGATGAATTGACGACCTATCCAGAGGTCGTTTCTCAAAAACACGCTCTGCACAAGGGCGTTCCTCAAAGCCAAATTTTGGAAATAAAAACTCCCCATATTTGAAAAATGTAAAACACGCCTTAATCAAAGCCACGTTTAAAAACATGCCCCTGAGAAGGGCGTTAATTTCAAGAGCTCAAATGGGGAAGTCGGTCAAACCCAGAAGAATTAACGCCCTCAGGTGAGGTCGTCCTTTCTTTAAGAAACGCCCTTGGTTAAGTCATGTTTTATAAAAAACACGCCCTTACCCAGGTCGTAAATTCAGAAAATTCAGAAAATAGATAAAATGGGGAAAAACAGATAAAATGGGAAGGACACGCCCTAGACCAGGGCGTGTTTCAAAAAATAGAGATAAATGCCTAGAAAATCCAGAAAAATAGGAAAAAGGAGATAAATGGGGAAAAATAGGAGAAATTCAAGAAAAGTGGAAAAAAACACTCAAATAAGTTGATTTGAGGGCCAAATGGGGCATCGCAGAGCGATATGAAATATACTCAAAATGATGTCAATTTTAGCGTGTCTACAGCTGCCCCGCCTTGGCGTCTGCTTTGCAAGGGAGCGTAGCAAACTGAAAAGTAGATGCCAAGGTGTGATGAGACACGCAATCAACATCACTTGATGAGAATCAAATCAAAAGCACGAGATGAAGCAAATCTCGGGAAATTCAAGGAAATCAACAATGTTTGGATAAAAGGGGAGATGCGCACGCGGTGCACGAAGGAGATAAAATAAATGATCAACTTCCAACGCGGTGGAAGTACCCCAGGTCACAAACCTGTAGGTTTCACCATTGAGGAGCGGTTACCAGCCAGTGGACGTGCTGCAGCCAAGGTGGATCAAAGGAAAGGAGATTAAAAATAAGATGATAAAAATCCAAACAAGGAGCTTTCGAGAAAATCACCCAAAACAGCGACAAAATGAACCGAGGATCCAATTCGGCAAGGAAAATCTCATATCGAGAAAGATTAAGATCAACTTCAACCCTCAACATCAGCTTATCAAAATGATTTTTCAACAATTGCTTCAAAGTCCTACATGAATGCATGCTGGGTTTAAAGAGAAAAATTAAATCAAACGAAAATATAGAATAATCAAGGATAATATTGTTAAACTGCCAAGACTGGGTCAAGAAACCGATTTCGCGAGCTGATACTAAACCGAAGCCCGTTTATCCACGCACCAATTTGCAAAAGGGAACCATCGTCCCCAATCTTGGACGGCTCAACGGCCTATCCGTGTGACTAAGACTCCTCTGGAATCATCATTATTTTTGATGAAGGGGAACTCAAATCCCAGATTTACCAAAGCCACAAGGTCCTTGATATAATCTAGTAGCATATGTAACATATAGTAAAAATGCATACAGGAGATGGTGGAGCAATAAGAATGGGAACTGAGAAATGAGCTGCAAGCACCGTGGGGCTTGGATGATGATGCCCAGTCGGTGGGACCAAGAGCTTCTTCCTGCGCTCAAAATTTCATTAGCCAAGATATAAAAGATAACAAATAATGAATGAGGCATTTAAGCATAGCAATCATCAAAGCATCAATTATAGCATGTATATGGCATGAATAGCATAAGTCAAATCATAGCATTGTTTGTTGTTTTATCATGAGGAGACAATCTGGCTAATCAAGATTTGGAGATGAATGATCAAGATCTGATATAATGCCCATCGGCGGAGTGATCAGATGAAATTAGCAGGAGTTGATTAAAAAAGATTTGGAGATGAATAATCATGAGATATGATAATCAGAATGATATAGGGAGATGATAATCAAAATGCCCAGGGTGGCATGTTATGAAAATATCGGGGAAGAATCAATAGATTGATAGCAATAAGTAGAGAGAGGACCCATCCCGTGTTTTTGGTCTCTGCAAAGCTGTTCCTGCAAAACACCATCAGAAAATACAATGCAATTTTTGGATTTTGGAATATGCAAATTTTTATGAGTTTTGAAAAATTATATGAATTTTTATGGAGATTTTGAAAATATTTTGATTTTTATGGAGATTTTGGAAATATTCAAATTTTTGTGGAGATTTTAGAAATATTCAAATTTTTGTGGAGATTTTGGAAATATTCAAATTTTTGTGGAGATTTTGAAATATTCAAATTTTTGTGGAGATTTTGGCTTAGACTTAATTAATGCAGCATCAAATGGTGTTTTAAACCACTGACTAGGGGTCCTTGTTCCTTCCCTTTTCGCTAAAAACTGCCCAAAGCTGGACGTGCATTGAAAGTGGCATCCTATAACCGACCGTCTTTGATCAACGGTGCCCCTACCAAGGCCATACCTGAGAAACGTTCGGTCTTGGAGGGAGAAGAGAAGAATAATTGAGGATAAACTTTGTGCAGGATGGGAGATGTCGGGACTTGAATTCCTTCCAAGGTGTTAACCCTCAAAGAGGTAGTCTGTTGTGCCGGGACTTTGTGCCTTTGATTTTTAGACCCTTGACATGCATACGGCCAGGGTTTTCCCTGCGGGGACTTTGCCACTCTTGACATGCCATAATTCATACTTTTGCTTTTATCGAAATTTTGATTTGATTTCCATAATAGCCCTTGTGGCAAGATTTATCATGAAAGCTCATATGAAAACTCATATTGATGTTGATTTTGGGTCAAGACTGCCCCTATTTGAGACTCCTCTCGTATTGGGGATTACCTAGGTTGGTCATCTCATCCGTCAACCTCTTGCCCCTGCATGTGGCCGAATAAAGAAGAGAAAAAGACTTCCATATATACTCATGGCATGGCCAAAGTAGCAACAGTGTTTAACTAAAGGAGCCGGCTAAGGACGCCGTGAAGTGTGTGGAATGCCCAGCTAAGGGTTGCTCTTAACAAGCGGGGAGAGAATATTGAATTCCCAGCGCGGGTTTTTATTAACCAGAGGTGCTGCGAAAGCAAGTCTAAAGACTTTTTTTTTTAAATGAGAATTCAAAAAATTTAAGATAAAGGTTTAAAAACATCACTCTTAATCCTGCTAAGAAGCACTTTCTTTTGAAAATCATGTGTGAAGAAATGATGTAATGATATCATAAAAATACGTATTTACGCCAATATTTTACCTTGCAACCTTTCTTGAAGCAGCTGCCGCGAGAGGTTGATCATCGTGGGATAGTCCTCTTAGGCAGATAAAGGATTGGAAGTAAAGGATTGAAAGTGGCTTAACAAGAATGAGTGGTGCTCAAACCAGACTCAGACGAATAAGGAGAAAAGGGAAAAGAGGCGAGGGCTAGAACTCCCTCACTAAGGTGTGGAGACCCTGATCACATGAAACAGTTTACAGAAGAAGCGAAAAATTAGGAGGTGGAGTGAGGACTAAAGCCTCTGAAGCAATGGGAGAATGGGCAGATGCCCAAGGCAGTGGATGTGGAAGAAGTTGGGTCGGACCCAGAATCAGGAGGAATTAGAAGAAGAAATTGGTAGATAGAAAGAGACGGATCCTGAGGGTCCAGAGGCATAGGAGAATCATGATATGAGGAATCCGGGGGCTCCGGAGGGATATTGAAAGAAGGGATGCGATGCCCTGGGGAGAAATAGGGAAAAAGATGATAAAAAAGGTGACGGAAAAGGAAGAAGAGAATAAAAGACATGAAGTCTCGGAGGAGCAAAAAGATAAATTGAAAGAAATATGGAAGGTCCGGAGGTTCCGGAGGAATGAAATCCGGAGGGTCGCGATGCCCTGGGAGATGATAGAGAGAATAAGATGGAGAATCCGGAGGTTCCGGAGGAAGAGGATAGAAAGGGGCGCGATGCCCTGAAAGGACAAGGGAAGAATCCGGAGGTTCCGGAGGAGTGAAACCAGGAAGGAGAAGGTGGAAAGGGGCACGATGCCCGAGGGGAAAGTCCGGAGGTTCCGGAGGAATAGAATCCGGAAGGGCGAGATGCCCAAAGAGGAGGGATAAAATTCCTGGAGGTTCCAGGGAGATAGCAGGAAAAGGGACGCGATGCCCCAGGGATAGTGGATAAAAAGATGAAGATGAATAAGATGGGAAGTGCGGAATATCCGGAGGTGTCGGAAGGCGGGGAAGATACGGGTTTGGAAACCCGGGAAGTAGGAGGTGCAAATGCATGCAAAATGATGGATGTAATGGATGCAATGAATGGAATGAATGAATGAATGAAAAATGCATGAAATTTAAAGAAGATGAAGAATATGAAGGGTGAGAGGGGGAGATCCTCCTCTTTTCCCTTGGAGTGGCCCATGAAGAAAAGGTGATGAAAATAGATGAATAGAAGATGGAACAAATAGGAGATGGCCCCTTAGCGCCAAGATAACTGCCCCTCCACACCAGTGAACATGTACGACCAATTGGCCCAATAAAAAAAACTTCAATAGTAAAAGACAACTCCCTTGGAAAGTAAAGATCAATAATGTGGGGGAGTTGTAGAGTTGGAACGGAAAGCATTGAGTTGCCCATTGAATGTGGTATATATGGAGTGTTAAGCAAATAGGGCAATCGCCCCTTGTATGGAATAATGAATTCTGGATTGGAAAGTTTGAACAAGGGGTGCCCTGCCCGGCCCTCAAATGGCGTCAACGCTTGGCATTCTCTGAGCAATGGCGGCGACTTGGCCTCTTCAATCGTGCTCGGCACAATAACCCGGATTTGCATCCGAAAAATGAATTCTTGAATCTTGAATGGCACAGTCGTGGCCGAAGTCTTCTTGCCCGGCTTTTGATCGTCTTCGGCACGAGTACTTGTAGCAGCGCTCCCCTTCCGAGTAGTAAAGGGAGGTGAGGCGGAGGCGGAAGGCTTCGTGGATGATGGAGGTATAACGGGAGGTATTGGCAAATGAGTGAGTGGAGGCGGAGGTTCAAACACGTCGAGCTTCTCCCTTTGCTCGGAAGCAGTCGGGGTTGGCTCGAGTGCAAAAAGGGGTGGATCCTGCTCAGGATTAGCCATGGGTAAAGGCGAAAGGCTATGTGGTGGAGGTATAGGCAAAATGGGTTTTGGGGTTAAAGGCATAATGGAGGGTAATGGTGGTGAAATTGGGGAAGTGGAGGCCGAGGTGGAGGCTAATGGGAGGCTGATTGGGGAAGGTTTAATGATGGGTTAGACGGAGGCTAATGGTGTGGAGGTAGATGGCTTAACGAGTGGAGGTTTAATGGTGGAAGGCTTGGGGGAGGCCAGTGTTGCGTGGGTTAATGGTGTAATAGGAGGAGGTGTAATGTATGCGGTGTCAAGGATAGGAGGAGACTTACAATGTGCCGGTGTGGGTGATTGAAGTATCGACCCATCATCGTAACACCAATTAGTCTCATAAATAGGGATTGGATCGGGGATGGTTTCATCCTGAGCAGGAGGTTCATCGAATGAAAATGGGGAAAGCGGAAAGTTAAGGAAACTCGGAAGGGGTGCCTGCGGAGCTTCATCATCATCGTATACTGCCTCAGATTCTTCAATTGCCGGCTCTTCCTCGCTTGGAATGCCGAAGTCATAATCGTCCATCCTGTCTTTCCATTCATTCTCCATCTTTGTAATCTCGTCCAAAGCGGCATGGAGAGGATTGACTGGAGTAGGAGGAGCTGTGACCCTCTTTATTTGTTCCTCCATCAAAGTAATCTTATCAAGCAGAGATTGTTGGAGGGGTGTGACTTGAACAACCGAGGGCAAAAGGCCGTGGGGGGGAGTTGACGGGATGACCCGTAAAAGAACCCGGATGGGCCAGATTACAAGGAATATAAGGGCCTCGGGGCCGTGATGGAGGAGGAATAGAAGGAGGCGGGTGATGGGCCACCCGAGTAGAATGAACAGGAGGAGATGGGTAATGGGCTACCCGATCAGGATTGGAAGGAAGAGGGGGGTGATGGGCCACCCGTGTAGAATTGGAGGGAGATGGGTGATGGGCCACCCGAATAGAATTAGAAGGAGATGGGTGATGGGCCACCCGAATAGAATTGGAAGGAGGGGGTGATGAATGAGATGCACCCTCAACGGCAGCCTTAAGGGCTTGGATCTGTTGAGGAGTGAGATGATCTAATGCATGGATGATTCGGGAGACCTTCTCGTCATTGGGAGGAGACGGTCCCGAGGAAATAGTGGCCCGAATTTGAGTAGGAGGACCATAAGAATGGACATTGCCTATGGGTCGGGCATGACCATAAGAATGAGGACGTGGCCCTTTGAAAGAATGGTGAGAATTTTGATGAACATGTTGAAATTGAGGATCATAAGATGTGCATGGACGATCATCCTCATGAGCATTATTTGAATTGAACATGTTGTTTTGTCTATCAAAGTAAGCCATTATGCAATCCAAGTAATGTGCAAACAATTTGCAAAGAAACACACAAGTTGGAATGGTTACCTTGATTTTTATTTGTTTAAACCTTGGTGAATTAATGATTTTTAGCAAAGTTTTGAATGATTCACACAAGGGGGGGGAGCCTAGTTTCAAATGAGATTTGAACTCCAATGCCAACTAGGAACCCTCTCTCACCACGTATAGGCCGACTAACTCGGGACTTCAAAAGGGTACAACCTGCCCGGCGTCCGTGAGGGAATCCACGGGTGCGGGGACTTACGGAGGCTTGGAAAAGGGATTTCCAGTCCAAAGAGACGGAATGCTCAATGGAGGGTCGTCCCGATTCCAAGAGGGTGTGTGGATCCTAATGAAGAGGAGGGGGGCCTCCCAAACCAAATGCAAAGAATGAATGCAACAGGGTAAATAAGCCAAACAGCACAATATGATCAATCAATATAGGCATGAATCATGATAAACCCACAGTAAAAACACGCCCTGGCTGGGGGCGCTACTAAACAAAGACACGACGATGTGACTGTCATGAATAAACGTGAGGGGCCCAGGGGCAGGGTAAAACGCGCCTTAGGGTGAGGCGCTATCAATAAACGGATGCCCTGTTTAACGGGCGTCAAATCAAGAGAAACGCCCTGATATGGGGCGCTAATCAAGTAAAAGACGCCCTGGAGAAGGGGGTGAATTCACAGGCAGCAATATAAAGCAGGAAAACCCGGAAGTACGCTGGAAAACGCCCTGTCAGAGGGCGTAAAATATTCAGAAGACGCCCTTGGTTAGGGCGTTAAATCAATAAAAACGCCTCTTCCAGAGGCGTGAATTCACTTTCTCCAGGAAACCTTCACGGCCAGCAATATTAACACTCAATCACAGCATCATGGCAATCAATAAAATAAGCATGCTCATCAAGAATTTTAGATAAGTGAAAATTTTTAAAGAAAAATCAACAAACTGACCAATCACTTAGGGGAGAGTGTAAAACCAATGGAGGGTGCCCGAGGGGCACAAAAGGGAGACGCACCGAGGGTGCAATAGGGGAGACGGCACGCGCGGGTGCCTAAGGGGAAAGGGGTAATGAAAGAAGAACACAAAGGGTCCCACCGTGATCACCAATTTGTAGATCTCTTTTAAAATCCACTTAAGGAAAAATTAAGAATATGAATAAATAAGCATGAAATAGCACAAATAAGCACGAGGTGCTAAGGGGAATTTGTGATGGCCAGAGACGCGAACGCCTCAAAAGATAATCAATAACAAATAGGGAGGATGATCGCGAAAAATACCTCAAAAGTGCGGGGATGTGAGTGCTTCCTTTCTCTTCAAATCGGCCGGCCGATGAAGAGAGTTCTTCCTTTAATTACCCTTGCAAAAAAGACAAACACCAATAAAAAAATATGGATTAGAATATGGTGAGTGTAGCATCAAATCCTAAATAAAGATGAGCATGAAATCATGGTGAAGAACACACCTAAAGGGGATTGCCCTTAAACCCCTATGCAAAAGAGGATGTGGGGAGATATAATGAATGCATGAAAATATGAATAAAAATAGGGGGAAAGAGTGCAAGAGTCGCACTAAATGGGGAGATTTCTCAACGTGGTTAAGTTAAAGATGTGTATACGAACACTATGAACATGCAGATATGAATGATGATAGTGAAAAGGAAATAAAAATGAAAAGAGGAAGCCTGTTGCTTTTGGGCTTGAATGCTCGATGGGGAGAAGTTCCCAGAAGATGATGAAGACTTGAACGTATGCAGGAGCCCCTCCTTAGCCAATGGCAACAGCAGCACCTGCGTGAGGAAAGAAAGAAGAAGAAGAAGAAAAAGAAGAAAACAGAAAAGGAAAAGAGAAGAACGTCGGAGAGAGAGGTGGGCGTCCGAAGAAGAGGAATCCAACCTGACAACAGAGCCGATGGCTCTATTAAATAGATTGAAGAAAGGATAAACATGGGCAAGAGTCCAAAGGGGGAAAGGATTGGAACGGGCAAGAGCCCAAATAGGGGAGGAGTCTAACGAAGCAAGGACCATCTGGGGAAAGGGCTGCGAAGCCAGAAGCTGAAACACGCCTTAGGTAAGGGCGTCAATTGATGAATTGACGACCTATCCAGAGGTCGTTTCTCAAAAACACGCTCTGCACAAGGGCGTTCCTCAAAGCCAAATTTTGGAAATAAAAACTCCCCATATTTGAAAAATGTAAAACACGCCTTAATCAAAGCCACGTTTAAAAACACGCCCCTGAGAAGGGCGTTAATTTCAAGAGCTCAAATGGGGAAGTCGGTCAAACCCATAAGAATTAACGCCCTCAGGTGAGGTCATCCTTTCTTTAAGAAACGCCGGTTAAGTCATGTTTTATAAAAAACACGCCCTTACCCAGGTCGTAAATTCAGAAAATTCATAAAATAGATAAAATGGGGAAAAACAGATAAAATGGGAAGGACACGCCCTAGACCAGGGCGTGTTTCAAAAAATAGAGATAAATGCCTAGAAAATCTAGAAAAATAGGAAAAAGGAGATAAATGGGGAAAATAGGAGAAATCCAAGAAAAGTGGAAAAAAAACACTCAAATAAGCTGATTTGAGGGCCAAATGGGGCATCGCAGAGCGATATGAAATATACTCAAAATGATGTCAATTTTAGCGTGTCTACAGTAAGATAGTCAAGGTTAATACCATGCTTGTTCCCGTTAAAGAGGTTATGAAACCTCTTGCCTCTTGTAAAACCAACATATGCAAACCAAGGATCAAGACCATGTAACTGTTCCCATTTGCCATCTCAACCATACATAAATAACAAGAGCATGAGCAATCAACCACAAGTTTAGTTATCATTACTTAATCACACATTAAGTTTAGTTATCATCAAAACCATAACTTAATAATCACAACAATCATCAAAACCATAACTCAACACTTCTCGCATTTCCCAGACCATATAAAAGGATTCTCCTTTCTTGTCAATCTTGTCAAAGATACTGTAATCTTGGAGAAGTCCTTGATAAATCTTCAATAATATCCAGCCAATCCCAAGAAGCTTCGGATTTCTGTCACGCTAGTAGGTCTTTCCTGTAGACACGCCATTCCTGACGTCTCCAGAGAAAGTCTCATATTACTATACGACGCCCCGCGACGGCTTACGCATTTTGAATCGCTCTAGTGCTTCCTTTTCTTGAGTCCTCTTCCGCCCTTTTCAGCATTCGGAATCGTCTCGTTGCAGCATTCGGACGGCATCAACACCATTCAGACACGCCAAAAAAATTCCGGAACCAGGAAGGGTGCCTGTCGGGGAGCTGCCGACGCCTTTTCAGCGGACCCGGGGGGGTCTTAATGGAGGCGTCCAGTCTCCTGGACGCCTCCATTACTTTAATTTATTTCTTAAAACCAAAAATACATAAAAAATGATATATTAATGGAGGCGTCCAAGCCCCTGGATGCCTCCATGAAAACAAATATAAAAAATATAAAAATGCCAGCTTTGGCATAAAAATAAAACAAAAATAAAAAATATTTTTTTTTGGAGGCGTCCAGGACCCTGGACGCCTCCATCAACTTGCCCACCGGGCCCCGTCCACCGATCGACGGTTTGTCGTGTGTGAAAAAATCCAATTGTAGAAGCATCCTGCCAGTTGGACGCGCCCATTGCTGAATCACGGGCGCCGTTCAAAACCACGCGTCGTGCTAAACTGCGTGCGGCTTTCGGTGGGAATTCGGTGGGCCTTTATGGAGGCGTCTGGTCCCCTGGACGCCTCCATGAAAATATTCAGAAAAAATGAATAAAAATATAATAAAATATTATTTTTGCCCTGATAGAGGTGTCCAAGGTCCTGGACGCCTCCACCCTCCGGAGCCCTATAAATAGAGGCCCCGCCCTCAGTTCTGAAGGAGCTTCTAAGAGATCCGATATGCTGCCGGAGCCTAGAGGCTACCGGAGTCATTTCTAACCCGTGGGGTCTTTTGTAGGTGGAGGTTCCGCCGGCTTCTCGGGTGCCCACGCTCGCGACAGGAAGGTCATCTTCATCCACCGCGCTTCCACGTCATCCCTACGCTGCCGGAGCTCCGCCGGATTTCACCATCAGCACATCCAATAAGCCAATCCTTTCCTTTTGTTCGTAGTTCTTTTGCATTCATCATCTTGCATCCTCTATCTCCCTTCATAAGGGCACCTCTTCTTATATACTTCTTGCATCCATCATCTCACTTTCCTCCTACTCGAGTCCGAGAGGGGTTTAAAAGACAACACCAACCAGGTGTGTGTCTTGCCATCATTTCGTTATTTTTATCGCAAGGATTTGAATACTACACCTTCATCTTTCTAATCCACTCGTTACTTGTTTGTCGTTGTTTTGCAAGGGTACCCAAGGAAAGCCCTCTCCGTCGACCGGCCGAAGGGGGAGGAAGAAGCAACCCGCCATCTCCCGCTCTTGAGGTAGGCGTGATCACTTTCTTTATTTTGGGGTCTTTTGACCCCTGGCGATCACATCATGTTCTCGAGGCCGCGGCGAGTCACTTCCCCAATGGCCGTTTAAATTCCCGTTCTTATATTCTCTTTATATTCTGTTATATTCTTATCTGCTCATATTCTCGAGGCCGCGGTGAGTCACTTCCCCAATGGCCGTTTAAATTCCCGTTCTTATATTCTCTTTATATTCTGCTATATTCTTATCTGCTCATATTCTCGAGGCCGCGGCGAGTCACTTCCCCAATGGCCGTTTAAATTCCCGTTCTTATATTCTCTTTATATTTTGGTATATTCTTATCTATTCATATTCTCGAGGCCGCGGCGAGTCACTTCCCCAATGGCCGTTTAAATTCCCGTTCTTTATATTCTCCTTATATTCTGTTATATTCTTATCTGCTCATATTCTCGAGGCCGCAGCGAGTCACTTCCCCAATGGCCGTTTCAATTCTTGCTATTTGATTTCTGCACCATTCTCGTCCCCCCGAGGCCGCGGCGAGTCGCTTCCCGCTATGGCCGTTTAACCCCCATATCTTGCTATATTACATTTGTCCCGCTTGCCCCGCCGGAGCAATCTCCCGTGGTGGCCCCTTCTCTTTTCTCTTATTTCTGTGTTACAGCAAACAAGAGGAGCCCGCGCGCTCCGCGTCTTCTTCGCTCCTCGAACCGCGTGACGTCGCTCACAGATTGGCGATCACGGTGGGACCTCTACTGCTTCCTTTTGGCTACCCTTGCAAGTTCGGCACTGTCTGTGCCTCTCCACCTTGGCGCCCTCGCGCGCCCCCGTTGTGCTCACGGCAGCACTGTCAGTTGTGATTGGTTGGGTGTTCATTATATGTTTGTTATTTCTGTTGTTTTCTTACTCTATATCTCTGTCAGCATTCCATTGCATACATCCATCCCTCTTTTTATATCCTTTTTCATTTTTTCTAAGGATCACCCTTTCCCGGTGAAGGAAGGACTCTCCGTTTGAGAATTCCTCTCAACGGACTAGAATCTCCTCCACTTGGACCTCCGTAAGTCCCCGACATCGAAAAATCTCCTCTTCATTCACTGGGCTGGTTGTACCATTGAAGTTCTCCGGAGTTAGTCATCCCATTCGTGGTGAGACGAGAGACCCTAGCTGACATGGCGGTGAAACAAAAATAAACTAGGGTCCCTATTTTGTGTGAACTTCGGATCTCGCTAAAAAAAAAAAATCATCAAAATCAAAACACAAAAAAGGCGTAAAGGCATCCACTTGTTTGATAATCTCTGCTACCTACTTGCTAGTGTATGTTTTTGCGTTCTGGGAAAACTGTGAGCATGGCTCATGAGTCTTTTGAGGAGAACCACCCTAGTCGTGGTTTGTCAGTCGACCCGCGAGTCTATGCTATGGACTCGGGTCCTTCTCATGAGCCCTCGCATGAGGTGCAGGTTATTGCTAGGGACACATCCCCACCACAGGATATCTCTTCCTTACTGGGCATCCTCGTCAATACGGAGCTTACCTCTGAACAGCTCCGGGCCTTCCAGGCCATTCTGAAGGGGAAATCTGTTTCCCCCACGCCCCAAGAATCAACTCCGGCCATCGCACCTCTCCAAGAGTCCGTGCAGGCCATTCCATCTCCTTCATTGGCGCAAGCCATCCAGTCTCCCTCGCTTCAAGGACAAGCGAGCCAACAACCACCCTCATTCCAGTTCCCGTCACAATCTCAAACTCCCGTTGTTCCCCACATACCGCTTCAGCCGGGGCCGACTGTTAGCGGTCCGGCAGCTCCCTCTCATTCGGGGTTCCCCCCTCAAGTCTCCAGGAGATAGTTTCTCCCCCAGTGGCAAGTGCCACCTTCACCTCCAGAGGAGCTCGCCCAATCGCTCCTCAATAGGTTCAATCGCATGGACGAGCAGTTTCAAAATCTGAGAAGAATGGTGGACGTGAAAGCCACCCCGGAGGTTGCTTTGCCAATCCTTCCCGTCATTCATCTTCCTCCCTCCGAAATGCCCACGTACCGCAGATACAACGGTACCGGCAACCCCTTCATTCACCTCAAGGATTTCATGTATGAGTCCTCCTATTGGCAAAACGATCAGAGGTCCCTGGCATACCTCTTTCGGAGATCATTGGATGGTCCCGCGCTAGAGTGGTTCTATTCTTTGGAGCCCCGCGAGGCCGAGAATTTTGAAATAGTCCAGAGAAGGTTCTTGCAGAAATATAGGGATAGGGTCGGTCCCTCACTCTCCATTACCGACATAGTGGCCGAAAAGATGAAGCCCGGCAAGGATTTTATCCGCTATGCTGATAGATGGAGGTCTCTGGCGGAAAGAATAAGGGATACCCTCTCCGAGCCCGAACAAGTGAAGATGATTGTGTCTAATGCAACCCCACAGTTCAGACACGTCCTGGCCATGAATAAACTTACTACAATGGAGGAACTCTATTAAAGGGCCCGCTACATCCAAACCCAGTTAAAAGATTCCCCCATTATGAACATGTTTGAGTCGCCGAAGCCCAAAGTGGTCAGAAAGACAGGCGCTGGTGTCCCGGGCGGAGCCACAGAAGGGGTCGTGACAAATGAGCAAGTGGGTGCGGTCAACAATGCCAACTATGCAGTCAACCCAAGGCCTCCACAAATGCCCCGACTTCCCCTCCAACCAGGTCCTTTCCCTCTTCGTCCTCCACCCCAAAATAATCCACCCCAGGATAATATGCCTCCATAGCAACAACAACCACAACCTCAGCAACAACAACCACCGCTTCAGTACAACCAAGTTCCACCCCCGGGGAATTATGGTCCCCAACAGCAATAAAGGAGGCTGGTCGGTCCTAAGAGAGCCTACTATCCACCATTGCCAGAAACTCTGGCGGATATTTTCAACGCCCTCATGGCCTCAAACATACTTGTGCTACCTAGGGAAAGGCCCGTGTGGCCCCCGAATGTTGATACCTCCAAATACTGCGTCTACCACAGACAGCCAGGACACACAGTAGATTACTGCTTCCATTTCAAAGATTACATCCACGATATGAATGATGAACATCAAATAGATTGGGATGAAATGAGACGATATGTCGCCGCTCTCAAGGCTAGGAGACCTCCTCATAGGCCACACAGCAGTTACAACAGCAGTAGTTACAACAGCAGCAGCAGCAGTAACCACAACAACAACAGTAGCCTCAGCAGGCCCCACAACAACAGCCCAACATGGGCATAATCCAGAATCCATTACCGGAGCACCAACAGCCCAATCACCAGGTCAACCCCATCTCCTCCTTCTCGGAAGTCGGGAGAGAGCAGGTGTGGCATCCGGAAAGTACCTCTATTCTTTCTTCCTCCAACCCTATCGCCATGCAACCCCCTCACCTTGCCCGGGTAGCACCTCTCCCTCACCAACCCGCGTCAGTATCACCTTCACCATTTCCACTACCATTACACCCTCTCATCCGCACCCCGATCTCCTATCAACCGACACTCTCCACTACGCCTTCACACTCTCTCATCTTCTCTCACTCCCCCACTTTACCATCCACCTCTACCACATTTACCCCTACGCCTTCTAAACCTCTTATCATCCGTCAACCATACATAACCCCGTCTTTCTCCACCATATCACCACTAATGCCTTCAAAACCACTCATTACCCATCACCCACCTCAAAATCATTGCCCGCTTCAAGCCCTACCCACTTCTACTTCGTCTCCACCTCCACCTTCTAGACCCCTTATCCTTCATAATCCGTGTGATATCCCCTCTACCTCCACCATGCCTCCACCTAACAAACCCCTCATCAGAATCCCTGCTCCCGTCATCACCCCTGCTTCATCAACCATTCCTCCACCACTACCCCTCAAATCCCTGTTAAAATCCACTGCTACCCCCACAGAGGTACAAAAGTCGCAGGCAATGGTGCTCCGGAGTGGAAGGATTTTCCACAGGGTTTTCCCCCACAACAGTCAGAATCCTGAGCAATCTCAGCCAGAGAAGGATGATGGAGAACAACTAGAAAGAGCTATCCTTGGAACACAGTATGATCTATTGAAACACTTGGACAAGACACCTACTCGGATCTCCATCCTGGAGCTACGTCAAAGATCCACATCCCACCAGGTGGCCTTGATGGAATATCTTCAAAAAGTCATGGTTAATGAGGACCTCTCCGTGGAGAAGATTTCGACCGTCCTGACCCCAACAGACACACAACCGGCCATCATGTTCCACAACTACGAGCTCGCTCCCAAGGAAGCTCAGAAATATGCATTGTGCATTTCAATAAAAATTAATGGGGTATCCATAAACCCATGTCTTGTGGACACGGGTGCGTCCATAAATGTGATCTCCATGGACACCCTTCAGTTGTGTGGGGTCAACGAGGAACAAATAAGACCTTCCTCGATCACAGTCACGGCTTATGACAATAGCAAAAGACCGCCGCAGGGGATGATTATTATGAAGGCAGAACTAGGTCCTATGTCAGTTCTCATGGAATTCCATGTCCTCGACATGGACCCCACATTCAAGGCTATACTGGGTCGCCCTACATCGAAGCCATGGACGCTGTGCCTTCCACCAACCATCAGTGCCTGAAGTTTCCTTACAATGGGAGGATTATTAAAGTGGTCAGTACACCTGTCCTTCACACAGTGGATGCTATCAACACCTCTCTGCCCTCTGTTTGGCCATCTCATCGGCCCATATTGTCATTGCTGGACGTGCGTGATCTATCTCACGTTCCACTAGCACCAAAGGAGCCGGTCAGGGCAACCGCAACATCATATCTCCCTTTTCACTCCAAAGGTTGGGAGATTATGAGGAACATCGGCTACCAACAGGGTAAAGGTCTGGGCGCACAGTTACAGGGTAGGCTCAAACCGCCAAAGGAAATTAGGCCGAACCGCATGTTTGGCCTAGGCTTCAAAGGACCGTTCAAGGCGGATTAGAAGCCCCTCACATGGACTCTATCAAACCACTTCAACAGAGGGCCCGTTGTTCAGATGGGAGATTACCCACGAGAAGCATATGGGGGATCACATGTTGTATATTTGGCTGAAAAATATCCGAGGATCACCAAAAGAGGCAAGATCAAAGATCCGGAATGTGAGTGGAACAAATGGTTCGACATACGGGACATTTCCGTTGCACTGGAAAGGATGTTCTCGTCTCCGCAGCTTGAAGGACCACCATTGATCTTCGGAATACCAGAGAATATTACTACTCTTGTCAAGGTTCCAAACTACCCTCGTCCTCTCCAGAAGGACCCTGTCATCGACGGATCTTCATCCGTCCTCAACATTGCCATCGACGGCTCATTAGCCGCCATCTTCTCCATCCACTCGTCTCAGCCTTTGCCGATATTTTCTTCATGGGCCAGACAGTTGTCTGATGATCTTCCCAGGTCCCCTTCTTTGCTTACATACCTACGCGGGCTTTTCAACCTGCGCCAGGTCTTCAACCATGATCTGCTCTATGAGCCTCACAATCCTCTAGCCATAACCACTTTTCTCTCTCCTCCAATCTCTTTTCACTGTTTTGTCATCAAAAATAAAAATGAAAAAAAAACGTCAATTTTTAAACTCCCCAACAACACATCTTCGTTGAGGAAACCTCCTACATCTCCCACGGGTGCGTCCCCCCTTGCGGACCACCCGTCCAAGGTCTGATGAGTGACCTTTTCTACCCCTCCTCTAAGGGGTCTTCTCCTGTACATTCTACACCATCCTCTTCGTCTTCCTCTTCTTCTGTAAATAATGTCAATCAATCTAGGAATGATAGGTCAAGGGTAGTACCTAGGAAGAAATCCAAGGGTAGGCAGATCCCTCGTCGATTCCTCCTGGATTTAGCCGCCAGGTGTCAAGCCCTCCTTGCCATCCCCCAGTTGTTAGAAAATCCCATCCGGCTACCGGAAATAGAATGTGAGGGCGACGGTGCATTTGATGAAGGGTATGGAGTCTACGAGATCACGGATGAAGAATGCCACACTGACGACGAGGGTGAAGAATATGAGGATGCGGCGGGCGCATACGCTAGTGGAATAAAGAGATTCGACGAGCCGTCAACCGCCGTAGAAGAATCCACCAAAGAAGTCAACTTGGGAACTGAGGAAGACCCTAGGATCATCCTCATAAGTGACAATCTACCACCCTCTGAAGAAAAGGCATTAATTGAAGTTCTCAAGGAATATAAGGACACGTTTGCATGGAGCTACGAGGATATGCCGGGTCTAGATTCAACCTTGGTCGAACACCGTTTAACCCTAAAACCAGGGTCCGTCTCGATAAAATAAAGGTTAAGGCGTTTCCACCCTCAAATGGCTTTGAAAATGAAAGAAGAGGTCGATAAGCCCCATAAAGCCAGGTTCATTAGAGTCGTTCTTTATCCTCAATGGGTGGAACATTGTCCCGATCATGAAGAAAGATGGGAAAGTCAGGATTTGTATCGACTTCCGGGACCTTAACCGCGCGTGTCCAAAAGATGATTTTCCCTTACCTCACATTGATGTGTTGATTGATAACACGGCAGGCTACGAAACCCTCTCATTCTTGGATGGATTTTCAGGATACAATCACATTCGTTTCGCAAAAGAGGATCAGGAAAAGACGTCATTCACTACCCCTTGGGGAACATATAGTTACGTGGTCATGCCGTTCGGATTAAAGAATGCTGGAGCTACTTACCAAAGAGCTATGATGGCCATATTTCATGACATGATGCACATATACCTGGAAGTGTATGTGGATGACTTGTTGGTGAAATCAAGGACCAGGATGGAACATCCAGAAGTTTTGGCTAAGGTCTTGCAGAGGTCAAGGGAGTTCCAATTGAAAATGAACCAGAAAAAGTGTGTGTTTGGTGTGTCGTCGGGTAAATTGCTGGGGTTCATTGTGAGTAAAAGAGGGATCGAGATAGATACCGACAAAGCTAAGGCTATCAGGGATATGTCACCTCCCAAGAATTTGAGGGAAGTCTGAGGTTTAATCGGGAGGTTGCAGTTTATTCGTCGGTTTGTGTCCCAACATTCACAAAGGTGTAGACCTCTCTACGAGTTGACCAAGCCAGGAGTAGAATTCCACTAAAATTCTAAATGTCAGAAAGCTTTTGAAGGGTTGAAGGAATATCTGGCTAGTCCACCTGTTCTCATTCCACCCAAACCAGAAAAACCTCTGATCCTTTACGTCTCAGTCTTGGATGACTCCGTGGGAGCCGTCCTTGCACAAGCTGATGAAGAAGGCAAGGAACAGGCAACCTATTACTTGTCCAAACTTCTCAATCCATGTGAGCAGAAGTACACCGTCATGGATAAAACCCATGCTGCCCTCGTTTGGGTAGTGCAGAAATTGAAGCACTACTTCTTGGCTCATGAGGTCCACTTGATTGCTCGAATGAATCCTATCAAATTCCTTCTGGAGAAATCCGTCCTTACGGATAGGCTAGCACGCGGGCAAAGTTTTCTCTCTCAGTTCAACATCACCTACATCCAGCAAAAGGTAATTAAAGGCTATGCCATAGCCGAGCATCTCGCTCACCATCCTCTTCCCAAGTTCGATCCCGTCCAATCAGAGTTTCCAGATGAGGAACTAATGTCCGTCAACCAATCAGATGAGCCAATATGGACGCTATATTTTGATGGAGCTCTGAATTCTCAAGGGAGAGGAATCGGCGTCGCCCTCCTGTCGCCTGAAGGCCTCACATTCCCATTGGCATACTAGCTCAAATTTCCAGTTACCAACAATATAGCCAAATATGAAGCTCTTCTAGCTGGCCTAGAACTCGCTCATTCTTTTCATATCACTGAGTTGCGAGTCGTAGGTGATAGTCAACTCATCCTTCGCCAGGTGCTCACTAAATATCGCACTCGCGATCCCAAACTCAAGCCATACCAAGAACTCACTGCTGCCTTTACCAAACTATTCACCAAACTGATCTTTGTTCATGTCCCTCGTCATCAGAATATTCTCGCCGATGCCCTCGCCTCGTTGGCATCATGCATAAGATTCCCTCTAGGAAGATGGTTTGAGTCCATTTCCATCTACAAACTTCACGCCCCTGCAATCGATGATGCTTCCTACGTAAATATCAAAGATAGGATAGCAAGGAAGATCCTGTAAGAAGATATCTTTGAGAAGAGGGAAATCATGTTGGCAGAGGCTGAAGAAGAACTGGCTGATGAAGAGAAACCGTGGTTCTATGAAATCGTCAAATACTGCCAAGATCAGTCTTATCCTGAAGGGGCCACCACAGAGGACAAGAAAGCCATAAGAAGGGTGGCTCAGAAATACACATTGGTTGGAGGTCTACTCTATAGGAGGAGCCTTACTGGTATTCTGTTAAGATGTCTTGGTGACGATGAGGTTTGGAAATGTGTAGAGGAGACGCACTCGGGTGTGTGCGGTGGCCACGTGAATAGTCAGATGCTCGCCAAAAAGATCATTCGGTAAGGCTTTTACTGGCCCACTATGGAAGAGGATTGTGCTGTCTATGTCCGTAGGTGTGTCAAGTGTCAACTTCACGCCGATAAAATCCATTCACCATTTTCCTCACTTCATCTAATATCCTCCCCGTGGCCTTTCTCCATGTGGGCATTCGACATCATTGGTCCCCTAGGTGATCCCAATTCCCTCACCAAGCAGAAATCTTTCATCCTTACTGCGACGGAATACTTCACCAAATGGGCCGAAGCCGAAGCTTACGCGGAAATCAAGGCGTCAACAGTCTGCAAGTTCATCATGAAGAACATCCTCACCAGATTCAGCGTCCCAAGCACAATCGTCACCGACAATGGGTCACAGTTCATTTCTCAGGACCTATAGGACCTCTGCAAAAGGTACGCAATTACATTGCATCATTCATCGCCTTATTACCCACAAGGTAACGGCCAAGCGGAGGCCACCAATAAAACATTGCTCAAAATCATCAAAAAAACCTGCGAGTCTAGTAGGTTTTCAGACTGGCCAGAAAAGCTTATCGAAGCTCTATGGGCCTATCGCACTTCAATCCGTACCCCCACCGGGCAGACTTCGTTTGCCCTTACCTATGGTATAGAAGCAGTAGTCCTGTACGAGACTCTGATCCCTTCTCTCAGGGTACAATTGGACGAGGAATTTCCCCTCGACTATCGTCGTAATTCACTCCTCGCCCAGTTGGAACTCTTGGATGAGAAGATGCTGGCCGCTGTCGAGCATGCGCGTGTGTATCAAAATAGACTCGCTTGTTTTTACCAAAAGAAAGTCGTTGAGAGAAAATTCAAAGTCGGTGAGATGGTCGTAAAAAGAATTTTTGTCAAACCTGGAGGGCCGCGTTCTAAGCTCCAACACAATTGGGAAGGACCATATGTAATTCAAGCCGTGTACCCTGGCAACGCCTACAAGCTAATCAACGCCGAAGGGACCGAGTTATCCTACCCTTGGAATGGGCTTTATCTTAAGAAATACTACCCTTAGCACAAAATAAAAAAATGATGAAAAGATAGAAAATATCAAAAATAAAGAAATATTGAAAACCACTAAAAATATGGAAAATTCAAATTGCCAATGCCTGCTGGTCACCATGTAGTCAAGTCACTGCATCTAACCTTCATGTTAGGATAGGGCCCATTAAGGCTTGGTAGGCACCGGGACTTGGTTTGTCAGAACCGTGGAGATCCCTGTCTGGCCACGTCGACCTATGCTCGCTCGAAGGAAGCTAACATGTGCTCACTTATGTATTTTATTCAAAAAAGTCGGTAGCATCACCTACGGTGGGGCCCCACCCAGAAGATCTCCGGAAGCTGTAATCTTTATTCTTTTCTCTTCGACCAAATGAGACAGTCGGCGCCCTTAAAACGCTGAGCATGAGAAACCGAAACTCAAACCCCAAGGGCAAGAGTAGGATCCATTTCCTCGAGCATCGATCAGAGCACGAGAAGAGGACAGTGTCCCCGCAGGCATACGAAAGGGAGCCCACAAACGTCAAACGACTATATCTCCCTCACAAAAAGAAATACAAAATCAAAATCAAGAGAAAAGCCTGGTCGTGACCGTGCCTGTTGCGATAAACGGAACCCCTCAAAGCAAAAGTCTGAATCCACAAAAGGGGCCGTGGAATGTAAATGCTCGAGATTTGGTCCGAAGTTGTCCGAAAGGAAAGAGTTAAATGGACCCTTATTGGCTCGCCGGGTTAACGGTTTTACCGATCCTCTCAGGAGGTTTATCCCCCACGCTCTTCCTTCTTCCTTTGAAGATGAAAGCTAGATGGAGTTTCTAAAGGGCGAAACCCGCCAAGGTCTGCGACCTTATTTTAATATACACATATGGTTGCCTACTTTGAAAAGCAAAAGCTATCGCTGCGAAGGAGTCTTTGTGTTTCTGGCAGGTCAAGACCCATGTTTACCGCCTTGATGTCTTCTTGTTTAACCTCGGGCTTAGGCCAATGCAAGCGCGTCACCTATGGGTGCGACGGCGTCTGATTCCGGGTCAGCGTCGCACGGTTGGTCGTTAGGGTTCCAGGGTGTTCCATCATATACCATCTAGAGTTGTGAGGAAACGGACCCGGGTCGGGCAAATCATTTACCTCAAACATCTTTTGGGTGAATCCCTGTGGTCGGAAGCGACTGGGAGCCTAAGCATGGCATGACGGTATTGTCATCAGGGTAAGTCTTAGCCGGCGGGATCATCATTCGAGGGGTCTAGAGGCCCAAATCAACCTAGATGTGTACTTAGGATACCTGGGAGGTTAGTAAGAAACTCATGTTCTCATGTAGGTTAGGTGCCATTTGGGTGCTTGCCAGGCGTTAGCAACAAAAAAATTTTATAATAAAAGTAACAAAAAAATTGAAAAGAGAAATTGTACATATTTGTAAACAAAAAAAAATCTTTTTTATGACAAAACAAAAAAAAATGCCAAATATAAAAAGAAAAATAAATCAATTTTGCATGATTGCATTAGTATGCAGCATTTCACTTTAATATCGTTTGCATTCGCATACTTGTCTGTTGCATCCATCATCACCACATCTTTCCCTTGCCTTCGTTAATAAAGGCTTGGCCCCTTGACCAGTTATCAAGGACAGTCAATGTGACCATTTGCTTATTGAGCAAGGGGCCAAGTCAGAACAGAAATTCTGATTATTTGTTTCAGTGATGTGTGCAGGGATTCGAGGTGACAAAAGTAAAGGTGAAAACCAAACAGACCAAACCTTGTATTTTATTCCTTTCCAAAAAAAAAAATTTACATCAAGTTCCGCCCTCTCTCTCTGCATCACTCGTCCCACTACTCTCCTGGCAAAACGCTCTCAAGGATGCTACCCAACTACGAAAAGCGGTACTCCTACCGCTCTGTATTCCCCTTCCTATTCCCACACACCGGCGTTGATCCACGGAAACAGCAAAGAAGCTACCAACACGAAAGCCACGCTCTCGTGCTCTTCGGTAGCGCTCCTCACCATCTCTCAGCTACTGTTTAGCAAGACCAATGCTGGTTCGGAGTTCGAATAGTTGGGCCTCCATGGCCCTTCGTTCCTCCCTTTCAGTCAATCTGTTGGCTCTTTCCCTCTCTGCGTCTCTTTCTCTCTCTGCACGTTCTCTCTCACGGTCTTCCCTCTCCAACTGGAGAGTGATCCTCAGTTCCACGGCATCCCTAGAGGAGTCGTCACCAGGACGGCGCCGCAGTTCCCTCTCCAGTTCTGCTATCCCAGCCTCCCTCTGCGCAGCTTGGGCAAGCACTTCTTCCGTCTCCTTTTCCTGCCGAGATGTACCATCTCAGATACGCGATAAGGCGTAAACAAAGAGAACTCAACACTGAAACTTTTACTTGTATACAGAGCATCCCTTCTGCCTCCGCAGCACGCTGCGTGGCGTGAGTAAGTTGCTCATGAAGCAAGTCAAGTTCTGAGGTGAGAATCCACAAGCTGGAAGAGGCACCACCTACTCCCATCACTGGGGAAGCCGCGCCAATCTAGGCATGCTACGACCGCATGAATTAGCAGCCAACATCTGGAATCTACGGTTTTAATTAGGAATGCACTGTACACCTACCAAGGCGCTCGTAGCTCCGCAGGCATCGCCCAACCGTTGCTCCATCTCTGCCAAGCGAGTTCGTAAAGTTGCTATCATCATATCACGGATATCCTGCAGCCATACGAGTCAGCATTTCCACCAGAAAACCAAAAAAGGGAGAAAGAAGAAAAGAGAAAAAGGGGAGACCTACCTCCGCAAGTCCCCGGGGTTGGAACCGCTCTGCGTTCCTTGTCTTGTATAGACACAGATAATCCTCGCTATCCCGTGCCTGCGATTCCACGATTATGCCACCCCGTTGCCAGTCTTCGTACTGTTCGGGGAATCGCACATGCTAGTCAATGCAGGTCGCCGGTCCTTGCGTCTCTCTCCCAACGTGAGGTGGCGCAGCCGTATCCACCCATTCCTGAGCCAGTTCTAAAGTCCTCATAACCCATCGTAGTCGAAGCGGCACAATTTCATTCAGGCAGTGCATCTACAATTCCCGTCCGAACCGGGCACGACTTGCTAGAACCCACGGCTGGTCGGAATCGACCATGTTTGGGTAGGGTCTCCAGTTTACCATCGCTGCAGGGAACTCCTGTAGCTCCCGCCTTAGCACCATCAGTTGGTAGGTTAGGGGTGCCGCACTCATGATGGGTTCCCACCGCCTGGCTAGCGGCACTATCGCGGGTCGCCAATGCCGAGCTCTCCCCATGGGGAGGTAATAATAGCTCGACAGCTGCTCGGCGCAGGTCATCAGTACCTTGCAAAAACACAAAAAAATATATACAAAACAAGCAAAACCAAAAATACCTGGATGAATGGTGTGAAACCACTCACAGCCATCTCACGATCCGCTTCTTGGAACATGCCTGCAAACAAGTGTGCCAGCATGGCAGCTCCCCAGGCATAGTATCCTACTCTTTCAAGGTCTGATAGCAGCTCCAGGAAGCGACATTGGATACCGTCCCCTTTCGAGCTCAGTACCAATCTCCCCAAAAGGAAGAGGAGAAATCTCCTCAAATCTATGTTGCATCTTTCCCAGTTGCCGAAATCTGTGCAGTACACGGCACGGCATCCTATTTCCATCCTTTCCATGAACTCTTCTGAGGATTCATCGTCCCGCCGACGAGTGTCGGTGAGCCCGAATGCATCCATGAGGGACGCCCTAGCTACCGACCTGTTTTTCCGACCATTTAGGTCCAAACCCAGTAGCTTCCGAGCACCTTCTCGGTAATCCGCATAAGTGACCCCGGTCACTGCCTCGCCCTCCACCTTCAGGCTTGTGATCCGGACCACATCCTCCAAGCTGGGCACCATGTACCCCCAGGGCATCAGGAATGCCCGACTCACTGGGTCCCATCTCTCACACAAGGCTTGGATCAGAACCAGGTCGAGCTCGAGCGGCTCGATCCGAAGAAAGGTGCCAAATCCCATCACGTCTAGCCTGGCCTTCTGAAAATCCGAGAGACCCCTGTATGCGGCCACTGCTAACTCCCATAAAATGTGTGATTTCATCACACTCTGTACGTGCATAAGAAATGGAGAAGGGTGTTGTCAAGAGGAAGGAAGAAAGAATGAGAAAAAGGTAGGAAAGCTCAGCTTACGAGTTGTGATTGGGCCCTTTCCTGAAATGCCCTTCGAGGTCCGAAAGCCTCCTAGAACTACTACCACTGGACCTGCTTCTCTTCGAGGAGTGGGAAGATTCGCCCTCCATCCAACTCTCAGAATTTTGAACTCCTCCTCTCCCGTGAGAACTTGTGCTCCTCGAGTTAGCTCTCGATATACCTGGGAGGATAAAAGGGACAAGAATTTATAGAAATGGAAGGAGTGCAGGCCAAGATTGCCTCCATCACCTTTAATGATAGCCCTCGCGAGGAGGCACCTACCATGCGGTCCCGTGTGTCACTTCACCGCTCGCACAAGGTGATTGATTAGACGAAGAATATGACGACTAGCCCCCTATGTTGTCTAGGGATACCCTATCATGTTTTGGAGGACGTCCGCAAATCTTGACACAACATCCGGGAGAAGGAACTAGCGCCGTCATTATTGACTTCGACGGTAGATTCCTGTGGAAAATGGTCACAACAAGACGCGATTCTCCGCTTGGGGTGGAGTCTCGGCAGACCCATCACATGGGAACAGTGCAAAGGAGAAGAAGTGTAGGGAAGAAGGAACGCACAAGAGAACAAACAAGCAGCAGAAAATCAAATCACTCCATTCATAATTCTACATAAGCTGTCATAAACACTACAATCATAGAGAGGAGGCGGGTCCACTAGCTCGCCAACTCTTGCCATTATCTTCATGCTCGTCCCTCTAGGCGTCCCTCTCCTCTCCCCTGAGGTGAGGGTCCCTCAGAAGCCTCCTGGATCCCCGTGCAGTAGCACCCGCCTCGCCTCGTGGCGCCGGCTCCACAGTAATGACTCACTGCTCCTCCCTTGGCGTGGCGAAGAAGCCACTAGCGGCAAAGCGACGAGACTGGCGCTGTCGCTCCCCGAACTCTCGCGCTCTCTCGTAGCGCGTCTCCATCCCTCCTAGCCTCTGCACGACGGCCTGAAGGCCCAGCTGGAGCTCCCTCACTTGGGCCTCCAAGGCCCTCCTCTCGGCCTGATCTCGCTATCGCTAGGACCTTCTCTCGGCTTTCTCTCTCTCTGCTTCTCTCCTCATCATCTGCAGAAGAACCCTTAGCTCCAGGATGTCTGGAGAAGGCCTCTCCTCACCGCGATGTCGCAGCTCTGCTACAGTCGCCACCCAAGCATCACGCTCCTCTTCCGCCCGGGCAGCCCGAGCCACCGCACCGGCAAGTTGCTCCCAGAGGGAGGCAATCTCAAGAAAAGGGGCCGAGGAACTGGAAGATGCGCCGCCAGCCACTCCCACCATCGCTGTCTGCTGGGCACGCTGGAACGAACAAACAGCAGCAGTCAGCTAAGCTCCACATTTAAAAATAGAAAATGCAGCACTTAGCTTACTAGGAGTGACAGTTCCTATTGAGTGGCGGCCAGCTGCCGCCTGACCTCGGCTAATTGGGCACGAGAGCCGTTGACGTCGCGAATATCCCCGGCTCGGGGAAGACCCACGTAACTCTCTCTCTGTTGCCGCAGGAAGTCGGCGCTATCCTGCACCAGTACGCCCCCTTGCTGTCCAGGGAGACGTATGCGCCAGTCTTCAAGCTTCGCCTTGCTGTGACTCTCCTTCCTGACGCGGCTCGGCTCGTCTGCACTCGCCCACTCATCGGCCAGGCCCAGGGTCCTCGCCATGTCCTGCACCAAGAAAGAAGGGCCTCGCATCATAATAAAGAACGCGTCCCCTGTCTAGTACGCGTCCATCATTTGAGTGCAACACTCGCCGAACCCTTTCCCCCCTCGCACGCCTCGCTTCAAAACTCAAAATAGATCAAAGAAGGGGAAACCGAAGCACTCACCGAGCCGTGTTCACTTCCTTCCGCGCCATTGGGCCCCTTGGGTCCCTCGAGGGCCCGAAGCAGCCCTTCCTCCTCCATGGATGCCATTCCGTGCTCTGGCGCGTCCGTCCTCAGGCGAGGGGTCCTGCGTCCCTCTCCACCTTCGCCGTGGTCCAGACCGCCAAACTCCATCGATCGAGGGGAAGAAGACAAAGACGAGCGAGCGAGTTTCGGCAGAAGGCGGGCTCGTTTGCTGGTAAGGCACGGGAGAAGAAAGGCCACCCGGTGCTTTAAATTTGAATTTGTGGATTAAGACGCGTCCTCACTCCTGGACGCGCCCAAAAAAGGGAGAAAGGAAACAGAATCCCCGCGTGCAAAGTGTAGTTCCCCGCTGTTCAGGGTAAGGTCTTGTGGAGCGTGCCTCGAAGGACAAGTGCAAAGAAAGAAAAGTGAGAGAGGAAAGGTACACACAACACAAGAAAGCCAATTTCATTTCATATAATAGTCGAAAGTACATCATGCAGTAAGGAGGGTGGAGTATACAAGCAACTCTCTAACTCTCGCCATCACCCTCCTGGTCATCTCTCTCCTCCCTCCTCTGACGGGGATCCCTAGGGGGCCTTTGCGACCTCTGTGAACCCTGAGAAGTCGTGCTCGCCTCTCCAGGTGGCACCATGCCAGCCTTCAAGGTGCGGCGACGCTCCTCGATCGAAGAAACTAAAAAGCTGCACACGGAAAAGGAACCAGGCTGACGAAGTCGCGCCCCGCGCTCCTTCGCCCTCTGATACCGCTCCTCACTCTCCCGAAGTCTCCCATGCGCCGTGCCAAGACTCAGTCGGAGCTCCGACACCAGGGCCACCAGAGCCCTCCTCTCATCCCAATCTTGATGTTGCTCTGCCCTCCTGTACTCCCTCTCTTTCTCTATGATCTCCCTATCCCTCTCCCTCTCTCTCTCTAGGATCTCCCTATCCCTCTCCCTCTCTCTCTAGGATCTCCCTATCCCTCTCCCTCTCCTCTCTCTCTCTCATCGCCTCTCTCCTCGATAGCTCGAGGGTGATCTACAGATCCAACACGTCACGAGGGAGCTCCTCAGCCTCCCGTCGCCGCTCCTCCTCCAGCTCCACAATCCGGGCGTCACTCTCCGCCACCCGAGCATCGCGCTCCTGCTTGGCACGAACAGCACGGGCCAGGGCCTCCCGAATCTCGGCCACCTATCCAAACACGCATGCACCGTAAGAGAGCAGTGATAAAAGGAAAGCAGCTAGAAGAGGGTCAGGGCCAAGCAAGCACTCACTCGAGCCTCGCGATCACGCTCGGCCTCCTCAGCCCGAGCCACCGCATACGCCAGCTGCTCCTGAAGGGTAGAGATCTCCGGGGGAGGGCCCCACGAACTGGAATGTCCCGGCTGCTGCCGCCTGGTGGGCCTGCTGAAACACGGGGCAAACGACAGTCAGAGGCTAAGCATCGGAATCCAGGTCACAAAAAATGCATTGCATAGACTCACCAGGATCTCCAACTCCTGTCGGATGCCACCAATTGTCGCCTGGCGTCCGCCAACTGGGCCCGCAAGTCGGCGATCATGTCGTCACGAGCATCCTGCATGGCATATAAGTTAGTATCACATGCATATACACATAGAAGAATGAAGCATTTTCATTTCACACTTACCCCTGCCATACCACCGAGGGAGAGGCGGTCCCCGTACGTAGCTCGATACCGTCTCATGTAATCAGTGCTGTCCTGTACATGGGACACCATTGGGGCCCCGCCCTGCTGCCAGTCCTGCTACTGTGCTGGGAAGCATGTACGCCAGTCCACAATCTTCACCTTCCCCTTGGTCTTCCGCCCGATGCGGACCGGCTCATCTACATCGACCCACTCTTGGGCCAGCCCCAACGTCCTCATAACTAGCCTCAACCGAAGCGGCTCAATCTCGTTCAGGCAATGGACCCACACGTCCCGCCCGAAACGAGGAAGACCCGCTACAACCCAGGGCTGGCCAGCGTCGGCCATACCCAGGTAGGGCCTCCACACCACCTACATCACTATACATACATCATACTAGTTGCCATTAGGTCACAAGCATAAAAAATACAAAGAAATCATACGCATCATACCATAGCCTCGGGGTACTCGCTCAACTCCCGACGAAGTGACGCCAGCTGGTAGCTGTGTGGTGCCGCTACCACGACCGGCCTCCACTGTCGCGCTAGAGGAACGGCTCTTCTGTTCCACTGCCTGGCCCTCCCCATCGGGAAGTAGTAATAACTCCACACCTGCATCCATCATACATCATTAGCATGAGTAATTGCATATTTAACTACGATAAAATGCATAAATAAATTGTGTACCTGGAGAAAAGGTGCGAAGCCGCTGACTGTCATCTCCCTCTCTGAAGTCTGGGAGAGATCAGCAATCAAATGGGCAAGCAGAGCCGCTCCCCACGCGTAGTGCCCCACTCTGTCAAGGTCCGCCAGGATCCCAAGGAAGCGGCAGTGGATGCTGTCACCCTTCGTCCCCAGCAGAAGGCGGCCCAGGAAGAAGAAGAGGAACCTCCGGAGGTCTAGATCCACCAGCTCCTGCTCGCTCGGGTCCTGGGTGAAAGCTGCACAAGCGTCTCCCTCGAGTCGTGCCAGAAACTCCGCTCCAGTCTCGCTAACCCGCTGGCGCTGGTCACCGAATCCGAGTGCCTCCATGATCTTCACTCGGCCAACTACCCGGCTGTCTCTGTTAGTCACGCTCGTCTCTAACCACAGCAGGTCCAGGGCACTCTCTCGGTAGTCGGGGTAGGTGACCCCGCTGACTGCCTCTCCGTCAACTCGTAGCCCGGTGATCCGAGCTACGTCCTCTAGTGTCGGCACCATGTGCCCCCAGGGCATCAGAAACGCCCGGCTCGGCACGTGCCACCGCTCCCTCAATGCCTGGATAAGAGGAAGGTCGAGCCGGAAGGGATCGATCCTGAGGAAGGCTCCAAAGCCCATGGCGTCCACACGCGCCCTCTGGAAGTCTGGCAGCCCACAGTACGCTGCCACCACTAGAGACCAGCTGATCCGGCCCTTCATCACGCCCTGCACACCACAAAACCAACAGGGCAACACATCAGAATCATGGATAATAATAAACAATAACATTGTACATAATATTTATTATATATATACTTTTAGAGGCGTCCAACCTTCTGGACGCCCCCTTCCTATTTTTATTTCTTTCTTTTTAGTTAAAAATCAAAACAAAAATAAATAAATAATATATATTATCGTGGAGGCGTCCACAGCCCTGGACGCCTCCTTACCTTATTTTATTTTATTTTATTTACATAATAACCCAAAAAAAGAACAAATAATAAAAATAAAAATAAAAATTTTTGGAGGCGTCCAGGACCCTGGACGCCTCCTTTCCCCACTCCCCGGCCTTCTCCATACAGCCTCTCGTCCGCCCGTTTAGCCCAGTGAACCAATAGAATGGAAGTCTAAGGGGCTTATCGGATCGTGCTCGTCCTCTCCAGCGTCACCAGCGCCCGCAGGGCCCTCCACGGCCAAAAGAGGAGCCTCCTCCTCCACGGCAATCTCCTCCGCCACGGCAGCCTCCTCGGCGTCATCTCTCAGCCTCCTCGGACGACGAGCCCATCGTTTCCGCTTCTCCCCACCCTGGCTCGGGCCTCCTTGCTCCATTGGAATTGGGAATGGGTCGTTTAGAGTGAACGAGTCGTCAGAATGAACAGTAGAAGTGAAAGGGGGGTGAGACCCCCCTTATATAAGAAAATCCCTTTTTTTGGGGCGTCCAGGCACCTGGACACCCCCACTTTTTTATTTTCTTTTCAAAAATTCAAAAAAACTTAGGGGCGTCCAGGAGCCTGGACGCCCCCAAACAAAATCCAAAAAAATAATAAAAAAGAAATTATAGGGGCGTCCAGGCCCCTGGACGCCCCCATTAAAAATAATATATATATATATATATATATATATATATATAAGTACATAAAAAGGAAAGAAAATACAAAAATATATAAAAAAAGAAAAATCATAAAAATAATAACAAAGGAAACGGGGGTCCGAAACACCCAAATTCCAGATTTTATTCCATCAGAAAGCAGGACGAGTTACATCAGGGGCTTAGGCGCCTTAGGCCTTAACTTCCCCAGTTCAGTTACATAAGCCCTCTACAGCTCGCATTCTTCCCCCACATGCGCTAAGGCCTTTCCCGCAACACTTGTCTTCCAGGGTGCTTTGACGGCCTTCGCTTCCTTCGCATCCGCTTCAGTGCCCAACTCTCTCTTCTTCAAAGGAACGATGCCAGTCGGTAGTGGGAACGAATGACATGGAATGCCGATCTGGAGGCAGCACCGATGCGCATTGTAAAGGACAAACTCGGTCGCACCAATCAGTTGGAGATCAACTTCACAAGAAGACCTCATGAGGAGCTCAAGCAGGAGTAAACATGCCGATGCGCAAGAGAAGAAGCTTTGTGTCACGGTTCGAAAGTGAGACCGCCAGTCTTCACGTCTCTTTAGCCATGGAACACGGTTCGCCACGGTGCCACCGAAGCCTAACACGTCGGCTATGTGATAAAGGGGGCTTTGTTGGAAGAGCTTCGAAGTGGTTGGCATTCCCTCACGGTGGTCAAACTTGAAATGCAAATCCAACCAGCAATTCAGGATAAGTGCGCAACCAAAAGGAGGCTTACCCATGCTCGAGGCAGTAAGGCCACTATACAGGTAGGCAAGGACAGCGGGTCCCACCCTCTTTCCACGCCAGATCCCGCAGATAGCACTCAATTGGTCTTCCTCCACCATGTTATCGGTATAAGGAAACAAGAGAGCACCCGCCAGACAAATGGTGAACCCTTTCATGATTCCCTCCAAATAGTCATCGTCTGGTAACCCTCTCAGGGCCTCCATGACCCATTCCGTGAGCTTTTGCAAATCAATTCCCTTTTGAGTACGAACCTTTCGGGCTGCGTCGGGCGGCATGAAGCTTCCAAGGACGCTTTCGAAAGTCCCCCGTGTCAGCGTCCGCATAGCCTTCACCTTCCCGTCACTCTTGAATTTCTTCAATCCGAGCAGAAGTTCCACCTCCTCGAGTAGGATGGTCACCTCGAAGGTCGGGAAGATAAAAGTATGGGTCTGGGGATGCCAGATCTCCACTAGTGCGCCCATAGCCGCCCAGTCCATACGAATCTTCTTGTAGTGTTTGGCGTGAATAAGGAGCCCCTGCAGATGCAACTTCGAGAGTATGGCCCTCATGCCGATGGATATGTTGGAAGTTAACTTTGAAAGCCATGGCAATTTGGAAAACTTCCTCGGGCCCGGTAAGAGTAGATATGGCTGGAAGAGAAAAGAAAGAAGAAGAAAGGAAGGAAGTAAGAAGAAGGTTCACGTGGAGAAATTTGAAATGAATCAGCTTACCATATGCGACATGATCGTCCCACTCAGATGACCCTCGAGGTCGGAGAGTCGCCTGATCTCGCTGCTAGGCCTGCTCCTCTTCATAACGCGGGAAGACTCTCCTTCCATCCTGAAATCTCTAGATTCTCCTCTCCTTTTCCTTCTGAGCTTTCAAAACTCTCCTTGGTGCATTTGAATGAACTAGCCTAAGGGGAGTTCTTATAGGAAGGGAAGATCACTACAGGACAGAACATGTCACATCAGCAGTCAATGTCAGGATTTTGACTAGGTCTCCTTTCCATTGTGGTGCGATTCTGTTACGATTCTGTTACTTTTTGATGTTATTGATCCATGCTGGCCTGTGCAGGTTTTACTAACGGACGTCTTTCTCCTATCTCCTGTCCCGCCTTTCATTGGTTGGTCCCACCTTGTCATGCATCGTAGTATATGATACCTACGCTACTAGAACATGTCAAGGACCTTGCGGCCCGAATGAATCTGGGATTTGAGTTCCCCTTCAACAAAAACAGTGATGATCCCGGAAGAATTTGGGTTGTACGGATATGCCGTTAACTTGTGATAGCATGGGGATGACGGTTCCATTCAGTGAGTTGGTGCGCGGATAAACGGGCCCCAGCCCAGTACCAGCTCACCGGATCGGTATCCTGACCTATTCTTAACAAGTTGACAATATTATCCTTGGCTATTTTCTATTTTAGTTTGTTTTAAATTGTTATTTTAACCCAGCATGCATTCATATAGGACTTTGATTTATTGCGGAAGATCATTCAAGTGATTCGATTGCGAAAGCCGCTGTGCTTCAATTCTTACAAATATGAGATATTCCACTCCGAATGAAATACTGAGTTTCCTTGAAACGGCCCTACGTTGCTCTTCCAAAGGAGACCCTTGTTTGGACAGACTCTCAGATATTTCTTTACTTTTTACCTTGTTTGACCCACCTTGGCTGCAGCACTTCCACATTGGCTGGTAACCGCTCCCCAAAGGTGAAACCTGCAGGTTTATGACCCAGGTACTTCCACACCGAGAAGTTGGTCTCCTTTATTTTTCGTGCCTGAGTGCACATTTCACCCTCCCTTATTTGATCTCCGTCCAAGCAACCGTCAAGACTTGAAAGACCTCCTGCAAGGTCGCCTCATTGAAACTTCAGGAAAGATTCCAGACAGTAACGTCGAAAGCGTGTCTCATCACACCTTCGCATCAACTTATCAGTCCACTCCCACTTCATTTCACTCCACTTCGATACCATTCCATTGCGTGTCACTCCCTTGCAAAGCAGACGCCAAGGCGGGGCAGCTGTAGACACGCCATTTCTGACGTCTCCTGAGAAAGTCTCATATTACTATACGACGCCCTGCGACGGCTTACGCATTTCGAATCTCTTAAGTGCTTCCTTTTCTTGGGTCTTCTTCTACATTTTTTGGCATCCAGAATCGTCTCGTCACGGCATTCGGACGGCATCAACACCAGTCGGACGCATCAGAGGTTCCGAAATCAGAAAGGGTGTCTGTCGGGCAGCCACCAACGCCTGAACTGAGGACCCGGGTGGGTCTTTATGGGGGCGTCCAGGCCCCTAGACTCCCCCATTCTTTTAATTTATTTTTCACAGCCCAAAAGTAATATATTAATGGAGGCATCCAGGACCCTGGACGCCTCCATAAAAACAAGTAAGTAAATATAAAATGCCAGCTTTGGCATAAAAACAAAACAAAAAAATAAAAACAATATATTTATGGAGGCGTCCAGGCCCCTGGACGCCTCCATCAACTCCCTCACGGGCGCCGCCCACCGATCGACAGTTTGTCGTGTGTGAAAAAATCCAAATTATGGAGACGTCCAGCCAGCTGGACGCGCCCATTTCTGAATCACGAGGCGCCGCTCACAAAATCACGCGTTGTGCCAAATCGCGTGCGGCCATCGGTGGGGTTCGGTGGACCTGTTGGAGGCGTCCGGGGCCCTGGACGCCTCCACAAAAATATTCTGAAAAAATAAATAAAAATAGAATAAAATATTAGTTCGGCCGTGATGGAGGTGTCCAGGGTCCTGGACGCCTCCACCCTCCGGAGCTCTATAAATAGAGGCCCACCCCCTCAGTTCTGGAGGAGCTTCTAAGAGATCCGATAGGCTGCCGGAGCCCAGAGGCTACGGAGTCATTTCTAACCCATGGGGTCTTTTGTAGGTAGAGGTTCTGCCGGCTTCTCGGGTGCCCACGCTCGCGAGAAGAAGGTCGTCTTCATCCACCGCGCTTCCACGTCATCCCCACGCTGCCGGAGCTCTGCCGAATCTCACCCTCGGCTCATCCAATAAGCATTTTCTTCCCCTTTTTTTTCATAGTTCTTTACATTCATCATACTGCATCCTCTATCTCCCTACATAAGGGCACCGTCTCTTGCATACTTCTTGCATTCATCATCGCATTTTCCTCCTACTCGAGTCCGAGAGGGGTTTAAAACCACACCAAGCAGGTGTGTGTCAGGTCACGATCTCGTTACTTTTATTGCAAGGAATTGTTACTACATTGCCATTTTCTAATTCCGTTCGTTTATTGTCTACTGTTTTGCAAGGGTAACCAAGGAAAGCCCTCTCCGTCGGCCGGCCGAAGGGGGAGGAAGAAGCAACCGACCATCTCCCGCTCTTGAGGTAGGCGCGATCACTTTCTTTATTTTGGGGTCTTTTGGCCCCTGGCGATCACATCTTGTTCTCGAGGCCGCGGTGAGTCACTTCCCCAATGGCCGTTTAAATTTCCGTTCTTATATTCTCTTTATATTCTGTTATATTCTGCTCATATTCTCGAGGCCACGGCGAGTCACTTCCCCAATGGCCGTTTAAATTCCCGTTCTCATATGTTATATTCTTATCTATTCATATTCTCGAGGCCGCGGCGAGTCACTTCCCCAATAGCCGTTTAAATTTTCGTTCTTATATTCTCTTTATATTCTGTTATATTCTGCTCATATTCTCGAGGCCGCGGCAAGTCACTTCCCCAATGGCCGTTTAAATTTCCGTTCTTATATGTTATATTCTTATCTATTCATATTCTCGAGGCCGCGGCGAGTCACTTCCCCAATGGCCGTTTCAATTCTTGCTATTTAATTTCTGCACCATTCCCGTCCTCCCGAGGCCGCGGCGAGTCACTTCCCGCTATGGCCGTTTAACCCCCATATCTTGCTATCTTACATTTGCCCCGCTCGCCCCGCCGGAGCAATCTCTCGTGATGGCCCCTTCTCTTTTCTCTTATTTCTGTGCTACAGCAAACAAAAGAGGAGCCCGCGCGCTCCACGTCTTCTCCGCTTCCCCGAACCGCGTGACGTCGCTCACAACAAGTTGTTCCAAAGAAATCTGGGCTGACCGTGATTCAAAATGAGAAGGGTGAAGAGGTACCAATGAGACTAAAAACGGGGTGGAGAGTCTGTATTGACTACAGAAAATTGAACTCAATGACAAAGAAAGATCATTTCCCTCTCCCGTTTTTAGATCAGATTTTGGAGAAATTGGCTGGGTAAAAATATTTTTACTTTTTTGATGGATACTCCGGGTACAATCAAGTTGATGTCTACCCGGAAGATCAGGAAATGACTACATTCACGTGTCCATATGGCACGTTTGCATTTAAAAGAATGCCATTTAGACTTTGCAATGCCTCTGCCACCTTTCAGCGGTGTATAATGGCAATCTTTTCTGAAATGGTGGGAGAATTTTTGGAGATTTTCATGGATGACTTCACAGTTTTCGGTGACTCATTTGATTGTTGCTTAGAGAATGTGCAGAAAGTGCTGGCACGATGCATTGAATCTAATCTGGTGTTTAGTTGGGAGAAAAGTCAATTTATGATAAGAGAAGGCATTGTGTTGGGCCATGTTATTTCCGAAAGGGGAATAGAGGTAGACAAGGCTAAGGTTGATCTGATTTTTAATCTTCCTCCCCCATCGTCTGTCAAGCAAATTCGCTCTTTTCTTGGCCATGTGGGTTTTTATAGAAAATTCATTCAGAACTTCTCTACCATTACTCGTCCGCTCACTAAGCTCCTAGCCAAAGACACTCCATTCCAGCTAGATGAGTCTTGTCTTGAGACTTTCCACTCTCTTAAAGCGGCCCTCACTCAAGACCCAATCCTACAGTCTCCTGATTGGTCGCTCCCATTTGAAATCATGTGCGATGCCTCTGACTATGCCATAGGAGCTGTCTTAGGCCAGAGAATTGATAAGAAACATGTGGTAATTTATTATGTGAGTCACACCCTCGTTGATGCTCAATTGAATTATACCACCACATAGAAAGAACTTCTGGCTGTTGTGTTTGCCCTAGAAAAATTTCACTCATATCTTTTGGGGGCCAAAGTCATTGTTTATTCAGATCACGCTGCCTTGAAATACCTGCTCACCAAGAAGGATGCTAAACCCCGTTTAATTAGATGGATTCTCTTGCTACAAGAATTTGATCTTGAGATCAAGGACAAGAAGGGGTTAGAGAATGTTATGGCTGATCACTTGTCTAGTATTGTGATTCCTGAAAGTGCTCCTATGTCTGATTCCTTCCCTGATGAGTAAATTCTTTCTATCTCTCACAACTCAACCCCATGGTATGCTCACATAGTCAATTACCTGGAGGTAAGATAGATTCCAGGTGGGTGGTCTAGGAAGGAGAATGATCGATTCTTTTCAAAGGTTAAGCACTACTTCTGGGAGGATCCCGAGCTGTTTCACATGGGTCACGATCAAATAATAAGAAGATGTGTCACCGAGGAGGAGCAACAATCTATTTTGAACTTTTGTCATAATCTCGCATGTGGAGGACATTTTTCAGGAAAGAAAACAGCGGCAAAAGTTTTACAGAGTGGATTCTATTGGCCCACCTTATTCAAAGATGCTTATGAATTTTCCAAAACTGGTTTAAGATGCCAAGCTGTGGGTAGTAATTCAAAAAAGGATATGATGCCGCTAAACCCCATTCTGGTGGTAGAAATTTTTGATGTTTGGGGCATTGATTTCATGGGACCGTTTCCACCATCCTTTGGCAATGAGTACATCTTGGTGGCGATCGACTATGTTTCGAAATGGATAGAGGCTATTGCTACTAGGACTAATTATCATAAGGTGGTCATGAAATTTGTCAAGAAGAACATCTTTTCTAGATTTGGGTGTCCTAGGGCTATGATCAATGATGGAGGGTCCCATTTCACGAACTTCCAATTCCGAGCTTTGCTTCGTAAATATGGCATCACTCATAAGCTTGCTACCCCCTATCATCCCCAAACCAGTGGCCAAGTGGAGGTTTCCAATAGGGAGATAAAGAACATCTTGCATAAGACAGTTTGGCCTGATAGGAAGGACTGGTCTGAGAGACTAAATGATGCACTCTGGGCCTATAGAACTACCTTTAAGACTCCCATTGGCATGTCTCCATATCGCCTCATTTTTGGAAAAGCCTGCCATTTGCCCGTAGAGCTTGAACATAGAGCCTATTGGGCCATTAAGCAAGTCAACTTTGACTGAACTCAAGCTGGAGCCCAAAGAGCCCTACAACTTAATGAATTGGAGGAACTGTGTAATGAGGCCTACGAAAATTCCAAGATTTACAAAGCAAAAACTAAAGCTTTCCATGATAAACATATTCATAGGAAAACGTTTCATGCTAATCAAAAGGTTTGGCTTTTCAATTCAAGGCTACGCTTGTTCCCATGCAAGTTGAAATCCAGATGGGATGCACCATTCATTATTGTATAAGGCATTTGACCATGGAGCCGTTCAAATTCTGAATCCACAAAATGGTCATATTTTTACTGTTAACGGTTAAAGGTTGAAACCATACTTAGAAAATGAGCTATTATCACCGAAAGAATCTATAGCATTGTGTGATCAGGAAGGAATTCCTTTTTGAGCTTTCACGTGCTAGCTGAAGACGGTAAACTTAGCGCTTCTGGGAGGCAACCCAAGATTTTTGTGATTTAATGTTTTGGTTTAGTGTGTTTATTTTTTTTAAGTTGTCAGGCCAAGAAGAGAAGGAGCCATCGTCATCCCTTCGCCCCGCCCACCAGGTTGTATCCTTCCATCCCAACCATATTCTTTGTTTACTTATCCTCTGATCTTTCTATTGCATATGCCATTAAGGACAATGTCATTCAACTTGGGGGGGAGAGAGAAATTTTCATGATACATATAGTGCAACCTGATAGGAGTTCTGTCTTGCATGTCATCGTTACATGAAAATAGAAAGATGTAAACCCCATTTTGAGTTTCATAATTCATGCTTAAATTAAAAGTAATTCTTGAATAGAAAAGACTAGGGAGAAGGATGATGGGAAATGTAGTCAATCTAGCCATAGAAAACTGATATAAGAATCCCTTTAAAGTTCATGTGCACTTTAGAAAAAAAGAAATACATGTTGCACACTAATGAAACAAGCAAGACAAGTCCTCTGCTAGTTTTGGTATATTGTCTGATATTCTGCACTTCTTAAGAAAGAGATTTTTTTACAAATCTTTCTGTCAAATTATCTATAAAAAAATACCATGAAAAATGTCCCTAGTCTTAGTAACCGGGCCTACTTCACCTAAGACGTGTTGAGGTTCACGTAAAACGGAAAAGGGAACCTTGATCTGTGAAACTGAGCCTGCTTCTCCTAAGGTAAGAGTCAAGGTTCACGTTGAGCAATGAAGGGTAGTGCAGCATCATGTGTGGTATAAAAGATCCCAAAGGGACAAAGCAATAAGGCAGATAAAAAGCTAATATACTTAATACTATGATCTAAGAGGTGCAGGGTTGAAAGACATTTACTTGGAATAGCGAATGAGGGATGCAATTGTTTAAGCTGTGGATTTGGTAGTTACACATGCACAAGTGCTATTGAGCTTTGATTTGAATTCTTACTATTAAGTTCCTATATAAGGCTAGTATGCATTAATGATTCCAGATTCCTAATCTTTGGTTGATTCTATGAAGGAAGAGTTGGATATGAGAGTATGAATTTTACAAACTCATGTTAGTCCTAAATTTCAATTTATTTACATTGCTAAGGGACTAGCAATGAGTAAGTTGGGGGATGTGATAAGTGTCCATTTTCTATGGTAATTCATCGCATGTACACCATTTTGTGTGCATATAATTGGGTAATTATGCATGTTCTATCATTAATCTCAACTTCGCATGTAGATTGGACATTTCACGTAAATTAATTAATTTGGTGATTTTATTTAATAAAATGGAGTTGAGGGTCATGAACATTAATTATCCATTGCATAAAAATGAGCAATTGAGATTCATGTGCATATTATGGTAATTTTTCTGGACTAAATCATAATTATGTGTGCAGGACACCGAAAGTAATTACAAAAGAAGTCGGGGGTAAAACTGTCATCACCACTTTGACCAAGTCAAATAAAGAATTCAAAATATTTTGGTTGGAGGGAAAAGAAAGTTTAAAATTTTGAATTCAAAGTTTGAAAATGAAGAATTCAAAGTTTAAGTTTGAAAAGGAGGAAAAGGACATTCAATGTTTGAAAAGGAGATTTAAAGTTGGAAACGGGGTGCCCACCTCCTTTTCCTTTTTCCCATACATCATCTTCTATCTAAATCCTAGCCATCCATCTCCTTTTGATACAATCTCCACCCTCCATTGACCCAATTTTCCCTATAAATAGCCCATGACAAGGAGGAGAAGGGGAGTTCTTCTTTTGGCAATTTTCACCCTCTCCCTCTCACATCTTAGGTCGCCGAGTTCGCCCTCTTCCGTCCCTCGTCTCATCTTACTGTCTTCATGAAAGTTCTTTGTTTTTAAGTCCTCTACAACTTCGTCGTCTGAATGATGTTCTAATTCCTTTTGGTTTTCAAGCTATTTCATGTTTTTCACTGTGCTATCATGTTCATCTACGAATCAGTATTTCTCTCTATTCTTTCCCTTATTTCTTCCCCTTCTAGTCATTTTCTTCTCTTACTGTCTTCATGCAAGTTCTTTATTTTTAAGTGTTCTACAACTTCTTCTTCTACAGCATCTTCTAATTCTTTCTGGTTTGAAAGTTATTTCCCGTTTTTCAACTTACTGTCCTGTGATTTTACTGTTCATCCGAGATGCTAGCTTCTGTTATTCCTCCATTTTGAAGCCCTTATGCTCTTCTTTTCTATCTGAGTTCTTCATCAAAGTTCTTCCTCTCTCCCTCCACTTCAACTTCTTTATCCCTTGTATCCCATAATTTATTTTTGTTTCAAAGTTATTCACCCTCCAAAAACCATTTTAACGACGAAGGTGACTTCCTCCCGGCGTAGACGACATCTTCCGTAAGGTTGTTCGTGATCCAAGGCCAAGAGAGGATGGCGCCACCATCACCATTGCTACCACCATCTTCACATCTCAGGCTCCTCTTGTTGCTATTGCTTTAGTTTCATTTTACTTCATTATAATCTCGTCACATCTTTATTGTAAGCTTGTCTTGCATCTCATGTACTCGTTTCTTTATGTAAATGATAGAAGTCTTCATTTGATCTAGATCTTGTTCATCTTTCCTCTCTTCCTCCTTCTTCTACCTCTTCTTCTCCACTTTATGCAATTGTTTTCTATAGCATAGGCTCATAGTCATAGGTGTTTTTAATTAAGTGTTTGGTTCATTCATCATTTTACTATTTTCTTTAAGCAAAGCAAAATCACAAGTATTTTCCAAAGGACTCCAAGGTTTTTAACTCTAAAAATATCTTCTTCCCTATGGATTCGACCCTTCTCGCTGCCATATTACATCTTTCTTTCATCTAGTACGAGTTGAAATTTTTTAAGATTGATACGCGTGTTTTAAACGATGAACTTTTGCGTTACCATATACCAGATAGAAAACTCTGCCTTATTCAATAAATCATGCCAAAACCACAAGTCCATTGCACATCATTTCAAACAAACTTCTTATTTATTAATTCAAGGTTCATCGTACATCATGCTATCAATAAAAATGCAAAGATCACATCATAAAAATCAAAATACATTCAATTTCTTGTCCGCGCGAGGCCGGATCTTGCGTAACTCCTTTACATAAGCTTGGTATTCCTCTTCATTTTCTGTCACCTCTGCTTGCAAGGTACGGACGCGGCTAATCTCCCACATAGTCAGAGCACTCTGGACTGCTCGTTCATCCTCCTCGGTCCCGATCTTCCTAGCTTGAAGGGAAGGGTAGTGTGATAGTGCTAGAACCTTAGTACGGGGTAGCCCGATTTGCAAGTAGCACCGGTGAGGGTTGTAGATGGCCAAGGTGGTATTCCCCACTAGCTGCAGGTCTAGGCCCAGTCGCCGGGGTGATCTCAAAGTAGTGCCTTGACGAAGCCATGGTCACATCATGAATTTATCAATTGGTAATGTGTTGAGGAAGAGGCGCCATTCATCCCTTGTTTTCTTGTCTGTCGCCCGGCACTCAACCTGTGAAGCGAACCCAAAAGTGCCTCCTATATAGAAGAGTGGGTGGCTCCCAAATATGCGGCTAGCTGAAGGAACATCCTCCTTGGGTAGGAATTTGAGCCTAACTCCCAACCAACACTCAAGGATAATCATGGACCCGAAGAGAGGCCCTCTCAAGCAAGCTGAGCTAAGGCCCTCATAAAGGTATGAAAGAATGGCCCGAGAAATAGACAAGCCCTGCCACAAGCCACTAATGATGCTAAGGTTTTGGATATCTAAAAGGTGGTCCATGGTAGAAAAGAGAAAAACCCCACATAAGCAAATAGAGGTAGCTTTGGCTATGGCTTCAAACCTCCCGCTCTTGTTTTTACAATAAGCAATAATCCATTGAGCCATGGGGATCAAATGAATGTGGCGTGGGTTGATCATTGTCCTAACATCCTTTGGGTTATGCATGAAATCCTCTAAGATTAGAGAGGGGTCTATTGGTTCAACTGTGTAACACACCAATTCTTCATCCCCACCTTAGTCTTAGGAACAGCTAGGTAGGTCTCTACTTCCTCTAGAAGGATGTTGGCTTCAAAGGATGGGAAAATGAATGTGTGTGTTTGGGGGTGCCACAACTCCACAAGGGATGAAATGCTAGGCCAATCATATGAAAGTTTATGAAAATTCTTGGCCAAGACTAACAAGGGTTGTAGATGCCATGCCCTTAGAATGGAGGTGACTTCTAAAGGAAGCTCTTACCTATCATGCATTCATATAGGACTTTGATTTAAATTTATCCTTGGCTATTTTCTATTTTAGTTTGTTTTAAATTTTTATTTTAACCCATCATGCATTCATATAGGACTTTGATTTATTGCGGAAGATCATTCAAGTGATTCGATTTGTGCTTCAATTCTTACAAATATGAGATATTCCACTCCGAATGAAATACTGAGTTTCCTTGAAACGGCCCTACGCTGCTCTTCCAAAGGAGACCCTTGTTTGGACAGACCCTCAGATATTCCTTTACTTTTTACCTTGTTTGACCCACCTTGGCCGCAGCACTTCCACATTGGCTGGTAACCGCTCACCAAAGGTGAAACCTGCGAGTTTATGACCCAGGTACTTCCACACCGAGAAGTTGGTCTCCTTTATTTTTCGTGCCTGAGCACACATCTCACCCTCCCTTATTTGATCTCCGTCCAAGCAATCGTCAATATTTGAAAGACCTTCTTCAAGGTCGCCTCATTTCAGGAAAGATTCCAAACAGTAACATCAAAAGCGTGTCTCATCACACCTTGGCATCAACTTATCAGTCCACTCCCACTTCATTTCACTCCACTTCAATACCATTCCACTACGTGTCGCTCCCTTGCAAAGCAGACGCCAAGGCGGGGCAGCTGTAGACACGCCATTCCTGACGTCTCCTGAGAAAGTCGCATATTACTATACGACGCCCCGCGACGGCTTACGCATTTTGAATCGCTCGAGTGCTTCCTTTTCTTGAGTCTTCTTCCGCCCTTTTCAGCATCCGGAATCGTCTCGTTGCAGCATTCGGACGGCATCAACACCATTCAGACACGCCAAAAAAATTCTGAAACCAGGAAGGGTGCCTGTCGGGGAGCTGCCGACGCCTTTTCAGCGGACCCGGGGGGGTCTTAATGGAGGCGTCCAGTCTCCTGGACGCCTCCATTACTTTAATTTATTTCTTAAAACCAAAAATACATAAAAAATGATATATTAATGGAGGCGTCCAGGCCCCTGGACGCCTCCATGAAAACAAATATAAAAAATATAAAAATGCCATCTTTGGCATAAAAACAAAACAAAAATAAAAAATATAACCATCAACTTGCCCACCAGGCCCCGTCCACCGATTGACGGTTTGTCGTGTGTGAAAAAATCCAATTGTGGAAGCATCCTACCAGCTAGATGCGCCCATTGCTGAATCGCGGGCGCCGTTCAAAACCACGCGTCATGCTAAACTGCGTGCGGCTTTCGGTAGGAATTCGGTGGGTCTTTATGGAGGCGTCGGTCCCCTGGACGCCTCCATGAAAATATTCAAAAAAAATGAATAAAAATAGAATAAAATATTAATTTTACCCTGATAGAGGTGTCCAGAGTCCTGGATGCCTCCACCCTCCGGAGCCCTATAAATAGAGGCCCCGCCCTCAGTTCTGAAGGAGCTTCTAAGAGATCCGATAGGCTGCCGGAGCCCAGAGGCTACCGGAGTCATTTCTAACCCGTGGGGTCTTTTGTAGGTGGAGGTTCCGCCGGCTTCTCGGGTGCCCACGCTCGCGAGAGGAAGGTCGTCTTCATCCACCGCGCTTCCACATCGTCCCTACGCTGCCGGAGCTCCGCCGGATTTCACCATCGGCACATCCAATAAGCCAATCCTTTCCTTTTCTTCGTAGTTCTTTTGCATTCATCATCTCGCATCCTCTATCCCCCTTCATAAGGGCGCCTCTTCTTATATACCTCTTGCATCCATCATCTCATTTTCCTCCTACTCGAGTCCGAGAGGGGTTTAAAAGATAACACCAACCAGGTGTGTGTCTTGCCATCATTTCGTTATTTTTATCGCAAGGATTTGAATACTACACCTTCATCTTTCTAATCCACTCGTTACTTATTTGTCGTTGTTTTGCAAGGGTACCCAAGGAAAGCCCTCTCCGTCGGCCGGACGAAGGGGGAGGAAGAAGCAACCCGCCATCTCCCGCTCTTGAGGTAGGCGCGATCACTTTCTTTATTTTGGGGACTTTTGGCCCCTAGCGATCACATCATGTTCTCGAGGTCGCGGCGAGTCACTTCCCCAATGGCCGTTTAAATTCCCGTTCTTATATTCTCTTTATATTCTGTTATATTCTTATCTGCTCATATTCTCGAGGCCGCGACGAGTCACTTCCCCAATGGCCGTTTAAATTCTCATTCTTATATTCCTTTTATATTCTGCTATATTCTTATCTGCTCATATTCTCGAGCCCGCGGCGAGTCACTTCCCCAATGGCCGTTTAAATTCCCGTTCTTATATTCTCTTTATATTTTGTTATATTCTTATCTATTCATATTCTCGAGGCCGCGGCGAGTCACTTCCCCAATGGCCGTTTAAATTCCCGTTCTTTATATTCTCCTTATATTCTGTTATATTCTTATCTGCTCATATTCTCGAGGCCGCGGTGAGTCACTTCCCCAATGGCCGTTTCAATTCTTGCTATTTGATTTTTGCACCATTCCCGTCCCCCCGAGGTCGCGGCGAGTCGCTTCCCGCTATGGCCGTTTAATCCCCATATCTTGCTATATTACATTTGTCCCGCTCGCCCCGCCGGAGCAATCTCCCGTGGTGGCCCCTTCTCTTTTCTCTTATTTCTGTGTTGCAGCAAACAAGAGGAGCCCGCGCGCTCCGCCTCTTCTTTACTCCTCGAACCGCGTGACATCGCTCACATTTCCCAGTTCCTTATGGCCTCAACCTTTGAAGGATCGATAGTGATACCGTTCCGGGAAATTATGTGACCGAGAAAAGAAACTTCCTCCAACCAGAAATCACACTTGCTTAATTTGACATAAAGCTTGTGATCTCTTAATAATTGAAGAGCCTTCTTGAGATGTTCTTCATGTTCTTGCTTTGACTTGGAGTAGATCAAAATGTCGTCAATGAAGACAACCACAAATTGATCGAGGTATGGCCTGAATATGCTGTTCATTAATTGCATAAATGTGGCAGGCGCATTTGTTCGGCCAAAAGGCATAACGGTGAACTCGTAATGCCCATACCTACTCTGAAATGTAGTCTTGTGAATATCCCCTTCCTTGATCTTTAATTGATGATAACCTGATCGAAGATCGATCTTTGAGAAATATCGAGCTCTAGAAATCTGGTCGAATAATTCATCAATCCTCGGCAATGGATATTTATTCTTGATGGTGAGTTGATTCAATTGTCGATAATCACATAGTCTCATCGAACCATCCTTCTTTTTAACAAAGAGGACCGGGGCTCCCCAAGGTGAAGTACTTGGTCGGATAAATCCAATTTCCAATAACTCCAATAGTTGTTCCTTTAACTCCTTCATTTCAACGGCAGACATCCGATATGGAGCTTTAGAAACTGGTGCAGCTCCCGGAATTAAATCAATAGAGAAGACAACTTCTCTCTCTGGAGGAATACCTGGCAACTCATCTAGAAATATATCAGAATAATCCCGAACGATAGGAATGTCCTTTAGAACGGGTTCCGTGTGCTTGGTCATAGTGATAGAAACTAAGAAATCGGCACAACCCTTCCTTAATAATTTCTCAACTTTGAGGGCCGAAATGAGAGATATGTGTCTAGAATGCCTGATACCAGAAAATAAGAGGTTGGGATAGCCCATAAAAGTTACCGTACCTAACTTGCAGTTGACACTAGCACCATGTGCAGATAGCCAATCGGCACCCAATATAACATCATATCCGCCCATCTCCATGCATACCAAATCAGCGGGTAAGTTATAACCACTAATTAGAACTTCACTAGCAGGATAGAAATGTTTAATCTCCTTTCCCGTTCCAATAGGGGTAGTAATAACGAGTGTAGAATCTAATGAAACAGGCTTCATAGGTAAAATACCAACAAATCTTTTAGATATAAATGAATGCGTAGCTCCGGTGTCAAATAAGACAGAGGCATGCCTTGAGTACACAGAAAGAGTACCTTCCACGACGCCTCCTTCCTCTGTAGGTTCCGTATCTATAAGAGCTTGAAGTCTTCCTTGCTTTTTGACAATAGGTGGAAGCTTCTCCGGTAGAGCTTGCTCGTTGAGAAGAGGACAATTCGGGATCCTATGCTCCCGACTCCCGCATCGAAGACATGCACCGAGCTTTCTCCAACATTCCTCGGCTTTGTGTCCGGGTTTCTCGCAGAATTTGCATAAATCCTTTGATGACATAGAGAAAGGAACAATTTGCTTGTCAAAGGTTCTTGGCTTCTTATCCCCTTGATAGTTACGTCCACCCTTGTTGAAATTTCACCCATCCTTGTTGAAGTTACACCCGTCATTGGGCCTTTTCTTTCCGAAGGAAGGTTTGAAACTTCCGGACCCAATAACTTGCTTTCTCTTGGCTTCCCTACCTCGGATGCGATCCGATAACTCCGTTGCATCTTCTAGGAGTTGTGATCTCCGTACCGCATCAGAATAAGTTTAGATATCCATCAGGGCGAGTTGAGTAATATACTTAGGCCTTAAGCCATTTAAGAACCTCCTTGCCTTCATTTTGTCGGTACCCACGAGATGTGGAGCGTACCGAGATAATCTTGAGAATTGAGCTTCATATTTAGCTACCGATAAACCCCTTTGCTTCAAAGCGGCAAATTCGGCGGCCTTCCTTTCTTGCACTCGGTCGGAAAAATATTTACTATTGAAGTGTTCCACGAACTCTTCCCAAAGAATTTGGTCGTACGGTAAAGTAGCTTCGCCCGATTCCCACCAGGCACGGGCATCCCTTTCTAGTTGAAAGGTAGCGAGTAGGACCTTCTCCTCATCAGCGCATTGCATGACTCAGAATATCCTCTCGATCTTCTTAATCCAGTGTTCGGCTTCATCCGGATCCGTAGATCCAGCAAACTTGGGAGGGTCCATGCTTCGGAAATTCCTATGCAAATCACCAGCTGCTTGGTTTGCTCCTCCCTGAGCAACCTGTTGGAGGGCTTGGGTTAACCCTTGAACGGTGCGCTGCATCTTGCGCCATTGATCTCTCTCGGTGGCCATTTACGAGAATTAGCCTGAAACCATAATTCCAACGTTTATTATTTTTGTTTTTGTATTTATTTCTTGATAATTCCCTTTTTCTTAAAACTTAACTCATGTTTCTACCCAATCTTATCGGGAAGGTTTTAAGACCTATCCAATTTCTAGATATTGATCTAAAACCTAACCTAAGCTTAAGAATCCTAGGTTTTATGTAACCTAGGCTCTGATACCACAAAGAATGTCACGCCCCGAAGCGGAATATCGAGGGCGTGAGCGAGTCGTAATCAAGCGTGTCGATCAGAGCAAGTACAAATTTTAATTCTAAGACAAAGATTGATGATAAAATGATACTTTTATTCCATCAAAATAGAGGTTTACATTGCTAATTCATAAGCCATAAAGGCACATTACATACTTCCTAACCCAAGGTACATGATTCTTGTAAAACACTAATGATTTACATAAATCCTAGAGAAAAGAAAATCACTCTTTCACACTTGTCCATTCCCTTGTTCAATGTCATTTCCTACAACAATTTAACTAAAACGTAGGGTGAGTAGAAAGCTCAGTAAGATTTTATATCTCTAAAAATCAGGCAATCTTTAAATGTTTAACAATTTAAGTAATCTTTTCAAGTTGCATCGAAAAGTGTATAACATGAGTGGAATTTCCAAGTAATTAAGATAACAAGATATCAAGAGAAAATTTCAAGTAATAACTTTGAACAAGTAAAGAATTTCATTTAATTGGCCATTTCACGCAAGTCAAGTAATTCATAAAATTTTCAAGTAATCATGTAAACAAGTAACAAGTACGAATAGTGGAATGCCATAAAAATCTAGCAAGTCATGCACTTCAGTGCAATGTCACACCGTGGTCAATCAACTCTCACGGGTACAAGTACTTTAGAAGCTCCTCCCAGGAACAAACCGGGCCCCATTAATGCCAAGTATTGGGTCGGTGGATCATAAGATCCCAAGTACGTTTAGACATCCACTTAACACTATGGCCAATGAATTTCAAGAATAAGCTCATTTGTAAAAAGTACAGATCTGGCAAAAATCTCAGAAGTTGCAAGAGAAGTGAATAATACTTTTAAGGCATCATGTTTAACGACATTAAGTCGTGGAATTCAAGAACGAATGGTAACTAGGAAGAAAATTCAAGTAAAAAGAACTAATAGAATTATTTTAATTCCATAATTTAATCTTGTGTTAAATTGATTTAACAAGTGTTTAGGCATATTTTCGGGAAGTTTTTATATCCTGTAGGTATTTTAGTTTAGCCAAAACGCGGATTTTATAGCCAATCGGAATTCTATTATGAACGTGGTGTAGGTAAACACCATGTTCACGAAATCATTTGAGAATTCATTCTTAATTCTGTTAAAATTCAGATATATCAAGTTTTAGATAAGATGCATATACTTTTGAATTAAAATCGTGATTTCACATATTATTGATATTTTTAATGATAATAAGATAGGATAAATGATAATAGGATAGAATAATAGATTTATCATGCAGAAAATAATTTAACATGCTAAAAAGTAATTTTTATACACCAATTTGCTGATAACATGATAAAATAGATTTTTACATGTTGTAGGTAATTTTCATATATTTATTTACTGATATTATGATAATTATAGATTTTCATGCTTAAGAAAATAGATTTATTATGTTAAAAATAGTTTCATCATACTGAAAATAATTCTAACATGTTAAAGTAATGTTTAACATGTTAGAAATAATTTTATCATATTGAGAGTAATTTTATCATGCTGAAATTTAATATTTAACATGCTAAAATTAATACTTAACATAATAAAATAATTCTCATACATTAACTTACTGATGAGATGATAAAAATAAGTTTACCATGTTGATTACAGAAATTCTCTGATAACAAAATAAGTTTTATCATGTTGAAATAATTTTTTTTACATTTATTTACTAATTATTTGATGGGAAGATAGATTTATCATGTTGAAAATAATTTTTAAATAGCTTGAATATGCTGACAATAGTTCTAACATGCTAAAAATAATTCTACCATATTAAATAAATTTATCATGCTGGAAGTAATTTTAACATGTTGAAACTAAATTTCATGCATCAATCTAATTATTTAATAGGAATTTAGGTTTAGCATGCAAAAAAAATAGCTTAAAATGGATTTAACACGCTGAAAAATAATTTTCATATCTCAGTATAGATAAAATAATTTTATCATGCTGGAAGTAATTTTTAACATGCTGGAAATATTTTTCATGTATTGGTTTACTAATAATATGGTAAAAATAGATTTCTACATGCTAAAAATAATTTTTATTCTACAAAAATAATTTTTAACATGCTGTAAAAATTCAAACATGCTAATATTTCTTTTCCATATTTTTGGTGACTAAATGCTTACAATTAATGTGGATTCCAAATGCTATAATTCCTATTGTATAGTGACTAAACTTTTATCCTACATTGGAAGTTATAAAAACTTCCTTGACTTATAAGTTGGAGAGTTCAACCTTGGGTCAGGACCCAAGGGGCATAAGATGTGGGCTCGAGTTGTGTGTGGATACGAAACTATTAATATATTTATTTATTTGTGCCGTGCTGAGGTGAGATGAGGTGAGGTAAGGTTGGTTGGTTTTTTAATTATATATTTTTTGAAAACTGGGTTTCTGAGAACGCATTGGCTCTTGATAGCATGATCTGAAGAACGTGATGTCTAAGACTACCACGATCTAAAATGTTAATGTATATATATATTTTTGAATATCTGGACGATGGAGATAGGGTATAGGAATGCGCCATGTCGGGGCAGCGCGTTTATGAACGCGCCCCTGATGGGCAGCGCGTTATGGTTCTGAAGAAAAACGGGAATATCCCTCCAATAAAAAGACTATAACTTGCTCATTTCTTAACGAAATTTTTGGAAACAAGTATCAATGGAAAGAGCACTGAAAAATACACAAGATAGCATGCTTTAACAAAGATTTAGCCTGAGAGACACCTACCTTTGAGCAGATCTAAGGAAGAGGTAGAAAAATAGCCCCAATAATAAGAAAGCCCTTTGATCTCCGAATCTTCCCTTCAAATCCCCTCCAATCTCTGCAGCAGCATAGCCTAGGCCACCAAGGATGATTTGAGGGTCGAATATGATCCTATTTATAGCCAAAACTTGTCCAAATTTGTCAAGATTCCTTACCTAATTTTACCAAACCCATTAACTCCGAATTAGAAGAAAATTCCAACTTCTCCTCTTAATCTAGCCTTAATTTGGTGTGAAACCAATGTAAAAAAGGCTGGTCTAAGGTGGCTGGTAGGTAAGGGTTGATTCTTAAGTCAATCTTCTAGAAATGGAGTTTTTTTTTTGGCACAAAACATCTAATGGGATGAAGGGAGAGTGCACCCCTTTCCAAAGGAAAGGAATGTTCTCACTCCACCATCTCACCACTAGATGAAATTTTATTGATTGAGAACTTTATGAGTACATGGGGGAGCAGCCCCTTAGCCACAAAAGAAGCTAACAAAGAAAAAATAGCTACAAACGCCGAATACGAATATTCGGAAGACGTGAGGCATCAGCCGAAGCATAGCCTTTAGCCAATTGAGGCAACTCCCTTTTGGATAAGAACTCTGTATTGTAGCCCATAGTGGTTGCATGCTTTGCTAAAAAATCCGCTAGCTGATTGGCTTCTCTGTAAGTGTGAACAAGAGGACACTGAAATGTTGAGAAGATTTCTTGAATGTGCCTCCACCATGGGAGAAGAGACCAAGGTGGGTTGCTTTTGCCTTTTAATAGTTCAGCCAAAGATTTGGAGTCAGTATATATTACTGAAATAGGAATGCAATGCAGACGGGCCAGCCTGAGACCATCTAGGAGAGCTCTTCCTTCTGCCACCATGCTTGAACCTTGGCCATAGTAGTAGGAGAAAGCCAATAACATGTTACCTCGGGAGTCTCTAAAGCAGCCTCCGCCTCCAGAAATTCCAGGATTTCCTTTACTAGATCCATCTACATTCAGTGAGAAGGCCTCAATAGGAGCCTGCCAACATACAGTATGTAATTGAAGAATCTTATGTTTGATATTATAACCCATAGCATGCAGATTCTGCAAATAGGACTGACTGATGCCTTGTTTGAATGTGATCTGACTAAGGATCTGTTTAGCATCCTCTTGAATCTGTAAAGCAATCCGAAAATGGTTCAATCGAATACCGTCATATCTATTCCTACATCTCTGTTTCCAGATTTCCCATATAATCAACATTTCCATAAGCATCTGAGTAAATCCTTGCGGATTGGATATAATAGTCTCATTGATAATCATTTGAAGCCTGCTGTATATAGAGGTAATTCTTAGATAAGAGCTGTCTATAAGTGAGTTGGATTTATTCCACAAATTAGAAGCAAGCTCACTATTGATAAAAAGGTGATCTATACTTTCAATAGAATGTGAAGCATTGCAGCAATTACATCATGAAGCTATAGGAACACCACAATTCTGAATTCTGTCATCAAGTGGAACTGCATGATTCAGCATCTTCCAATAGAGCAGTGAAGCTCTAGGTGGAAATTTGTGATACCAAATCTTAGCTAAGTGATCACCTGAGTGTTATCCTTTGATGAAGTTATATGTAGATTTGAATTCAAATATGCCCGAAGTAGAAAAAGACCATATAGGGATATCATCTCCTTCTTGAGTAACATAACTATGAATTTCAGTTTTCAGATTAGTGTCTTCAATCATTTGCCAAATAGGATGTTGATGATTAGCCAAGACTTCTTGCACCGAGCAATTCTCAAGCTGTGAGACATCCTGCTGAGATATATGTTCATGCAGAGAGACTTCCTTGTACCAAGTATCTTTAATAAAGTTTGTGGTTGCACCATTGAACACTATTTTACGCATGCTAGCCAAGAGGACAGAGCGAGCTTTTTCAAATTCTCTGGCTTTAATACCAGCTGGGAAAGGAACCTTGCAATCAGAGATATGTTGACCTTGGATACATTTCATCCTGATAAAGCGAGCCCATAGTGAGCTGTTATGCAGTGAGGACCATAATTGTTAAACCTGTGAACAGAGCTGAATGTCCCTTAGATTGCGGATGCCTAGACCTCCTTCTGACTGAGGATGGCATATTTTGATCCACGAGACCTAATGTTTCATGTGCGCAGGCTCATGTCCTTGCCATAGAAAATTTGCACAGATACTTTCCACTTGCGTAATTATTGTATGTGGAATGTTGGCAGAACTAGCAATATAAATGGGAATAGCCGTAAGCACAGATTTGATAAGACTGATTCTACCAGCTTGAGAAAGAAATTTGCTCTGCCAACCTACAAGTTTAGCATTGATTTTATCAAGTAAATATTTAAAATGAGGGACTCTGATTCTCCCTTTGAAAAGAGGAATCCCAAGGTAGACTATGCTACCAGTTCTATGCTGAAAACCTGTAAGTTGATTGATTCTCTCAACTGCATAACTGTGCATATGCTTAGAAACAATGAATGAACTCTTTTGGGAATTAATCTGCTGTCCAGATGATTCTTCATATTTCCTCAGAAATTGCAGCAAGGCCTTAATTGAGGTTAATCAACCATTCAAGAATATAATGGAATCATCCGCAAACAATATATGAGAAATATGCATGGCATTGCGAGACAGGTGATAATACTGACATTGACCAGATTGAAAAAGCTGATTTATACCCCTACTTAAATCCTCCTCAGCCAGAATAAAAAGAGCAGGTGCAAGAGGGTCACCTTGTCTCACCCCCCGAGATGATTTAAAGTAGCCATGAGTTTGGCCATTGAAAGAGATTGAGAACCAACAATTCATCAAGAGCTGAGCAATGAAAGAATTAAACCTGTTAGAGAATCCAAATTTTTGCAAGACAAGGAGAATGAAATCCCATTCAATACGATCATATGCTTTGGCCATATCTAACTTGATAAGCATGTTGTGACCTCTAACCAGTCTGTCAATTGAGAAGTTCTTTGGCCAGCATAAAATTATCTGTTATACTTCTTCCACTCACAAAGCCACTTTGATGATCAGATATTATCAAGGGGAGAATGCACCTTAATCTATCACTTATGACTTTGGAAACCACCTTACATGAAAAGTTACATAAGCTGATCGGTCTAAAATCCGCAAAGGTGATGGGATTTTTAACCTTAGGAATCAGACATAATATTGTTGATGTAATTCCCTTCGGAATTCCCCAACCATAGAAAAAACTCTGTACAGTAGATATGACATCATTGCCTACAATGTCCCAACAGAATGCATAGAAAATTCCTGATTATCCATCAGGGCCTGGAGAACTGTTTCCAGATAAAGAGAAAACAATATTTTTAATTTCCTCAGCCAATGGAATAGAGCAAAGATAGGAATTCTGATCTTCTGTAATCACACCGGGAATTACTGAAATAAGCTGCTCACTTATATTATGAGCTTCAGTAGTTAAGAGGGTCTTGAAGAAATTCATAGCTCCATTTAGAAGAGTGTTCTGATCTTCCTCCTAGATGCCCTCAATCTTCAGTTTATGAACAAAGTTCATTTGCCTTCGCACTTTGGTGTAGTGATGAAAAAATTGAGTGTTGCGGTCTCCATAGTTAAGCCACTGTATTCTAGATTTTTGAAACCAGAAGATTTCTTCTCTGTGCAAAACTAGCCTCATCTCAGCATTGGCTTTGTTTAATCTTATCCTGTTGTCCAATGAAGGATTTTCATCAAAGATATCTTGAGTTCTTTGTAACTGAGCTTCAGCAGCCTCCTTAGCAAGTTGAAGATCACCAAAAACCTCTTTGTTCCAAGTTTTCAGAGCAGCCTTTAAGTGCTTTTGCTTATTTTGCAGTGAGAAAAAAGGATGACATAGATTGTCATGCTTATTCCATTGACCTTTAACAAATTCCAAAATTTTAGAATGTGTGTGCCACATTTGTTGATAAGTGAACCTTCCAAGGAGAATTTGCCTAGGACACATTTTAAGTAGCAATGGAGCATGATCAGACGGCCCTCTAGATAGATGTTGAACAGACAAATTGAGAGAAGAATTAAGCCAATCTGCATTATATAAGACCCTGTCTAGCCTCGCCCGAATGTGAGAGGCCCCTATTTGGTTATTAGTTCAGGTAAAGGAAGAACCATAAAATCTAGCATCAATTAGACCTGTAGCAGTAATAAAGCTTTGGAAGTCAAGCATAGCATATGCATAAGACATCAAACCTCCAATCTTTTCTTCAGGGGAAATTATACAGTTGAAGTCTCCACCTATGATCCATGGAACAGACACTGCTAAACTGAATGTCATAAGTGCATCAAACATATCTCTGCGAGAATTGGCATTGCAAGATGCATATATTGCAGTGAAATACATGTCTACAGAATTGTCCTCCTTCATTGCTACAGTAATGTACTGGGGGTGCTGCTCAATAACCTCAATACTAATGTCAGAGTTGTAAAACAACCAGATCTTAGAATAAGCTCCATTATTCCCAAGAACAGAATCAAGTTTGATTTTACGAGCCACCTTTATTGCACGACTAAAGTCAATGCGAGGTTCTGATATAGCTGCTAAACTAATCTTATGAACTTTTATTAACTGACCCAGACTTCTAACAGTCACCTGATTCCCCATACCCCTAGCATTCCATATAAGAGCTGAATTAATCATGGGCATATGAAGAGCTATTAGCGGCCAATATCTTAGCTTTAGCTCTTGTAAGACGAGCGTCACTGAATAGCTCTCCAGGTATAGCTGACACTTCATAAGATTCTTTAACTCAAGAGAAGTTAACTGAATTTTTGTTACCTTGTATGATCATCCTGGAATTTTTAGCAGCAGCTAAGGCAGAGACTTTATTGGAGTTAAGAATTAGAAACTCTTCAGAGCTATTCTTAGTATTATTGTCCAACTACTTTCCTGCCATTGGCAAGTTTTTTAAATTTGAAGATAGCTCCTCTGAAACACTATTCAAAATAGTAACATCTTTATCTGATAAGGAAATCCTTTCTTCTTGAATTACTGATAGCTGATGATTCATTGTTTCTTGAGTGCACTCTGACCCATTAGAATTAGAAGGCCAGGTTATGTCTTCATCTGAAAGCCGAGGACAATTAATGGTGTCCTGCTTGTCCTCATTACAATTCCCTACCATGACACCAAGATAAGTATTGCTGGAAGAAGGGAAGTCCTGGTTAGGTGCATTCTGTTGAGGAGGAACTTGGTTGGAGTCTAGCTCTTGCATTTCCATTGCTTGAAGAAGGACCTCAAATTTATTTTCCAGAGCCACTTTATGTCGAACATCGTGAGGACCATTTTGTCGAGGTCTAAAGATCTGCCGAGGGATATTATGTTCAGAATCAAGAACTACTTGAATTCGACCATATTTACCTAGCTTTTTTTTGCAGTCATCAACTGAGTGACCCAGCTTATGGTAGTAAGAACATAGAGTAGGAGCTCGATGATAGTTGACCTCTTGCCAATAACCCACACCATCCATATCAATCCACAGACGCTCCTTTCTTGGAGTTGAAAGATCCAACTCTATACAAACTAGAGCTTCAGATGTGTTAGTTAATGCCAAAGTACGCTCATGTATTCTCAGAACAGGACCGAAATTTCCAGCAATTGAATGAAGGCAATCTTTATGATACAAGTTTGCTGGTAGGGCAGGAAAACCAATCCATACTGGCACCCTCGGAGGATCAGCATCAAAGTTAAAATCCAGAGTCCAGCGAAAAAATCTAAACAAAAAACCTTTTATGTACAAGTTTTTCTGTAAAAGAAGCTTTATAAAATCCGCCTCACAATCAAAACGAATTAGAAGATGCCTTGGATTCAATTTGTTGATAATGAACCCTGAAGAAATAGCTAGCCGCTGCACCAGACACCTCTTTATCTCAGGAAAAGAAGGCCTACCATAAGAGCATTTAGCCACTATTGCAAATGGTAAGAGTTGCATTGAAGCTTGAATTTTAGCGTTAGAGAAGAAGACGGCTGGTTCACCCCGATCTGTGAACGCCGACTCCTTAATTGGAATAGAAATACTCAGTCTCTTCTCAGATTCCATAAGGGCTTGCGCAAAAGATCTGCGAGGAACCATGGATATAGAGCTGGTCTTCAGATGCACCTGTGGAGCCCCCGCCGGCGCCGAGGGATCCCCCACCACGCCAGCCATGGCTGGCTAGGAGGGGGGAAGCACCGAAGTGAAAGAAAAACCAATGGCGGGAATGTGCGAACCAGAGCTTCTCTCTCTAGATTAAACACATGTTACAAATTTAAGGTTAATTTAACCTTTATTGAATCCTTTAACCATTAATTCAGCCCATTATGGATTATCCAATGGGCCAATTGTAATCCTAATCCATTATATGGACTTTTATTGGGCTTACTATGATTTTTCTAAGGGTTAAGGTATTTAATTTCTATTTACCTTAAGTAAATTCAAGTAAATACATTTATCTAGTTTATTTCATATAGTAAAAATATAATTTAATTATTTCATGAATATTTTAATTATATAATTCATTGAAAAAAATTATTTGTCATTTTAATTTATCAGGTTTCTACATCTACAAAAGAGCTCATGTTGTTCAAGCTCAACTCAAGAATTCCTCCTTTCCATTCTGCCTTGATGATTGCAATGTCCCAACTTCGGAAGGGGCAAGTTCCCATGATCATGTCAACCCCTTCAACCATCCTCCTAACCTCACCCACCATGAGGTTGTCGCTGTAAGCCGCGGGGCACAGGTGAAGGGGCAAGGGAATGCCCCTAATTCTTTTCCTTTCCATCAATCACCTCATGTTCCATCCTACACTCAGGAAATGTTAGCCATGGTTAGGGGCAATCAAGAATCTAGACTAATGGAAAGAGGACAACAATGGCAATATGATGAGGAGGAAGTGGTGAATGATCAACCCATAGTGAGCTCAGACACAAGAAACATGATTGGCCATGGACAAGGGGCAAGACTTTTGGTCTTGATCCGACTCAAGAGTGAACCACCACGACAAAACCAGGACATTCCTCCTTCCACTCCAATTCCACCTAAAGGGGCAAGGCCCTTAGTCCTCATTCTGCCTAAGGGATCATCTATTCAGCAGCAACATCAAGGTGTCTCTCCTCCGCTCATGGCGGAGGTTCACTCAAGTTCATCCATTTTTTACCAAGACACTTTGCGGGAAGAGCTACTCTCATCTCTTGATTTAATCAAACCAGCTCTCACCCCAATCATGTTGCCAACTCAGTTTGAATCAACCCCTTTTGTTGATGAGTCATTTGCGACCCCTACCCCAATTGATCTAGCTCTGATTCAGCTTCCCCAACATGAATCCATTCCATTTGATGAGCCAGATGCTGGATTTGCTCTCCTAAATCAAGATGTCATTCCAACTTTCCAATCAAGCTCTCTACATATCCCCAACCCTCAGATTGCTCATCCTTTACAAATTTTGGCCGACATCTCCACGGTGTTGGACCCGGCCACGATCATGTTGTCAAAGGACGAGGTGCCCATTATCTCCACCTTGGATACCCTCCAATCTACTCCATCCTCCGAATCCTTAGAGTCACCCGTACCTAAGGAGAAACCCCAAGAGATAGGATGGCACATAATGTCCAAGATGGGCTATACATCTGGTGCAGGGTTAGAAAAGGAGGAACAAGGAATTAAGGAGCCGATTGAGGAAAATGGAACACTTGAGAGGTTTGGATTAGGGTGTCAACCAACTAAGGTTATCAAAGACGAATCAAACAGATGGAATATGCACGATCATTTTGTTAAGGAGTCTTATCCATTGGAAGAGAGAATCGCCAATGTAGAAACATGCCATGAAGATGGGTATGTGGATCTAAATGAGAAGTCCCACAATGTAGACGTAGAGGATGTGGGTTTATCAAAGTTGTTCTCTGAATAATTCTTGTCCCACTCGATAACCCAAGAAGAAATCCATGAAGCAAAAGGAGAACCGACTTTGTTAGTCCTCCTCTCTTTTCTATTCCTCTTGTTCACGTCCTTCAAAAATGGTTCCATCTTCAAAACTGATCAATCCCAAAAAGAAAAGCCTGAAGCTGTCATTGAGAAGCCCACTCTAGGGGCAAAACTCTCAGATAATGATTTCCCAGCTCAGGACCGTTCATCCTCCATCTTTAATCACACAGTGCCAATCAACAGCCCTGCCAGGGGCATTTGCTCTGTACATAATAGGTCAGATTTAGAAGAGTCCAAACCTTTAGCTACACCATACAAGAAGGTTAGGGGCACCCAAATTCCCTACCAACTCTGGTCAGGTCTAAAGTTATAATTTGTTAACTCAGATCTTAATGTTTTGTTTAATGAATTCAATAAACCTGTTACAAGATGAAGAATGGTCTAACCTGCCTCCTATGGTCAAACAAATTCAAGTCAAAGAACCCATTAATCCTAGTAGGTATAGGGGCCGTGTCCACGGCCGCGTACTTGCTTCCCATTCACTTGAACCTTGTTTATGACCTACCAAGGAGTCGGACTGCTCCTCTTCGTCCATCCAGCAGTCCCCAGAGTGTCCAGACGATACCGTCCACTCTGTAGGAACCCTTGTACATAGTTTATAACCCAAAAGCCAAAAAAATAGAAAATTCTTACCTAAAAAACAAAAAAATTAGAAATCAAAGAAAATCAACTGTCTGGCAGCTGCCATGCATTTCACTCTTCATCCCTTCATGCATGATAAGGCTAGGTTGCATTAAAGCCTTGGTGGATTAAGACTTTGATCTACTGGAATCGAGGAGAATTCCGTCTAGCTAAGCTAATGCTCCAAGGGGCAAGCAATATGCACACACTCACATGCTTTCAAAATATGGCAATGGCCTAAAACGGGTGACTATCCCGAAGATTTCTGGAAGTGTCACGCCCCGAGCCTTTATGACAGTGGAAGACTCGCTCGAGAAACGTGAACAGCTGACATGGTAAGCCTCTTGCAAGCAAGAATGATCAGAGCGCAAGATAATCACACACATAAATACAATTGTACAATATTTTCATCAAACTCCAACTTGTTTCATAATAATCAAATATTCAAATATAATAACTTTCAACTTCTTCCAATCTATCAGACTCAAGAAATAGGAAAATTACATGGACTCAATCTAAACAATATAGACTTTCCTAAGTCTTCACTCTCATCTTGACAACACTTTCATTCGCTCTCGGACCCGCTACTTGTATAACCCGGATCCGAATTCAAATCACTTTCATTTCCTGAAAAGAATGGAAATAGGTAATGAGCACACTTGCCCAGTAGGTATCTTCGCATCAATATGAAGGCATCATTAAAGTAATTAACATTTTAGCTCTAAAGACATAGGGTGAAATCATGCGAATGCGATCAATTATGCGAATACCCAAAGTAACAAAGATGATCGTTTAAGATATAATGAGAGCAAGTATGAACTAGTAAGAATGTAACAAGAACATGTTATTGGCCTTTCATAAATAAGAATGTATCGAGAATGTACTAGCAAGCCACATAATCATCACTCTAGTATCTTTTACTTATGAGCAAGTACTTCGTGAATTTCTGTGGAATATCAAGTCATGTACAAGAAAGTCATGTCGTGCCGTGGATCTTCACTTATTTATAGAGAAAGTACTCCCAGCGCAATGCGACGCCAGTAGCATCATACCCCATGGTTTATAATAGTATGTTTCCAGCAATCAGCCGAGGGGACTATCATAGAGGCCTTGAACACAATCAGTGCTCGATCGCATCTTCAAGTATAAATCAAGCTACTTCCACGCATGTAACAATAAAGTATGGCCAAGAATGTACAATTCAATAAGTTTCATGATAACACTATTCAATGAATGAACGCTTCAATTTAATAATGCGAGAGTCAAGAATGACTTAAACAAGGTTATGCTTATGGAAATAAATCGGCAGCAGAACGGTACATTTCTTTAACTTTTATTTCATTATATTAAGCCTCTTTGGATAATATGGCATGTTCTAGATCATCAATAATCCATCTAGAAACTTTGGAACATCAACCCTTGGGTCAAACCTCGGGTTAAGCACTCAAACAATGTGACGGTCAAGGACTGGGCGGTTACATGATGTCACGCTCCAGGATTGGGCCGTTACAATGGTCTGAATCCCAAACAAAGAAAGTAGACTTAGTGAAATGTGACGGTCTTATATTGGCCGTTAGATGCTTCTGACGGTCCAGTATAGATCCGTTACATTGCTAGAACCAGAAACATCGATAGTGTACTCTACTAAATGGGCTTTAATTGTACAACAAACTCGGCATCCTAGTGGGAATCCCAGGCTCGCGGAGACTTACGGAGGCCTTGAAACAAGATTTCCTAGTCCATTGGAAGGAATATCTAATAGAGAGGTCCTCATATCTAAGAATAATGTTCCTATAGTGCAAAATGTGAACTAATGGATAACATGCCGGAATATGTGCCATGTACTTAAAGAAAATGACTCTATTGATAGAGAGACTGTGTAACAATATGAAATCACGATAAAACTCCGTCAGTACATCATTTAAAATCATGGAGTTAATACAAACTATAGTGCTTTGGCATGAAATTAACATATCCTTAAAATAATTCAAGATGCCTTTAACATGTGATACTTATCATGAACCCATTAATAAATTTAAAGTCATATCAACAGGTCAAAACTTAGATAACTAGGCATATTTATAAGTTAATGTGACTGTTCTTCAATTCTGTCTACAGTTACTCTGACGGTCGAGAATGGGGGCGTCACAGTGATTTTGACGATTTATCGTGGGACCGTTACAATAGTGTAACACTCTTGTTATGGTGCGTCAGAGACAACAGAGCAATTAAAATGCAACAGAGGGTGTGACGGCTTGTCGTAAGGCCGTTAGGTAACTGTAGCGATCTTACCTTGATGCGTCAGATCGTCTGCTGGTAAAAATCTAAGGTTTCAACTTACATCATGTCTGAAAATCATATATAAACTTCCAGATGATAGAATGAAGGCTAACCTACTAGTATGCATGGGTTTTCTGTGAATTTGACAAGAGAGTTCCTTTTTAACTTAGTTAGGGTTAAGAGTATACATGTATGCATGACCTACTAAAACATGAAATTCATGATCTATGATGCATGAAATCAATCAAAACCAGAGGGCTTTTATCCCTAACAAGATGTTTTTGCCAATCATGAGATGACCTACCTCTTAACTAGGCTTTAAGCTTCTAATTTGAGTCTGAAAATCGTGCCCTAGTTCTCCTTTTCCAGTGATTTTCCGGCAATTTCCTACTACTCTAACTCCACGACCTCTTGACCTAAAGATGTGAAATTTTGATGATAAAAAGATGAAACTAAGCTGAACAAAAAGTTCTAAAGGATTGAGCTCTAATTACCTCTTTTTGACGTCTTAATCTCTTGATCTTCAAGGGTCTTACGTTCAATTTCCTGAGTTATTATGGTCGAACCAGCAACTTTGGAAGCTTCAATCTCCTTGGTTGCTTGATCTTCTAACATGAGATTTGGATAACTATTAGTCTAAAGTATACTAAACAAAATCTTGTAAAGAACTTATCCGAAATTATGACTCCTTACCTTGATTCTTCACGAGCCAAAAGTAAGGGTCGCTTAGTTCAGAACTAGGTCCTACTTATAGGGTTTTGGCTAGGGTTTGAAGATTAGATCGATTCTAGAGTTCTTAATTTGTCAGAACCTAATCTCTAAGCGTCCTTAGTAATGTTATAAGCTCTCCCAAGTTGATCTCTTGCAGATAAGATCCCAAAGTTCCAATCTTTATGCTCGTTCTTCCATTCACGGAACTATCAGGGTGTAACCTATCAAGATTGGTGCGTTACGTAGCTGTGGCGGTCTCACGATAGACCGTTGCATCCAACGTGCACAGAATTCAACACAAATCAAACTCTTTTGTTAATTATCCATATTATTATCTATAAAAATAATATTTTATCCTTAAAATACGTAAATAGGCTAAATAACCTTCTAGAATATGGGCCAAACTTAATGGGCTTGGTCCTTAAACCTTTTGGATTTTATTTAAATAGGCTAGGTTAATTATTTAACACAATTGGGCCTTCTAATGACTTATTATTTCAATAATCCATTTATTAATCTATTTACCCTTTATAAATTCTTAATAAATTCTAGAAAATTCTATAAATAATCTAAAAATTATTATATAAATTTTGGGGCACTACACCCTCCCCCACTTAGAAGAATTTGGTCTCCAAATTCAATATATAGATTATGGAGAGTGTACTTACAGTTACAATAATTCTGGAAATCTTTTTCGCATGGCTGCTTCGGTTTCCCATGTTGCTTCATATGGCCATATTTTCTTCCATTGAATCTTGACCATAGGAATAACTTTATTTCTTAGTTGACGCACTTCCCGTTCCAGAATCTTTATTGACGTTTGCTCGTACGTCATATCCTTCTGAATCTCCAGAATGTCATAAGTGATAATATGGTTATGATCATATACATACTTCTTCAGCATAGAGACGTGAAATACGTCATGAACTCCTACTAATTGTGGAGGTAAAGCCAGTTTGTAGGCCACTTCTCCGACCCTTTCAAGAATTTCAAACGGGCCAATGAACCTTGGAGTTAGCTTGCCCTTAATTCCAAATCTTCAAATACCACGACCTAGAGAAATCTTGAGATACACATGGTCTCCTACTTGAAATTCCAAGTCGCGTCTTCGATTATCAGCATAAGATTTCTGCCTATCTTGCGCCATCTTTATTCTCTCTTGAATAAGCTTGATCTTCTCTGTAGAATCTTTGATAATATCGAGACCTAGGAATTGTCTTTCCCCTATTTCATTCCAACATATTGGTGATCGACAACTTTTTCCATATAGAGTTTCAAAAGGTGCCATTTGTATGCTGGCCTGATAACTGTTGTTATATGAAAATTCTACTAGAGACAAGTGATCATGCCAACTACCTCTAAAATCAATAACAAAAGCCTTGAGCATGTCTTCTACCACTTGATTCGTTCTTTCTGTCTGACTATCAGTTTGTGGATGAAAGACTGTGCTGAAGTTCAATCTAGTCCCTAGTGACTATTGTAGACCCTTCCAAAACTGTGATGTGAATCGAGGATCTCTATCAGATATAATAGTGACTGGGACACCATGTAATTTAACAATTTCTCTTATGTATAATGCTGCCAGGATATCCACAGACCATCGACTTTTGATTGGTATGAAATGTGCAGATTTAGTTAATCGGTCTATGATTACCCATATACCATCATGTCCACCTCCTGTCTTAGGTAACCCCATAATAAAATCCATCCCTATACTCTCCCACTTCCATTCGGGAATATTCAAGGGATGCAGTTTACCTGCGGGTCTAAAATGCTCTACCTTTACTTGTTGACAAGTGAGATAGCGAGACACGAAATCAGCTATTTCTCTCTTCATATTGGGCCACCAGAAATTTCTTTTGAGATCTTGATACATTTTTGTACTACCTGGGTGAATGGTATACCTAGATTTATGTGCTTCTTCTAGAATCAATTTCTTCGTATCCTCATGATCCGGTACACATATTCGGTCTTTAAATAGCAATCTTCCATCCTTAATAGAAAAATCCGGCCTTTGTTCAACATTGGCCTTGATCTCCAATAATATAGGATCATCATTTTGCAGCTTGACCAGATCTTCTATTAATGTAGGTTGAGCTTGAATATTAGCTAGGAAACAATCTTCCTTCCTGTCAATATCTAAGTTCAACTGAGCAAATTAAGGAATAAGATTAGTCATACTAATCATAAGACTTGATAGCATACCCATTGGTTTACTGTTGAGTGCATCTGCTACAGCATTAGCCTTGCCAGGATGATATTGAATAGAAAAATCACCACTGCTACAGCATCTAGAAACTTTAGAACATCAACCCTTGGGTCAAACCTTGGGTTAAACACTCAAACAATGTGACAGTCAAGGACTGGACCGTTACATGATGTGACTCTCCAGGATTGGGCCGTTACAATAGTCTGAATCTCGAACAAAGAAAGTAGACTTAGTGAAATGTGACGGTCTTATATTGACCGTTAGATGCTTCTGACAGTCCAGTATAGATCCGTTACATTGCTAGAACCAGAAACATCGATAGTGTAATCTACTAAATGGGCTTTAATGGTACAACCAACTCGACGTCCTAGTGGGAATCCCAGACTCGCGGAGAATTACGAAGGGCTTGAAACAATATTTCCTAATCTATTGGAAGGAATATCCAATAGAGAGGTCCTCATGTCCAAGAATAATGTTCCTATAGTGTAAAGTGTGAACTAATGGACAACATACTGGAATATGTGCCATGTACTTAAAGAAAATGACTCTATTGATAGAGAGACTGTGTAACAATATGAAATCATGATAAAACTCCGTCAATACATCATTTAAAATCATGGAGTTAATACAAACTATAGTGCTTTGGCTTGAAATTAACATATCCTTAAAATAATTCAAGATGCCTTTAACATGCGATACTTATCATGAACCCATTAATAAATTTAAAGTCATATCAACAGGTCAAAACTTAGATAACTAAGCATATTTATAAGTTAATGTAACTGTTCTTCAATTCTGTCTACAGTTACTCTGACGGTCAAGAATGGGGGCATCACAGTGATTGTGATGGTTTATCGTGGGACCGTTACAGTAGTGTAACGCTTCTGTTATGGTGCGTCAAAGATAACAGAGCAATTAAAATGCAAGAGAGGGTGTGACGACTTGTCGTAAGGCCGTTAGGTAACTGTAGCGGTCTTACCTTGATGCGTCAGATCGTCAGCTGGTAAAAATCTAAGGTTTCAACTTACATCATGTCTGGAAATCATATATAAACTTCCACATGATAGAATGAAGGCTAACCTACTAGTATGCATGGGTTTTCTGTGAATTTGACAAGAGAGTTCCTTTTTAACTTAGTTAGGGTTAAGAGTTTACATGTATGCATGACCTACTAAAACATGAAATTCATGATCTATGATGTATGAAATCAATCGAAACCAGAGGACTTTTATCCTTAACAAGATGTTTTTGCCAATCATGAGATGACCTACCTCTAAAATAGGCTTTAAGCTTCTAATTTGAGTCTGAAAATCGTGCCCTTGTTCTCCTTTTCCAGTGATTTTCTAACAACTTCCTGCTACTCTAACTCCACGACCTCTTGACCTAAAGATGTGAAATTTTGAGGGTAAAAAGATGAAACTAAGGTGAACAAAAAGTTATAAAGGATTGAGCTCTAATTACCTTGTTTAGACGTCCTAATCTCTTGATCTTCAGGGGTCTTGCGTTCAATTTCCTGAGTTATTATGGTCGAACCAGTAACTTTAGAAGCTTCAATCTCCTTGGTTGCTTGATCTCCTAACATGAAATTTGGATAACTATTAGTCTAAAGTATACTAAACAAAATCTTCTAAAGAACTTACCCGAAATTATGACTCCTTACCTTGATTCTTCACGAGCCAAAAGTAAGGGTCGTTGAGTTCAGAACTAGGTCATATTTATAGGGTTTTGGCTAGGGTTTGAAGATTAGATCGATTCTAGAGTCCTTAATTTACCAGAACCTAATCTCTAAGAGTCTTTAGTAATGTTATAAGCTCTCCCAAGTTGATCTCTTGCAGATAGGATCCCAAAGTTCCAATTTTTATGCTCGTTCTTCCATTCACTGAACTATCAGGGTGTAACGCATCAAGACTGGTACGTTACGTAGCTGTGGCGGTCTCACGATAGACCGTTACATCCAACGTGCACAGAATTCAACACAAATCAAACTCTTTTGTTAATTATTCATATTACTATCTATAAAAATGATATTTTATCCTTAAAATATGTAAATAGGCTAAATAACCTTCTAAAATATGGGCCAAACTAAATGGGCTTGGTCCTTAAACCTTTTGGATTTTATTTAAAGAGGCTAGGTTAATTATTTAACACAATTGGGCCTTATAATGACTTATTATTTAATAATCCATTTATTAATCTATTTACCCTTTATAAATTACTAATAAATTCTAGAAAATTCATATAAATAATCCAGAAATTATTATATAAATTTTGGGGCACTACAGGAAGACTCTAAAATCCTCCTTTTCCTCTCTACTCGACCGATCAAGACAGTCGGCGCTCTTAAGACCTTGAGCTCAGCAGCTGAAACATGATGCCGTCAAGTGAGAGTAGGACTCACCTTCTCTTCAAAAGTGAGACCAGAGCACGTGAAGAGGGCAATGCCTCCGCAGGCAAATGGAAAAGAAAAGCAAAAAGGGAACAAAATTCCCAAAATTCTCAAAATGCCAAGCAAAGGAAAAAAGAATGAAAGAAAGAAAAATCCCAAAAGGGAACAAATGAAAAAACCTGGTCGTGACCGTGCCTGGTCGAGATAAAGAAAGTCCTACAAATCAAGTCTACATTCAAGGGGTAATGCAACAAGCATAACGTCTCGAAGGTGGTCTGAAATCATCGAAGGGGAGGAGTGAATTAAGGTCGCTCGTAGCTCATAGTTTTAACGGCTTTGCCCATCCTCTTGTGAAGTTTATCCCCACATTCTCTTTTCTTTTGAGGACTTGAAATCTAATGGAAACTCTAATGGATATAACTCTGTTGACGGCTTGTAGCCATTTTTCGAAAACACACTATATGATTGTCTACCCCGAAAGAACAAAAGCCTTTGCTACAAGAAATCTCCATGTTTCTGGTATGTCAATGTTCTCATCTCCTCTAGTGTTTTCCTTCATCAACCTCGGGCTTAGGTCAATGCATGCGCGTCACCTATCGGTGCGACGACGTTTGATTTCAGGTCAGCATCGCGCGGTTGGCCATTAGGGTTCCATGGTGTTCCATCATATATCGTCTATGGTTGTGAGGAAATAGACCCGGGTTGGGCAAATCATTTACCTCAAACACTTTTTGGATGTATCTCCGTGGTCGGAAGTAACTGGGAGCCTAAGCTTGGCATGACGACATTATCATCAAGATAAGTCTTAACCGGCGAGACTATCATTCGAGGAGTCTAGAGGCCCAAATCAACCTAGATGTGCACTTAGGATACCTGAGAGGTTGTAGAAAGAGCCTATCCGTCCTTCATTTTTTGTGATGTCTCTTGGGCATTTGCCAGACGTTTGCCAAAAACATTAAAAATATGTCAAAAATTCCTACAAAAAATCAAAATATTTAAAATCCAAAAAAAATCAAAATATGTGATAATCTCATAAAAATCTGAATATTCCAACAAAAAATCCAAAAAATGGAGAAGCATCTCCCCGATTCCTGTGTCTCACCGACACCACACCATCTCCTTTCCCTCATCACTACCCTACAACTGCGAACCCCAAAGGCTACTCCCTTTTTTCATTCCATCCCACCAGGGGATTTATACTTGTACTGCTATCAACACCCCAAACGAGGGGCAAATTGCACTCCCATCTGCCCATCCAAGCTAGCCAAACCCCTGGCTACCTTGTCGGGAGGTAGAGCATTCCTCGTTCCTTTGCTTTCCACAAATCTTAATGGCAATTGAACTCCGCCAGCTCGGCGCTTCAACTTGAGTCCTATGCAAACGAAACCTTCATATCATTTGATTCTCAGCAGATGCCTAGTTGCACTACCAATATTCTTTTCCCTTACACTTTCTACTCCATATCCCCCTTATTGGACAAACGTCCTACCTATGTCAGCGGGTCCAGGACGGACTTCGGCTATGGAGCTTGAACCATCCTTGTGTTAGTCTTCCTCCAACCAAACACCTTGCTGGAGTTAATTGATGTGCTAGGTGGAGTTAGCATAGGGACTCCCTTATCATCGGGAGTGATCACCTCGGGGAACGTCCTTGTGCCCTGGTGACCATCCCCGCGGAATTCATTATGTTCATTAGGCTCACTGTAAAGCCGAAGGATGATGCTTGCTTTCCCATTCCCATTCCCCTTAGTGAATGCTTCCTTTTTAAATGCTTATTTATTTGTGAACTTCACTAATGTATGTTTATGCAGCTGCAGGTTATATAGCATTGGGATTTGCTCTTCATCGCCTTCTCCTACTATTATATTTACTATATTATATAGATCTCGGAGGCTAATAACTTCGAGCACATAAACTCTGTGTTCCTCTCTAATGAGGGGTTTATGTTCCCTAAGTTATTCGATGGCCGTTTGGTTTCATGATTAACCTTGGGATGACGTACTCGTCGGACTCTCGACCGTCGTCTTTCCCGGAGCCAGACAATAATACCTCTGGATATGCATTAGATAGGTTTTTTCCTTTTTAAACCCAGCATGCATCATATAGGTCACTTTTAGTCCCACCATCGATCATACAAAAAAAATACATTTAGAAAAGCATGGCATTCATGTAGCAAAAAGGAGACTAGGGTCGAGAGAAGGGTTTGCCATTGGCCTGCCCTGGACTCTATCCCTCTTTTGTCAATCATCCAAGTTCTTCAATTCCATCACTTTTTTGTTGTCTACCTTATTCCACTCCGATTCGACAAGTCAAGAGTGTGTTTTTCATGCGATCGTCATGAGTATTATGAGATTTGAAGGTCATTTTCCCCTTATCCTGAATTTGTTACTCACTCCTATTTTAGGTGTCTTGTATCTCCTTGAGCCTGGATTGCGTTCGTCCCCTCAAGTCCCACAGCGCCATGCTAGGGGGTCCCATGCGACCGTAGATACAAGCCCTCTCAGATTATTTTCCTTCCTCCTCTTTTGAATGACCTCCTTGTTACATTATGCTTGTTCGTTCTTATGCGAAGCTCAATCTCAGCTCAAGAATCTCCTTGAGCGGGATGTCCTAATTATGCTTGTTTCTTTATCGAAACACCCATTTATCAATCCACCGGGCTCCCTTGCAAAACGGGCGTTCCGGAGGGGCATTTGTAGATGCCTAATTTCAGACATCCCGCGGACCCTATCTAGCCATCATATAAGTGACACCTTTTCTTTGGTTGATTGAGAGTGTGCAGTCTCATCCCTTTCAGGTAGGCTCCACCCTATCCCTTCACGAATTTTTTGAGGCTCTATACACATTCCATGCCCTGATCCCTGGGCGGCAAAGGTACTGGCCGCCCAGCACCCAGGGCGGCCAGACACCTGGCCGCGCAGCCCATTCCAAGGAGGCCACAGAGTTGGTCGCCCTCATCCCAAGGTGGCCATACTCCTGGCCGCCCAGCTCCTCAAGGTGGCCAGACTGTTGGCCGCCCTCACCCTCAAGGTGGCCATCGACCTAGCCGCCCAGCTCTTTTGGACGACCAGAACCTTGGCTGCCTCCTGTCAAATGTCCATCAACTACACGATCCGCCCACTCCGGGCACGTCCTCTGAAACCGCTCCCACTCGGGAGGTTCGAGACCCACATAGCTTACACGTAATCCATATTTTCGAAGGGTTTTTGTGGAGGGAAATTTCTGACATACAAAACCCAATCGTGAACCATCTCGGAGGGGGGGACTTGGACTGAGAGAGGTGGACACTTCTGGAGGTTGGACATTTTCAGGAGGAGGAGAGGAGGCTAGTTCCTGGGAGCTCAGAGAGAGAGCTGTGACGACGAGAGTGCCTTCCCCGACCTTCCCCTAGTGGCAGAACCCGCCGTTCGAGAGCTCCGCTATGGACGAACCCAGTTGCAGGGGGCGGCCATCGACATGGCCGCCCACCACCCTTGAGCGGCCACAAAGCTGGCCGCCCTCCTGTTGGTTGACGGGCAAACCCCATCTTTCCTCTCCCTTGTCCTCCATTTTTCTGCTTTCTATTCCATTTTACTGCATTGCATGCATATTAGACTTACCTAGATCCCTTTTCCTAAAGAGGTTTTCAAATCCCAAAACATAGGGAAGGAGGATGGTCGAAAGTCTCGGCCATCCCCTTTCTCGCCCCCCTTCCCGATACGATCACCCCCATTTGCACGTTTCTTCCTTTAGTTTGATCATATGCTACATAATCACAGTCTAAGGGGTTTGTTCGCTTTGTTTGCTAGTTAATTTGCAGGAACTTCATCATCGACGCACATGGCTCCTTGTTCTTGGCCGGTCGAGCGTGAGGACAGAAGAACCCACCGTCTCCCATTCCTAAGGCGTTCACGATCATCTTACCCCTGTGAGGCCCATGTATAGGTCTCTCGCGATCACATTATTTCCATTTTTCTAACCTTTGCACTATAGGCCATAGCAGTAGTTCGGAAGAGGGAGGACACACACACTCCATCGTGCGGCTTCCACCTACCTACCTTTCTACCAACGTACAACACGATGTATAGATACGAAACTACCCACGTAATAATGCAATGACCCGGGGACCGTCGTGAATGTCGGAATTGTCCAGTGGCTTGCAAGCAATTGTAATCGGGCTCTCATGCCCCCATATAAATGCCTTTCATGGCATATAAGTCATGTAATCCAGTCAGGGAGCGGATCCCCCTCCTCGCCGGAACCAGTCTCTCTGCCCCCAGTTATCCCTGTTGCGTTGCTGTTGCCCTGTCGCTATTGCACGGACTAAGCCCTCCCGACGTCACAGCTCCCAGGGTCCCTGACTCTCTCTTCGGCAGTAGAAACAAAGGTATTCAGATTCAATCTGATGTAAAATAAACACCAGTTGCTTGCGACCGGTGGGGAAAGAGGTCCAATACACGAATCCCCATAATCGCCTGTGCACTTGCACCCATGAAACCCCTTCTATCCACGTGTCACCCGATCTCTTGAGCCACGTGCCATGTCCTGGCGATGCTTCCCCGATCAATCCTTGGTTCCATAGGTGATTGTCGAGAAATCGACTGCCACACCTGCATTCCACCCAGCCATCCCTGTCCCAGTCTCCCAGAATGATGAACTATACGCCATCCCTTCCAGCGCGTTCATATCGTTCTCTCTGCCTTCTTCTCAATACCCCCAGAATCTCCGCGTGCCCAGTCAACCTATCTCGGCCTTCTGTAAAAGGCGAGTGTGCATCCCCCGCCATGAGGAAAAAATAACAAGTGACTCCCCGCGCACGTAAAACAAACATGGCACGCCCGGTGGGACGTCTCCTACCTTTCTTCTTTCTGCCGAAGAAGAGTCACACCTATCAATTGTACGCCGCAATGCCGTCACCTTTTCTTATCGGAGAGGAAGAGGAGGGCCCCCGTCCAGCATGCAACACGCGGCCGGTCGTAATCGAGCGACCAACCTGCACCAGCAACAGTAACAAAAAATCGGTGGTGATAGTGACCTACAGTCCAATCGTATTCGCCATCCACATCGGGCAGCTACGGTTGACAACGCCAATCGTGTTCGGCAACGGTGCCTCGACTGTCGGCTCGCCCCGATCCTCAGGCGCCATTGCCGTGGCCGCCAAGCAGCCCAGTCCGGTGACTGCCCATACAGGCAACTGGCCCCTCTGCTCCCCCAGCAATAAAGGCCCATGCGGTCATTGACCCCTAGGTCCCCAGCTCCGCCAGCACCCGACACGGGCTTTCTTCCCCAGGTCCCCGACTCCTCAACACCTCACTCAGGCTTTCAGCTCTGCGTCCCAGCCAAGCCTACACCCAGCACGGGTTTCCCACCGCGGGGTCAAGGCCTCCCAGTATTCTATACGGGCCTTCCGACCCAAGTCTTCGATGAGCCGGCACTCAATACGGGCTTTCAACCCCAAGTTCGAGGCTCCCTAGCATCTGGCTCGGGTAGACGACCCCAGGTCTCATCAAGGTCGGTCCCCAATGCAGACACTCCGCATCGGGCCCCTGGCCTCCCAACTCTACGACGGGGTCTTTATCCCTACGATCCAACAATGCCAACTCCCAGCAAATGGTTTCCTCTTTGGGACAAGGCCACCTCAACACTGAACATGGGCGCTTGGCCCTGGGTCTCAGCTCCAGTAACACCCAACACGGGTGCCTAGCCTTGGGTCTCAGTTCCAGCAACACCCAAGACGGGCGTCTAGCCCTGGGTCTCAGCTCCAGCAACACCCAAGACGGGCGTCTAGCCCTGGGTCTCAGTTCTAGCAACACCCAAGACGAGCGTCTAGCCCTGGGTCTCAATTCCAGTAACACCCAAGACCGGCCTCTAGCCCTAGGTCTCAGTTCCAGCAACACCCAACACAGGCGTCTAGCCTTGGGTCTCAGTTCCAGCAACACCCAAGACGGGCGTCTAGCCCTGTGTTTCGGTTCTCACAACACCCATGATGGGCTCCTAGCCTTGGGTTCCAGCTTCACTAGCACCCAAGACGGACGTCTAGCCCCGGGTCCCAGCTACATCAACACCCAAGACTGGCTTTCCGCCTTGGGTCTTAGCTACATCAATACGCAAGATGGGCGCTCCGCCCTGGGTCCCAGTATTCCCGCATCACCAGCACCCAAGATGGGCGTTCAGCCCCGGGTTCCAGCTCCAACAATACCAAAAAAAGGGGGGCCGTCCAGCTCTAGGATCTGGCTCCAACAGCACCCAAGGCGGGGGTTCAACCCCGGGTTCCAGCTCCATCAACACCCAGGACGGCTCGCCTGCCCTGGGATCCAGTTCCATCAATACCCAAGACGGGTGTTCTGCCTTGGGATCTAGTTCCATCAACACCTAAGACCGGGCGTTCAGCCCCGGGTCCCAGTTTTAGCTACACCCAAGATGGGCGTTCAGCCCCGGGTCCCATCTTTATCAACACTCGAGATAGGCATTCGGCCTCGGGCCCTAGCTTCATCAGCACCTGAGACGGGCCTCCAGCCCCGATTTCTAGTCTGGACAATGCCCAAGACCGACATCTAGTCCTGGGTCCCAGCACCATCAGTATTCAAGACAGCTTCTAGCTCGGGAACCCAGCGTCATCAAGCACTCAGTTTGGGTTTCCACTCCCAGATCCCAGTTTCATTGGCTCCCAGTACAGGCTTCCTGCCTTGGGTACTAGCGTCATCAACAACCAGTATGGGCGTCAAGCTCTGGGTCACCATCCCTCAGACATCCTCAGTTCACAACGTGAGTCACAAACCCCGGGTTTCGGCAACAACTCCAAGGGCCTAAGTGAATGCCAGGCTCCAGGTCGCCATTCTGTCAGCTCCAGCTCGGGTGCCGAACTCCCGAGTCCCAATTACACTGACACTCACTAGAAGCAGGATGCTCCAGTCAGCCTCGGATCGAGTGCATTCTGTCCACCACATTGGTGTTGAGTCAACCTCGGCCCTGCAAAAAGGAAGGGGTGTCATGGCGGCTGTAAATTTGGGTGAGCCACCGCCGCCACCCCTGCCTCCATAAGACAAGGCGAGGCTCAGAGAAGCCGATGCGCCAGTATCACACCGGGGGCAACCACCCCAGTCCAGTATCCAGCCTTCTAAGCCCAAGCAATGGGGGCAACTCCAAGGAGGAGCGTCGGTCCTCCCTCAGATGAATGTGGATCATTAGAAAAGAGGCCCAGCCCATTTCGGGGGTCACGAGTTAAGCGATCCCTCTACTCACCAGAATGGCACTAAGCCCAAAATCCAGTAAAGCATCCGTCAGGGTAGACTCTAGCTCTTGATAGACTGGGGGAACTGACATCAACCAGCAACTCGGAAACTCACCTTGCCAACGTCAATCAACGACTCGTGGTGATCCCGCCGACACCTGCCCAGTAGCTCGAGATAAACTCCATCGGCATCGGCCAACGATTCGGTGGAATCCCGGGCAACGCCAACTGATGACACCAGCAAAGCTCCATCGGGTCCCCACCGATGGCTACCAGCAAACCTTGGCGGGAGGTCTATCCCTTCGGTATTTACCATGTCCCAAGGAGTAGCAACACCCAAGTAGACGCTCAGTCCAAGCGTGGCTTCGGCCATCATGTTCATTAAGGCCGAGCCTCCCGAACCCCAGTCAAAGTCCCAGCCATCTACAGCAAAGACCAGCCAGCTTCCAGATTCACCCTAAAGCTCCGAGCTACTCGGTGGAGGGTCGATCCACAGTCGCTTCTACAACAACAACAAGTCACCAATGACGCAACCCCCGGGCAACATCCCCCGACAGCAACAAGCTAAGGATGACGGCGGTAAGGCTCGTAGGTATCAAAAACAAAAAAATAACAAAAAAAATAAAAAAAGGGGGATAAAAATTAAGATGCCCCGGCGGACTCAGCCACTCTCTCCATAAGGTGGCTGAGAGCAAAAAGGCCACAAACCCAGCTGAGGTGAAAACCCGCGAGGGCACCTCAGGCAAAATCAGGTTACCCCTCGGTGTGAAAACCCATAAGGGTGCACCGGAAAAAGCAAAAGGGGGCCGGCTTTGGCGAAAACCCAAAAGGACGATGAAGCTGGTAAAGAGAAAAAGAAAAAAAATCTCTTCCTCTCTAGGAACAGCCAACCACCTCACCCTAAATCCCTGACCGGCCCACCACAATAGTGGGTCAGCATACCTTCTACTGTCTATCACACCATAACGGTCGGCCTACACCCAGTTTTTGACCAATACACCATCATGGTTGGTCACCATCCAGCATCCAGGTCAATACACCATCACGGTCGACCTACCTATTTCCTCCTAGTCTCACACTATTCCCATTTGCCGCTACCCCCCCTTGACTAATATGCCGCCATGGTCGGTCAAGCCTCCACTTTGGTCATCCCCCTTCACAGTCGACCTACACCTACCCTTGACTAAAACACCTCTACAATCAATCAAACACCTGATCTCTGGCCAAAATACCATAATGGTAGGCCTACACATCACCCAGTCCCGAACCAGTACACCTTCCTGGTCAGGTAAATCCATAACCTTTGGCCAATACACCTCGTTGGTCGGCCTACGTAAATTCTTGGCCTATACGGCACCACAACCCAGAAGCTCAGCCTTTGCATCATCAAAGCCGATATGTTCAAGCGTCAGTCCAAGGTCTAGCTGCAAGCTACACGGATCAGCCAGCCTGAAGGTCTATGTGAAGCTCAAATTGCTCGACAATTAGCCAAGCCCCAGCAAGCAATTCCAGCATTAACACAGAGGATCAACAACAATGATCCCACCAACAACGTCCTTCGACAGCAGCAAGCTAAGGACACCCAGTGCCAGTCACCAAACAGCTAAAAGGCTCTCAGGTAAACAAAAAAAAAAGAATAACAAAAAATGGGGTTAAAAATAGAGATACCTCGGCGGACTCAGTCGTCATCTTTCTCAAGGAAGCGGCTGGGGGCAAAAAGGCCAGTAACCCGGTTGAGGTGAAAACTCGCAAGAGCACCTCAAGCAAGATTGGGTAACCCCTCGATGCGAAAACCCGCAAGGGCGCATCAAAAAAAACAAAAGGGGGCCAACTCTGACAAAAACCCGAAAGGGCGGCAGAGCTGGTAAGGAGAATAAAAACAAAATTTCTCTTCTCCCTTAGCTGGGGCAACCAGCTACCAACCTTCAAGCAATTATATCCCCGGCCAGTTGGCCCACACCAGTCCCTGACTAATCCCCTGCTCCAGTTTATAAATCCTGCACCTCCCTATCGGCCATATGCCATCATGTTCAGCCTAAACAAGCTCCCCAGGCCACTCCCCCCCTTGGTGGCCTATACCAGTCCCTAGATAGTACACCTCTCTAGCTCATTGATCTTACACTCCCTATTTAGCCATACACCACAGCAGTTGGCTCACACTTCCTCTGGCCTCACAACTCCACAGTCGGCCCATGTACACCAACAATTCATGCACTAGCCCAGTCATTCACTCTGGCAAACCTCGGCCCACACACCACCTCGGTTTGCCTTTAAACCACATCAACCTTAGATCCATCTATCATGAGGATCCATCAACCCATAAATCCCAGTCACCTGCCCATCATGGTCTAGTCACCATGAACCCAGTCATAACTCCAGCAATACGCTATAAAGGCATACCAGTTCCCAGATCCCAGTCATGATTCCAGCAATACGACACCAAGGCTCATCGGTTCCCATATCACCAGTCAAACTACAAATTACTCAGTAATCAGCCAAAGCCACTCCCATGGTTACGACGGCGACAAGCCATCAACAGCATAAACTCCAGGTCACGTCCCCTGACAATAGCACGCTACGGATGGTAGCCACAAGGATCCCAGGTCAAAAAAAAATGGGGTTAAAAATAGAGATACCCCAGCGGCCTCGGTCGACTCCCTCTGCAAGACTACTGAGGGCAAAAATTGCCATCGACCCAGCTAAGGTGAAAACTCACAAGGGCACCTTAGGCAAAACTAGGTAACCCCTCGATGTGAAAACCCGCAAGGGTGCACCGGAAAAAGCAAAAGGGGGCCAGCTCTGGCAAAAACCCGCGAGGGCGGTAGAGCTGGTAAAGAGAAAACCAAAAAAAAAAAAAACTCTCCCTCTCTACTCCTCATTGATAGAAGCCGTCAACCACGACATCTCGTCGATGGTGACCTCAACATCCACAACACCGGTGGCCACTACGCCCTCGAGAGTCGGCCATCGCCAATTCCAGTTCCAGTATTTGGCTATACACCTCCACGGTTAGCCGACCAGCTCCAATATTCTGGCTACTACACACCAGTAGTCAGCAGCCCAGCTCCCAGTTCCAATTTCGGCTACAACACCTTCACAGGCCAGTCGCCAGCCCCCAGTTCCGGCTACAATGCCTTCACAGGCCAGCCGCTAGCTCCCAGTTCCAGTTTCGACTACAATGCCTTCACAGGCCAGCCACCCAACTCCCAGTTCCAGTTTCGGCTACAACGCCTTTACAGGCGAGCCGCCCAGCCTCCAGTCCCAGTTTTGGCTACAACGCCTTTACAGGCCAGCCGCCCAGTCTCTAGTCCCAGTTTCAACTATAACGTCTTTACAGGCCAGCCGCCTAGTCTCCAGTCCCAGTTTCGGCTACAACGCCTTTATAGGCCAGCAGCCCAGTCTCTAGTCCGAGCTGTGGGATCCAGTCCCAGTTTTGGCTACAACACCTTTACAGGCTAGCCGCCCAGTCTCTAGTCCCAGGTTCAACTACAACGCCTTTACAGGCCAGCCGCCCAGTCTCCAGTCCTTGTTTCGGCTACAACACCTTTACAGGCCAGCCACCCAGTCTCCAGTCCCAGTTTCGGCTACAACGCCTTTACAGGCCAGCCCCCTAGTCTTCAGTTCCAGTTTCGGCTATAACGCCTTCGCAGGCCAGCTGCCCAGTCTCCCAGTTTCCAGTCCTAGCATTCTGGCTACAACACCTTCGCAGGCCAGCCGCCCAGTTCCAGTTTCCAGTCCCAGCATTCTGGCTACAACGCCTTCGCAGGCTAGCCGGCCAGCTCCAGTCCCAGCCTCTGACTATAACTATAGTGCCCCAGAATTTTATATAAATAATTTTCTAGAATTTATAAAGGCCTAAATATATTAATAAATGGATTCTGAGACTAATAAGTCATTATAAGGCCCAATTAGGTTAAATAATTAACCAAGCCTATTTGCACATCATCTAAAAGGTTTAAGACCCAAAACCATTAAGTTTGGCCCATGTTCTAGAAGGTTATTTAGCTTATTTACAGATTTTAAGGATAGAGACTGATTATCTAAGATAATTATATGGATAAATGAATAAAATAGTTTTATTTATTTGAAACTCTATATACGTTGACTGTAACAGTCTATCGCGAGACCGTCACATTCACCTAACGCGCCTGCGTTCGACCGGTACACTCTGCAGATTCCGTAAGAGGAAGAACTTATAAAAAGATGGAAACTTGATGATCTTATCTACTAGGGATCAACGTGGGAAGAGTTATAACATTACTAAGGACTCTTAGAGATCAGGTTTTAACAAATTAAGGACTCTAGAATCGATCTAATCTTCAAACCTTAGCCAAAACCCTATAAATAAGACCTAGTTCTGATCTGCGCGACCCTTACTTTTGCTCGCGTGGAATCAAGGTAAGGAGTCGTAATCTCGGGTAAGTTCTTTAGAAGTATTTGTTTACAATACCTTAGACTAACTCCTTGTTGTGCCCCTTAGGCACAAGCATGTGCTATGTCATCTTGATGATAGCAATGCTATTTGGTTTTGATGATAGCAAGACAGTGAGTGCATTTGAGTGCATTTGATATTGTATTTTGATGATAGCAATGTTATTATGTTTTGATGATTGCAATAAACAAAGTGCATTTCTATGCATTATTATTCTTGAGCATTCTGCATATTGATAGCAACATGAATAATGATGTCTAGCATTGATGGCATTTGCTCTTTATATATGTGCATTGCATTCTGTCAGATATCATGTCTCTGCATATATCATGTCATGTCTCTGCATATATCATGTCTGGGTAGCAAAGTCTATACACTGGATTGTGTAATTATGCATCATGCAAGTCTATACATTGGACTCTCGTTCAAGCTTATGCATTGTCTTAGGCTAAGTGTGTACAGCGTCTTAGGCGAAGTCTGTACAGCCGTGTCTTATGCTCCTAAGTCTATACATTGGTGTTGGTCATCAAAGTCTGTACATCGCCTTCAATCTTCAAGTCTATACACTGGCTTATTCTTCAAGTCTGTACATCCACAGTTAAACTTGAAGTCTGCACACTAGTCTTCACTGTCAAGTCTGCACATTGGTCTTCGATTTCAATGTCCATACATTGGGCTTTTACATGAAGTCTATACATTATTGTTTGCAGTACAAGTCCATACATTGGACTGTTCATCAAAGTCTGTACATCAGACTGCTATAGTAAGTCTGTACAGTGAGTGATTCTTTGGTGAAGTCTGTACACTCAACTGAACTTCAAGTCTAGACATTGCACTGTAGCATCCATTATCTTCGTGTTGTTTTTGTTTGATTGTCTTCGTGTTGTTTACTGTAGCAGCTCAATTTGTTCTGATGAACTTCGAGTCGTTTCCCAGTGAACCCCGTGTCGCTTCACCTCGTGCTGTTCTCATCGTCTTAGTGTTGTGTTCACTTCGTGTCGTTTTCACTTCGTGTCAACTTCGTCTTCGTGTCGTTTTCACTTCGTGTCAACTTCATCTTCGTGATGTTTTCAATTCGTGTCAACTTCTGTTTTCGTCTTCGTGTTGTTTTCAACTCGTGACGGTCTCTGTCATCTGTCTCCATGTCGTACTTACTTCGTGTCGGTTATTGTTGTTTCTGTGTCTTCGTGTCGTTTTTGTTCCACTGCGTGCAGAACATTGCAGCACCTCGTGTTGCTTTCTGTGCCACCTCGTGTCATTTCTGTGTGAACCTCGTGTCGCTTCTCTCTGTTTTCTAGTTGCATCTCGTGTCATCTTTTATGTCTGCTTGTTTAACTTCGTGTCACTTACTGTTGTTCCTCGAGTCTTTTTGTTTTAGTGTCACTGCTTCATCACGTGTCGTGATAGCCGTGTCACTCTTCTGACTTCGTGTTGATTTTTCGCGTTAGACTTCGTGCCTTTCTCGCTTTGACCACACTTCGTGTTGCTTTACGTAGACCTCGTGTCTTGCTTGTTTGCAACCACTTCGTGTCGGTTTCTGTTGCCAGTCCATGTTGTTCTCGTGCCGTTCTCTTTGCTGTTTATTACGTCGTATCATTTTCTTTACTTCGTGCTGTAGTCATCGTATGTATCTCGTGTCGTTCTTCTTATTACCTCGTGTTGTTTTCATCTTCTTCGTGTCGTTCTTTTTGTAGTGTTATCTCTGTTACAGTGTGTATCTCGTGTCATTCTCAGTGCATCTAGAATTGCTACTACATACTTCGTGCAGATTTAGTTATTGTGGCCCTCAGTTTTAATGGTTTTCATCTCCTTGCAGGTCCGAGGAAGAAATATTCCCCAGTGACTGACAGCACGTGATCCGAGGCTGGAATGAAGTCTGCTGAGAGACTGCCACGTGATCCGAATTTTTAGGGCGGGAGCTGTGGAAGCCACACGCGCCCTAGCTGCTGCTGCTGCTATATATATGAGCCTTCTTCCACAGAAGAAGGGCGATCGAGTTGGCGAGAAGAAAAGTCTATATAGAGAGCCACGATCCAGAGAAAAAAAAAGGAGAAAGAAGAAGAGCAGAAGGAGAAGAAGAGAGAGAGATAGTGCTCGTGTGAAGAAAGAAGAAAGAGTGAAGAAGAAGAAGTGCAGCAGAGAGTGAGAGATTAGGAGAGCAGAAGAAAGAGAAAGAGAGATAGAGAGTGAACGAGAGAGCTCGTGGAGAAGAAGAAAGAAGCTTACCTGAAGATCTGACTACTGGACCGTGGATCAAATCTAGGCCAGGCAGCTCCATGCGAGCCACATTTGTGTTATTTGTCTTTACAGCTTTCTGATCGCTGTGTATTTTTCTTTTCTTATTTTTCCTGTTTCATTTGGTTATCTGTGTTCTTCCGATCCTCAGTAGTGAGGTCGGGGTTCCTCCTGTTAGTTCAGGAGAAGGGAGATTGCTATCTCCGGTTGCAAGTAGCTGGGTTCTACTTGTGGGTTCCCTCCGGTTTGGAGGAAGGGAGATCTGATCTCCGGTTCTGGGCTTGTGGATTCAAGTCCAGGGGTTCCCTCCGGATCTGGAGGAAGAGAGACCGTGTGTCTCTGGTTTGCTAGTGACTGGTGTCACTAGTGGTTCCCTCCGGTTGGAAGGAAGAGGGGAGGCTGTTCCCCTGGTCAAGCTGTGTGGCAGCACCTGTTGTAGACTGAGTCTGCTGTTTCTAGTGTGAGCTAGTGGAAGCCACACTCGGTTTGAGTGTGGGGTGGATGTAGGTCTGGAGGACCGAACCACCTAAAAACCCCGTGTGTATTGTGGTTTGATTTATCTGTTTTTGCTTCCGCTAGATGATTGCATAGGGACGCTCTAAGCGTTTGGCTGCTGTTTGAGCAGAAGTGTTGATTAGTTTTCTTAGAATGTTTTAATTTGTCAAGAGAGCGAAATTTTAGTTGAGCGACTCCTTGTCAAATTCAGCCTAGTTAGCATCCTAGTGATCTCACTGTATGCTTGTTTGGTTCTGCAACTGATTATTAGCTTTTAAGCTTATCTAGTTTACGAACTAGTAATTCTAGTGAGCATCATATTTTAACTGGGTGAAAGTTTTTTTTTTAAAGGGTTATATTCATTCACCCCCCCTCTGAATACTTGCACCGAACCTAACACTCCTCTCCAAATTTCACATCTTTACGTCAAGAGGTCGTGGAGTTAGAGCCCAAGGAAGTTGCTAAAAAGTCACAGGAAGAAGGGAACTAGGGCTCGGTGTTCAGACCATAATTAGAAGTTTTAAAGCCTAGACAAGAGGTAGGTCATCTCATGAACGGTAAAAACATCTTGATAGGACTAAAATCCCTCTGATTTGATTGAATTTCATGCATGGTAGATCATCAATTTCATGTCTTACTAGTTCTATGCATTTCATACATCTCTTAGCCTTAAATAAAAATAAAAGAAGTTGTCTTGTCTATTCACTGGAACCCATGCATATAGATAGCCTATACTTTGTTATCATGCCTAGAATAGACATGGTATTTGATTTATAGACATGATGTGAGTTGATCTCTTAGGTTTCATATCATTGTCTGTCAGCAGATACTGTAACGCACCATAGTAGGACCGTCACACTCAAGTAACGGCCATACGATGGACCGTCACAGTCCCTGATTGCCTATTGATTTCTCTGTTGGCTCTGACGCATCTATGCAGGAGCGTTACATTCTGTAACGGCTGTTCGATAGACCATCACACTCCCTGTGACGCGCCTTGGCTAGACCGTCAGGTTCCTGTGTACTATCAACTCAAGACAGAATAAGACTTATCAATGTTACTTACTATTAAGCTTAGTTAATTAAGTTTTACCTGATTATGTGACTTGAAGGTTAATTACTCATTCATGATAGGTATTGCATGTTTGGCATCTTATTGTTACTTTAAGTTATGTTAATTTCATGAGCCCAAACTCTATAGTTTTGTAATTAGAAACATGATTTTGAATGATGTATTGATAGAGTTTTTATCATGATTTCACATCGATATATATCTATATATATTCTTCCTCTATCAATAGAGTCATTTCTATAAGTACATGGCACATACTCCGGTATGTTGACCATTAGTTCACATTTTTCACTATAGGAACATATTCTTGGACATGAGGACCTCTCTATTGGATATTCCTTCCAATGGACTAGGAAATCTTGTTTCAAGGCCTCCGTAATTCTCCGTGAGCCTGGGATTCCCACTAGGATGCCGAGTTGGTTGTACTATTAAAACCCATTAACTAGAATACACTATCGTTGTTTTCTGATTCTAGTAATGTAACGGCCTTACATTGGACCGTCAGGCTCACGTAACGGCCCATTGCATGACCGTCACATTTCTCTAGGTCTATTTTATCTTTCTGGACTCGGATCACTGTAACGGCCCACTATTGGAGCGTCACAGGATGTAACGGCCCAATGGATGACCGTCACATAGCTTGTATATGTTAACCCAAGGTTTGACCAAAGGGTTGATTTTCTAAGGTTCTAGGTGGACTAATGATAATCTAGAACTTATCATATTGATCAAGGAACTTAATATGATGAATGAAAAATAAAGAATGTACTGTTATGCTGCCGATTTATTTCCATAAGCATAGCATAGTCTAGGTCATTCTTGATCCCATATATTCAAATTGAAGCGTTCATTCATTGATTTTCATTATTTGGAATTTATATATTCTTGGCCATACTTTACTGTTACATGCGTGGAAATAGCTTAATTTATACCTGAAGATGCGATCGAGCACTGATTGTGTTCAAGGGCTCTATGCTAGTCCCCTCGGCTGATTGCCGGAAACATGCTATTTTATAAACCATGGGGTATGATGCTACTGGCGTCGCATTGCGCTGGGAGTACTATTTCTATAAATAAGTGAAGATCCACGACACGACATGACATTCTTGTACATGACTTTCTTGCTTGATATTCCACAGAAATTCACGAAGCACTTGCTCATAAGCATAAGATGCTAAAGTGTTGATTATGTGGCTTGCTAGTATATTCTCGTTATATTCTTGTTCATGAAAGGCCAATATCATGTTCTTGTTCTATTCTTGCTAGTTCATTCTTGTTCTCATTCCATCTTATATGATTGTCATGTTACTTTGGTTTAATCGCGTGATCATCGTATTGCATGATTTTACCTTATTTCTCTAGAGCTAAAATGTTAATTATTTTAATAGTGCCTTCATGTTGATGCGAAGATACCTACTGGGCAAGTGTGCTCATTACCTATTTCCGATCTTTTTCAGGAGATGGAAGTGGTTCAGATTCGGATTCGGATTATTCAAGTAGCGGATCCGAGAGTAATTAAAGATGAGCGAAGACTTAGGAAGTCTATAATGTCTAGATTGAGTCAATGTAATTTTCCCATTTCTTGAGTCTAGTAGAATAAAAGATGATGGAAATTGAATTAGTTGTTGTACTTGAGTTAGTAATGAAATAAAGTTGAAGTTTTGAATATATATTGTGCAATTACATTTGTGTGTGTGTGATTGTATTGCGCTCTGATCGTTCTTACTTGCAAGAGGCTTACCATGCCGACTGTTCGCGCTCCCCGAGCGAGTCTTCCGCTGTAATAAAGGCTCGGGGCGTGACAATAACACCCTCAGCGGTCAACCGGCCAGCTCCAGCCCCAGCTCCAGTCCCAGTCTCTGGCTACAACACCTCAGCGGTCAGCCAGCCAGCTCTAGCTCCAGCCCCAGCTCCAGTCCCAGTCTCCGGCTACAACACCCCCAGCGGTCAGCCGGCCAGCTCCAGTCCCAGTCTCTGGCTACAACACCCCCAACGGTCAGCCGGCCAGCTCTAGTCCTAGTCTCCGGCTACAACACCCCCAGCGGTCAGCCGGCCAGCTCCAGTCTCAGTCTTCGATGACAACACCTCTCCGGCTACAACACCCCCACTGATTGTGTTCAAGGGCTGTATGCTAGTCCCCTCAGCTGATTGTCAGAAACACACTATTTTATAAACCATGGGGTATGATGCTACTGGCGTCGCATTGCGCTGGGAGTACTATTTCTATAAATAAGTGAAGATCCATGACACGACATGACATTCTTGTACATGACTTTCTTGCTTGATATTCCACAGAAATTCACGAAGCACTTGCTCATCAGCATAAGATGCTAAAGTGTTGATTATGTGGCTTGCTAATATATTCTTGATATATTCTTGTTCATGAAAGGCCAATATCATGTTCTTGTTCTATTCTTGCTAGTTCATTATTGTTCTCATTCCATCTTAAATGATTGTCATGTTACTTTGGTTTAATCGCGTGATCATCGCATTGCATGATTTTGCCTTATTTCTCTAGAGCTAAAATGTTAATTATTTTAATAGTGCCTTCATGTTGATGCGAAGATACCTACTGGGCAAGTGTGCTCATTACCTATTTCCGATCTTTTTCAGGAGATGGAAGTGGTTCGGATTCGGATTCGGATTATTCAAGTAGCGGATCCGAGAGTAATTAAAGATGAGCGAAGACTTAGGAAGTCTATAATGTATAGATTGAGTCAATGTAATTTTCCTATTTCTTGAGTCTAGTAGAATGAAAGATGATAGAAATTAAATTAGTGGTTGTACTTGAGTTAGTAATGAAATAAAGTTGAAGTTTTGAATATATATTGTGCAATTGCATTTGTGTGTGTGATTGTATTGCGCTCTGATCGTTCTTGCTTGCAAGAGGCTTACCATGCCGGCTGTTCGTGCTCCCCGAGTGAGTCTTCTGCTATAATAAAGGCCCGGGGCGTGACAATTAAGTTGGTATCAGAGCCTAAGTCTCAGAGCTTAGGAAAAAGAGTCATGTCATAGGTTTAAGGACCCCTACCTATGAACCAAGGAAGGAATTTCCATACCCATGTGAGAATTGGGTAGAGCCCGGGATGAGATAGTTAATTTGACCTTAAGATTGATTTGTTATATTTCTCTCAGGTATCTTATTGCTGTTGTGACCCCTCTGTGTTGATGATGTTGACAATAAGTTTTACTTCATTGGCAACAGCTTGTTTTGATTGATTGGCAACTGTTCTTATTTTGATGAAATTATTTTTATCAAGTTGTCTGTGTATATAATGCAGTCAGAGTCTATATATTGTTATGCACACACTCACAGGTCTACACAGTGCATTGCAGCATGAACATACAGCCTATACATTTCATTGTGTAGTCTGGACAGTAGTGGGTCGACCCTCTTCTCAGATGGGTCGACGCCCCCAGAGTGAAGTCTATACACTGTCTGTCTGTCGTGTGTCTCATGCAGCGTCTTAGGCATTTTGTAAAGTCTATACAGTGCAGCTCACACGAACACTCAAGTCCATACATCCTGAAGTCTGCACATTGTGGCACCCAATGTCTATGCATTGCTCATTCGTTCATTCAGCATTGTCAAGTCTATACATTGGCCGATGCCAAGTCTGTATAGTGAGCGTCTCATTGGTGAAGTCTGTACACTCACCAGTTGAACTTCAAAGTCCATACATTGGACTGTAGCTTGCACGAAGCTAAGCCCATACATCGCTCAAGTCTGTACAGAGTCCAGCGTCTCTATTAGCATCTCAGGCATTGGGAAAAGTCTATACAACCGACTGTTCAGTTTGTGACCAAGTCTGTACATCCTTCGCTGAGCCTTCCAAGTCTACAGTCACTAAGTCTATACATCCTCTAGGCGCTCACGAAGTCTATACATTGATTTTCATTTCAAGTCTGTACAGACTTTGGTTTGTGCAAGCCTATACAACCGACTGTTCAGTTTGTGACCAAGTCTATACAGCCAGGGCGACTGTTAAGTCTATACATTGATCATTACCTACGTTTTGAACTGAACTGAGTAAGTCTATACATTCCTCATATCTTTTACCTACACTCAGTTCAGTAAGTCTATACATTGATTGCTTTACCAACGTTGCCTTGACAAAGTCTACACATTGGAAGTCTGTACATCTTTCGTGAAGACTGAACAACGAGCAAGTGTATACATTGGACGAGTCTGCATTGTGCATCAGTCCTGAAGTCTATACATCGTCTGTCTTCATTCGAGTCTCATGAAGTCTGTACATCATGCATAAGTCCTGAAGTCTACACATCGTATGTCTTCATTAGAGTCTCATGGAGTCTGTACATTGCACTCGCCTTCACATAGTCTATACACTGAAGTCTATACATTGCATTCAAGTTTCACATAGTCCATTCACGAAGTCTGTACATAGCATTCACGTTTCACAAAGACTATACATCATCAAGTCTACACCAGGCATTTCATCTTATAAAGTCTGTACAGAGTTCTTCACTTAACCTGATAATCTAATACTCTGTTTGACAGGGATTCGTTACTAAGATTGCTGACATGGCTCGTGATCCCAGGAGGACGAGGTGACCAGATGCTGCCACGTGGATGAAAGCACCTCAGATTTGGCGAATTCCTTGGGCGGGAAAACGTGGAATCCACGTGCCCTTATCCAATCTGCTGCTGATATATATAGAAGTCTTCATCTTCTATTGAAGAGTGATCGACCAGTGGCAAGTCTATACAGTGAGACAAACCTGAGGTAGCAGAGAGCCACCGAGATCAAAAGAGAAGAAAAGCAGAGAAGAAGAAAAGGAGAGAAGAAGAAAGTGAGAGAGATGAGTTGAGAGAGTTATATGAGAGCTTGTGAATCAGTCTCTTGGTTCAGATACCAGAGCTGATATTGCTCAATTTGAGCTGAAGTCGTTTTGGTTTTCATTCCATTCGATTCTGCATTTCTTACTTTTCAGTCTTTGTTATTTTTCTTTTGAAAACTCTTGTTCGATCAAGCTGTTAGTCAGTGGTGTCAAGCTGTGAGGCAGCGGTGTGCAGAGGTGTTACCTCTGGTCGGCTAAGCTGTAGAGCCCAGCAGAGCAAGCTGTGAAGCTCAGCTGTTGCAGAGGAGGTTCCTCTGGTCGGGATAAGCTGTAAGCCCCAGCCGTTGTTGGCAAGCTGTAGTGCCCAGCAGATTGAGGCTGTGTATCAGCAGTAATCAACATTCGAGTTGAATGTGGGGTGGACGTAGGTCGGATTGACTGAACCACCTAAAATTCTTTGTGCCTCTCGTGTGGTTGCTTGTCTGTCTAGCAGATCTTATCTCTATTATCCGGTGCATTGACTGTGTTTGATCAGTGTTCTTTTAATTCCGCATCTGAATCTAGGCATAATTTTTATTGGCCAGCTGATCTATTCACCCCCCCCTCTAGATCCACATTCTGTGGTGAAAGAGCCTTCCATCTAATTTCAACATTTGGTATTAGAGCCTAACTCTTCTGCAGGGACTTACAGCCCGAAGAGGAAGGTACAGATGGACGGAAGAGGGATGATAGCTGAAGGACACTCCACATTCAAGCCCCCGTACTTCGATGGATCCAACTACGCATACTGGAAGAACCGTATGCAGGTTTTTTTGAGGGCTAAAGATTATGAGATCTGGAAGGTAGTTAGCAAGGGACCTTTCGAGCTATCCCCAAATGGATATGTATGGACCAAGGAGGTAATTAGAAGGTCCACGCTCAACTAGAGTGCAATCAATGCAATCCAGTGTTCTCTGCATCCCACCGGGTTCTCACAAGTATCTGCCTGCTCTTCAGCGAAGGAAATGTGGGATGCACTTGAAGTTATCTACAAGGGGACTTCACAAGTTAGAGAGACCAAGACTAATCTACTGGTTTCAGAATACGAGGCCTTCAAGATGAAACCAAACGAAACAATCAAAGAAATGTATGCTCGATTGACTATTATCACAAATAGTCTCAGAGGTTTTGGGAAGAAGTATTCTGAGTATGATATAGTCAGAAAGATCTTGCGATCCTTGACTCCAATTTGGCACACCAAGGCCACTGTTATGGAAGAGTCAAGAGATCTGCACAATACAAGGGCAGATGAGCTTATCGGATCTCTAATGGCATATGAGATGAATCTGCCGAAGATAGAGGAGGCTCATAGAAAGAGGAAGCCAATAGCTCTGAAGGCTGGTGCTAGCAAATCCAATCGATCCAGCCCCAACGGATCATCAATTGAAGAGAGCTTGTCTGAAGAAGAAATGGCAAATTATGATATTGCTATGATTACTAGGGAATTCTGGCATTTTCTCAAGAAAGAAGGAAGAAGATTCAGCCGAAGAAATCCCAGTGGTGGCCGTCGAGACACAAGGTACAAATCAAACCCTGTAAAGAAAGCTGAGACTAATGTTTGCTATCAATGCAGGAAGGCTGGTCACTTTAAAGCTGAATGTCCGACAAATCAGAACCTCAAGGACAAGTCCAAGAAAAAGAACACAAGAGGGAAAGCTATGGTGAGTACCTGGAGTGATGAGGACGAGGGATCCTTGAGTAACACTTCGGACAGTGAAGTTGAAGCTGAGAAGCCAATCTGTCTCATGGTAACCAGCTCAGAAGATAGAGAGGAAGAATTTGATGAGGTATCCTCTCGTTTTGAAAACTTTACTATTGCTGATTGGATGGATGCTTATAATGAACTTGCTGATAGAGTAGATGATGTCAGAAAAGAAAATAGGCATCTACGAAGAAAAATTAACATCATGCAAAATGATACTTCATTGTCTGATAAAATTGCATGCTTAGAGAATGAGAACAGTAAGCTGAAACTCACATGTTCTGAATTTGAAGAAATCAAGAAAGAAATGAAAATCTCTAAGGAAGAAAATGTGAGATTAGACAATGAAATTGATGCATGGAAATTGAAAATTTAGAATTATGAAAGTGAGATAAAAATTACTTCTGAAAAATATGAAGCTGTCCTCAATGTAAATAATGAATTGAAAAAGTCTATTGATGAAATTCAGAAAGACAATGAGGATAAGCTGAAAATCATTGAGAAAATGACTCAAGGATCTGAAAATTTAGATGCATTATTGGGGTCAAAGGTTAATTTCAGGAGAGAGGGCCTAGGATTCAACTCTAGTGCAACTAAGAGCTTTGGAATGAAAACTATTTCCTTTGTTGCACAAAAGGAGAAAGGACCTCTGATTAATATGAATTCTAATAATGCTGTGAAAACAATTGTGAATCTGAAAAAGCCCAATGCAGAGGAGAAGGGCAAACAGAAAGTTGGTGAGCCTAGTAGAATTGGCACTTCCAAACCTAGCTCTAGTGCTCAATCCAAGGCTAGGGGTCAGCCTGCTCAGGTAAACAAACCGCATGTCAATCCCAAAAAGTCTTCACCACCACCATCACAGAAAAAGACCCAACAAAAACCTATGAACAGGTCAGCAGGGTCAAGGGTGCAGGGAAGACAAAATGTTTTCAGGAGTCAGCCCAACAAATTCAATCCACCTAGAGTCCAGTCCTACTACCCCACACAGTGAATCTATCCTAATGGGTTTGGGTGGACTAGAACTCAAGGGATGCATACAGGGTACGTTCATCAACCTACACAATTTTACAGACCCTATGTCAGAAATTGGGGTAATGGGTATGGTAGTCGAACAACTAGAAACTTTCAATCTTTCAGCCAGCCCAAATATCACCTTGACCAAAACTTTATGAATGCAACCTTGCCGAAGCATTGGCACAACAACAACAATTATGTGAATAACTCTGTTGGTGCAAATAAAAAGAAAAACAACAAAAATAAGAGAAAGAATAACAGAAGGAAATCTGCAAAATCCAATGAACAAAGTTCTTTTAAACAAATGTGGATTCCCAAAGCTATGCTTTCTTCCTTTACTTGCACTTCATCTGCATTGGATCCCAAACAGACTTGGGTTCCAAACTTTTTGCCCTAATTGTGTGTGCAGGTATGCCTGGCAGCCAAGAGCAACTTGTGGTACTTGGATAGTGGCTGCTCCAGGCATATGACAGGAGATAAGGCCAAGTTCTGCATGCTGACTGAGAAGCTAGGAGGCCTTGTCAACTTTGGAAGCAACACAAAGGGTAGGATCATTGGATCAGGTAAGGTAGGTAAGTGCTCTACCTGATGCATTGATGATGTTATGCTGGTTGAAGGGTTAGCTTATAATTTACTCAGTATCAGCCAGTTGTGTGATAAAGGACATAAAGTCTTATTTGATTCTCAATGCTGCAAGGTTTTTGAACCTGATTCTGAAATTGTCAAATTTTTTGGAAAAAGAATAAATAACACATACATGATAGATTTAGATGATATTCAGCATTCTAACCTATGTCTTACTGCCAGTAAAGAAGATTTAGTATTTTTATGGCATCGTAGGTTAGGCCATGCGAGTTATACTATTCTGCATAAACTAAACAAGCATAGCATGGTTAGAGGACTCCCTGAAGTCTCTTTTAAAAAGGACAATAAATTTTGTAATGCATGCATTCAGTCCAAGTTGACTAGAAAATCATTCAAATCTAGGACAGAAAACCTATCCACTAAACCTTATGAACTGATACACATGGACCTATTTGGGCCAACCAGGTCTGTCAGTTTATCAGGGAAGAGGTATGGGTTTGTCTTAGTAGATGATTTTTCTAGGTATACTTGGGTATATTTTCTGTAACACAAGAATGATGCATTTTCAGAATTTCAGGAGTTCTGTATTAGAATAAATCAAAAAATTGAAAATATTTTGACTGATCATGGAGGTGAGTTTGAAAACTCACACTTTGAAGAATTTTGCAGGTCTAGTGGGATTCATCATAAGTTCTCCTCACCCAGGACACCTGAGCAGAATGGTGTTGTCGAGAGGAGGAACAGAACTCTAGTAGAGATGGTCCGAACACTTCTAGTTGAAGGTGAACTGCCAAGAAAATTCTGGGCTGAAGTAGTCAACACAGCCTGTTATGTAATTAACAGGGCAATGGTAAGACCTTCTACCCAGAAAACCCCCTATGAGATTTTGAAAGGTAAGAAACCTTCAATTTCTCATTTCAAGGTCTTTGGTTGTAAATGTTTTATACATATAAATGATAAGAGGGACCTTGATAAATTTGAGCCAAAAGGTGAACCAGGAATTTTTCTTGGTTATTCTGAAAACACCCGAGCTTATAGAGTGTTCAACTTAAACACAAAAATTGTTGAAGAATCTCCACACATTATCTTTGATGAATCCTTGATGGAAACTAACCATGGTCATTGCAGGAATGAAGATGGGAACATTTTAAAATATGATAACTCTGCAGACCAGTCTGATGGTGAGGAAGAAAAAGAAGAGCAGAATGAAGAAGAATCTGAAGTTCAGGGGGAGGTAAGTGAAATTCCTGAAACTCAGATTGTTAATATCAGATATCTTAAATATCACCCTGTGAATAATGTCATTGGCAATCTGAATGATCCCCCTAGGACTAGAGGTCACTTTAGAATTCAGGATGAATTAAATACATATGCTCTTGTCTCTCGAATTGAACCCAAGTCCGTTGACTGTGCCCTCAAGGATGTGCATTGGATTAATGCCATGCATGAGGAGCTTAATCAGATCGACAGGAACAAGGCGTGGCACTTGGTCCCACCTCCTGATCATGGAACAGTCATAGGGACTAAGTGGGTATTCAGGAATAAATCTGATGAATTCGGGAATATTGTTAAAAATAAAGCCAGACTTGTTGCTCAGGGGTATAACCAGGAGTTTGGTATTGACTTTGAAGAGTCATTTGCCCCTATAGCCAGATTAGAAGCTGTTAGGATTTTATTGGCTTATGCATGCTCCCTAGGAATAATCCTCCAGTAGATGGATGTAAAATATGCATTCTTGAATGGGGAAATTAGTGAGGATGTCTATGTAAGATAGCCCCCTGGGTTTGAATGTCTAGATTTTCCTAATCATGTTTACAAATTAAATAAAGCTCTCTATGGTCTTAAGCAAGCTCCCAGAGCTTGGTATGACAGGTTGAGCAAGTTCCTTACTGATCAAAATTTCACTAGAGGAGTAGTTGATCAGACCTTGTTTATAAAGGTGAGTCATTCTGACATTCTTATTGTACAAATTTATGTGGATGACATTATTTTTGGGTCAACTAACCCCAAATTGTGTGAGAAATTTTCTAAAACAATGACTAATGAGTTTGAAATGAGCTCAATGGGTGAGCTCAAATTGTTTCTTGGACTACAGGTTACACAAACAAAGGATGGAATGTTTATCACTCAGTCCAAGTACACAAGGGATCTACTCAAGAAATACAAGATGGACAACCTCAATGAGATAGCTGCTCCAATGGGTACCTCTACAAGCTTGGATGAAGACACTAAAGGTAAACATGTTGATCAAAAGCTATACAGAGGTATGATCGGATCCCTTCTCTACTTAACATCATCTAGGCCTGATATTCAATTTGCTGTAGGATTATGTGCTAGGTTTCAGGCCAGTCCTAAAGAAACTCATCTTAAAGCAGTAAAAAGGATTTTTAGATATCTGCTAGGCACCCAAGAGCTAGGATTATGGTATCCTGCTAGGTGTGAGTTAGAGCTTCTAGCTTACACTGATGCTGATTATGCTGGGTGTCGAGTAGATAGAAAAAGCACTAGTGGCTATTGTCAATTCCTTGGTGGCTGTCTAGTATCTTGGGCATCTAAGAAGTAACACACTGTAGCCTTGTCTACAGCTGAGGCTGAATATGTTGCAGCTGGTAATTGTGCTGCCCAAGTACTATGGATCAAGCACCAACTAGATGATTATCAGATAAAACTGGAATGTATTCTAAACTGGCTTTTATGGAAGCTTTAACAATTTATGGACTGGTCGTGGCATTAGCACTTTTATTTGCGAATCCATTTGTTTAATTTTAGAAGAAAAGTACGTAATGTACTTTTTTTTTGACTTAGACTCGCCATTTATTTTTTCGAATTATATCAATTTTATGTGATAATACTAGTGCCATATGCCTTGCTAAAAATCATGTTCATCATTCTAGGACTAAACACATTGAGATAAAACACCATTTTCTTAGAGATGCTGTGAATAAAAAGGAAATCGAACTGAATTTCATTGAAACAGACAAACAAATTGCTGATATCTTTACTAAGCCACTTGGAAATGAAAAGTTTAAATTTCTTAGAAGAGAACTTGGCTTGTGTAAGTTTCAGCATGATGAATAAAATTTTCAGCTATTTTGAATAAAATTTCTGATTTGGACTTGCATCTGATAGCTTGTATAAAACTCTGTGAAGGTTGAATGGTGCAACAGACTCATGATCATGCATGACACTCATATTGTTTTCTCATGATCATCACTGCATATCATTTAGTCATGAATGTGTCTAAAATCACATGCATATAGAACTGTTTTGCACTACATTTCTCTGCATAACCCTGGTGGTTATATTGCATGATAGTGCAGTCTGAATAAGCATGAACTTCAAAATCATTTGTTCAGTATTCATGTCACGCCCCGAGCGTGGAAGATACCCAGAGATGTGCGACGTGTCTATATCAATCATATCAATCAGAGTGGTCGTGTATTCGACGCAAAGACAGAGATGCGCAAAATAGCAAGATAACCCAATCCTTTATTTCATAATGGATAGACTATTACAAATCCAATACTCTGTTTAATAAAAAGGAAAAGAATACATATTTGACTCAAGAAACTATAGGAAAGACTAGACGACACTTGAGCAGCTCTATCACTTTCACTCTTGAACATTCCCATCCGATTGACTTCCATCGTCGTCGGACTTACCTGAAAAGTATAAAGGGACAAACGGAATGAGCGAACGCTCAGTAGGAAATTATATCTCAAGTACTAGCAAGGGGTTTAAGTAATTACATCTTTCATGAATGCAATAAAGCTATGCATGCTCGCATAAAACGACAAGATAGAGAGAATGTAATATCAAGAAATAAGATGAACTTAATCATGAACTTCCAACAAGATGACAAGTGTATTCAAGGTATTCAAGCAAGCACGTTTAACAAGTCATGTCAAGAACTTTGGCTATCATGTATCAAGCAAGTAAATTACCCTTTTTCGGGCCACGCATTTCATGTAAAGTCAAGTACGATTCAAGTACAAGATGTGTGTGGAATGTCCAATCAAGCAAGTCAAGTACTCGGTATAATGCCAGATACCTTATCATTTTAACTCCCATGGGCACAAGTACTTTCGGGTGCTCCTCCCAGGACCAGATCGGGCCCTATATGCACAGGCATTTATCATGTATTTTTGACATCCACTCTTGTTTATATAGCCAATATAGAGTTTCAATATTCAAGCTTGTAGACATGTATGACAACTTTGACAGAATAGAGTCCAAAAATATGACAAAGGACATAGATTGGCGATAATAACGGTAAAATCACGATATCAATAAAACTAGGTAGAATATGGTTCCCTTAACTTAGGTCCCATGACAAATCAATATGGACATTCTTTATATAGAATTGAGGTCCACATAAACATTAGATCAAGCAAGATACCCTCATTCTTATCATAGAATTGAGGTTTACAAGAACGACATGATATGGCATGATATCATCATCCCATTAAGAATTTCTTATGATATACTCTTTATATAATCATAAGGGCCGGTATACCATGTTTCTTTAGATTGACATGGCAAGGATCGTGTAATGGGTTTTTAGGGTACAACCAGCTCAGTCGGCCTTGAGGGAATCCAAGGCTACGAGGAGTCTTACGGAGGTCTCTATGACTAACTCGCTAGTCCAAAGGAACGGAATGTCCAATGGAGAGCTTGTATGTCAATGAGAGTTGAGTGTGATCGATGAAACAACGTGAAACGTGGGACTATACTCACGGAGTGGAGAATAGTGCCAATATATATATTATATAACATATGAAATCATCGGTTAACAAAAACAGGGAAAAAATCAGTTTTACAGTAAAATAACGACTTAGGTCAAGTCGTTTCTCAAGTAATTAACGCCTAACAGAAGGGCGTTTACATATTTCTATTTTACAGAATTTTCAATAATTTTATTAATTCATGAAAAACACGCCCTAGTCAGGGGCGTTAGTCAGGTAAGTAACGCCTAACATAAGGGCGTTTACATATGTTCCGTTTTGCAGAATTTCATTATTTCAATAATTTATATAAAATGCGCCCTGGACAGGGGCGTTTCTTCAGAGTTGACGACTATATAAGCAGGCGTCTCATTATTTAAATATTTGACAGAATATAAATAATTTTCAGGATTTATTTAAAACACGCCCTGGAAAGGGGCGTTACTGTTTAATTTTATTTTACAGGATATACATAGTTCAGGAATTTATAGAAAACGCGCCCTAGAAAGGGGCGTTTCTTTTCAATTTACGCCCTGTGATGGGGCGTTAACAGGTGTAAAACGACGTTGTCAAGGTCGTGAATTCAAGGAATTTACAATATTTCAACAAATAAATTTCCAAGACATGAGACATGATCATGACAAGAAAATTAGCATGAATTTACAGGTAGAGTCATGCAAGATATTAGAATCGATATTTCATATTTATTGAATTTTAAACAGGATCAATTATTAATTACATGCGATTGTTCATGAAATTAATGCCTGTATACAAGGCGTATACTTTTAATTAACGACCACTGTGATGGTCGTTTCTTTTAAAGTAGCGCCCTATTCAAGGGCGTTTCTTGAAAAATTTACAGAAAACGTATTAAAACTACATGCAAACTGTATAAATATATCATGCATGGTGCTTCTTATATTTATTTTTAGTTTGGGCTACGAGACTTGAGAAAATCCTACCTTAAAGGGTTGATTTGGAGATAACCGTGAAGGGTCTGTAAGAATTAAAGATGCAGCAGATGTTGGATGAAGATGATGAAGAACCTTGTTCTTCACGTTACAGAACCTGTAGAGGAAGAGAAAAAGAAAGAAGATGAAGATGTTAATAATCTTCACAGATGTAACCGAAGCTAGGACAAATAATGAAGAACATAACCTTGTTCTTTACTCAAGCACCAGATCCTTATCCTGCATTAAAGGAGAAGAATAATAATCAATATTCTTCATGCGGCTGTAAACAGAAGGGCAAAAGAAATAAGAAGAACGTATGTTCTTCACTTACCGTGTAGCAGTAGATCGATCAAATGGTTTAGGGTTGGATCGATCGGGTATATTTATAGGATTTTAGAGTCCTAACAAAGGTAGTGTTTGATTGAGGGTAATATATCCCTAATAGAGTCCTTACTCTAATAGACACTTACTAGATTAGGTTAATCTTTCCCTGGATAAGCTCTGGGTTCGAACGGGTCACGAACTGAATTAACGCCTTAGGTCAGGGCGTCGATTCTTTAATTAACGACCTAGTTCAGGTCGTTTCTTAAGAAACGCCATGTATAAGGGCGTTCCTTATTTTTAAAACACGCCTAATATATGGGCGTTTCTTTCACTTACCTATTTGGTCGCGTGAGAGTTGATGACCACATTCGTGGGCGTCCTTTCTTTAGTCACGCCGTATGTAGAGGCGTTTCTTTTTAAATTAACGCCTTACTCAGAGGCGTTATCTTTAATTTGTTTTATTTTGTCTGTATTACTTCTGTAATATGTATGTTTTTAATTTTATTTCAATATTCATTTATCAGGGTTGCTACACCCTCCCCCACTTAAAAAGAATTTGGTCCCCAAATTCAATATATATAATTATACACGTGGAGAGTGTATATACCTCTTAGAATAACTCGGGAAATCGTTTCTTCATAGATTCCTCGGTCTCCCATGTCGCTTCGCGTTCGGGATTCTTATTCCATTGCACCTTGAGCATGGGAATAACCTTATTCCTTAGAGCTCGTATTTCTCGATCTAAGATCTTCATAGGCTTCTGTTCATAGGTGAGATCTTTCTGGATAACAAGATCTCTATGTTCAATAATATGAGATGGATCGTGCACATACTTCTTCAACATGGATATGTGAAATACATTATGTACCTCGGACAATTGAGGAGGCAATGCGATGCGATAAGCAACCTCGCCAACTCTTTCAAGTACCTCAAATGGTCTGATGAATCTTGGCGTAAGCTTGCCCTTAACACCAAATCTTCGTATGCCACGTCCAGGCGATATCTTGAGAAATACATGATCTCCAATTTGGAATTCAAGATCTCTCCTTCTTGTATCAGCATAAGCTTTTTGTCTCGTCTGAGCAACTTGCAATCTTTCTCTGATTACTTGTATCTTCTCAGTTGTATCCCTTACCATGTCTGGACCTAGCAGTTATTTTTCTCCAACTTCGTTCCAGCATATGGGTGATCTGCAACTCCTTCCGTATAAGGCTTCGAAAGGTGCCATTTGGATACTAGCTTGGTAGCTATTATTATATGCAAATTTCACTAGTGGTAAATGATCGTGCCAGCATCCTCCAAAGTCAATGATGCATGCTCTAAGCATATCCTCAACAACCTGGTTAGTTCTCTCGGTCTGACCATCCGTTTGTGGGTGGAAAGCAGTACTAAAGTTGAGCCTTGTTCCTAACGAATGTTGTAATCCCTTCCAAAAATGAGAAGTAAAACGGGGATCTCTGTCAGACACGATTGAGACAGGAATTCTATGTATCCTGACTATTTCCTTGATGTACAGTGCAGCTAGCTCATCAATTGACCATCGGCTTTTTATTGGCAAGAAATGCGTCGATTTAGTTAATCGGTCAATGATAACCCAGATTCCATCATGTCCTCCTTTAGATTTAGACAAACCCATGATGAAGTCCATACCAATATCCTCCCACTTCCACTTAGGAATATCTAGAGGGTGTAGTTTTCCAGCAGGCTTTTGGTGTTCCGCCTTGACCTGTTGGCATGTAAGACAGCGTGATACATAGTCCGCTATTTCTCTTTTCATATTGGGCCACCAAAAGTTCCTCTTTACATCTTGGTACATTTTAGTTGATCTAGGATGAATAGTGTACCTTGATCGGTGAGCTTCATCTAAGATCTTCTTCTTTAATTCCGGACAATCAGGTATACAAGTTCTACCTTTGAATAATAATCTTCCATCAGAAGTTAGTTGAAAATCAGATTGTCCTTCTAATCTGCCCTTGATTTCCACTAATATAGGATCATCACCCTGAAGTGCTTGTATCTCAGATAATAAATCTGACTGTATGCTTACATGAGATAATGTAACAAATTTGGATTCCGTGTCCAAGCTTATATTGAGCTCGGAGAATTGTTCAAGTAACCTCCATTCTTGTATCATACAATTGGCTATCATTGCTCTCGGCTTTCGACTAAGGGCATCAGCAACATAATTACCCTTTCCGAGATGGTATTGTATATTGAAGTCGAAGTCCTTGAGATATTCTAGCCAGCGTCTTTGTCTCATGTTTAGCTCCTTTTGTGAGAATAGATATTTGAGACTCTTGTGATCGGAGTAGACAGTGAACTGTACTCCATAGAGATAGTGTCTTCATATCTTTAGGGCAAATACTACCGCGGCCAGTTCTAAGTCATGGACGGGGTAATTCTCCTCATGCTTCTTCAGTTGACGTGAAGAGTATGCTATGACCTTTCCTTGTTGCATTAGGACACATCCGAGGCCCATGCCAGAAGCATCAGTGTAGACCTCGAATTTCTCTTCTTCTATTGGTAGAGCTAACACCGGAGCTGTAGTGAGATGATCCTTAAGAGTTTGGAAACTTCTTTCACATTCCTCACTCCATTCATATCGGATCTCCTTACGAGTTAACCTTGTAAGGGGCACGGCGATCTTAGAGAAATCTTTGATGAATCACCGATAATAGCCTGCAAGACCTAAGAAACTTCTGATCTCGCTTGCATTAGTGGGTCTTTCCCAGTTTCTTACAGCTTCAACCTTTGACGGATCTACAGATAAACCGTCCTTGGATATGACATGTCCGAGAAAAGCCACTTCTTCAATCCAGAACTCGCATTTGCTGAGTTTAGCATATAATTGATTTGTCCTCAAGACTTGCAATGCAATCCTCAAATACTCTTCATGTTCTTCCTTAGTCTTAGAATATATCAATATATCATCAATGAAGACTACTATGAATTGATCCAAGTAAGGCCTGAATATGCTATTCATTAACTGCATAAAGGCAGTAGGGGCATTTGTTAGTCCAAAAGGCATAACAACAAATTCGTAATGGCCATACCTGCTTCTGAATGCGGTCTTGTGAATGTCATCATCCTTGATTCTTAACTGATGATATCCCGACCTGAGATCAATCTTGGAAAAATATTTGGATCCTGAAATCTGATCAAATAATTCATCGATTCTCGGCAGTGGATACTTGTTCTTGATAGTAAGATGATTCAACTGTCGATAGTCGATACACAATCTCATGGATCCATCCTTCTTCTTTACAAATAAGACTGGTGCTCCCCACGGGGAAGTACTTGGTCTAATAAACCCTTTTTGGATTAGTTCCATCAACTGCTCCTTCAACTCCTTGAGTTCAGCAGGGGACATTCTATATGGTGCCTTTGAAACAGGACCAGCACCAGGGACTAAGTCAATGGTGAAGGCCACTTCTCTTTGAGGGGGTAATCCCGGCAAATCTTCTGGAAATACGTCTGGGAATTCTCGCACTACCTGAACGTCTTCTATCTTGGTTTTCTTAGCTTCTTTAACAGTGACAAAAGCAAGGAAGGATACACATCCCTTCCTGACGAGCTTGCTTGCTCGAAGAGCCGAAATAAGAGGGGATTTGCTTCGACTCTTAGGACTAGTATAAGTCAGTTCTGGAAATTCTTTGAAAACGATCTTGCTATTACGGCAATCAACCGTTGCCTGGTACTTAGATAACCAATCTGCTCCTAGTATAACATCATATTCTTTTAGATCTAAACAGATAAGATCAATAGGAAAATTCTTTCCTCGAACCAATACCTCACAGTTTTGGTAATGATGCGTGATATCCGTCTCGTTTCCGAGAGGAGTAGACAACACTATTTTCATCCATTCCGGTTCTAGAGGTAACGGGTCAGCAAACTTCTTAGAAACAATAGAATGCGATGCACCCGTATCAAATAAGACATGTGCATATTTGGAATAAATTTTCAATGTACCTTCCACTAATCCGCCTTCTTCTTCAGGTTCGGTCTCCTGTATTGCATGAAGACGAGCATTCTTTGTCACCGGGCGTTTACCATCGCCGGCTTGGTCGTTCATTAATGGACACTCGGGAATCCGATGCTCACGGCTTCCACAATGGAGACAAGCTCCTAATTTCCTCCAGCATTCTTCCGTCTTGTGACCAGCCTTGTCACAATGCTTGCAGACTGTATTCGAAGGGGTAGTGGTGATAGAGAAAGGCTTGGTCTTCTTGAATTTCTGATCTTGAGAGGAAGAACCTCCATTATTGGGCCTCTTCTTAAAGTTGGGTTTGAAAGAACCCGAACCCGTGACTTGTTCCTTCTTGTCTTTTCCACGGATCCTATCAGATAGTTCCGTGGCATCTTCAAGTAATTGAGCTCGGCGCACTATTTCAGAATAAATTTGGATGTCCATAGGCGCCAATTGAGTAATATAGTGGGGCCTAAGCCCATTAAGAAATCTACGGGCTTTCATCTTCTCCGTGCTAATAAGATGCTTAGCATATCTAGATAACCTGGAGAACTGAGCTTCATAATCTGCTAATGATAAGGATCGTTGCTTTAATGCAGCGAATTCGGCAGCCTTCTTTTCTTGGACTCGGTCCGAGAAATATTTAGCATTGAAGTATTCCACGAATTCTTCCCATGTTACTTGAGTAGGATCGATGGTTGCTTCAATAGACTCCCACCAGCATCTAGCATCTTTCTCTAACTGGAATGTAGCTAATAGCACTTTGTCCTGGTCCGTGCATTGCATGACATGGAATATGCGTTCGGTTTCCCGAACCCAATGCTCGGCATCGTCCGGATCGGTCGATCCCATAAACTTCGGGGGATTCATATTCTTAAAGGCTTGGTGTAAGCTTCCAGCTCGTGGAGCACCACCTTGTGCTACCTGTTGGAGCACTTGGGTCATCCCTTGAAGGGTACGCTGCATGTTGCGCCATTGAGCACGTTCGGCAGCCATTATCCTACAATTACAATAACTATATTAGTACGTGATCGTATTTAAAGACTCGTATACTATGTTAAATCTAACCCTTGGTTCTACCCAATCTCACTGGTTTAAAGGTTCAACTTATCCTTGGACTTGGGTTTTTCCTAGGAATTGAATACCTTAGGCTCTGATACCACAAAGACTGTCACGCCCCGAGCGCGGAAGATACCCGGAGATGCGCGACGTGTCTATATCAATCATATCAATCAGAGTGGTCGTGTATTCGACGCAAAGACAGAGATGCGCAAAATAGCAAGATAACCCAATCCTTTATTTCATAATGGATAGACTATTACAAATCCAATACTCTGTTTAATAAAAAGGAAAAGAATACATATTTGACTCAAGAAACTATAGGAAAGACTAGACGACACTTGAGCAGCTCTATCACTTTCACTCTTGAACATTCCCATCCGATTGACTTCCATCGTCGTCGGACTTACCTGAAAAGTACAAAGGGACAAACGGAATGAGCGAACGCTCAGTAGGAAATTATATCTCAAGTACTAGCAAGGGGTTTAAGTAATTACATCTTTCATGAATGCAATAAAGCTATGCATGCTCGCATAAAACGACAAGATAGAGAGAATGTAATATCAAGAAATAAGATGAACTTAATCATGAACTTCCAACAAGATGACAAGTGTATTCAAGGTATTCAAGCAAGCACGTTTAACAAGTCATGTCAAGAACTTTGGCTATCATGTATCAAGCAAGTAAATTACCCTTTTTCGGGCCACGCATTTCATGTAAAGTCAAGTACGATTCAAGTACAAGATGTGTGTGGAATGTCCAATCAAGCAAGTCAAGTACTCGGTATAATGCCAGATACCTTATCATTTTAACTCCCATGGGCACAAGTACTTTCGGGTGCTCCTCCCAGGACCAGATCGGGCCCTATATGCACAGGCATTTATCATGTATTTTTGACATCCACTCTTGTTTATATAGCCAATATAGAGTTTCAATATTCAAGCTTGTAGACATGTATGACAACTTTGACAGAATAGAGTCCAAAAATATGACAAAGGACATAGATTGGCGATAATAATGGTAAAATCACGATATCAATAAAACTAGGTAGAATATGGTTCCCTTAACTTAGGTCCCATGACAAATCAATATGGACATTCTTTATATAGAATTGAGGTTCCCATAAACATTAGATCAAGCAAGATACCCTCATTCTTATCATAGAATTGAGGTTTACAAGAATGACATGATATGGCATGATATCATCATCCCATTAAGAATTTCTTATGATATACTCTTTGTATAATCATAAGGGCCGGTATACCATGTTTCTTTAGATTGACATGGCAAGGATCGTGTAATGGGTTTTTAGGGTACAACCAGCTCAGTCGGCCTTGAGGGAATCCAAGGCTACGAGGAGTCTTACGGAGGTCTCTATGACTAACTCGCTAGTCCAAAGGAACGGAATGTCCAATGGAGAGCTTGTATGTCAATGAGAGTTGAGTGTGATCGATGAAACAACGTGAAACGTGGGACTATACTCACGGAGTGGAGAATAGTGCCGATATATATATTATATAACATATGAAATCATCGGTTAACAAAAACAGGGAAAAAATCAGTTTTACAGTAAAATAACGACTTAGGTCAAGTCGTTTCTCAAGTAATTAACGCCTAACAGAAGGGCGTTTACATATTTCTATTTTACAAAATTTTCAATAATTTTATTAATTCATGAAAAACACGCCCTAGTCAGGGGCGTTAGTCAGGTAAGTAACGCCTAACATAAGGGCGTTTACATATGTTCCGTTTTGCAGAATTTCATTATTTCAATAATTTATATAAAACGCGCCCTGGACAGGGGCGTTTCTTCAGAGTTGACGACTATATAAGCAGGCGTCTCATTATTTAAATATTTGACAGAATATAAATAATTTTCAGGATTTATTTAAAACACGCCCTGGAAAGGGGCGTTACTGTTTAATTTTATTTTACAGGATATACATAGTTCAGGAATTTACAGAAAACGCGCCCTAGAAAGGGGCGTTTCTTTTCAATTTACGCCCTGTGATGGGGCGTTAACAGGTGTAAAACGACGTTGTCAAGGTCGTGAATTCAAGGAATTTACAATATTTCAACAAATAAATTTCCAAGACAGGAGACATGATCATGACAAGAAAATTAGCAGGAATTTACAGGTAGAGTCATGCAAGATATTAGAATCGATATTTCATATTTATTGAATTTTAAACAGGATCAATTATTGATTACATGCGATTGTTCATGAAATTAACGCCTGTATACAAGGCGTATACTTTTAATTAACGACCACTGTGATGGTCGTTTCTTTTAAAGTAGCGCCCTATTCAAGGGCGTTTCTTGAAAAATTTACAGAAAACGTATTAAAACTACATGCAAACTGTATAAATATATCATGCATGGTGCTTCTTATATTTATTTTTAGTTTGGGCTACGAGACTTGAGAAAATCCTACCTTAAAGGGTTGATTTGGAGATAACCGTGAAGGGTCTGTAAGAATTAAAGATGCAGCAGATGTTGGATGAAGATGATGAAGAACCTTGTTCTTCACGTTACAGAACCTGTAGAGGAAGAGAAAAAGAAAGAAGATGAAGATGTTAATAATCTTCACAGATGTAACCGAAGCTAGGACAAATAATGAAGAACATAACCTTGTTCTTTACTCAAGCACCAGATCCTTATCCTGCATTAAAGGAGAAGAATAATAATCAATATTCTTCATGCGGCTATAAACAGAAGGGCAAAAGAAATAAGAAGAACGTATGTTCTTCACTTACCGTGTAGCAGTAGATCGATCAAATGGTTTAGGGTTGGATCGATCGGGTATATTTATAGGATTTTAGAGTCCTAACAAAGGTAGTGTTTGATTGAGGGTAATATATCCCTAATAGAGTCCTTACTCTAATAGACACTTACTAGATTAGGTTAATCTTTCCCTGGATAAGCTCTGGGTTCGAACGGGTCACGAACTGAATTAACGCCTTAGGTCAGGGCGTCGATTCTTTAATTAACGACCTAGTTCAGGTCGTTTCTTAAGAAATGCCATGTATAAGGGCGTTCCTTGTTTTTAAAACACGCCTAATATATGGGCGTTTCTTTCACTTACCTATTTGGTCGCGTGAGAGTTGACGACCACATTCGTGGGTGTCCTTTCTTTAGTCACGCCGTATGTAGAGGCGTTTCTTTTTAAATTAATGCCTTACTCAGAGGCGTTATCTTTAATTTGTTTTATTTTGTCTGTATTACTTCTGTAATATGTATGTTTTTAATTTTATTTCAATATTCATTTATCAGGGTTGCTACAATTCATTTGCAAAACTGCATGCATATAGACAGGGGGAGTCTTGTCAGAAATTCAGGGTGAACTGCTGCGTCGACGCTGCTCTACTGTGGCGTTGACGCAGTGAACTAGATCTGTGAATGCCTCTGCTTCTTATTCTGATGAGTTGACGCTGCAATAGCGTGGAGTCGACACACTGATATTATCTCAGTGTTTTATATTGTTGCCTCTTCAACTGATGCATGGACGCCTTGAACTCCCAGCGTCGACTCCGTTCATTCATCCTTTGACTCTGAATGATTGAGTCTGACAGTATGGCAATCTTTTAGTCAGTTCTAATATTAAGCAATAGAAAACAGACTTCTTCCCTCATAAGAACTTTAATTACTTAAAGACTGACTTAATGGTTTAAATTTTATAATCTTTAGAGTTAAAAGACTACAATCAGTAAATAAGGATGCTGAAAATTGACAAAGCACTCAACCCTCATCTTCTTTCATGTCAGACAAAGCTAATTATATCTGAAATCTGAAAACTCATCTGAAACCATGTTAGAGAAACTAAGTATGTGTATTACTCTTAAACAAGTCATTTTGAAATAAATAAAGGACAGCTAAGAAAGATATTGAAAAATATTGAAAATTAATTAAAAAATAGCATTGGCAGAGCAATGACTGGTAAATCACTGAGAAACTGAGTGATCCATCAAAGAAGTGGACAACACTCATGTCATGAGGTGTATCAGCTATCTCTGTATAAAATGATCAAAACAGTAGGTTGGTTTCACTGAGTACCTGGGGGTAACAGGCGTCTGATAAACGTGTACCCTCACACAAAAAGGTGTAAATCAGTTCTATTGAGTTTGATCATAGGTAAAATGGTCCATCATGTTGAGTATCTAGGGGTATTGGCGTCTGATAAACGTATACCCTTATGCAAAAAGACTTATGGTACCTGAATGCCCTAAATGAAATAATATTGAAAATGTTGTTCCTTCAAAAGAAATTTCATGGATGTCAATTTGTTTAATTTCAATACATGACCTGGTATCTCTTAGCACATTCTACTGAGTCTATGAAAGTAAGATATTCTGAAACTGAATCTCTCATGTAAATATGATTATGGTTTATTGTTTTATCATGCACAGCTACCTTATCCAATGAATGTAGTGCATGAACTCTCATTTATATAACCTTTAAACTAGAACTTCACTTTCTAAGCAGTTTCTCAATTCATATGACTGAAGGTTCTGTGCTTTAGCTGCTTAATTTCTGAACTACCTGCTAAGAATGCCAGTTAGCTGATTCTTCTTGTTCCTTCCCTTGCATCTTATTTCCCTCCTCTTTGTTGATGGCAAAGGGGGAGAATATATTGTCTATTTGATGAATTCATTCCAGGGAAGTGTATGTATCATGTCTATGGCAAAGGGGGAGATCTTGTGAGCAGAGAGTTGTGTTCATGTCTCAGCATGTCATACATAGCATCTGCATGACAAATCTGAATAACAAAACATGTCCTTCATCAAAAATGCATCTGCACAACAGGATGTTGCTATTTTATATAATAGGGTGTTACCATCATCAAAAAGGGGGAGATTGTTGTGACCCCTCTGTGTTGATAATGTTGACAATACGTTTTACTTCATTGGCAACAACTTGTTTTGATTGATTGGCAACTGTTCTTATTTTGATGAAATTGTTTTTATCAGGTTGTCTGTGTATATAATACAGTCAGAGTCAATATATTGTTATGCACACACTCATAGGTCTACACAGTGCATTGCAGCATGAACATACAGCCTATACATTTCATTGTGTAGTCTGGACAGTAGTGGGTCGACCCTCTTCTCAGATGGGTCGACGCCCCCAGAGTGAAGTCTATACAATGTCTGTCAGTCTTGTGTCTCATGCAGCGTCTTAGGCATTTTGTAAAGTCTATACAGTGCAGCTCACACGAACACTCAAGTCCATACATCGTGAAGTCTGCACATTGTGGCACCCGATGTCTATACATTTCTCATTCGTTCATTCAGCATTGTCAAGTCTATACATTGGCCGGTGCCAAGTCTGTACAGTGAGTGTCTCATTGGTGAAGTCTGTACACTCAACAGTTGAACTTCAAAGTCCATACATTGGACTGTAGCTTGCACGAAGCTAAGCCCATACATCGCTCAAGTCTGTACAGAGTCCAGCGTCTCTGTTAGCGTCTCAAGCATTGGGCAAAGTCTATACAACCGACTGTTCAGTTTGTGACCAAGTCTGTACATCCTTCGCTGAGCCTTCCAAGTCTGTACAGTCACTAAGTCTGTACATCCTCTAGCCGCTCACGAAGTCTATACATTGGTTTTCATTTCAAGTCTGTATAGACTTTGGTTTGTGCAAGCCTATACAACCGACTGTTCAATTTGTGACCAAGTCTGTACAGCCAGGGCGACTGTTAAGTCTATACATTGATCATTACCTACGTTCTGAACTGAACTGAGTAAGTCTATACATTCCTCATATCTTTTACCTACACTCAGTTCAGTAAGTCTGTACATTGATTGCTTTACCAACGTTGCCTTGACAAAGTCTACACATTGCAAGTCTGTACATCTTTCGTGAAGACTGAACAACGAGCAAGTGTATACATTGGACGAGTCTGCATCGTGCATCAGTCCTGAAGTCTATACATCGTCTGTCTTCATTCGAGTCTCATGAAGTCTGTACATCATGCATAAGTCCTGAAGTCTACACATCGTCTGTCTTCATTAGAGTCTCATGGAGTCTGTACATTGCACTCGCCTTCACATAGTCTATACACTGAAGTCTATACATTGCATTCACGTTTCACATAGTCCATTCACGAAGTCTGTAATTAGCATTCACGTTTCACAAAGACTATACATCATCAAGTCTACACCAGGCATTTCATCTTATAAAGTCTGTACAGAGTTCTTCACTTAACCTGATAATCTGATACTCTGTCTGACAGGGATTCGTTACTAAGATTGCTGACATGGCTCGTGATCCCAGGAGGACGAGGTGACCAGATGCTGCCACGTGGATGAAAGCACCTCGGATCTGGCGAATTCCTTGGGCGGGAAAACGTGGAATCCACGTGCCCTTATCCAATCTGCTGCTGATATATATAGAAGTCTTCACCTTCTATTGAAGAGTGATCGACCAGTGGCAAGTCTATACAATGAGACAAACCTGAGGTAGCAGAGAGCCACCGAGATCAAAAGAGAAGAAAAGCAGAGAAGAAGAAAAGGAGAGAAGAAGAAAGTGAGAGAGATGAGTTGAGAGAGTTATATGAGAGCTTGTGAATCAGTCTCTTGGTTCAGATACCAGAGCTGATATTGCTCAATTTGAGCTAAAGTCGTTTTGGTTTTCATTCCATTCGATTCTACATTTCTTACTTTTCAGTCTTTGTTATTTTTCTTTTGAAAACTCTTGTTCGATCAAGCTGTTAGTCAGTGGTGTCAAGCTGTGAGGCAGCGGTGTGCAGAGGTGTTACCTCTGGTCGGCTAAGCTGTAGAGCCCAACAGAGCAAGCTGTGAAGCTCAGCTGTTGCAGAGGAGGTTCCTCTGGTCGGGATAAGCTGTAAGCCCCAGCCGTTGTTGGCAAGCTGTAGTGCCCAGCAGATTGAAGCTGTGTATCAGCAGTAATCAACATTCGAGTTGAATGTGGGGTGGACGTAGGTCGGATTGACTGAACCACCTAAAAATCTTTGTGCCTCTCGTGTGGTTGCTTGTCTATCTAGCAGATCTTATCTCTATTATCCGGTGCATTGACTGTGTTTGATCAGTGTTCTTTTAATTCCGCATCTGAATCTAGGCATAATTTTTATTGGCCAGCTGATCTATTCACCCCCCCCTCTAGATCCACATTATGTGGTGAAAGAGCCTTCCATCTAATTTCAACAATTGCTATTATGGCTCATCGCGTAGACTGGAATGGCATGCAACAAACTGTTGCCGGCCTTACTCAAGCATTGCAAACCATGGCCCAGGCAGGGGCAGGAGCACGGGCTGGCGATTTGCATCACAATTTCCGAAGTCTAAATCCCCCGCATTTTTATGGATCTTCCAATCAAGATGAAGCAGAAAATTGGATCGATGAGATGAATCGTATATTTGATGTTATACAATGCACAGATCAGGAGAAGGTCCATCTAGCAACATTCCAATTAAATAAAGACGCCCGTACTTGGTGGAAGTCAGTTCCGACACCTCCGACCGATGCGCCACATACGTGGGATGGTTTTCTTACTTTATTCCGTTCCAAATATTTCTCCGAGCATGTGAAGGAAAGGAAGGCCATGGAGTTTACCTCCCTTCGTCTAGGGATGATGTCGGTGGCAGAATATGAGCTGCAGTTTTCAAGATTAGCACCATATGCACCACACCTTATTAGCACAGAATTATTAAAAGCAAATCGATTTATGGACGGGTTACGGCCCGGTTTCATTCAGCAACTTGGGACACAGAATATCCGCACTTATGCGGAGATGGTTCAAAGGGCATATCTATGCGAGAGGACCTTAGAGAGGGTCGAAAAGTTGAAAGGAAAAGGAGAAGAATCTAGCCGACGACCTGATCGGCATTATAAGAAGGAGAAGTTTAGCATCACGGAGCCATACAAAAGCCGTGACAGCAAGAAAAGATCATGGAGCGGGAACGGTGAAAGTTCCCAGAAGAATAATAAAAAGGTTAAGGAAGAGAAGGAGCAAGTTGCCTCGGCATGCACTTTTTACGAGAAATTCGGCCACTCGGCTGAAGAATGCTGGAAGCGCCTCGGTGCTTGTTTGCGTTATGAAAGTAGGGAGCATCATGTGCCAGATTGCCCCCTTATGAAAGATCAATCAGCTAATGGAGGACGTAGGAGGCAGGCTCGCCTCAATGCCGTTCTAGATGAAGAGGAAGCGCCCAGGGATGATGGGCTTATGGAAGGTACTCTTCAAATTTGTTCTCGTCCTTCATTTGTGCTATTTGATACTGGTGCCTCTCATTCTTTTATTTCCACTACTTTTGCAAAAACGTTGTCAATTGCATCAGTCCCCTTACCTTCAGATCTTGCTATTACTACACCTTTAGGATCTAGAATCAAGCTCACCGAGTATTATCCTAATAGCGAAGTGATAGTAGAAGGTTACAATCTCCCCGCAAACTTCGTGTGCCTTGACATGAAAGGTTATGATGCCATTTTAGGGGTTGATTGGCTTGTAGACCATGATGCTTATATCAATTGCCGAAATAGGATTATATCTTTTCGAAAGCCCGGTCTTCTAAGATTTTCTTTTCTTGGCATCAAATACAAGAAGTATCCTACCATTATATCTTCTCTTCACGCTTGCAAGCTTATCTCGCAAGGATGTGAAGCTTTTCTTGCTTCAGTCATTATCACTGAATCTAAGGAAATTGTCCTAGCAAATATTCCTATTGTAAATGAGTTCCCAGACGTGTTCCCATCTGAACTACCTAGTTTACCGCCCGAGAGGGAAGTAAACTTTCCATTGAACTCATTCCAGGAGCAGCACCTGTTTCTATAGCCCCTTACAGGATGTCCCCCACAGAACTCAAGAAACTAAAGAAGCAGTTGCAGGAACTACTAGACAAAGGTTTTATCAGACCTAGCACATCCCCTTGGGGTGCGCCAGTTCTTTTTGTCAAGAAGAAGGATGGTTCTCTCAGGCTATGTATCGACTACCGGCGACTGAATCAACTTACAATCAAGAATAAGTATTCGTTGCCGCGTATTGATGAACTTTTTGATCAACTTTTGGGAGCAGAGTACTTCTCTAAGATTGATTTCAGATCTGGTTATCATCAACTTAGAATTAAAGAAGAAGACATTTATAAATCGGCTTTTCAAAGTCGTTATGGCCACTATGAATTCGTGGTGATGCCGTTCGGGTTAACTAATGCCCCAGCAGCATTCATGCAACTTATGAACAGTGTCTTCCAGCCATATTTGGACCAGTTCATCGTCGTCTTCATCGATGATATCCTGATATACTCCAAGATAAAAGAAGAACATGAAGAACATCTAAGGATAGCTTTGCAAACACTTAGAGAACACAAGCTTTATGCCAAACTCAATAAGTGTGAATTCTGGCTCAAGGAAGTCTCATTCCTAGGCCACATTATTTCAAAAGAAGGTATTGCTGTGGATCCTTCTAAGGTAGAAGCTGTCAGAGATTGGAGTCGACCAACGACTGTATCTGAAGTAAGGTGCTTTTTGGGTCTAGCTAGTTATTATAGAAGATTCATAAAGGACTTCTTGAAAATTGCGGTTCCTTTAACTAGACTTACGAGAAAAGAAAATCTTTTTGTCTGGTCAGAGGAATGTGAGAAGAGTTTTTAAAACCTTTAGAATCACCTTACAACAGCTCCTATTCTAACACTACCGATGGAGGGTGGTGGATTTGAAGTATATACGGATGCGTCTGGTATTGGTTTAGGATGTGTCCTTATGCAAAATGGAAAGGTGATTTACTATTCTTCAAGACAATTGAAACGTCACGAAGAAAATTATCCTATACATGATTTAGAATTGGCAGCAGTTATTTTTACCTTGAAAATTTGGCGTCATTATCTGTATGGAGAATAGTTTACGGTCTACTCAGACCACAAGAGCTTGAAATACTTATTCTCTCAAAAAGAGCTTAACATGAGGCAGAGGAGGTGGTTAGAATACCTCAAAGACTTCGATTTTACTATTCAATATCATCCTGACAAGGCAAATGCTATAGCAGATGCACTCAGCAGAAGACCAATGGGTATGCTATCAAGTCTTATGATTAGTGTAACCAACCTAGTGCCTCAATTTACTCAATTGAACTTAGATATTGACATAAAGGAATAAGATTGTTTCATAGCTAATATTCGAGCTCAACCTACATTAATAGAGGACTTGGCCAAGTTGCAAGATGATGATCCTATATTACTGGAAATTAAGGCCAATGTTGAACAAAGGCCGGATTTTTCTATTTCTAATGATGGAAGATTGCTATTCAAGGGCCGAATGTGTATACCGGATCATGAGGATACAAAAAAATTGATCTTAGAAGAAGCACATAAATCAAAGTACACCATTCATCCAGGAGGTACAAAAATGTATCAAGATCTCAAAAGAAACTTTTGGTGGCCCAATATGAAGAGGGAAATAGCTGACTTCGTGTCCCGCTGTCTCACGTGCCAACAAGTGAAGGCGGAACATTTCAGACCTGTAGGTAAATTACATCCCTTAAATATTCCCGAATGAAAATGGGAGAGCATAGGAATAGATTTCATCATGGGATTACCTAAGACAAGAGGTGGACATGATGGAATATGGGTAATCATAGATCGATTGACTAAATCTGCACATTTTATACCAATAAAAAGTCGATGGTCTGTGGATATCCTGGCAGCATTATACATAAAAAAAATCGTCAAGTTACATGGTGTCCCTATCACTATTGTATCAGATAGAGATCCCCGATTTACATCACAATTCTGGAATACAACATTCACTGGGGACTAGATTGAATTTCAGCACAGCCTTTCATCCACAAACTGATGGTCAGACGGAAAGAACAAATCAGGTGGTAGAAGATATGCTCAGAGCCTGTGCTATCGATTTTGGAGGAAGTTTACATGATCACTTGCCTCTGGTGAAATTTGCATATAATAACAGCTATCAAGCAAGCATACAAATGGCACCTTTTGAAGCTCTATATGGGAAAAGTTATCGGTCTTCAATAGGTTGGAATGAAATAGGAGAAAGGCAATTTCTAGGCCCTGACCTTATCAGAGATTCTACAGAAAAAATAAAACTCATCCTGGAAAGAATGAAGATGGCACAAGATAGGCAAAAGTCTTATGCTGACAATCGAAGATGAGACTTGGAGTTTCAGGTAGGAGATCATGTATATTTGAAGATTTCTCCAGGTCGTGGGATTCGAAGATTTGGCATTAAAGGAAAGCTAACTCCTAGATTCATTGGCCCGTTTGAAATTCTTGAAAGGGTCGGTGAAGTGGCTTATAGGTTAGCATTACCTCCACAGTTAGCAGGAGTTCACGACGTATTTCACGTCTCCATGCTGAAGAAGTATGTATATGATCCAGATCACATTTTCACTTATGACTATCTAGAGATTCAGAAGGACTTGACCTACGAACAAACACCAATAAAGATTCTGGAACGGGAAGTGCGTCAACTAAGAAGTAAGGTTATCCCTATGGTCAAAATTCAATGGAAGAAAACATGGCCATATGAAGCAACATGGGAAACCGAAGCAGCCATGAGAAAAAGATTTCCATAATTATTTAACTGTAAGTTCACTCTCCACAATCCATGTCTTGAATTTGGGGACCAAATTCTTCTAAGTGGGGGAGGGTGTAGTGCCCCAGAATTTTATATAAATAATTTTCTAGAATTTATAAAGGCCTAAATATATTAATAAATGGATTCTGAGACTAATAAGTCATTATAAGGCCCAATTAGGTTAAATAATTAACCAAACCTATTTGCACATCATCTAAAAGGTTTAAGGCCCAAAACCATTAAGTTTGGCCCATGCTCTAGAAGGTTATTTAGCTTATTTACGGATTTTAAGGATAGAGACTAATTATCTAAGATAATTATATGGATAAATGAATAAAAGAGTTTTATTTATTTGAAACTCTATATACGTTGACTGTGACGGTCTATCGCGAGACCGTCACATTCACCTAACGCGCCTGCGTTCGACCGTTACACTCTGTAGATTCCGTAAGAGGAAGAACTTATAAAAAGATGGAAACTTGATGATCTTATCTACTAGGGATCAACGTGGGAAGAGGTATAACATTACTAAGGACTCTTAGAGATCAGGTTTTAACAAATTAAGGACTCTAGAATCGATCTAATCTTCAAACCCTAGCCAAAACCCTATAAATAGGACCTAGTTCTGATCTGCGCGACCCTTACTTTTGCTCACGTGGAATCAAGGTAAGGAGTCATAATCTTGGGTAAGTTCTTTGGAAGTATTTGTTTACAATACTTTAGACTAACTCCTCTCCAAATTTCTCATCTTTAGGTCAAGAGGTCGTTGAGTTAGAGCCCAAGGAAGTTGCTGAAAAGTCACAGGAAGAAGGGAACTAGGGCTCGGTGTTCAGACCATAATTAGAAGTTTTAAAGCCTAGACAAGAGGTTGGTCATCTCATGAATGGAAAAAACATCTTGATAGGACTAAAAGCCCTCTGATTTGATTGAATTTCATGCATGGTAGATCATCAATTTCATGTCTTACTAGTTCTATGCATTTCATACATCTCTTAGCCTTAAATAAAAATAAAAGAAGTTGTTGTTGGATCGAGAGGACGGTCAAGCTAGAGGGGGAGGGGGTGAATAGGTTGACCTTATAAAAATTATAGTAGATCAATTTGCATCAGAATCACCACACCTAGATGATTAATTGAAACACTGAACCAAGCCAATCAGAGAGCGTGCCTATCATGCATCTAGCGAGGAACAAATTGCGAAGATTAAATCAAACCACACAAGAGACCGCAATTTTAAGGTGGTTCGGTCACCCAATGGAGACCTACGTCCACCTCCCCACTTAACTAGTGAGGAACCCTGCTGAGCTTCACAGCTTTGCTAAACCGAGGAAGTAATTCCTCTATACTGTTGACTACCCCAACAGAAAACAACGAGGAACAAATCCTCAGATCCACTGTCAAACAGCTTGAAGGCACACAGCCTTAACACCCCTGATCTCAGCACAGCCCGCTGAATCAGAATCACCATCTCTTCACTAAATCCAGTGAAGGAGAGGAATACAATGTTCAAAAAATAATAGGAAAACTAAAAGATAAGAAATCAAACTTCAGCACTTGGACGCAGCGGAATTTAGATCACCAACAGAGAGATCCATGTCCATACGCATGAGCTTCAATCCTTGAATCTCCTCCGTCTAGAATGTAGAAGAGTCTTGGTGGCGCGATGATCTTCTGATCTGTTTTTCAGCAGCCTTCGTCCAGTTCTGCTCTCATCCTTTTTCGTTCTGCTGTTCGCCTCTATCGTTCTGCTCTCAGCCTTTTTCATTCTGCTGTTCGCCTCTATCGTTCTGCTCTTCACCTCACTTGTTCTTCCTTTTTCCTCTCCTATGTGATTCCTTTTGTTCTCGGGTGAACCTCTTTTTTTTGGTCTTCCCGCGCACAAAATATTTCACGTGAGGCAGGTGGGCCACCACCCTGATTTTCTGGTTATCCTTATGATTGCTCACGTGGGGAACCTTCTGGAGTGGTAGAAGCTACGAAACCTTATCCGCCTGTGGCTGATGTGGCAGATAGAGACTGAAGGTGGGATCCACTTATCGTGCTCTGCAACTTGGATTAGATGGCGTTGACCCTCTTTCCCCAAGGAGTTAACGCACCCTTCTTCAAGCTTCAGGTTTCATGCTGAGTGCGTTGACACAAGAAGCAGCTGCATCCACTCATTAGTTGCGCTTTAGTCAGTTGTGGCAATCCATCGTACTGCAGCGTCGACTCATCGAACTGCAGCGTCGACGCTGCCAAGGTACTCCAGAGGCTACAACAAGGAATGCTTGAACTGCTGCGTTCACGCTACTTGATCAAAGCGTTGACGCATCAGAGTATTCCAGTAAGCCATTGGCTTTCCCTTTGTGACTGCTGCGTCGGCTCTATCTTGGCGTTGACCCAGTGGAACAACTTGTGAAGATATTGGTGAAGGCTTCTTCAACTACAGCGTGGACGTTGTAAGCTCCCAGCGTCGACCCTGTTCCTTTCTAGCACAAGGATGAAATCAAGTGAAAGCATTTATTGAATCAAACTTTAATTCATCATTGAATTGAATACATCATTCATATCTCTTGGTTGTCATCATCAAAACCAGGGGCACAACAATCTCCCCCTTTTTGATGATGGCAACTATGAGGTGAATGCCATTCATAACATTGCATCTAAACAGTCAAGGTTATTCAAATCAAGCAAAAAGCTTCAGATTAACAGGAAATCAAATCATTGACTAAATCAAAGTATAATTTTGTCATTCATTCAAGTTCAAGAATTTACATTATAGAATCAGACAAAAAGAAAAACATTCATTCAAGTTAGTCAATATGATTGATGCAGATGCAATGAGCTTTGGTCAAGTTTCCAGCTTGACTTCATGATTGATGCATTCCTAACATTCTCCCCCTTTGACTTCATCAAGAAGGGGAGGAAACGTGGAAGAGCTATCTCAAGGGTGGAAGAAGCGATTGTATCTTCTGGCAGAAGGAGGTTGTTGTTGCTGACGAGAGGATTGCCCTTGAGTAGTTGGCTGGCGAGGCTGCTGCTGGCCAGATGGATCTCTGGCTAGTAAATCTCAGATATCCTGAGATAGTTCACCCAGCTGATGACTTAGAGTGGAGCGTACACTGTCAATGGCAGAAGGAAGATCAGCTGTGATAGAGTCCTTGTTTTGAAACTTGTCCCCAATTGACTGAATTGCTGCAATCACTTTGTCAATCTTTTCTAACATTGCCTTGAGGCATTGGGGAACTGCATTGACAGGACCTTTGATGGTTTCAACGGCTATCCGCACATCAAAGCATAAATCAGTAATCTTGGCAAGGGATTGAAAAAATGAAGCTTGATTACTGTGCATATCAGTCACCAGTGTAGATAACTTGTCAAGAAGAGATGATATGTTCTGTAGGACTTTCCTTGAAGCTTGGTCAGATAGCATCTTGGTTAGTAAGAATTTTTGCCACTCGGATAAGACAAAGACTTCAAATTGGACAATCCGAGAAGTCAGTTTGTTGAAATGATAATTTGTAAACTCCATTAATTTGTCCATTTTTGCATCCTGACGTTGCAGCATCATAGTCATGTGTGCAAACATCTCTTCAACAGTGGCTGGAGGTGGAGCTTCATCAGAAGTTGGAAAAAGTCTTCTATAAATTCCAATGGCTCCAGTCATAAGGGGTTCCAATGTAGGTGCAGTGCCACTGGGTTGCCCAGTTTCCAACTGAGGGCTTGATGATCGAGCAAATGGTTCCTCAAACTCATGCTCTTCTCTTGCTGAACTACCCTCTTGTCTTTCTTCTCTCACCACAGGAGGAATTGGTACCTCTGTCCTGTTTGCGTGACTAGCATCCGCAGTGCCTGTTTCTAATGGAGCTGTTTGCTGACTAGGAAGAGTTCGAACTGGCTTACCATCAACGACTTTAAAACCCATAAATTTCTGAATGTAAGAAAGTGTGTAAACATTCCCTTGAGGGATGATTATTTTCTTCTCAGAACCAAAGTCTACTCCCACTATTCTAAAGATAGCCGTCAAGGGAGCAGCATATGGAAGTGTTCTGGATTGTGTCAAGCATGACCCCATGGTTTGAATGACTACATCAGGCAGGGAAATATGTATTCTCTTCAGCATACAGTAAAGTAGAAATCTCTGCATCTCAGTCACCCTTTCCCTACCACTGCTCTGTGGTGTAATCATTGATGTGCAAATGTGGTGGAGCAGTCTATTCAATGGAGGGAATTGATTTACTTTGAGACTGGATAAATAAGTTTCCCTGACATCGGAAGGATCACTCAATTTATCAGTCAGGAGAGCATAAGCTTCATGCTCATCATACTCAAAGCTATGTAGTTGAACTCCATTCTTGGGGATTTTCCAGGCTTTGGCAAACAATTTATTGGATAACTCAAAATTGACATTCCGGACAGTTGATGTGAGTTTTGGAACGTGAGGTTCATACTTCAAATTTTTGTAGAACTCTCAGACCAGGGTGGGGTAATATACCTTGTGGGTTGTAACAAAGGACCACCATCCCTGATAGTCCAAGGTAGGAAACAGTTCCGGAAAAACGTCAAGCATTTGATGGTCGGTAGTAGCAATATACCGGGAAATAAGAACCTTCAGAGGTTCGTCCACGGTGACGGTAAGAGAGCTATCCGCACCTTTCTGTCCCGTTGCAGCACTTGCAGATGAACCCTTCTTGTCTAACCTGACATCAGATTCCCTTCTCTTTTTGGTTGGCGGGCTCGGAGCGCGTGGACGCATCTCTTTCTTCTTCCCTTTATCGTGAGCAGCTTTGGAGTGGGGCTCCAGATTGTCTTCGGCCGATGCTGAGCTTCTTGGATGATCCTCTGCCTTCTTCTTTCCCTTGTGAGTAGATGTCGGAGGAGCCATGGCAGCGGGATGAGGAAGAATGAAACAGGAAAGGGTTTGGGAGAGCTCGAAAGATAGAACGACAAAGGCTTTCAAAGGAAATGAAGACGAACGGCGGTCACGTTCCGCTTTTAAAGGAGCTTCGAAACCCTTTTCAGTGAGCGGTTTAGCCGGTTCAAGTCCGCGAACCGGAAAAAGTAGAAAGTGGTTCTAGAATCGTTGCGTTGACGCCAAGGGATACAGCGTCGACGCAGTGAAGCAGAAACAAACGAATATATGCAAGAAGAGTAGCAAGAAGGTCATCTGTACAAGGAGTTTTCTTAAGATACTGAGATATGGAGTAGAGATGCTCATAGTCAAGGATTTTTAAGTATTGCAGATCGAGTTCCCATGAGAGAGATGTGTAAAAAGGCTCCAATTCAATTAATGATAAAGAGAAGAAATAATCTTAAAGCATTGAATTAAAAAAAAATATGAACCACCAAAGTCACCTGCCTGGAGAAAAAGAGGAACTCTTTTCACACTAGAACCATTTTCATTTCTGTTCCTTATATTTGTTAATTTCAAGTTGCCTTTTGGAGAGAGAGAAATTTAACTGGCATTGATAATAGACCAAGTTGAATAACGAGCTTCAGATCAATCACACTCACATGTTTTCATTATTTTTCACATTTGCAGTATTTTCAACTTATTTTACGTTTTCATTTGCAGTCAAGTATGGCTAGCCTTTTGACACGGGTACACATGTTTATTAGACACCCGAGTCCCCGGTTACTCAGCATAGCAAACTATTCTGCATAGATGGATTAGAGTTGGCAACTTACGTCATGACATGCCTATCAGCACTTCATAGGTGCTTGAAGGTAGTTTCTCAGTCAATAGTTACCATTACTCTGAAATGGTTTATTTTTCACTTGAAGATAGAGATAGTGGCGCACCTCATGACTTGCTCTTTAGCACTTCTTTGGTGCATAGGGCTAGTTTCTCAGTGAATAGCCACCATTGCTCTGCATTTTATAACATGTGTAAGAGATTGTTTCTTCAGCGTTTATACTCAATATCTGGGTTTATTACCAATACAAATATTAAATTCCTCTACACATAGTGGTTTCTTTACTGTTGAACAATATAAGGTTTGAGAGATGACAAGGTCCTGGTTTTATTAAATTGTTCAGCTTTTATTCCATACATAGTGCATTATTGGGTTCAAAAGTTCTTGAATTCAAACACCATAAGAATTATAGATCTCCTATCATTAGCTTTTCATGGAGCTGTTCAGAACATATCTCATACTCAATAGGAATTTTCACTGTAACTCCCCCTGAATTTAAGACATCGTCTACATGTCTCAGTTCTCTAGAGTTTTTCCCTCATACAAGAATGTCAAGGAGGCTTTATTGAGAGATAAGAACGGAAGGGACGAGATAAATGAACAGAGCAAGTTGATTTTAGATAGGGAAGTCTCCAAATGAAGAGTATATAACACTGCTACGTTGACCCAGCCTTATAACTGCGTTAACTCATCCATCAAGGCCGCTCATAGAATGGTTCTGTTTCCGAAAACAACTGCTCACAGCGTCAACTCAGTCTCATTTCTGCGTCAACTCATTCAACCAGCCAGAGACACTTCACACCAGATTCTCAAAGAACAAGCTGTCTGGTGCGTTAACCCTATTTTCACACTGCGTTAACTCAACCAACCAACCAGCAATAACAACTCTGCACTTTGTTCATCATTTTGACATCAAGAAGGTAATCTGAAGCTAACTCCCCCTCAGACCATGCATGAATGAAATTATAACAGCCAATAAAATGAGTATCATGCTGAAACTATACTCATTATGAATTTATTGATGGAAAGATAGACATACCAAGCACAGAAGACTAAGCTCCCCCTGAGTTTATGACATATACACTTCAAACCAAGACAAGTTTAATCATTCATTTTCTAGAAGATAAGTCAGGCACACAAATCAGGCATCCATATTATAATTGCACAGACCAAGCTCTCTTCTAAGATAAGAGAATCTATCATTGTTCAGAGGCTTGGTAAAAATATCGGCCAATTGAGATTGTGATTCAACAAATATGAGTTTAAAATTTCCTTTTATCACTTCATCTCTTAAGAAATGGTGTCTAATTTCTATGTGTTTGGTCCTAGAGTGTTGGATAGGATTTTTGGCCAGGTTTATGACACTTGTGTTATCACACAATATGGGGACACACCCAAGATCAGTTTGATAATCTTGGAGTTGGTGTTTGATCCACAACACTTGAGTACCACAACTCTCTGCAGCGACATATTCTGCCTCTGCAGTGGATAGTGCCACTGAGTGTTGTTTCTTGGAAGCCCAAGAAATCAAACATCCTCCCAAAAATTGGCAATAGCCACTCGTGCTTTTCCTGTCCAGTTTGCATCCAGCATAGTCTGCATCTGAATAGGATACAAGATCAAAAGAACAAGATGCAGGGTACCAAATCCCTAAATCTCGAGTTCCAGCATGGTATCGAAAGATACGCTTGACAGAACTTAAGTGGGATTCTCTAGGATCAGATTGAAAACGAGCACACATGCATACACAAAATTGAATGTCTGGCCTAGATACAGTAAGATAGAGGAGTGATCCAATCATACCTCGATATGCTTTTGCATCAACCTGTTTACCTGTCAAATCTGCATCCAAGTTTGTAGTGGTGCTCATAGGTGTGCTGATTGCTTTCAGATTTTCCATTTTGTATTTCTTAAGCAACTCAGAGATGTACTTTGCCTGGTTGATGAAACATCCTTCCTTGCTCTGAGTGATTTACAGACCTAGAAAGAATTTAAGCTCACCCATTAGACTCATTTCAAATTCAGTGGTCATTAGGCTGGCAAACTCCTCACACATGCTGATTTTAGTGGAACCAAAAACTATATCATCAACATAAATTTGAACCAGAATAATATCTGAATTTCTTACCTTGGTGAACAGAGTTTGGTCCACTTTACCTCTAGAGTAGCCTTTCTCTGTGAGGTACGAGCTGAGTCTATCATACCACGCTCGAGGTGCCTGTTTGAGTCCATAAAGAGCTTTGTCCAATCTGTACACATGGTTAGGATTTTCTGTGCATTCAAAACCAGGGGGTTGTTCAACATAAACTTCTTCCTTTATTGACCCATTTAGAAAAGCACTCTTCACATCCATTTGATGTAACATTATTCCATGACAGCAAGCATAAGCAAGTAATAATCTAATGGCTTCTAATCTAGCTACTGGAGCAAAGGATTCCTCAAAGTCAATGCCAAATTCTTGATTATAACCCTGTGCTACCAGCCTAGCTTTATTCCTAACTACCATTCCATTTTCATTTTGTTTATTTCTGAAGACCCATTTAGTTCCAATTACAGAAAGCTCTTTGGGTCTTGGCACAAGATACCACACCTTTTTTCTTTTGAATTGATGTAATTCTTCATGCATTGCATTTATCCAATTACTATCTTTCAATGCTTCAGCAACATTTTTTGGTTCAATTTGAGAGACAAGGGCTAGATTATCCATTTCCTCAACACCTCTAAAATGAAATCTAGTTCTAACAGGTTCATGCAAGTTACCAATGACATTGGATAAAGGATGATCCCTTAGCATCCTGACATCGGTTAGAGAGTTACCTTCATTTATACCTGCATCACCATGGTGGGTTGATTCTGCATGATCATCATTTGGCCTTGTCTCTTCATCTTGGAGATTATATTCTTCCTTTTCTTTAAGGAAATTCCCTTCATCTTCATCCCTACATGATTCCTCAATCTTAGAATTTTCATTCATTTCATCAAACACAATATGAGGTGATTCTTCAACAGCATGTGTTTTTAGATTTAGGACTCTGTAGGCCCTAGAGTGACTAGAATATCCTAGAAGGATGGCAGGTTCACTTTTAGGTTCAAATTTGTCCAACGTCCGTTTGTCATTATTTTGAACAAAGCATTTTGATCCAAAGGCTCTAAAATAAGCAACAGAAGGTTTCTTACCCTTCATTAATTCATATGGAGTCTTTTTGGACTGAGGTCTTACCATTGCCCTGTTCACAATATAGCAAGCTGTATTTACCGCCTCTGCCCAGAACTTCCTTGGGAGTTGTCCTTCAATCAGCATAGTTCTTGCCATCTCCACAAGGGTTCTATTTCTTCTTTCCACAATCCCATTTTGTTTAGGAGTTCTTGGAGATGAGAACTTGTGTGAAATTCCTGTGACTCTGCAAAAATCATCAAATTCAGAATTGTCAAATTCTCCTCCATGATCTGACAAGATAGATGAAATGGCAAACTTACCATCCTGTTGCACATTCTTGAAGAATGCTTGAAATTCTTCAAATGCATCATTCTTGTGAGTTAGAAAGAACACCCAAGTAAACCTAGAGAAATCATCCACTAGAACAAATCCATATTTATTTCCACTCACACTAGCTGTTCTAGTTGGTCCAAACAAATCCATATGAATGAGTTCAAAAGGTTTAGATGATTGAGTTTCAAGTCTGGACTTAAATGATTTTCTGGTGTGTTTACCTTGAGTGCATGCGCTACAAACTTTGTCATTTCGTTTAAATGATACATCTGGCAGACCTTTCACCATGTTAAACTTTGCTAACTTATGCAAGACGCTATAGCTAGCATGCCCTAGTCTGTGGTGCCACAGCCAAGCAAGTTCACTTTTATTCACAGCAAGACACAGATTGTTATGTGCAGGGTCATCTAAATCTACCACGTACATGTTGTTTATTCTTTTTCCAATGAATTTAACTTTATCAGAACTCATCTCTAAAATGGTGCAAGTGTGATCATCAAACACAACTTTATTTCCTTTATCGCACAGCTGGCTTATGCTAAGTAGATTATATTCTAAGCCATCAACAAGTAACACATCATCAATGAAATTCGAAGGATTTTTACCTACCTTACCTTTTCCAATAATTTTCCCTTTATTGTTTCCACCAAATGTAACATGACCCCCGTCTTTCTCCATCAAGACACAAAATTTTGCTTTATCCCCCGTCATGTGCCTTGAGCAGCCGCTGTCGAGATACCACCTATTATGTACAGCTGCAAGACACTCCTGCAAAACACATTACACAAGAGATTTTGGAACCTAGATATACTTGGGTCCCTTCAAACCATAGGACGTGTTTAGGTAGGATATCAAGCTCTTGGGGATCCATAGTTGCTGTTGTGAGGGTCTTTGATATGGTAAGTTCAATGATTTGACAGACTTGTGATTATTCCTGTGCCATTGATAGTGATGACTCCATGAAGTATTGGGGAAATTTGACTTAAGGACTCTAGATGAATGCATGCTTCTTGGTTGATTGAGAGTTGAGTGCGTAGACCCTTTAGTGTTGCTGCGTTGACTCATCCACCTACCATATCTATCATGGGGGTTCTGGTACATGTACTGCGTTGACTCATGGTAGTGACTGCATCGACGCATCTGAGTACTTCTAACCGAATGCCCTTTCTGGAAGGCTAGGTGCGTTGACGCCATGTGAGCATTGCGTTGACGCGGTTGACTTCTACCAAGCCTTAAGCCTTCTGATCTTTTATAAGATTGCTGTTGGGTTGATGAATCAAATCTAGGATTCCTATATCGACCTGAAGAGGCATATTTGAACATAAATGTGCTTTTCTGTTTGCTAAAATTCAATGTTGCCTTCCCTTTCTCATTTCCTTTTTCTTTTCTTATTTCATTAGATTGTTTTGATCCTTTCTCATTCTTCTCACCCTTTTTATTTTCATCCATTTGCCTCTCTTCAGATGTGTCCTTCCCAGAGACAAATGTCACCAATCTAGTTCCCAATTCTTTCTTTTTAGTAGGATTGAATCCAAGCCCTTCTTTTCCAAAGTTGCACTTAATTCCCATAACAGCATCAAGGTTGTTTTTACCCTGTGTCATTTTTTCGAGGGATGCTTGTTTGCTTAGGTTCTCTTCCTCGAATTTCTTCAGATTTTCTTGAAGTTTTGCATTGACTCCACAAATGGCCTCATATTTCTCTTCAGTAATTTTTACTTCTTTTTCCAATTTCTGCATTCTTAATTTCAATTCATCATGCATCTTCAATAGAAAATCATTTTCTCTCTTTATTTCAATTAGCTGTCTCTTATACTCATCTTTTTCTTCCAAGTCCCTTTTTAGACACACGATTTCAGCATTTAGCGTTTTGACTCTTTCATTCAAATCATCTTCTGGACTGGTTTGAGTTTTCTTTTTCTTTAGATATTTATTTTCCTTTTTAACATCTTCATACTTATCCAGCAATTCGTTAAAAGCTTCTTCCCAATCATCACAAGAGAAGTCTGCAAAGGAAGAGGTTACCTCAACTTGATCATCACCATTTGCCATGAAGCACATTTTCACCTCGCTTTCTTCTTCAGAGGTGCTTTCTTCATCTTCATCTTTTTCTTCATCACTCCAAGTGCTTACCATGGCCTTGGGCTTTTTATTTCTCCACTTTGACTGTGTCTTTCTCACATTCTCAGGACACTCCGACTTGATGTGTCCTTGTTTCCTGCATTTGTAGCAAACAACTTTATCAGATTTCTTAGGATTATTTGGCTTGAGTTTTGAGCTAGTTCTTACCTGATATCCTTTATATCTATCAGTCTTACCTCCCTTTCTTAAGAATTTTCTGAATTTTCTAGTAAGCATGGCTATTTCACTTGAGTCATCATCAGATGAAGGTGACTGACTATCATCTGAGCTTTCCTTGCTGCTGGAACCAGCCTTCAATGCAAGGGGTTTTTTCTTCTTCATGTCCTCATCTGTTCTTTTTAAGTTCAGTTTATAAACCATAAGAGAACCTATTAGCTCGTCTGGTTTGGTGGTGGGAAGGTTCCTTGATTCCTCAACGACTGTGGCTTTGGTATGCCAGATTGGAGTTAGGGATCTAAGAATCTTCCTAACTACCTCATAGTCACTATAGATATTTCCCAAACCTTTAAGACCATTCACAAGAAGAGTTAGTCTGGCATACATTTCAGATACACTTTTCTTAGGTTTCATCCGAAAAGATTCATATTCTGAAATTAACATGTTAGCTTTTGTCTCTCTTACCTCTAAGGTACCTTCGTAGATTACCTCGAGTCTATCCCACATTTCTTTTGCGCTGGAGCATGAGGATACACGCGACAATTCCTTGGGATGGAGTGAGCACTGCATAATGTTCATGGCTTGCCAATTTACGTTTGACTTTCAAATTTGCTCCTTCACCCAGAGTTCTTCATCGCCTTCAATTTGGTATGGCCCTTTGCTCACTACTCTCCAGATTTCATGATCCTGCGCTCTTAAAAATACTTGCATGCGATTTTTCCAGTACGAATAATTAGTCCCATCAAAAAATGGTGGCCTATTCACTGCATACCCCTCAGGCATGAGTCCTCTATTCTCCATTAGTTCTCTCTAGGCTGTGAAACCTTTGCAAGAGAGCCTGGCGCTCTGATACCACTTGTTGGATCGAGAGGACGGTCAAGCTAGAGGGGGAGGGGGTGAATAGGTTGACCTTATAAAAGTTATAGTAGATCAATTTGCATCAGAATCACCACACCTAGATGATTAATTGAAACACTGAACCAAGCCAATTAGAGAGCGTGCCTATCATGCATCTAGCGAGGAACAAATTACGAAGATTAAACTAAACCACACAAGAGACCGCAATTTTAAGGTGGTTCGGTCACCCAATGGAGACCTACGTCCACCTCCCCACTTAACTAGTGAGGAACCCTGCTGAGCTTCACAGCTTTGCTAAACCGAGGAAGTAATTCCCTTATACTGTTGACTACCCCAACAGAAAACAACGAGGAACAAATCCTCAGATCTGCTGTCAAACAGCTTGAAGGCACACAGCCTTAACACCCCTGATCTCAGCACAGCCTGCTGAATCAGAATCACCCTCTCTTCACTAAATCCAGTGAAGGAGAGGAATACAATGTTCAAAAAACAATAGAAAAACTAAAAGATAAGAAATCAAACTTCAGCACTTGGACGCAGCGGAATTTAGATCACCAACAGAGAGATCCATGTCCATACGCATGAGCTTCGATCCTTGAATCTCCTCCGTCTGGAATGTAGAAGAGTCTTGGTGGCGCGATGATCTTCTGATCTGATTTTTTAGCAGCCTTCGCCCAGTTCTGCTCTCATCCTTTTTCGTTCTACTGTTCGCCTCTATCGTTCTGCTCTCAGCCTTTTTCGTTCTGTTGTTCGCCTCTATCGTTCTGCTCTTCACCTCACTTGTTCTTTCTTTTTCCTCTCCTATGTGATTCCTTTTGTTCTCGGGTGAACCTCTTTTTTTTGGTCTTCCCGCGCACAAAATATTTCACGTGAGGTAGGTGGGCCACCACCCTGATTTTCTGGTTATCCTTATGATTGCTCACGTGGGGAACCTTCTGGAGTGGTAGAAGCTACGAAACCTTATCCGCTTGTGGCTGATGTGGCAGATAGTGACTGAAGGTAGGATCCACTTATCGTGCTCTGCAACTTGGATTAGATGGCGTCCACCCTCTTGCCCCAAGGAGTTAACGCACCCTTCTTCAAGCTTCAAGTTTCATGCTGAGTGCGTTGACGCAAGAAGCAGCTGCATCCACTCATTAGTTGCGCTTTAGTCAGTTGTGGCAATCCATCGTACTGCAGCGTCGACTCATCGAACTGCAGCGTCGACGCTGCCAAGGTACTCCAGAGGCTACAACAAGGAATGCTTGAACTGCTGCGTTCACGCTACTTAATCAAAGCGTTGACGCATCAGAGTATTCCAGTAAGCCATTGGCTTTCCCTTTGTGACTGCTGCGTCGACGCAGCTCTATCTTGGCGTTGACGCAGTGGAACAACTTATGAAGATATTGGTGAAGGCTTCTTCGACTACAGCGTGGACGCTGTAAGCTCCCAGCATCGACCCTGTTCCTTTCTAGCACAAGGATGAAATCAAGTGAAAGCATTTATTGAATCAAACTTTAATTCATCATTGAATTGAATACATCATTCATATCTCATGGTTGTCATCATCAAAACCAGGGGCACAATAGTTGTCTTGTCTATTCACTGGAACCCATGCATATAATAGTCTATACTTTGTTATCATGCCTAGAATAGACATGGTATTTGATTTATAGACATGATGTGAGTTGATCTCTTAGGTTTCATATCATTGTCTGTCAGCAGATACTGTAACGCACCATAGTAGGACCGTCACACTCAAGTAACGGCCATACGATGGACCGTCACAGTCCCTGATTACCTATTGAATTCTCTGTTGGCTCTAACGCATCTATGCAGGAGCGTTACATTCTGTAACGGCTGTTCGATAGACCGTCACACTCCCTGTGACGCGCCTTGGCTAGACCATCAGGTTCCTGTGTACTGTCAACTCAAGACAGAATAAGACTTATCAATGTTACTTACTATTAAGCTTAGTTAATTAAGTTTTTACCTGATTATGCGACTTGAAGGTTAATTACTCATTCATGATAGGTATTGCATGTTTTGGCATCTTATTGTTACTTTAAGTTATGTTAATTTCATGAGCCCAAACTCTATAGTTTTGTAATTAGAAACATGATTTTGAATGATGTATTGATAGAGTTTTTATCATGATTTCACATCGATATATATCTATATATATTCTTCCTCTATCAATAGAGTCATTTCTATAAGTACATGGCACATACTCCAGTATGTTGACCATTAGTTCACATTTTTTACTATAGGAACATATTCTTGGACATGAGGACCTCTCTATTGGATATTCCTTCTAATGGACTAGGAAATCTTGTTTCAAGGCTTCCGTAATTCTCCGCGAGCCTGGGATTCCCACTAGGACGTCGAGTTGGTTGTACCATTAAAACCCATTAACTAGAATGCACTATCGTTGTTTTCTGATTCTAGTAATGTAACGGCCTTACATTGGACCGTCAGGCTCACGTAACGGCCCATTGCATGACCGTCACATTTCTCTGGGTCTATTTTGTCTTTCTGGACTCGGATCACTGTAACGGCTCACTACTGGAGCGTCACAGGATGTAACGGCCCAGTGGATGATCATCACACATCTTATATATGTTAACCCAAGGTTTGGCCAAAGGGTTGATTTTCTAAGGTTCTAGATGGACTAATGATAATCTAGAACTTATCATATTGATCAAGGAACTTAATATGATGAATGAAAAATAAAGAATGTACTGTTATGCTGCCGATTTATTTCCATAAGCATAGCATAGTCTAGGTCATTCTTGATCTCATATATTCAAATTGAAGCGTTCATTCATTGATTTTCATTATTTGGAATTTATATATTCTTGGCCATACTTTACTGTTACATGCGTGGAAGTAGCTTAATTTATACATGAAGATGCGATCGAGCACTGATTGTGTTCAAGGGCTCTATGCTAGTCCCCTCGGCTGATTGCCGGAAACATACTATTTTATAAACCATGGGGTATGATGCTACTGGCGTCGCATTGCGCTAGGAGTACTATTTCTATAAATAAGTGAAGATCCACGACACGACATGACATTCTTGTACATGACTTTCTTGCTTGATATTCCACAGAAATTCACGAAGCACTTGCTCATAAGCATAAGATGCTAAAGTGTTGCTTATGTGGCTTGCTAGTACATTCTCGTTATATTCTTGTTCATGAAAGGCCAATATCATGTTCTTGTTCTATTCTTGCTAGTTCATTCTTGTTCTCATTCCATCTTATATGATTGTCCTGTTACTTTGGTTTAATCGCGTGATCATCATATTACATGATTTTGCCTTATTTCTCTAGAGCTAAAATGTTAATTATTTTAATAGTGCCTTCATGTTGATGCGAAGATACCTACTGGGCAAGTGTGCTCATTACCTATTTCCGATCTTTTTCAGGAGATGGAAGTGGTTCAGATTCAGATTCGGATTATTCAAGTAGCGGATCCGAGAGTAATTAAAGATGAGCGAAGACTTAGGAAGTCTATAATGTCTAGATTGAGTCAATGTAATTTTCCCATTTCTTGAGTCTAGTAGAATGAAAGATGATGGAAATTGAATTAGTTGTTGTACTTGAGTTAGTAATGAAATAAAGTTGAAGTTTTGAATATATATTGTGCAATTACATTTGTGTGTGTGATTGTATTGCGCTCTGATCGTTCTTGCTTGCAAGAGGCTTACCATGCCGACTGTTCACGCTCCCCGAGCGAGTCTTCCGCTGTAATAAAGGCTCGGGGCGTGACAATAACACCCTCAGCGGTCAACCGGCCAGCTCCAGCCCCAACTCCAATCCCAGTCTCTAGCTACAACACCTCAGCGGTCAGCCAGCCAGCTCTAGCTCCAGCCCCAGCTCCAGTCCCAGTCTCCGGCTACAACACCCCCAGCGATCATCCGGCCAGCTCCAGTCCCAGTCTCCGGCTACAACACCCCCAACGGTCAGCCGGCCAGCTCTAGTCCTAGTCTCCGGCTACAACACCCCCAGTGGTCAGCCAGCCAGCTCCAGTCCCAGCTCCAGTCTCAGTCTTCGACGACAACACCTCAACGGCCAGCTCCAGCTCCAGTCCCAGTCTCCGGCTATAACACCCTCAGCGGTCAGCCAGCCAGCTCCAATCCTAGCTCCAGTCTCAGTCTCCGGCGATAACACCTCAACGGCTAGCTCCAGCTCCAGTCCCAGTCCCAGTCCCAGTCTCTGGCTACGTCACCATGGCAGCGTGCCAGCCAACCCCAACCTCAACTCCAACTCTCCAGGCTAAACAATACCAGCAACATGGGCTAACACACCCTTACGGGTTAGCCCCCATCCTCCAGCTCCTAGTAATATAGGTCAACACACCCTCACGGGTCGACCTCTAGCCTCCAGCAACACAAGCCGGCACACCCTTACGGGTCGGCCTCCATCCTCCAGACTCCAGTAACATAGGCCAACACACCCTTACGGGTTGGCCTCCAACCTCCAGTCTCCAGCAACATAGGCCAGCACACCCTCACGGGTCGGCCTCCAGCTTCTAGTCTCCAGCTATATAGGCCAGCACACCCTCACGGGTCGGCCTCCAGCTTCCAGTCTCCAGCTACAAAGACCAACACACCCTCTCGGGTCTGCTTCCAGCTTCCAGTCTCCAGCAACATAGGCCAGCACACCCTTACGGGTCGGCCTCCAGCCTCCAGCCTCCAGCAACATAGGCCAACACACCCTCTCGGGTCCGCCTCTAGCTCCCAGACTCCAGCAACATAGGCCAACACACCCTCTTGGGTCGGCCTCCAGCTTCCAAACTCCAGCAATATAGGCCAACACACCCTTACGGGTCAGCCTCCGACTTCCAGTCTCCAGCAATGCAGGCCAAAACACCCTCACGGGTAGGCCTCTAGCCGCCAGCCTCCAGTCCCCAGTAACATAGGTCGACATACCCTCACGGGCCGGCCTCCAGCCCTCACCCTCCAACAATATGGGCCAACACATTCTTACGGGTCAGCCTCCAGTCTCCCGTTTCTAGTTCCCAGTCACACCGGCTAATGCACTCTCACGAGTCGGCCTCCAGCTTCCAGTCGCTAGTCCTCCAGGTCAACACCGCCTTATGGGTTATCCTCCAGCTTCCAATCTCCAGCAAATCAGGCCAACACGCCTCATTCAGGCAGGCCTCCTATTCCCAGCTTCCAATATCCAACTTCCAATATTTAATCCCAAATACCCAGCTCCATTATCCAGCTTCCAGTTTCCAATACCTGGTTCCAGTACCTAACCTCTAACATCCAGCTCCTGTACTCTGCTTCCAGCTTCCAGTTTCTGATTCCAATGCCCAGTTCCCAGCATTTAATTTCCTATTCCCCATTTCCAATTCTAGTTTCCCGCAATGGGCTAGCACGCCTCATATGGGCAAGCCTCCAGTTCCAGCACCCAGTATCCAATTACCAGTTGCCATATCCAACATCCAGTTCCCAGTCCCAGCCTTCCATCCTAGCACCCAGTAGCCAGATTCCAGTCTCCAGTCCCGGTATCCAGTCCCAATATCCAGTTCCCAATTTCCAGTTTCCAGTCCCACTACCCAGTCTCTCATCTCAATGTCCAGCTCCCGACCCTCAGTTCCAGTTTCCAACAACAGGCCAGCACGCCTTAGCCAGGCATATCCAAGCCACAATCTCTAGTCCCAGCATTCAATCTTTTCCGTCCAGTCTCCAGTCTCTGACCTCCAATTTCCATCAATAGACCAGCATGCCTTAGCCAGGAGGGTCTCCAGTCTAAGTATCTAGGTTATTAGCCTCTAACTTCTAGCTGCCGACAACAGGCCAATACACCTTACTCAGGCATACCTCCAGTATCCAGTTCCCAGTCTTTGGCAGCAGGCCACTACACCTCATAGGCTGATCAGCAACAACAACCACGTGAACAAATCCAGACGCCTTAAAGACTAGCACGCCTCGAAGGCCAGTCTACAGTAGCTCCAGACCAACATACCCCCAAGGGTCAGTCTACCATGCTCCGACCATCACACCTTAATGGCCAGCCAGCAACAACGCCTTCATCGGCACCTCAGTGATCAGCTGATCATGGCCCCCAGTCAATATACCTCAGCAATCAGCCGAGTGGACTTCCTAGTCGATACACCTCGGCAGTCAACTAGCACACTAACAGGTACTATCCACCACATTATGATGATTATGTGTCTAACATCATTTGTGGTCATTATACTTTCTAAAGGGTCGGACGACCTCGACTTCGGCTATTTTACCATGACGGTTAGCCGGTAGCATCAACATTTGGCCATACTCCATAAGGATCGGCCGAATATGATTCCAAGTCAACACCCCTCTTTGGGGGCAAATACAATAACTTCAGACCAAGACGTCTCACCGAGGCTGGTCTCCAGCAACCTCAAACCAAGACGCCTTGCAGAGGCAGGTCTCCAGCAACTTCAGACCAAGACGCCTCGTTGAGGCAGGTCTCCAGCAGCTTCAGACCAAGATGCCTCGCCGAGGCAAGTCTCCAGCAACCTCAGGCTGAGATGCCTCGCCGAGGCAGGTCTCCAAAAACTTCAGACCAAGATGCCTCGCCGAGGTAGGTCTCTAGCAACCTCAAGCCAAGACGTCTCGTCGAGGCAGGTCTCCAACAACCTCAGACCAAGACGCCTCACCGAGGTAGGTCTCTAGTAACTTCAGACCAAGACGCCTCGCCGAGACAGGTCTCCAATGACTCAAGACCAAGACGCCTCACCGAGACGGGTCTCCAGCAACTCCAGACCAAGACGCCTCATCGAGGAGGGTCTCCAGCAACCTTAGACCAAGACGCCTTGCCGAGGCAGGTCTCAACAACCTCAGACCGAGATGCCTCGCTGAGGTAGGTTTCCAACAACTTCAGACCAAGATGCCTCGCCGAGGCAGGTCTCCAGCAACCTCAAACGAAGACGCCTCACCGAGGCAGGTCTCCAGCAAGCTCAGACCAACACGCCTCGCCGAGGCAGGTCTCCAGTAACCTCAGACCAAAATGCCTCGCCGAGGCAGGTCTCCAGCAACTTCAGACCAAGATGCCTCGTCAAGGCAGGTCTCCAGCAACCCCAGACCAAGACGCCTCTCCGAGGTAGGTCTCCAGCAACTTCAGATCAAGACACCTCGCTGAGGCAGGTCTCTAGCAACTTCAGACCAAGATGCCTCGCCGAGGCAGGTCTCCAGTAACCTTAGACCAAGACACCTCGCTGAGGCAGGCCTCCAGCAACATCAAGCCAAGATACCTTATCGAGGCTGATCCCCAGCAACACCAGGCCAACATGTCTCGCCAAATCTTGCATCCGGTAGCATCAGACCAACATACCTACGGCGCCGATTATCTTCGGCAGCTTCGCCCCAGTCATCGGATCACCCTACTTCTTGGGTGTGCTCCCCGTGGCTGCTCCGCAGCTGCCCACTTCTCAGTTAACGTCACCCATCCCCCTGTTACTCCGGCCTCTCTTGATTCCTTGACACCACCAGCCAACCAACCGGCCACTACCACTTTGGCCGTGCAATGGCGGCCCTGGCAGGTGCTGGAATCTCTCAACTTCGAAGCCCTATTATGATCCTAGTTCCCCCTATAACCCCTGACCCACTAGCTATAATCCCAACCACATTCAGCCATGACGAAGTGGCCTGTAGCACCATAACTTGACGATTTACGAGAGCCCTACAACACAACTCCAGCTACAATGCCTCAGGGGTGTAACCAGCCCGTCCCATAGGACGGTCAGCACCAAGCTTGGCTAATACGCCCACATGGGTAGTCAACAAACAATGCCGGTACCCCACAAAAAAGTCAACCACCACAGCAGTGGTCGGCTGCTAGCGACCGACCATAGGCTTCACCATAAAGCCTTAGTCAGAGCGGCGGCCATCTCATCGCCAACCAGTGGTCCTAGAGGCTGAGGGATAGGTGGCCCTCCAATTCCCAAGACAGGGAAGTCTCGTACCATCAGCTATGGTCACGATCAAAGGGGAACAGGCTAAGGAGTGAAAGATGCTCATAGCACTCCTTGACTTAGACAAGCTGGAAAACCTGAGAAAACATAAATCTCAGTACACAAGTCCACCTCCGGGGGCAAGGCATGGCCCCCTCCAGTGCAACCTCAGATAATGAAAAGGGAGCCACAAGTGGTCTCCCATTGCTTGCCAGCCACCCTACGAGGCGGGATGGGCTCAACAGTCCTGGCCTTTCTTGTCTCAGATTTCTAAAGGGGGAGGGCCCTTTCCACCGAGCCACCTCTCCTCAGAAAATCAACAAAGCCCGCTACGCAAGGTAGGCCCCAGACATAGGCAACAAAGCCAGAAGCATTGTTATGCCGGGCTTTCCCGGCCTCCTTACGCCATCCGCATTGGCGTCCAGCCCAGTCATATCATCAACAGCCGAAGCGACCACCTGTATGGAGAGTTCGACGTCCATACTAGATTACTCCCGCGACGCGGGTCCTACACACCTCTGCCACAAGCCCAACACGTGAGACAAATGGGAACATAATTCCTAAGTCGCGGATAGCGGGCTACAACTTGAAGCACCATGCGTTTATCCAGCCACTTAGATCCCTCCGAAATCCAGCTCTACAACCTCTCGGACTTAACGGTCTTCTGCAAACGTACCATCGTCGCATGAAAGATCACAACGGGAGCGTCAATCCCTAGAACAAGTAACTCACAGTACGCCAACAAGGTCAGGAGAAATCAAGCCTGCAAGGCGCACGGGCCGCACATCGTCGTCTTCGCCTCCGACGCACGCCCCGTGGGGGGCATTGGTTGGCACCGACTTATTTTCTTGAATTAATCAAGGATTAAGCATAGGGAAATACTCCCTAAATAGAGCAAAATGACACATCACCAAAGCTGCTCTATCAGTCGAGTTGGGCTCAGAAATCAAGACCCTTCATCGGGTCAAGCGGCGCAACACAACAACCTGTAGATTATGGAAATACCCCACTAAAAAAAAGAAAGAATATAAGGAAAAGGGGGAGTAGAGAGAAAAAGGGTGCATGCGTAGGATGCTATTAGGAAAGGTGATCGCCAGAGATGCAAGGGCCTCAAAGATATAACAATGAAGAACAAGGAGGGATCGTGGATAATACCTTAAAAGAAGTGTGGGAGATGTGAGTGATTTCCTTCTCTTCCAGTCGGCCGGTCGATGAAGAGAGTTTCTCTTATTGATTACCCTTGCAAAACACAAAAAAACAACCAATAATAAAGGTATGATTAGAATTATGAGATGTGTAGCATCAAATCCTTAAGATAAACAAACATGACAATATGAAGATGAACACACCTTGTTGGGTGTTGGCCCTTAAACCCCTTATGCAAAAGGGTAGGAAAATAATGATATGATGATATGCAAATAGGAGTGTGCAAGTGTTGCACAAGAGGAGGTGTGATAGAGTGCACAATGTGGAGATCTCAACATTGAGATGATAAGAAAAAAGAAAGGGAGAAAGAATAATGATGCATGCAATGCTAACAACAATAAAACAAAGAGATAAGAGAAGGGGAAAGCTTATTAGTTTTGTCCAATTGAGGGTTTCAAGATCTTCAATGGAGGAAGAAGCTCCAAAGGATGAAGAGGCTCCAAATCTTCAAGGGAGGAAGAAGAACTCCATGGATGAAGATTTAAGCATGTAGGAGACTTCTCCTTGAGCCTCCAATCCAACATCACCTCCCCTTAGTTCATTGATGATGACTTTTACACAAGGGAGAGAGGGGTCCTATTTATAGGGCTGAAATTCGGAGTTTAATCCTATAGAAATTCAAAACTCATGTTTTAATTAGATTTGGAAGGTGATAAACCATGGCCATGTGTCCTTTCAACCTTGGAAGGCCTTAGGACTCCTTTCCCAAGTGAAAAGGGGCTCAAAAGAGAGAAAAAAGGAGGTTCTGTCGGAGTTCAAAAATCTGCAAGAAATGGCGACCAGACAGAGGGTCGCTATTTAAAATAATGCCCGCCCAAAGCGTTGCTAATTATGAGGCATTTCGAGACGGATTTGAACTTTCAAAGATTTAAAAAGAATTGACAACCATGAGGTGGTCGCTATTTAGAAATTAATACGAGTTTCGGACGGAGTTAAAACCTCAAAATATGGCAAGGAAATTGACGACTTTACACACGGGCGCTATTTCATGAAATAGCGACCTTCTAGGAAGTGGTGGAATCAAAAATAATCTGATTTTGGCTCAAAATATGAAGAAATGAATTGGCGACCTTCCGAAAGGTCGCTATTTAATCAATTAGCGACATCCCGGAGTGTCGCTAATTGATATATCCAAAAAACACTGCAGTCCGGAAGCCTGCTAGAATGGGCGCCCCCTTCCTGGACGCCATTTAAATAGCGACAGGTTGGCTGCCACCAATTCTTTAAATAGCGGTAGGCTGGCTGTCACCAATTGTTTAAATAGCGGTAGGCAGGCTGCCACCAATTCTTTAAATAGCGGCAAGCAGGCTGCCATAATTTAAATAGCGGCAGGCTGGCTGCCACCAATTCGAAAAGCTCACGGAAAAATGGAGAAAAATCTCAGAAAAATTTAGAAAAATAGGAAATCATAGAAAAAAGTATAAAAAAGTGAGAAATCCAATAAAAGTAAGAAAAATCACTCAAACAAGGTCAATTTTAGGGTCAAATTGGGACATTATGAGGTAATATGAGATGTACTCACAGTAATGTCAATTTTAGCGTGTCTATAGTTGCCCCACATTGGCATCTACTTTACAAGGGAATAGAGTGAACTGAAAAGTAGATGTCAAGGTGTGATGAGACACACAATCAACATCACCTGATGAGAATTAAATCAAAAGCTCGAGATGAAGCAATCTCGGGAGATTCAATGAAATCAATGATGTTTGGATAAAAGAGGGAGTGTGCACGCGGGCACGCGAGAGATAAAAGAAGATGATCAACTTCCAATCCGGTGAAAGTACCCCAAGTCACAAACCTGTAAGTTTCGCCGTTGGAGAGCAGTTACCAGCCAATGTGGACGTGTTGTAGCCAAGACGGATCTAAGGAAAAAGAGAGTGAAAATAGAGGATAGAAATCCAAATAAAGAGTTTTTGAGAAAATGACCCAAAACAGCGATAAAAATGAACTGAGGATTTAATTCAGCAATGAATATCTCATATTTAGAAAGATTAAGGATCCATTGATTCTCAAAATCAGCTTATTAGAATGATTTTCCAACGTTGATTCAAATTCCTATATGAATGCATGCTGGGTTTAAAGGAAAAATTAAAATATAATATAATCAAAGATAATATTGCTAAACTGCCAAGACTGAGTCAAGAAACTGATTTCGCGAGCTGATACAAAGTCGAAGCCCGTTTATCCGCGCACCAACTTGTAAAAAAAGGAACCATCGTCCCCAATCTTGGATAGCTCAACGGCCTATCCGTGTGACTAAGATTCCTCTGGAATCATCATCGTTTTTGATGAAGGGGAACTCAAATTTCAGATTTACCAAAACCACAAGATCCTTGATATAATCTAGTAGCGTATGTAACATATAGTAAGACAATGCATACAGGAAGATGGTGGAGCAATGAGTATGGTGGAACTGAAAGGGAATGCAATCACTGTGCGACTTGGATGATGATGCCTAGATGGTGGGACCAAAGAAAGCTTCTTATCCTACGCTCAAAATTTCATTAGCCAAGATATAATGGAGATAACAATCAATGAATAAGGCATTTAAGCATAACAAGTATAGTATGAATCAAAGCATTAGTAAGCAATCACAACGTAGACATCAAAGCAATCAAAGCTTGGTGTGGATAGCATTCAAGCATGTATTAGCAAGGCGAAGCATGTTTAGCATGAATAGCATGAGTTGAAGCATAGCACTGCAAAGCATCATTATTTGTTATTTGTCATGAGGATGATAATCTTGGCATGTGAGATTGAGATCGGATGATTAGGATCAAGTAATGCCCAGTGGCAGAGTGATCAAGTGAAATCAGCAGGAGTTTCCTTAGAGAGATCAGAGTGACGGTGCCCAAGGGCAAACCATGAAAATGTGAGCATTGTTAAGAACATAGGGGAGAATCAAAAGATAGATAGTAATGAATGGAGAGGACTCATCCCATGTTCTTGGTCCTTGTAAAATTTGTTCCTGCAATGACACCATTAGAAAATACAATGCATTTTTTTATTTTTGAAATATGCAAATTTTTATGGGTTTTGAAAAGTATTCAAATTTTTATGGATTTCAGAAAATATTTGGATTTTTTTTGGATTTTAGGGATATTAGATTTTTTTTAGAATTTTGGATATATTCAATTTTTTATGAAATTTTGGCTTAGACATGCTAATGCAGCATCATGGGTGTTTTTAACCACTGGCTAGGGGTCCTTGTTCCTTCCCCTTTCACTAAAAAAACTACCCAAAGCCGGGAGTGCATTTAAAGGTGGTGCCCTACAGCCGACTGTCCATGGTTAACGGTGCCCCTACCAAGGCCATACCCGAGAAATGCTCGGTCTTGGAGGGAGAAGAAAAGAAAAGTTGAGGATAAGCTTTATGTAGGATGGAAGATGTCGGGACTTGAATTCCTTCCAGGGCATTACCCCTCAAAGAGGTAGTCTGTTGCACCGGGGCTTTGTACCTTTGATTTTTAGACCCTTGACATGCATACGACCAGAGTTTTCTCTGCGGAGACTTTGCCACTCTTGTCATGCCATAATTCATAATTTTGAACTTATCAAATTCGGGTTTTATTTCATAATAGCCCTTTTTGGCTAGATGTATCATGAAATTTCACTTTATTTTGGGTCAAGACTACCCCTATTTGAGACTTCTCTCGTATTGGGGAGTACCTAGGTTGGTCATCTCATCTGTCAACCTCTTGCCCCTGCACTTGGCCGAGCAAAGAAGCGAAAAAGACTTTCATGCATGCTCATGGCATGGCCAAAGTAGCAACGGTGTTTATCCAAAGGAGCCGGCTAAGGATGCCGTGAAGTGTGTGTAGTGCCCAGCTAAAGGTTGCCTTTAACAAGCAGGGAGAGAATGTTGAACTCTGAGCGGGGGGTTCTTGTAGCCAAAGATGCTACAAAAGCAAGCCTAAAGACTCTTTTCATTAAATTAATTGAACCAAAACTTAAGATAAAGGTCTAAAATAATCACTCTTAATCATGTTAAGAAATACTTCATTTTGAAAAACATGTGTGAAGATGAATGAGATAATGACATCATAAAGCGCATACTTACGCAAATACGTTACCTTGCAACCTCATGAAATAGCACCTGCCGGAGGCAATGTTGACAAACATAGGTTTTGTCCTTAAGTGACAGATAAAGGTATTGGAATCCAATGTTTAAAGTGACTTAACAAGAAGGAGTGGTACCAAGACCAGACTCAGAAGAAGGATAAAGGAAAAAGAGGCGAGGGCTAGAACTCCCTCACTAAGGTACAGAGACCCTGATCACATGAACGGTGTACAGAGAGAATGGGAAAATCAGGAGGAGGAGTGAGGACTAAAGCCTCGGAAGCAGTGGGAGAACGGGCAGATGCCCAAAGCAGTGGATGTGGAAGAAGTCGGGTCAGACCCGTGATTGGGAAGAATTAGAAGAAGAAATTGATAGATGGAAAGAGGCGGATCCGGAGGGTCCAGGGGCAAGGGAGGAGGAGAATCATGATGGGGGGAAGAATCATCTGGAGGCTCTGGAGGAAGAAAATGCCGAGGGATGCGATGCCCTAGGGAAATATATGGAAAAAGATGATTGAAGAGGAAGAAAAGCACAAAGGACGAGATGTCCTGGAGACGTATAAAGATGAATCAGAAGAAAGATAGGGGATCCGGAGGCTCTGGAGAAAGACAAAGCAAAGGGATGTGATGCCCTAGGAAGAGTGGATGAAAAGGGTCTGGAGGGTCCGGAGGTTCCGGAGGGATAGCGAAAGAAGGGATGCGATGCCCTAGGAGGGGAGATAAGAAATCTGGAGGTTTTGGAGGAAGGAAATGTCGAGGGATGCGATGCCCTGGGTAATCAGATAAGTCCGGAGGTTTTGGAGGAAGGAAATGTCGAGGGATGCGATGCCCTGGGTAATCAGATAAGTCCGAAGGTTCCGGAGGGAGGAAATACCGAGAGATGCGATGCCCTAGGTAATCAGATAAGTCCGGAGGTTCCGGAGGGAGGAAATACCGAGGGATGCGATGCCCTAGGTAATCAGATAAGTCCGGAGGTTCCGGAGGGATAGCGAAAGAAGGGACGCGATGCCCTAGGAGTGGAGATAAGAAATTCGGAGGTTCTGGAGGAAGGAAATGTCGAGGGACGCGATGCCTTGTGAGGAAAGATAAGTCCGGAAGTTCCGGAGGTGGAAGATATGGAGGGTCCAGAGGTTCCGGAAGGCGGGGAAGATACGGGTTCGGAAACCTGGGAAGGAAGAAATGCAAATGCATGTGAATGCCATATGATGGTTGTAAGGGATGCATGAAATGCATGATATGCAAAGAATGCAGAGAATGCATGGAATGAGAGGGTAAGATCCTCCTCCTCACCCATGGAGTGGCCCGTAGAGAGAAAAATGTGGGTGGAACAGAATAAGGAGTGAATGAATTGGTGGAAAGTCCTTTAGCGAAAGGATGCCCACCCCTCCATGGCAAGGAGAGTGCCCGGCCAGATGGCTCAACGGATGGAATTACTGCCTGAATACACTCATATGTTATGGCAATATGGGAAGAGAACCCCTTCATTTGACAAGAGAGTCGTATAATGACGGAACGATGGGTAATGAGAGCATTAAAAGTGCATCAACCAATGAATAAGGTGACTTTAATAAAGGGTCGATATGGCATCAATTTGGAAGAATTTATCATAGTGAGCCTTGAAGGAGACTTCTCAAATATACCTAGCATATTGTGACACGGATCGGCATCCGGTAAATAAAATCTTGAATTTTGAATGGCATAGCCGAGGTCAAGCCCTTCTTGCCCTATTCTTGGATATCCCTGGCACATGTGCTTGTAGGAATACACCCATTCCGAGTGGTAGAGGAAGGTGAAGTGAAGGCGATAAGCTTGATGAGCAGTGGAGGTGTAATGAAGAGTTTTAATGGAAGGGTAAGCAGAGGTTCAAACACGTCGGGCTTCTCCCCTTGCTCGGAAGCGACTGGAATCGGCTCGAGTGTAGAAATAGGTGAGTCCTGCCGAGGACTAGCCACGGGTTCGGGTAAAGGTGTAGGTAAAGTTGGTTTTAGGGTAATTTAATTTGGTGTTATGGGGATAATGGAGGCTTTAGGTGGCGAACAAGGAAGAGGTGTTATGGTTTGAAGTTTAGCGGGAGGTTCGACAGAGGCCGGTGGAGTGGAGATTGATGGAGGCTCGGCGGAAGCCGCCTGAGTAGGGG